>CM074733.1:87358179-87958179 GCA_037367245.1 Phrynocephalus guinanensis
GTCAGGGAAGACCAGGCCTTTTGGGTTAGGCATGTGAGGTGGTGGGAGTTAGTCATGAGGGAAAAGTTCACCTTGTTTGGAAATGCTTCAAATTGCCGAGAGACTGTTTTTGTCCATTATTGCACGCCAAAGGATAGGCAACCTGGTGCCTGCTGAATGGACCATGTGTCCCATAGGGCATATTGATTGGGGTAGGTATACACAATATGTCCTTGGTTGGTCATGCTTGTACAGTATATTGATGATGAGGGTTGCACCAGAAAGTTGGAAAGGAGTTTCTCTGGAGTACAGTAGACAGTCAGGAATAATTTTTATCTCATTCAGATGGAGCGCCTTCTAGAAATCTGTCAGGTCATCTGATATTGGAACATGCTCAGAGCCAGGGTGCTACAGAAAGCCTTCAGTCCAAGGAACATTGGACAAGATGACCTTATGGCCCTTTCCATTTCCTGAGCTGGAAATATGAATCTAATGAAATTCCTTGTCCTTAGTAAGAAGAACTTAAAAGTAAGTTGGGTGCTTGGGTGGGTGGGGGGATAAAGAGGACGCAGCAATATGGAGTAGAACATTTATTTGCTGGGTAAGTACTCATCTGCCCTGACCTCCGGAGTATTTTAGGCCTTTGGCACAGCTCGGTTTGATGCGTAGTAATTGAAGAAGGGACTGCAACTGAGGGGCACATGTTTTTAAATATGCAGCACCTCCAGCGCAATTCCTGGAATCTCCAGCGAAAAGATTTTCTAAAGCAAGACTCAGACTGACCTTGGACTGAGCTTCCGTCAGTCATCATAGCTGAGTTAGTAAGATCATCAGTCTTATTCCATGTAAGGCAGTTGTGGATATCCATAAAAGAGAACTTAGAACTCCGCAGGTTTAATGACTTGCATCTTAGTAATAAGTTGTTAGACGTAAAGGAAGGTCCTGGTTTGTGATAAATATCTGCCTAGTGCCTCTTTGTAAATTCTGACTTTGAGGGGGTTGTTTTAATGATATCACAGCTCCCTAATATTATCTGCCTTATTTCAGGGGATGCTCATGTGATAAATGTGTGTGTTGTGCATTGCAGATTTCTTATATGAGGCTGCCGTGCTACTTTGATAAGGATGAACACAGAATTGCTGCCACTTAGGTTTACTTTCAATCAACTCCCACCCTCCCCCACACTTTTCAAAACATTACAGCTATTTGAAATAAAGCCAGGAAGAGTGGCTTGAAATACTGCAGCCCACAGCATTTTGTGAGAGCAATAAATCACACGAAGCCAGCTGTCTTTGGGCATGACAGAATGACAGATGATTTAATGCTTCTTTAAGATTTTTCTCTCTCTCTCTTTCTTTTTTTGTTCTTTTCCGTTGGGCATGGTTTGAAAAATAACAAAATGAGGTAAAATAAATTAATTTTATGTACACTTTACATACACTCAGTGTCACATGGCATCTGCAACAACAGTAACAAAGACATTGTTACAAAATAGAACATGTTAACTTGGCTGTTGCAGGTATTCAACAGCCTGCAACTCACAATGTTGTCATCCTGAGAGTAGTTAGCAAGTAGTAATCGTAATAGTAATGATGATCCTTTCTGTAAACATGTTTAGAAGCATTTGCGGTGGACAATGGATGGGCCGGCTTCGTCGTACTCCTGTTTTGTGATCCACATCTGCTGGAAAGTGGACAGGGAAGCCAGGATGGAGCCACCAATCCAGACGGAGTACTTACGCTCAGGAGGGGCAATGATCTGAAAGAAGCAGAAGGATGATTGAGTTGGAAAAGTGGGTGGGTGGCGGGAGACTGGGAAATCCACCAAGGACAGCATGCAAGTTCAGAACAGAGGTTCTAAGCAGAAGAATCTCCTTTTAAACCCAAGATAGGTTGTACCACCTTCCGCACTTGGGACAGTCATCACGGGATTAAGTGTACGACAGCCACAGGTATTAAAAGGAGACTTCTACATCATCTCCTGCAACAAAGCACCAACGCTCGCTGTTCTAACCCCTGGTACACTAGTGTCATTTTTTATTTACTACCTAGTTGTTTCCGATCTTACGGTGACCATAACAGGGTTTTCAAAATACAATATGCAAGTTATTCAGGTAGTGGTTTTCCATTACCACCCTCTTCAGTCTGCATGGCTGAGCAGGGATTTGAACCTAGTTCTCTTGAGTCCTAGTTGGACACTTCATCCATTATACTCTGTTGGTTCTCCCTGGCACACTACCAGTATGGTATTAAAATCTTACAGACAATTAGCTGGCCTGGTTTGAATTACATTGTTTCCGAAACAGAGAGCAGGTGCATGTAAAATGAGCTACACCAGTGGGACTCGTTGCTGGGCAATTAGGTTTTTGTAAAACATATGCCAGATGATTCGTTGAAATTGGAAGGAATGGTTAAAAATTCTAACTAAATCCTGGGAAAAATTTAAAACTGAAAGTGGTGGAGAGGAAACAATGGGTCTAGTCCAAGAACAAAAGTTAAGATCAAATCCATCAGAAATGAAGCAGCATTAAACTCAACTTCACTTCTAGTGTTTTTATTGAAGCTTAATTGTTGCAAGTAACATTTGTTCAATTGGTCTGATTCCAGATTTAGGCAAACTTAACAAAACACATTAGCCTTGGTCCCACTGATTTAAATGGCTCTATTGTCCATATGACTTAATTTGGAAGCAACCCAATGTCTGGAAATAGAATTCTTGAAGGTAAGGGAGCACAGAAGGCTATCCTCTCCTATTTCCACTATCTCTGCCCCTTAAACCAAAGTGTCTATGTATATCTACCTTCAACTACTGTCCTTATTCTAATGCACCTATCAGGATGAACAGAGGATGCAAACTGAATTAGCAATTCATGGAAAGAAGCTCACCTTGATCTTCATTGTGCTGGGAGCCAGAGCAGTGATCTCCTTCTGCATGCGGTCAGCAATACCAGGATACATGGTAGTACCACCAGACATGACATTGTTGGCATACAGGTCCTTCCTGATGTCAATATCGCACTTCATGATGCTGTTGTAGGTTGTCTCATGAATACCAGCAGATTCCATGCCTGGTGACATTGGGAGGAAAGAGGGATTGAAAGATGAATGGAGCTACTCACAGCATGCTTATGCTAAGAGCTCTTGACGGGGAAGAGATCCATGGACGGGGAGGTGGGAGATGCGTACCAATGAAGGATGGTTGGAAAAGGGTCTCTGGGCAACGGAAACGTTCATTGCCAATGGTGATGACTTGCCCATCAGGCAATTCATAGCTCTTTTCCAGGGAGGAGGAGGAGGCAGCAGTAGCCATCTCATTCTCAAAGTCCAGAGCCACGTAGCACAGCTTTTCCTTGATGTCACGGACAATCTCACGTTCAGCTGTCAGAGGGGGAAAGACGGAGGAGGAAAGGTTAGCAGCCTGCCAAAGGAGGACCCCACCTCAATGGTCGTGATCGTGGGGGAGAGCAAATCATCCAATTTGTAGGCAAAAGGCAGATGGGTATGACAGTGTCTTGCACAGCACCACAAAGCTAGATTTTTGATAGTATGTTTGCCACTAGAGGGAGAGCAAGTGCTACTTCCACCCACATTGTTTTATTTATGAATGAAGCCAGACACATGGTTATGAGTTGCCTTCGGGTTTTAGATTTTTGGCAGCTCGGCACAACCAGATGCCAGCTTCCTAGAAGTTATTGCAAAAGGGCATTCTCCGGTGTCTGTAAAAACCAAGGACCAATTACCGGGCTGAACAATTTATAAACAAAAGGGCATTTATGGTTCTATAGTCAAACACATTAGGGAGAAGTGCAAGAGCTGAAGGCTGTGGAGGTTGGGTCCATTACCTGTGGTGACAAAAGAGTAGCCTCTCTCAGTCAGGATCTTCATCAGATAGTCAGTGAGATCCCGACCAGCCAAGTCCAAACGCATGATGGCATGTGGGAGAGCATAACCCTCATAGATGGGCACGTTGTGGGTTACACCATCGCCGGAGTCCAGCACAATACCTACAAAATGTCAAGAAACAGACACAGAGCTCAGCAACCTGCTGTCATTGGCTTGAAACATAATCTAGAATATCAAGAGATGGTGCCAACTTGCTGGTGTCTACATGAGACGTAACAGAGATTTCCTGATAGTTCCACTAGTATGCAAAGGTGCTCTTTTCCTTGGAAGTTCTCCTGCTAATGTGGGCTTCCTTACATTATGCTGGCAAAACTACCCTCTCAGTGGTTAGATTCTTCCTCCCCTGGAGAATCTGAAAAGGAATTTAGTGTCTAGAATATTGTAAATAAGTGAAGGTGTCTAGGTATGTTAGAAATGGTGGCAGGTGTGAAGGTTATAATATTCCTTGACACAATCAGCAATGCTGGACAAACAACTTCTGGACATCTTAAGAAATCTACCTCTTGTCAGCACAGATGTCCCAAAGCTACATAGGCTGATGGTCTGATTTGGTCCAATATTTCCTAGGTACCTAAGTCAATTCTGTGACTAGCTGGGCTGGTTGTTCATGGGAGTCCCTCCGCCCTTAGCTTTCTGCTTTCTCTTCTCAGCAAAGTCACTCACCAGTGGTACGGCCAGAGGCATAGAGGGAGAGCACAGCCTGGATGGCCACATACATGGCAGGAACATTGAAGGTCTCAAACATGATCTGGGTCATCTTTTCACGGTTGGCCTTGGGGTTGAGAGGGGCCTCAGTGAGCAGGGTGGGGTGCTCTTCTGGGGCCACGCGGAGCTCATTGTAGAAGGTGTGATGCCAGATCTTCTCCATGTCATCCCAGTTTGTGATGATGCCATGCTCAATTGGGTACTTCAGGGTCAGGATACCTCTTTTGCTCTGAGCTTCATCCCCTACGTAGGAGTCTTTCTGACCCATACCCACCATGACACCCTAGGAGGGAAGGAAGGAAAGGGCTCAGCATATTCCAAGGGCTGAGGCAGGGAGGTGGTCACACGCTGACACTATTATTAGATGTCAATAATTACTTTCTGTAGAAACTATCCAGCCATTCCTATAAATACTATTCTGCCACAATAGGGAACATACAAGGGGTGTGAAGGACACCCCAACCAACAGTTGCACAGGCTAAATTTAGGGGAGCAGTCAACATAGGTTACACTTGTGCCCTAGAGAGGAACATTATGACAGCCTGCCTTGAGTGGCTGATGGTTCCCTGCTCTCTAGATAAGATTGATGCAGGTTTGTGAACTAGAATAAGTACACCTGTTTCTATGCATTCATAGAGATTCCATAAAATTAATCTCACAGCTGTGCTTAAGAGAGATGGCACAAGAGACTTGGCTGCCAAAGGCAGAAATGAAGATTGTGCCTCTGCATCAGCCTGCATGCAGAAACTGACCTGATTGAAGAATAAGGTGCCAGCAATGGGACGGGGCAGTAGGCTAGTTTAAGGTTCTGTGCCACATACAGCTCTGTCCTCCAATGGAGAGGAAGAACCAGCGTGGAGAAACAGCAGCTTCATTGCTCTCCCCAACTATTTGCTGCCTGAAGCACCTGCCCCACTTTGCCTACTGGGAAGACTAGCCCTATGGCTGATTCCTCGTTCTCTTCTGCAGCTGAGTCATGTGCATGTTTAATCAGAAGGGGATTCCACTAAACTTGATGGGGCTGACTCCCAATTAAGCTAAGGGTTAGAATCTTCCTCTTTTCTCTTCCAGGAGCCATTACGGTTTTAGAAGAGTCACCAAAATAAGGGAAAGACAGATGAATACTATGACTTATCTGATCTATGAACCCTTGACTCCTACTCAGATCAAGGTCCTTCCTTGCAAGGGACAGGTATGGGAGAAAGGGCAAAATACCTGATGGCGGGGTCGGCCAACAATGGAGGGGAACACAGCCCTGGGGGCATCGTCCCCGGCAAAGCCAGCCTTCACCAGGCCGGAGCCGTTGTCGCATACAAGCGCGGTGGTCTCGTCCTCATCACACATGGTGTCGGCTTTCTAAAGGAAAAACAAAAGCAAGAATTGTTCACAAGAGGCAACAGGTGTCCCAAGGCCAACGTCTATGAGCCTGAGGCTGCTGGAAGGATTACAAGCACCAGAAGGCTGACATGTTTCTGTGCTTAGGGAGCAAAGGGCAGACTGGGACAGCCTAGCCCTGCTGCTGGGCAGCCAACCACTGTACTTGCCTTTAAGAGGCAAGGCAACCACCAAGAAAGCATTCCATGCTGGACCAAACCAATCTGCCTTCTCTTCTCCTTCTGCCTGGTTGTTCAACTGATACAACTTAACAGCTGAATAGCAAAGGCAGCTAACAACACCTGGATTTGAGGGGCTTCCGCATGTTTTACCAATAATTAAGTCCAATTTATTTCCATGGGGCTGATTTCCAAAGTCAATAGTCTTAGGGCTACAGTCCTACTGTGAAAACCAATGTAGGGCTAAGGAGAAACAAATTGTGGGGAGAGCTATGGAGCTTATTATGGGGTAAGTATGCTTTGCTGTTGCAGCAGCTGTCTTGGCAAGGGGAGGGGTTGGAGATCAGATTTAAATCCAACTTTATTTTTAGAGAAGTTGAGGGGGGCGCCCACTCCATCAAGACTTCCCCATTAGGTTGGCCAAAGCTACACAAAAGCCCTCGGAATTAAGTCCATTGCTCCTGGGGCTGTTCTTGGGTGGTTGCTATGCCTCTGAACAAGGAAAGAAGAACATGAAAAATCCACCCATCCTGAATAATGAGTCACAACACAAAATATTTCCCCACATGTGGTCTTTTTCCCCCTTTCAGATTTATTTCCTTAGGAAGAATGTAGACCACATATCCACGCAATGCTAGCCAAGTGAGCTGCAAAAATTGCAACACAAAGGTTGTATGGCAGACAAAGGTGCTTGTCTTCTCTCAGGACAACCTGCCGCATGCTACACACCCCAACAGGAGTGACAGAAAGTGCCACTCAGGAGGGACCTTCCCTTGTGTGGGAATGATCCACAAAAGAATTAGGAAAGTGAAGAAATGACCCAACATGTTTTGCAAGCGGAGTAGCAAAACAAAATGCACCCCCACCCAACTGATTTAATTCATAGTTGAACACTTTGCAGGAAATACAGAATAATCATCAGTCATCTGCAGGAGAGTTACACAGAAGGATCCTAGACAGGACAGCCCTTCAGCTGCAATGTCTCAGTTAGAACTGGTCCACTGAATCAGGCTGTTTCAAGTGAGGCATTGCCTTGTTAATCCCAGACATATAGGGCCCGCCTCCAACCCCGTCCAGTTCACCATCCATGCCAAGGGCTTCCTTAAAGGTTCAACCTCCCTCCCCCTCCCCTTTTTATTTTTGACATAGGATTCCTACTGACTTCAGGAGCTGAATGATCTAATCTTAAAACACTCCATTCAAACGGTTAGGACATCCCAAGATCTTTAGTCGCCTAAAGCTCAGGGGGAGTCTTGTGGAATTTGAAAGTTTGCAGACTCCCCACCCCAAGTGGTTGGTTGCTACCAGGAATAAAAAAGAAGGGGAAAAAAGGCGAGTTTCAGCCCCAGCTGGAAAACCACCACCAAAAACAAGAAATGAACGAGGAGGGGTAGAAGGCTGGCCCAGGTGCAGCCGCTTCCCACTCGTCTCCCCGCTTTCCTTCGGAAAGCCGCTTGACTGCTCCCGCCTCGGGAGGCTCGTCGGCCAATTTCGGGGGCCGATCCTCCTCCTGCCCACCTGACTCCACTCACCTCAAGGGTGGCTCCTCCTGGCTCTTAGCTCCGGTCGCTGCTTCTCCCAAGCAAGCTCGGCTGCACGGTGGGGCTTCCCGGCGCCCCGGCGGCTTTTATAGAGGCTCGGGCCGGACCTCTTCCCTCCCCGCCGCCGACCCACAGGAATGTCTCCATATTTGGGTGTCGGGCACCGCGCGAGCGAGCCCAGGCGGCCCGGACGGAGCCACCCCACCCCCCCCACCACCACCCCACCCCAGGCCCGTTGCGAGGCCGCGGGGCTGCCCAAAGAAGGAGCGCCCTGGCCCGGGCCCAGGTAACACGGGCCGGCCCGTATAAGGAGTGTCTGCCCGGCCGGGACAGCCCCCCCTCCCCCGCCACCGCCTCCTCCTCCCCGGCCCAGGAAGGCTCCCGTCCCAAATAATCCCCCATCCCTCGCCATCCCCTGAAAGGAGAAAGGCGCTCCAGCGGCGGCGGCGGGGGGGAGGAGGAGGAGGAGGGGCGCCAAAGGGGGCTCCCCCCCCCGCTGCCCACCCCCCGCGCGGCCGGGAAGGAGGGAGGAAATGGCCGGGGCCAGAGAGGGCGCCCGGGGAAATGGCCCGGTCCTCCCTGGTGGCGCGCCGCCGGGAGCCGGCCGGCCACATCTCCCCGGTGGTGGCGGGGAAAGGTGGGCACCGGGCGGCCTCTGGCTAGGAAGCCTCTCCGCCCCCCCCCCACCAGGCCCTTTGAGCGGTGCTGGGTTGAAGGTAAGCTTGGGCAGCAGGAGGAGGAGGAGGAAGAGAGGGGCTTCGTTCGGGGCCGAACCAAGCGAGCTCGCGCGCGCGCGCGCCCCGTGCCAGCCTGCGCTCAGCTCCGCGCTCCGCGGATGCCCCAGGTTAAGGGTGCGGAAGGAGTGCAAGCGGAGGGTGGATGCAGATTTAATAACGAGCCACGGATAGCTCAATTCTAGCACAACTGGACACAATCACGCCCTTTTGTTTCAGCCAAAACCCACTCCACTCCTCTGCTTCATCGTTCAGTCACACAATCGTTCCCTTGTTCCTCTGTCTGCAGGGCTCATACGTGCCATCACGCCCTCTCGTGCTGAGGTAATCTTAATGCGACTTAAGACACTTCCATAAACTAATCTCCAAGGCTCTCCGAAACGTACACTGAGCCACTGAGAGTCCTGTAAGATTGCTTTACACCAGGTATATCCCCCTTAGAAGTGGATTTAAAAACACTTTATCCATACCAATCCTTCTCCTATGCCATCTGGTAATTCCAGAACAGTGGCTTTTGGATTCACAATAAATTTGACACATTTCACTTGGGTTAATATAATATAATATAATATAATATAATATAATATAATATAATATAATATAATATAATATAATATAATATAATAATGTCATTGTTGTTAACTGCCTAGAGTACCCGTTTGAGGAAAGTCGGATTGTGGTATACTATACTATACTATACTATACTATACTATACTATACTATACTATACTATACTATACTATACTATAATATAATAGTGGAGCTGGAAGGGCATTAGGGTCCAGATCCAGTCAAAGAGGCAGTGGGGAATCAAACTCACAGCCTCCAAAATTACTGAGCTATCTAAATTAAGCACTGTCATAATAAAGTTTGGCTGAGAGTCCAGTGGTTTTACTCTCTTTTGCTTAGGAACAGAGACATTAAGAAGGGCTAATCATAATTATGGTCAGGACTGTTCAAAAGGACAAGATCACTGGAGCTTCATAGGGTTGGATTTTGGGAACAATTATTACCATTATGTCTGTTACCAGCAAGCAATATACTGGCCTGCCTTAGGTGTTCTTGAAATAATTTAAGTGTGCATGCATCTGTTATATATTGGCAATCAAATGTTTGATCAAAAATATCTATGCCCTAAACAATCATGGCTAAAGTGGTTCCCTTGCCAGTTCTCAAAATATTTGCCTATTAAAGGAACTGTCAGGTAGATGTGAGCCTGGCAGATTCCACCAATGAAGAACATTCACACAAGAAATGTTGCTGAAAGGCTTGCACAAGATTTGGATGCAAATCAGGACAGATGTCAAAAGGAAATTGGTTTTGGAAGTAGCATGAGACTGCTAACCACTTTAAAGGCACATTTAAAATACAATTTAAAATGCTGTGCAAAATCAGTTTTATATATAGATGATGATAAATATCTAAGGGTCTGGATGGCCGCCAGACAACACTGAAGAGTTACCATACACCATGGGCCGTACTTTATGCTATTTATACCACTTGGGTATGCTGACTTAAAAAAAAGTTCTAAAGAGATTCATATCTAGTTATGGTCAAGGAGGAGGTTAATGGCAGTTTTGGGATTGGATAAAGGGGGAGTACAAGTCCCGCCTTAGGGTGGGAATGACACCAGCTCCATATGGAGAAGAGGCAGCTAACTGATACCTTAGGAGGACAGGTTTAGGGCCCTGGCAAAGACAAGAGGAAGCAGCAGCTACATCTGCAGTAGTTCCAATGAGGGTGGATTATTTTCAACATCCCCATAAACAGGACTAAACACAGTATCGACTGCTACTTGTCTTAATTATGCAAATACATGCACATATGTATAATTTATTCAGCTTCCACCAGCCATGGCAAGAGGCAAGAGGGAGGAAGACTGAAATCCCACCCATCTCAACTACTTAGCTCCCCCTTGCCAGCCGTTGCCCACCCACAGTTAAACATAACCCCCCCCCCCTGATGGCAGAGAAAGTTGTTTAAAAAGTTAACATCACATCATACCAAGGCTGAGAAATCATCGGGATCCTTCATACCATAGGCACTACTAAAGCTCATCTCCGATAAGTGTCATCGCAAAATATAAACATTAAATAGTTCTTTCCTAGGCAGCATGACGTAAGTAGGACTGGTAGCATGTTCTCAGTACTAGTTGAACTTGAACTTGAGATGTGAATAATAGTACGTACGCTGACAATAGACAATATTAAATTGAACTAATTTTTTAAAATCAGGGTTTACTGTGAAATAAAAAGTTAGAACAGAAATATGCACATAGAAAAATTTAACACTTAACCAAAAGAGAAGTTGTTACCAACTTTACCAAAGGAGTCACAATCACATTTTTAAAAAGCCAATGAATTAATCTTTTTTTCTTATTTTGTTTCTTATTGTAATGTATTTGTTTTAACGTGTAAACCGCCCAGAGTTCCAGATTAGAAGACGGGCGGTATAAAAATGCAACAAATAAATAATAATAAATAATAACCCAAAGGGCCATACTTCTTCCCTCTTTTTGAAGATACTGTCCAGGGAATACATAGCACTTCTTGTGTTTAGGGACTGTTATAATTTAATGGGATTCACACCCAAATATACAGTCTCTTACCCTGGAAAGTGAAACAATTTGAACTCAAGTTATCAGCACACAGACTATACAGCCCGGATAACATCAAGGTGAGGTTCATGGTTTTTCTAGGATTTCATACATCATCACACCATCTATGACTCAACGGTACTCATAATTTTGGTCCCTTTTAATAAATATCAAAATTAAACTTTAAAAAAGCACATTGCAGACTTTTTTCGATTACTCCTAGTTAAGTGGTTTGTTTTCTTGTAAACATTATCCAGGATTAGGATGCAACAAGACAAGCATGAGGGATTAAACCAATATTTTGCTTGTATTCAGCAGCAACAGAGATAAGTCAGATCAAATTAAAGCAATGACAGATGGATAAGAGTAAAACTGATCTCCACAGGAGAAATTGCTATAGTTTATCAAGTCTGATATATAAGCAACAGCTTTACACCCCGTCTATTATCATGTTATAGTTTCAGAAGGGTTACTTGGAAGATACAACATTACTTTTCCTCAAAAAAAGAAAGAAAGACATATTTGGTAGCTACCATTTGGGCTACAGCTCCATGAACCTATTGCAGTGATGGCGAATCTTTTAGAGACCGAGTGCCCAAACTTCAATTCAAAAACCAAGTTATTTTTTTCAAAGTGTGAACTGCCATCTACTAGAGGCGAGGACTGCCCCATCTATATCTTTTTGGAAATAGGCAAAGACCTTTCTCTTCAGGCGAGCTTTCCCCGAATGAGGGACTACCTACTCTGTGACTTTTATATGAATCTACCATACATGATCACATAGGCTGTGTTTATAGATTTTGTGATTACATTGACACTATGTTTTCATTGTTAGTTTCCCTCACTCATAACTTTTACATGGAATGTTTACTCTTTCTTTAACTGCTTGCGTTCTCTTCTAGCTTTAATATGTTGTCTTTTAGCACTGTAAGATGTCCCTCAATTCCCTGGCTACCACTCAGAGTAGCCATGTAGCTAGATGGAGCGGTATATACATCTTAAATAAATAAATAAATAAATAAATACTCAACACTTGAATGTCTTAATTCTACTGGACTGTATATTGTCCCTCATTACTGTAAGCCTCCTTGGGTCCTTTTCCAAGGAGAAAGGCAGGGTAAAAATAGTCTAAAATAAATAAATGAATGAATGAATAAATAAATAAATAAATAAATAAATAAATAATACGGCAATTTAACCTGAATACAGTGGTACCCCGGATTACAAATGCTTCGGGTGCTACCCTTTGGGAAAGCAATGAACAAAGAGCAGGCTTTTGAATTTCCCACGGCCAAAGCACCCTCACTGTGGCCGTGGCAAATTCAAAAACCTGCTCTTCAATCCTCGCTTTCTCAAAAGGTAGCACCCCATTCGCCTCTCTGCTCTGGGCAAAGAGGCAGATGGGGTGGTAAACCATCAGGAAAGCCAAGAGGGAGTGGCGGTGGCTTGTGGGCTGATTTGTAGCCCCAGTTTACTCTCCAGCCAGGCCACTCTGGGCATCCCAAAAGCAGCGTGTTTGGAGAGAAGCGGGGGCTATGAAGGAGCCCACAAACCGCTGCCCCTTTGCCCAGCTCTCTTCAGAGCCGTTTCTGCAATCTCAAAATGGCTGTGCAGAGAGCCCGCCAAAGGGGGGGGGCAGCGGTTTGTGGGCTCCTTCGTAGCCCCCGTTTACTCTCCAACCACATTGCTTTTTGGATGCCCAGCGCCGTGTGGCTGGACAGTAAACTGGGGCTACAAACGAGCCACAAACTGCTGCCTCCCTTTTGGAGCAGTGGTGTACTCCAAGCAGAGGGGGAAGTGCCATGGCATGCCCACAGAAATGGCTCTGCGTGCCACTTCTGGCACCCGTGCCATAGATTCGCCAACACTGACCTATTGGAATCTGGGAGATGTGATCCAAATAAAATAAAAATAAAATAAAACTTTTGTCCTCTAATATCATTATAGTCAAGTATCATTCAGTGGGTATATTCAAAATACTATTTTATCATTGTTCTTATCATTACACAATTATTGTTTGCAATTACTCTATGCTGGATTACATGGGAAAGATCGCACTTTGAAATCAGTGGGCAAAAACCCAATGCTAGGTGTTACACCAGGGAACAAGGAATTGCACTATTCAGTTGCACTGTTGGTCACGCATCTTCAGTACAACTGATTGCACAATGCTTTCAACCGGATACTATCACAGCTACTGTTGGCACAGCCTCAAGTTGGAGGTGCAAAGTGATGTAGTAGGATTTTGCCAATTATTTCTAACCTGCTCTCTCAACAGATTCCTCTGGAAAATGGATTCTCACATAATATATTCAGAGTAACACAAATCTAGTAGGAAACCACAACTAGAGGTAATAGGAGTCTCCCCGAAGAGTGGGAAAGCATTGTAAGTACAATTAGGCATATCCTGGATGACAATGTGCACGCAGCCAGCCAATCCTTCTAGAAGCATTGCACAGTGAACTTGCTTAAATTGTGCAACTCTCTAATACTAATAAAGTATCAGTCATCAAATTGGAATTGACTTTGAACAACCTAAATAAGATTTTCAAGGTAAGTGAAACATTTAAAGAGTGGCTTCTACTGGTTCCAATCTCCCATACGTTTCCATGGGTCAAATGGGGATTTGAACCCTGGTCTCCAGAATCCCAGTGAAAATTTGATTGTCACCCCCCCACCCCTGTAAGACCCATTAATTCAGTGGGCCAACTCAAGTTGTGATTTGCTACATGATTTTGTCCAGAAATAATGACAGAAAGGAACTGCTAATTAAACCCGACCTTATGTCGAAAAAGTGATACTGTAGTTCTAGCAGATTTGAGGTTGTGCAGCACTTTCCATTTTTAAATACAACAAAGTCGCCTAGACTTTGGATAAATTGAACGGGATGAAAACTTCAGCATCACCTCCAATCCACATTATTAGACACACAAATATAAAAAAAGCCCAACAGTTTTGAAATTAAATTAGCAAAACAGTAATCCCCTGCCTATCGCGGGCATTAGGGACCTAACCCAACCCACGAGAATGGAAAATCCACGACATGCGGATGCTGGGTCAAGTTGGGACTAGGGGGACTATCTGGGGCCTCCTACACTTACCAGAGGCCTGGCGCTGCCCCAAACGGCCTCCAATGAGCTTCCTGGGCCTGTTGGAGGCCCCAGAAGTTGTTTCCGGCAATCTGGAAGTCACTTCCACTATTCCAGAAGTCAGAAACCACTTCTGGGGCCTCCAACTAGGCCAGGAAATCTGTTGGAGGCCCATTCGGGGCAGCGCCAGGCCTGGTTAAGCGCAGGAGGCCCCAAATGGGCCCATGCAGCTTGTCCCAGGAGCTCTTTGTTTCATACACTGCTGTCTCATGATATACCGGGACCGCAGTATATGAACTGCAAAATAGGGGGGGGGCACTTTAGGGAATGTGATATATTCTTACTTTTAAATACTGTGTGATTTAATTGTTTTAAAATATATTTCATCTCACTATTCTATAATTACTAATTTATTTCAGATGAGTTAATCAGAATTATCAAATGTATTAAACTCTCTTCTGCAATGTAGTCCTTTGGGACTTTTCCAGCTGATTAGATGCATTTCTACATTGCTTTACGTAACGTAAGAAGAGCCATGCCGGATCAGGCCAAGGGCCCATCCAGTCCAGTTTCCTGTATCTCACAGTAGCCCCGCCAAATGCCTTTGGGAACACCAGAGACTAGATATCTGTCTCCTGGCACCACTCCCCTGCATCTGGCCCTTAAAGTACCCTGGTTTTAAGCCTGGAGATTACACATCTCCATCATGGTTTTTAACCTGTGATGGACTTTTCCTCCAGTAATCTGTCCAATCCCCCTTTGAAGGCATCCAGTCCAGATCACCACATCCTGTGGCAGGGAGTTCCAGAGACTAACAACACACTGGGTAAAGAAGTATTTTGTTTTGTCTGTTCCCACTCTCCCAACCCTCAATTTGAGTGGATGTCCCCTAGTTCTGGTATTCTGTGAGAGGGAGACGAGTGTCCCTCTATCCACTTTGCTCATGCCCTGCACAATGTTGTACAATCTCAACCGTATCCTCCCCTCAGGCCCCTTTTTTCCAGACTAAAGAGTCCCAAATGCTATAGCCTTTCCTCATAAGGGAAGTCCCCCAGCCCAGTGATCATTTCAGTCGCTTTGAACATCTCCAGATAAGTCTATTCTTTCGAACACCCCTGGCTTCTCCTTTCTTAGAGCTGTATAAGCACAGAATGAAGGGATGCCATGGAATGGTAGCTGTGCTTTTCGAGCTAGAAATTGGACTCTCTTCAACTGATTTAACTTATGACCTTCTCAGCTGTTGGATCAAATTCTTTTAGCAGGCATCAAGCCAAGGGAAAAGGGAAAATGTAAGGCAACGCAAGCTGCTTTGCAGTCAATCTGTGCATGCTTAGTAGTCTGTAAGGAAGGAAGAGTCTCCAATGGCACCCATCAAATTAAATCAACTGATCTGAACTGCAGGAGCCCGTGTGCTCTTTAAGCATCAGAATTAAAAACGGTTGTGGATTGTACAGCAAATTCTCAGTCAGAAACAACCTGACATCAAGCAGAGAAGACAATCAAACAGGAGAAACACTCCAAGGACAGTTTTCTAGGCTTCACATCGTCTGAACATGTATTAAGTGGTGAACATGTAATAAGTGGTGAGAATTTAATTATGCATATACTAAAATGTGTGGCTATACAGTATATTGCATTTGTAATCCATGTAGAAAAACACTACTGAAGATAAGGAAGCAACATTGCATGGATAATTGTATTTGTTCACTGCAATAAGAAGCACAATTGTGGAACTGTGGAAGAAGAGCTGTTCTGAACTGCATTTTAGAACTCACTTGAACAATTTTGTCTGCTTTAGAAAATTTGGTTTTGTAAGTGGAAATGTCATTTTTAACTTTCTGCTGACAGGTTTTAAAAAGAAGACTTTATTTATGGTAAATACTTTATTGCAGAACCCATGCAAAATGTTACAAAAATTATGGAAACTTTCATTATTGTTTAAAAACTCTTTAAGTTTGCCTGTAGACATATAGCTCATAATTTGCTTTCAGTATGAATTCAAAGTATGTGTTAGATTTTAAGTGTTCAAGTTCATCTGATTGGAGCAAGTCCTTCACATCAGGCAGATACTCACTGAGCTGAACACCTAAAACAGAATAAAACTTGTATTAGCTACTGTAAATGCTTAGCAACTGCACTAATAAATTGTTCACTGGATACATCTATAGGTAGGTTACTATTGAAGAATGTCAACTGATTCTATTAACAAATTAAGTTCTGCTTCTGCTTATATACCGCCCCATACCACTTCAAGTAGTCTCTGGGAGGTTTACAGTTTAATTACAGTACATTAATAAATTAAGTTGTAAATGTTTGTCACTTATATATTTAAATGTTGGCAACAAATGCTTTTTCTTTGCAGGTGTGATAAGACAATGTTTTGTTTTAGTATATTTTAAGCAAAGGACTCACAAACAATTTATTTCTGACCTACCTTCTTTTAACAGCTTTTGTAATATTTTCACAAATATACTGTCTTTAGAGGCTTCAATTGGATCGTCTTTGCCTTCAGAGCTGGACCAACTGTTATACAAATGCAAATGATGTATTTAAAGACAAATAAAAGAAACACACTATTAAACCAGTGATCCCACTGTGCTATTCTTTCCTGTATGTTTATTTCTGAAGTGATTTATTTATAGCTGTCTTATACCCTTAATCATAATATTTTAGTCTTACTCTAGCAATTAGCTCAATTTCAGCGATTTTAAGGCAGAATTAAAACTTTCAAAGAACATTATAAAGACCAAAGTAAATTAAAATACATGGATTGCATTACAGTTTGAGTGGTATCTGACTAATATTTTATGTCAATATAACTGCACTCAACAGTAGACCAGACTTCCCCTTTTTCTGTATTCCACTTCTAAGATATGGAGTAAGCTAAAGAAGGCAGAGGCAGCACTGGAAATAAAAACAATTCCAATGCTGCAGGGATGTTTGCTTTCACTGTAATGAATGCATATGCACATATATGGAAGTGTTGGTAGTGGATTAGCATAGAGGATTAAAGGAAAATATTAAGTAGCAGTTTGCACTAAGTAGCTCCATCAAGTAATAAGGTTTTTGATGTTGGAAAATGCTTTTGACTACCCTTGGTAAAATATCTGTTATCAGCTGTCTCATTAGCAAAATGCCAAGTATCAAGTGCTGACAGAATTATACCCAAGACTAGGATGTGCACTCAACTTTGATCAGGTTAGAAACTCATTAGTTCCACCCCTCTACCATACATTTATTTATTTTGTTAGAGTACATTGAAGTTCAGCCTTGCCCGGTCTTAGGAATTCAACCAATTAAGATAATTTTAAAATGTGAGGTTCTTCTGCCTTAGACTGCATACTGTTTGAAAAGGTGATCAGTTCAGTAATACCTTGTACAGCATGGCCCTGTTTAGCTCTTGGTTCATTGCCACACACATAGTTCAGACGTTCATTTTGTGGTGTCTGACAGGGACCCTAATGGAGGTGGATGGGCCTCTGAGAGACCTTGGGATCAGTCTACCATGCGAAGGTAGAGTATATCTCTGGAACTCATGGCATGCTAAAATGGCACCACTTAATGTCCTCAGTGTCACAGCAATTTCATAAATGAGGCTTGTCAAATATGTGTTGAAGAATACACAAGTCGTTCAAATAAACCATCCTCAAATAAAATAAAATAAACTCATTGTTGCATTATATCTATCCAGGGGGTCAAGAAAGATTCATTGTGGAGTTTTTGTATTTTTGAGTTTGTTCTTAAACCTAGTATGACAAAAGGCAGCATAAAGCTAAAGCAAATACATTTTGCTCCATACTAGACTTTGGGGGAAATAATAATAATAATAATAATAATAATAATAATAATAATAATAATAATAATAATAATAATAATAATAATAATAATAATAATAATAATAATAAACTTTATTTTTATGCTGCCTTTCTCCCCGAAGGGACTCAAGGCGGCTTACAATAAATTCAACATACAAACAATATTAAAATACCAATGACAATATTTAAAAACAGTAATATACTATAAAAACAACATTAAAAACAGCAGTAGCAGCAGAATTTAAAAGGCCCCCAGCCGATAAAACTGAGTATTAAGATTTTAAAAATAAAGACTCTGTAAAAGGCTGAAGGCCTGCCTAAATAAAAAAAGTCTTGAGGCCTCGCTTAAATGTTTCCAGGGAGGAGGCAGTTCTTAGCTCAAAGGGCAGGGAATTCCATTATACTACTGAGAAGGCCCTGTTTCTTGCTGCCGCCCCACACACCTCCCTAGGTGGTGGCACTCGTAGATGGGCCTTCTCCAATGATCTAAGGGGATGGACCGGATTATATGGAAGTAGGAGGTTTCTCAGATATCCTGGTCCCGAGCTGTATAGGACTTTAAAGGTCATAACCAGCACCTTGAATTGGGCCCGGAAACTAATGGGCAGCCAATGCAGTTGCTGGAGAAGTGGTCCAAAAGAATCAAACCACCTAGCTCCAGTAACTACATGGGCCACTGCACCCATGCCAGCTTCAGGGGCACCCCCACATACAGCATGTTGCAATAGTCTAACCTGATGTCACCGTGGCCAGGTCTGCATAATCCAGGTACGGCCGCAGCTGGCGCACCAGCCAAAGCTGGGCAAAGTCCCCCTTGACCACAGCTACTACTGGAGAGTCCAGAAAATATAAAGTGCCCTTGCTTCCCAACTCTGATGCAGCTATTGTATTACACCTTTTAAATTTCCCTTAATACTGTATGTTGTAAGGGCAATTTAAAAGGCATCATAAATAGCTGCAGCAGAGGGAAAGATGGGAAGCAAGGGTAGGTATTCTACTGCTCTCCTGAAAGACATGTCCAATGCAGTTCTTTTTTCTCCAGAAAAGGGTTTCTGTTCATGCTGACTTTTAAAATAACTTTGGAATGTTAAGGAGCAACACATTAAATTCCTTTCCACTTATCTCCTCCTTTTTTTTTGTCTTTGTGTCCTGTCTTGCAGGGTGTAAGCCTGTAAACAGGCTGTAAAGCTGTCTTATGTGTTACTGAGCGATGAAAGCTGTTTTGGGAGACTGTTCAGTTGAATAAACACTTCAAATGAATAAATAAAAGTGTCTGCTTACCCATCTCTCAGGAGAGCTTTGCAAAGTATTTTAAGTTTAAGATAGTTTATGTCCACTTGCTCATCCTTCATTAAAGGAAAAAGGAAAAAAAAGATTATATTTGAGATTTCAAAGAGCAAAACTATATCCATCCACTACAATTAAATTAAAATTTGACACTTCACTTATACTGAAAACAGGATACTGTAAAAAATAAGACAGAGACCATTTTCAAGGTGCATCATGACTGATTATTTCGAACAAAAGAGAGATCTGACTTGATAGAAATGATTGCAAAATTATAGATCTGTCCTTGGGGGGGGGGGAGCAACCACAGGATTTCCAGAAAAGAGGGAAGATAGTTTTTAGAAGATCCACCAAATTAGTAAAGAGGAAATACAAGAGAGAGTAATTAGGGGAAGATAAATAAATCGATGTATTCCAGGCCTAAAAAGACCACAGGATCACCCAATTCATAGATGAAACTGAAAAGAGGAGAAAAAGAAACATGAAAACAGTCTTTGTTAGAAACTCCTAGAGCTCCTAAAGGTCTTGGCATGCCAGTGATAGGAAGATTAAGGCTTTTGGTGGCAAATCAAATGCAGAAGTGTGTCCACAGTTAAAAGGAAAAGCATATCAAAGAGTCCTGGTGAGATGATAATCTCAAAACAAGGAAACATATTCTACCTAGCAACAGATATCCACCAGGACAAAGAAGAGAAAGAAAAGATTAAAGCCATCTGCTTTAGAAACTACATGCCACATGATGCTTATTTGTTTTCAGTATCTAGCACCATCTCAACATCCTCAAAATTCTCAACAGTTAATGCTTCAAGAACAATTCCAAATAGGATCCTTCAGAGAGATGTATAAATCCTTTGAAAATTCAAAGCACACAATCTGGGGAAACTGACTTGATTATGGTTTCTGTGTGTTTTTAACCTAGTTTCACAGGCTGAGCTATTAATAAAAAGAAGGATGCCAATAGTCAAATGTTAGCATTCAATGAGAGTTTAGGTGACAGCAGAAAGGATATAAGCAGTTTATATTACAAACGATAATTTATTCAACTACATCAACATCCATCCTTCCTTGGCAAAAAATAATAATCACTAAAACTCATTCAGTCTCATACCTCATCAATATATTCCAGCAGATCAAGTGCCTTCTTGAAGTCATATTCATTAGCCCTTCTGTTCTCATCACTTATGTATAACTATTGCGTGAAAAATTGAAACAAATTTATTTTTAGACTTCAAAACAGAGTAGGTGATTTTGCTAATAAGTTACTAACAGAATGTTACTCTGCATTCTAATTAATGTGACCTTCTCACTGAAATATGCTTTGTTGTTGTTCAGTCGTTCAGTCGTGTCTGACTCTTCGTGACCCCTTGGACCAGAGCTCGCCAGGCCTTCCTATCCTCCACTGCCTCCCGGAGTTTTGTCAAATTCATTTTGGTTGCATCGATGACACCGTCCAACCATCTCATTCTCTGTCGTCCTCTTTTCCTTTTGCCTTCGATTTTTCCCAGCATCAAGGACTTTTCCAGGGAGTCCTCTCTTCTCATGAGGTGGCCAAAGTACTGGAGCCTCAGCTTTAAAATCTGTCCTTCCAGTGAACATTTGGGGTTGATTTCTTTCAGAATGGATAGGTTTGATCTCTTTGCAGTCCAGGGGACTCTCAAGAAATATGCTTTATCTCTAGGCATTTTTTTTTTACAGTAAGAGAGATTGGGCATTTAAAAATGCACTTCTCCCATATTACAATGGAGAGGCTGCACTATATGTAAGGTTGCTACGTGAGGCTTCCAATTTACACACTATTTAAGGTTGTCTATTGTGAGAGGAACCAAGTGCCACAAAGAAGTACTCCATTATAGAAGTCCACACTGATATGCAAGAAAATATGGGCGCTATCCTGAAAAGATATAAAGACATACAGAATGTATGGGTCCCTTTGGGGAGAAAGGCGGCATAAAAACCCTGAATGGATTTTTAAATGGATTGCTGTGCCACACTGCTCTGAATGTGTTTGAGGCATTGCTTTTGTTTACCATTTCTTAGAGTGGTACTTGTTTGATCCTTTTTAGTTATGTATACTCACTATAGTTAGCTTTAAATATTATCTTTCAATAATATAAGCTGCCTTAGATCCTTTTAAACAGAGAAATACAGAGTATTTTTTTAAAGTTAAAACTAAATCAATATTACTGTATTCAACACATCAGCATTGCTTATTCATGCAATGAATTTTATTTAAGATATTTTTACCCCACCTTTTCCTTGGATAGGAATATGCATTATGTGGGTAAAAATGAAGACAAAAAAATGAGATTTTTGGCAGAAATATTTCCCAACTCCCTCTGCATCTAGCTAAGACCCCTAAAAATCTCTGGGGTAAGGTTTGATATTTAACTTTAACAAGTATTTCCATCTGGTGTGGAAAAGAATGTAGTGCCATGTAAACAGCAACACACGGCTGAAGGATAAAACAGAGACTATAATCTGAATTAGTACAGATGGTGTTGCTTGTAATTTTCTTTTTAACCTTCTTTCTTGTTAGTACCCCCCCAGCACACAAATCATGTACATATAGCTGAATGATTATGAGGTGGAAAGAAAAATCTATGCTGCCGTTAGGAATTCATTATTGGAACTGACCCAAGATAGAACACTGTGAAGGGTCATCACAGTTATCTTGATTTTACTACGGCTATTTAAAAAAATTCCTTCTTTTTTTGTTCAGCCTTCCTCTGAAATGCCTCTGCGGGACCTAAACATATACTAGGATTCCTTGCTGCTCTCAGGATGAGCTCCACGGACTGGAGAAACAGAGGAGGAAAACTGTCACTATAAGTACAATATTTTTACCCCCAAAATGTTTGGCAATTTTGAAAATTACTCTTTTGCCACAGTTGGTTAAACTTTGATACTTTTTACATTTTATCGCTAGAAAACTTGACTCAAAACATTTTGAAAGGTAAATTCGGTGGCATCCTTGTCTTCCTATTATCAAATGAATACACAGAAAACTTGTCCAATCCTTCTGATGACTTACAGCTCTATAAAGCAATCACAAATAAAGGAAGGGGAGCTAACTGCATGCATGGCCATGACCTGTTGAATAAAGTGATCTGGATATGGGCCAGAACATAGTCAAACAGAGAAGAACACCAGCAGCTCATCTGAATACAGGAACACTCCCATGTTTCAGCCCTGGAATATTTACATCCATATTTGTTCCAGAGTTCAAGGCTGTTCAGAGAGTTCCCCCTCCCAAATTTATCTTCACAATTGCCCTGTGAGTTAGATTAAGCTGAGGATCAGGTCTGAACTGTTGGTCTAGAACCACACAACAGATTTAGTAAATTGACTGTGATGGTAAGGTCACTAAGATTTATAGTTCAGAAAAAAATATTCAACATAAACAGGGGGGGAGCTATTACGTGTGACTACATCTTAATAACAGGCATTATTATTATTTATCATCATCATCAGAAGCAGCAACAGCAAGAGGTTGCATTAAGCAGTAACCTGCACTACCGGAAAACACACCCATTCACAAAACGAAAGCACACAATTTTTGTCAAGCATCCTGTAGGGACCCTCCAGCACTGTATGACAGGTAGAAAAGAGGGCTGCAGTCGCTATGAAGGACTGGTGAAAAATGGATGTTTCAACTTGGAGAGGGTAAGGGTTTTCTGATGGAATACAGCCGCTCTCAGATAATACTCATTCTTGATACACTGCTATTGCTGTGCATTGTTTTCACAAAGTGTATGAGGAGAAGCTACATAGTGAATCACCCACTGGATTTAATTTCTGCACTGCTGTAGAGCAAGTTGGTTAATTCAATAGCATTCTTAAAGTCCTGGACCATGGCTTTCAATTGATCAAAATGGTAGTTTTACTTGGGAGTCTACCAATGTAGCTTATTCATAAAGGAACAGGTGGACTAAACATGCATTTCTTTCACTTCTTGAAAACAGATTCTCCCCAGTTCAGAAAAAAACAAGTACCGGTATGTGAAAATAGAAGCCTTATCAGGCAAGCATTAGAGGTAGCTGATTACGAGTCTCTCATGATTCATTAGAAGATGACTCGTTTTCTGTTCTGTGTGACAAGGGATACACAATGCTCTTTTGGATGATCTGTTATTAGTACATAGCTCACCAGAGCAGAATGTATGTCAGGGCTACCTGTTCTAGGGCAAGGCAGAGCATCATGATAAGATTCCTAATTCACTGGTCCAAGAATAGAGCATAACGGGAAGCAAAATGGGGAAGGAACGTGAACCATTATTGGAAGAGCTCCATTATGGGTAGCATCCAAATGGACATACAGTCTTCAGAGTATTTTTGTCTAGCAACGTAACATAACATGGCTGTTCAGGAAAACAAAACCATACCAGACAGCCACAACTAGCCTATCAGGCTTGGTATCAGTTCTTTTTAAATGCAGTGGAGACTTCAGTCCTCCGCATTTTGAAAGAGCGTGTAATTCTTGGAGAATTAAATTATAGTATTTACATCCTGTACTGACTTCTGCCTTTCAATATTATTCCATTTAGACAGGCTAGTCTCTGGGTAGTAGCTATTGTTAGAATGGGGCTCAGGAGATCCAGATTTTAGTTCCTACTAGGTGATGTAACTCACTAGTTCCTCCAAACAATCACACACAGGAAGAGTAGTTATGAGGACAACATGGAAAAGATGAGACGTTGCCTTGCATTCATGGTAGGATAGTGGGTAGCATATTTGTAATAAATAGCACAAAAATTCAGGTTAATAATTTATAATATTATTGAGACAATTGGTGATACATACCTCAATCAGCTGGGAAGCACTTAATACGGGCATCTCATTGAGATTTAACTTTTTCTCAGCCAATAATTGTTCAGGCAGAGTTTCTTGGTGAAGCAGGAAACATTCTTGTTCGGTAATTTCTTGCATACATTAACGAAAAAAATTGTAGTATGCATTATCAGTGATTTCAAAGACAGCAAGAATAACTTGTTCTCTAAATTGTTTAACTCTGATGAACATATTGCACCATATGAGGCTTTTGGTGGGCTTGCACTGAGTCTACTTTGTGAACAGACCAAAAAGAATAATGCTCTTCATTACTTGGAAATTTCCTCAGAGCTTAAGTAAGTTATCAAGGAAAGTTTGCCAGTACTAATAAGCACGTTCTTAACAAGACTGTTTACTTTAAGAACTACTGATGCAACTCACTGTAACTGCAATTTCTTTAAATTACTTGACCTTTATAATGAATGAAAACTGGGTTACATCCAGTGGTTGTAGGACTAAAAGGCTCCTTATTGCCTCCCCTTCACTCCAAAAGGTCTAGGCCACCACCTGAGAACGTCTTCTAGGTGGGACTGCTTTGTACAAAGTTACACTATGAGGAACTCCCCAAAATCAGGCACAAAGGAAAATTGCTTTTGAGGGCACAAATGAGCTTTTCCAGCAAAGAGTGGTTCTCCAAGGTCCATAAATGGGTGTGTGTGCTGCACCCTCCCTAGAATCTTTGGAGATTGCTTACTCCTGCATTATATAGTGGTTAAAATTTTGACAGCAACAGGCATCAATGAAAGGACAGCTAGAATCTAGCTGTGAATTCCCGAAGAAAAGTAGAGAAAACTGACCAACAACTAACAAACTATCGGATGTTAGCATTCCCTGGGGCTTGATATGCCCCACAGGTCTCTGGCTACTAACTCCTAGAACAGAATTTAAGGGGGCCACTGATGTCCTGCAGGTTATGTTATGTTCATTTCAAGTGCTACAAATACCAACAGTGGAAATTCTATACATGCACTGAGGACCTGTAAACACCAACAAATTGCTTTTTGTTAGCTAAACACCATGGTAGCCACCTGTGAAAACAGTAAGCAATGCTATCAGTATCAGTACTTCAGAAACTCTACCACCTTCTCACGTTTTTGCACTGAAAATCAGCACAGAATTTTGTAATCATGCTGAACTTTCTTTAAAAGATGGGTGATAGAAATATACAGCATTGTTACAGTACAAGATGGCCTATCTCTTTAGTTCTTCAGCCTCATTTTCCAACAAGCTGGAATTATAAAACCTCCTTAAACCAGATTCTGCACTGGGAGTACATACACATTTGATTTCAAAATCATGGGATGTACAGGAAGAAGACAAGCCCATGGGCAGATTGCTGTATAAGGCAAACCCTGGGATGCGTATCCGTATTTCTTGCCGACAATGAACCAACACACGGCTAGGAGTGTAAAACAGCTAAACATCAAAGGCCTCTTCCCACATAAGCACAACAGGTTTCAAAATGAACCTTAAGGGGATGAAAAAGAGAAAAAGTACCTTCAATTTTCTCATTCAGCATAACTTCTGATATATCAGAAGCCAAAACTGATAATTTACTCAAGCCAAGAAGAGTCTTCTTTTTCGCAAAGTATCGTGTTTCTGTATTTGCTAAATTCTGAAGTGTTCGATGAGCCTAACACAGGAAAAAGGATTTTAATATTTATTTCTAAAGAAAGGTATGAAAAAGATAATAATCAAAAGTGGCACAGATATTACCTCTATACATCATTATCATCGTAGTAGTAATAATAGTAATAGCAGCAGTAGTATAACAATAAAATTACACAAAACAAAACATACATTTGTTTGTATTATAATCATTTTATTATAATCATTATTATTTAAAAATAAAAATAAAAGAAAACATACACGAGACAAGAATACACAAAGAGAAAAAAGCAATACAAAAACTTGTACAGTATTACTTTGTGCACCCTTTGCCCTTGGAGATATTCTTTTGTTCCAAAAATAAATCAAATCCTTACTGGGAGTACAATATATCCTTTTTCTTTCTCAAATACATGTGTCAGAATGGTCTCCAGATATTTTTGAAATCATATGGGATACCCTTTACTCATGTTCAAATCACAAGTTAATTTATCATAGATAACCTTATTCCACATTTCTCTAGCACGCCCTGCGCTTGGCACTTTTCTTAAAAAAAATTTTTTTTATTTTTTTATTTTCTTGCCCAAAAAAAAAGCCCCAACCAGCTCTAGCACTCCCCATGCTCAGTGCTTTTTAAAAATATATATTTTATTTTATTTATTTATTTATTTCCTGCAAGCCCAGCAGGGGGCCCGCACTACAGCTGATCGGGGCTTTTTAAATAAAGCTCGGACCAGCTCTATCGCGACCCGTGCTCGGCACTTTTTAAAAATATTTATTTATTTATTTTTCTGCAAGCCCCAGCAGGGGGACTGCACTACAGCTGATCGGGGCTTTTTAAAAAAAGCCCTGTAGGGCAGACCCTGGACTGCGCTACAGCTGAACGCTGGGGCATGAGGAAACAGCTTTTCCCTATAGAAATAGGCTAATGCATTCCCATGGAGAAACGAAACAAAACAGAAATTTGTTTCATTTTGTTTCCTTTCTCTTACAGAGTGGGGTTTGTTATTCGTTTCGTTAGGGAATGAAACAGATAATAACGAAACGAATTAAAAATTAGTTTCGTGCCCATCTCTACTAGTTTGATACCTCCCTCTTTTTGAGATCTACATCAATATTTTTAATTTGTTCTTGATTTCTGCTTACCATTGCAGAACTCATTAATCAGAGCTTGCCAAGATTTTAAATCCTTTTCAGAAATTTTGAAGGGTAGCATCCAAAATAAAAATCTAATCTTGGGTAGGATTTTCACTTTACATAAAACTATTTACATAAAACCACAAGAGTTTCAATCTTTGATATTATTTTATTTGTCAATCATCTTTTTCTTCAGCAGGTTAAAATTCAGTTTAAAAATATCTTGGAAGTTCCATGTTAAATGTTCACTATACCTAAATATTGGATAATATTTCTTATTTTACCCACAAGTTTGGTTTTCATTATTTCTCTCTCCTTTGTGTCATGGTTTATCAAGATGCATTTTGATCTGTCCCAATTAAATCTCAGTCCCATTGCATCCTCAAATTTCTTTAAATAAAATATAGATTTATATATATTTTAAGGGATCTTTAATAATTAGAAACATATTGTTTGCAAAAACATTTATTTTATTTTGCTATACTATTAATTGAAAAATACTAATTTACGTGACATTAACAAAAAGACACCCTCACTCCATCTACAAGATTTATATCTGTAGTGTCACGTCTCCAAAATTTGCTATACTGATGTACAATGTACAAGGGTGCTCCTTGCGGCATCTGTCCCATTCCAGTATCTATAAAGAGTTCCCCCATATCTGCGGTTTCAGGCATCCACGGTAGGTATGGACTTGATTCCCCATGGATACATACACAGAATTCAAGTCCTATTATATATACGAAATGTGCTTTTAAATACTGTATATACTCGAATATAGGCCTACTTTTACAGCCCTAATTTTGGGCTGAAAAAAGGGGCCCTCGGCTTATATTCGGGTCAATCCTTTTAGCCACTGAGGCAAGTGCTTGGGTTGGTGGCTAAAAGTCATTTTAAACATTGTGTGCCACTTCTCATGACCCCCCTCTGCATCACAGGGGAGTGGCACACGATGCTTAAAATGACTTTTAGCCACTGACCCAAGCACTTGCATCAGTGGCTAAAAATCATTTTAAACATCACACACCACTCCCCCAGCTCACAAAGGAGGAGCTGCCAGGCCCTGCTGCATTTCCCACCCTAGACTTATACGCGAGTCAATACGTTTTCCCAGGCCTTGACTTATACTCGGGTCGACTTATACTTGAGTATATACGGTACTAGTTTAAAATTCTTTGTATCCTAGGCTAAGCCATTTTATTAACAGTTTTCTTCCTATCCTAGACTAAGCCATTTTATTAAAAAATTTAGCAACATCACATACCATTTCACCTAGCTGGAAGACTGCTAGGTGTATGCATTACATTGTAGAGCTAAGCCACAGGCTAAAATAACTACTGAAAGTGAAAAAGAAATGTATCATCATTTTCTTTACTAGTATTTCCATGAGAACTAAAGACAATTCTCAACTCATTGCTTAATGCTTTGAATCATCATAATCACAACAATCAGAAAGAGAAACTCACTAAAACAAAGAATATCAGGCATGAAATGCAATAGAACAGTTCCGTTTTTCAAGTCCTGGTCCATTACTACAGCACACTGGGAACCCACATATTAGAACATACCTTTTCAAAATCATTACTGTTGATGTCATGCAACCAACTGAGATGCTCATGAGCTTGCAAGAAATTGGCCAACTGGCCATGTTGGGCAATGGGTTGAGTTAAGAGTTTTCCACGTTTCCCTTTCTCCAAATACCAACGAAAAAGGAACTCTGAAAAATTCTAAAAGTTACAAATATGTTAAGTCTTTTTTCCCTTACTGATTGAAGTCTGAATGCATGCCTCCTCTGAATATGACACTTTTTAATGAGTACAGAATGTAGATATTAAAAGTGACCTCTTATTTCTTATTAAGTTATAATTCTGTAATGGACCATTAGCTGATAAATAGCTATTTACATGTGATCCAAAACACAGTTTTAGCTAAATACTGGGACACAGTAATAGACATTTTGTAGTCTGCGAAGTAAGTTTTGTTTTACTGCCAGCTGTGGAAGCCTACAAAAATCATAAAAGCAAACTGCTCTTCAGCCTTTCCCATTAATAAAACTGAAAAAAAGAGGGGAAAAGCAAACAAGAGTAAGTGATGATAGAAACAGAACAAGAGAAAGATAGCAAATACTCTGGAGAGAGCCACAAGTCTCACAGCTGTCCTGGAAGCTACTATTTATATTGCTATATAAGAGAAACCGCATTGTGCCACCTTAAAGACAATCAGCTTTGTTTTAATATGAGCTTTCATGAACTGGACTTCATACTTGAAGAACGTGCAGAGTAAAATATAATAGTCTTCATCATAGAATATTTTTAAAGTCTAATATTCTTACTCAGAGTGGCCTAACATGGCTACATATTTGAAGACTGAATCTTTAATAGTCTATGACAGAAGAAGAGTTACTTACCAGAGGAAAAATGTACCACTGTACAGTATATTTAAAATACATATTTAAAAGAAAACAGAAATGATATTAAGAAATTTTATACAAACCTTTCTTGTTTAGTGGAAAATTGCCTGAGGGATAAACAGCATTACCTGATCAGCAAACTGGGATGTGTAACGTTGCAATTTGGCCTGGTTGTCAGTCTGTTCACATATTTGTATCAAAATGTCAAAGTCACGGTATTTTTCTGCCAAAGTAGCAGCTAGCTGGTACTGCCCAAGTGAAACTGGACAACAAACATGAAAGACATCGAAGATCAAACTTGCTTTTCTTGTCACCTCTTTCAGCTTATAAATAATTACACCACTTTAGGGAGATGCAAGCTTGGGATGTCTTTAACATCATATCAAACACACAATATTAATACAGCTGCATAGACATTTATGCTGTCTCCGAGGTGGACAGACAGCATTCATCTCTTCATCAGGTACTCATGGTGCAGTAAAGCATTTAAGCAGCTTCAAGAATGCTTCAAAAATTTCAGTCTGCTCATCCTTTCAACAGTACAGAGGGGCAGGCAGTCATTAGCCAACAGTAAAGCATAACATCTCCGTCCTTTAGAACCAACTAAACACAAATTAAGAGAGGAGGGTTTGCCTCTTAGCACAACACATGTGCGAATCCCTAGCCACTACAAGAAACATGACATCCCATTCACATGTGATAAACTGGTCTATGGGCAGCTGGAAAGAGGAGAAGATAAAGAAGTGCAGAGTCTTTAAAGACAGCTGCCTCCTCAGTAAGTCAATTTACAAGTGCTGCAGTGCATTTTCCATTAGACGTATCACAGCACTACAGCAAGGGTGCTTTTTTGCATCCACTACCCCCCCCAAAAAAAGTTATCTGAAGATGCACACTTGAATTCTTCAGGTACACAACAAATGAACCATATGTTTACAATCAAATCTGATTTTTTGAAAAGCTGAAGCAGTCCATAAATATTACTGATGTACAGTAGAATCTGGAGGTTATACAGCCACAAAAGTTCCAGTGTATACCAATTTCAACATATCTAAGATAGAAATATTGAGCTCAGAAGAAAAATAAAACAAAAACCGAATCCGCACTGGAATCACCTCTCAAGATCTGCTCTCAAAACTAAACATAAACCTATGCCCATTGAGAAGAGAAAAAAGAAATAAGCGTTTTCCTGTTCTTCTGTCTTCCTATTCCCTATTATAGCTGTGATGTGTTTCGTTAGACCGTGGAACAGAACAGAACCTTGTCCAGTAACAGCAGTACTTACGTAGTGGCAACAACAGTTCTGATCTTTTCTGTTGGTACTCCATTTCCACAGTGTTGTAACGGTCTTGATATCCAGGCCGGTCCACAGATTTAAGCTGAGCAACATAACCATCTAGAAAGCAATCCAACAGTGCCACCAGCTGTTCTGTTACAGTGATACGAAGCTTACTGTTAAGTTGAGGATATGCTTTCTTCAGAATGATTTCATGTTGCTGCACTATTGCTGTTCGCAGACCAACAGAAGCTTAAAATAAATAAAAAATGAAGATACTGAATATGAAAAATGACATATGATTAAATATAAGGGGAAGTTAAAAGCAAGAACAGTAGAAGTATTTCCAGAGAAAAGCCAGCAACTTGAGTACAAGTCTTTTAGTGGAACAACAGTAAATTGCAGCAGAGCTAAAACTATGGCTCAGAAAATGAGAGGCATATTTCTAGAGCCTAGGGTTATACATCCGACTATGCCCTCATTTCTCTCAAAAAATAGGGGAACTTTGGCCGAAAGATTAGGGTTTAGACAGCACTGCTTCTCAAACTCACTTTTACTAAACCATTTGTTCATCTTCATGTCTAATTTCCATTCTCTCCACTTTCTATGAGATTCCCCCTGATTTCTAAAACCACTTCACACATAACAACATTCCGAAATGATAGCATTTCCAAACGTGATACAATGTGCAGCCTGCCCACAGCCTGCCCTATTGAGGACATAAGTGAGCACGCCTCCGGTTATTAACAACCTGCTGTGTCTTCACATGATTCAGCATACAGGACTTTAAACTGTGCCACATACTGTGGTTATCCGGTTGAAACCCTGTTGTGTTTACCAAGTCACAACTAGAGTAGGCCCACTACTATATTTTAGGAGCAGTTCACAAAACAGATGTTGTATTTGATAGAAAAGAGACTATATATTGAGTTTTGTCAGCCCTCATTTCTCCGTCATCCTCAGACCTTCCCCACCCCAAATGTATGTGTTCATTTGACAACTGAGAAACTGCATTCATTTTAAAATGCCATAAAAAGATTTGTTTATCTTTTAAATCAGATTTCTTTGCCTTGAGTTTCCAGGGCAAGCTATCTGAAATGTCAACATGCTAATATTTGTACAACTAAATTGGTGCTTATTTTAGGGTGCATAGCTTCAAACCACCTGCCTCATCTTGATATCAAGTATATCGGATTGCTAACAAGATAAAATTAAAGCAAAAGTCTGCTGGCCTCGTACTGTACTATGAATCAGAGGTGGCACAAGGCAGACAGGTACATTTCTGAGCCACTTCAAATATGTTGGCAACAATTTCTGATGTTCATTTATGTTACTGCAGCAGCAAAAGAATGATTCCCCAATCCCATTATACTGCTAAAGTAAAGGAATGTTTTTGGCAACCACAAAAAGTGTGTGTTTAAGAATAATGATCCGTCTTTAAAGGGCTCCCCAAACTTGTCAACTCAGTATTCTTTGGTTCTATATCGTCTGTGGCAATTTCTAGTGAGTGGGACTCAGCACTCTCGGAAGTTCCACAAAGTTTTCCCATTTTTGCCACAAACCATTATATCAGTAAGGAAGAAGATAAACTATTTGAAATACCGAAGATGAGGATCAAATAATCACAGAATCATGAAAGAATGTAGGGAACAAGAGCATGTGGCACGAAAAATCTTAGTTCTATGGGTAGAGAAGTCAGAGTGTATCCATGAGTCACAGAACTATTTAGCTTGAAACTTAAAGATATGCCAACAGACTAAAAGGCTAATAAAACATTATTTTTGTCAGTGGTATTTAATATTAGCAAACAGCTAAAAACTAACTTGTATGTAGAACATTTTCACTGTTCTCACCTGTCCACGGAATATATTCTGGTTCCGCTTCAAGACACTCTCTTATTTTAAATAAAGAGGCCTTAGACTGACGCTCATGGGTAGCAGCTTGCAGCATATCCTAGGAAACAGTAAAAAAGAAAACACAATGCATTGAAAGAGTGGGAGAATCTACTTATCAGCACTTCCTCTTGCTTATCACAATTTCTGATGGTGAACTCAGGGGCCAAGTGCTACTGTAGTTAGACCCAAGGAAAGGCAGGGCTCCCATGAAAGAGGAGAGAAGCATCAGCACCTGGGGGAGCTTCCAGGTTAGCACATATGCAAAAAACAATTAGTTCCTGAAGGCCACAATAATCCAAACATTGCAACATTCATATCATTAGCTGGAAGAGTAGAACAGGGAAGCTGCCCCTGCTTGAAGCAAATGGCTGGCAGATATACTGAACATAATAATCCTTTTTAGCAAGGAGGAGGATTACACTGCAACCTTCAGTTGTAGGTCGTAGTTGCTGCAAAGAACTGGAAGACAGATAGGAAGGAGAGTTCACAGAGACAGAAGCCTACTTGGATGTCATTGAAAGTAACCCTCTATTGAGGCTTTTTACCACTATAATTAGTATTAAAATTCCATACCTTTATGATATTGTTTACACTGATAACTATTTCCGCCCATTCATCAGACTGAGCTGACACATTGTTCAAGATGTGTTTTTCCTTTTCCAGTAAGCATTCAAAAATTGTATCTATTTGTGACACCTGAAAAAAATGTATAAAAAAAATAGCATGTTTTCTCCCAGGTATGAGGCAATGATTTCCAGTTTTATGTACTCATAAAAACTTCACTCAGATTAAATCTTCAAACAGATATTTGCATCTAATTTTTTGTTATTAAAAATGAGCAATGAACATGACATAAAAATCGACAGCATTAAAAGGCAATACAAGGATGTCTACTTCATGGAAAAATCATTAGAAATTTAAGCTTGTGATGAGATTGTTTCACCTAGTGGACCTCACCACCAGGTGAGGAGGAGGAGGAGGAGGAGGAGGAGGAGGAGGAGGAGGAGGAGAAGAAGAAGAAGAAGAAGAAGAAGAAGAAGATTATTTCACCTCTCTGAAGAAAACATCAGCAGGAGTTAAGCTTGATGGAATATCACTTTCTTTTTTCTCCAAAGCGATCTGTATTGCAGCATTCACCACATCCGGTGATCTGTAGTGATGGTTTTTAAGAGCAATGGCTGCTGCTAACTTTTCTGCATGCTCGCAGAGTAACAATCGTGTTGCCATTGGTAAGCCTCTTACTTGAATGGTGTGCAGGCGTCCAAATAGACCCACCTTAGACAGAGACACTTGTCAATGAAAACAGTTTGTGCGACCATGCATACTGAGGATTCCACCTGAAGACCTGAGCAGCTTACCCGGTGAAGAAATTCAATGAAAAGGGAATGTGCTTGTGATTTGTTGTCCAGCTGACGAAGAAGAATGATGGAAGAGCCAGGGAAGCTAGCTACCTCTATATGAAAAGACAATAAAGGAAAATGAACAGTTAATTCAAAAGCACACCTTTTTCTTTAACAACACTCTTCTTATTTCCAAACAATTTATAGAAAAAATGCCTGAAACACATTTAATCAACTATTTAAAATGATTATTCTATTTGTTGACAAACTGACAAGAGGAAAGTGAGGCCCAGGAATTTCAGAATTCAGCATATCAGAACAGCAGAACTATGAGTAGCTCTGCTGAATGATGGAAGAAACAAATATATTTTGTGTAATTTTCTTCTCTATATAATTGTTTCCCTCTACAATGCCGAGATCAAGCCATGGTATTTTCAATCAGAAGGTTCATTTTACATCTCGGGATTCATACCTTCAGGTACTGATTCAGCCCACCGTGGATCAGACATAGGATAATCATCAATCAGTTCCTCACTGAGTAGAGTTACAGCATTATCCAGATCAGCACCATGACATGAATCTGCAGGCTGGGGAAACAGCTCAGTAACTACCGCTTGTGCACCTTTCACATCACTCCTAAAACAGAGGGGGGGGAAATTAATCCTTTCACAAGACATAATATTTTCAGTACTTTGTATAATCTAACTGATTGTTATCTCATGTGAAACATATCAGTGGCGAAGGAAGGGGAGGGGAGGAGCCAGCCAAGTGTGCAAGCAAGCAGGTGGGTGAGGGGAAAGGGAGACAAGGGTGGTGTGGCTGAGAATGGATCCCTTTCAACTCTGTAAAGGAAGAGGGAAGGAGAGAAACACATCCGTAGAGGAGGCATCCAGACCTGACCCAATATGCAGATGCCATCACCACGATGGCGTCTGCGTATCACGGATTTTCATTTACTGCGGGTGGCTAAAGAACGCAACTCCCGCGATCAACGAGGGACTACTGTAATAAAAAGGAACAGAAGGACATAGTCTTAAACAGATCTACTGTATAGTTTTTTCACTGATATGTTAGCAAATAGTGTATAATCTGCCTTTGGTTCATGAAAACTATGAGTTTCTTCACGTCAAATTCTTCATAGTGTTGATAATGCCTTTTTACTCCACTGATGCCACACAAAGTAACACACCATACTTAAGTGTGAACTCTCATGTCAATTGTGACTTATGGCCTTCTGACTTTTCAGGTGTTTCTAAGTACTGTATCCAGAAGTACAGTGTATCACAGAAGTGAGTACAACCCCCTCACATTTTGTAAATATTCTAGTATATATTTTTATGTGACAACACTGAAGAAATGATACTTGGCTACAATGTAAAGCAGTGAGCATAGAGCTTGTATAGCAGTGCAAATGTGCAGTCCCCTCTCAAAATAACGCAACACACAGCAATTAATGTCTAAACTACTGGCAACGAAAGTGAGTACACCCCTAAGTGACAATGTTCAAATTGAGCCCAAGTAGCTGTTTTTCCCTCCCTAATGTTATGAGAACTTTTAGTGTCACAAGGTCTCAGGTGTGAAGGGGGAGCAGGTCTTATCGCTCTCACTCTCACATTTTGTGTTATCACTCTCACTCTCAAAGTTCCACATGGCACCTCACAGTAATGAACTATCTGAGGATCTGAAAATAAATGAATTGTTGCTATATATAAAGATGGCCTAGGTCAGTGGTGGCAAATCTTCGGCACTCCGGGCATTTTGGCCAACTCTCGCCGTCCTTTGTCATTGGCAGTACAGGCTTGGAATTCTGGGAATAGTGGTCCAAAACATCCGGAGTGCTGAAAGTTCACCATCACTGGCCTAGACTATAAGCAGGGTGCAAAGACCCTGAAACTGAGCTGCAGCACGGTGACCAAGACCATACAGCAGTTTAACAGGACAGGTTCCACTCAGAATAGGCCTCGCCGTGGTCGACCAAAGAACATGAGCGCCCATGCTTAACGTCCTATCCAGAGGTTGGCTTTGGGAAACAGACCTATGAGTGCTGCCAGCATTGCTGCAGAGGTTGAAGGGGTGGGGGAATCAGCCTGTCAGTGCTCAGACCATACACGCCCACGGCATCAAACTGGTCTGCAGGGCTGTCGTCCCAGAAGGAAGCCTCTTCTAAAGAAAATGCATAAGAAAGCCCACATATGGTTTGCTGCAGACAAACAGACTAACAACATGGATTTTTGGAACCATCTCTTGTGTGCTAATGAGACCAAAATAAACTTATTTGGTTCTGATGGTGTCAAGCGTGTTTGGTGGCAACCAGGTGAGGAGTGCAAAGATGCGTGTGTCATGCCTACAGTCAAGCATGGTGGTGGGAGTGTCATGGTCTGGGGCTGCATGAGTGTTGCCGGCACTGGGGAGCTACAGTTCATCGAGGGAACCATGAATGCTGCCCACATGTACTGTGACATACTGAAGCAGAGCGTGATCCCCTCCCTTCGGAGACAGGGCCGCAGGACAGTATTCCAACATGACAACAATCCCAAACACACCTTCCAAACAACCACTGCCTTGCTGAAGAAGCTGAGGGTAAAGGTGATGGACTGGCCAAGCATGTCTCCAGACCTAAACCCTATTGAGCATCTGTAGGACATCCTGAAATGGAAGGTGGAGGTGCTCAAGGTCTCTAACATTCACCAACTCTGTGATGTCATCATGGAGGAGTGGAAGAGGACTCCGGTGGCAACCTGTCAAGCTCTGGTGAACTCTATGCCCAAGAGGGTTAAGTCAGTGCTGGAAAATAATGGTGGCCACTCAAAATATTGACACTCTGTGCCCAATTTGGACCTTGTCACTTAGGGGTGTACTCGCTTTTGATGCTAGCGGTTTAGACATTAATGGCTGCGTGTTGCATTATTTTGAGGGGACAGCACATTTACACTGTTATACAAGCTGCATACTCACTGCTTTATACTGAAGCCAAGTGTCATTTCTTCAGTGTTATCACATGAAAATATATATTAAAATATTAACGAAATGTGAGGGGGTGTGCTCACTTCTGTGATATGCTGTAGCTAACAATTCCCTTCTTCTGTTACCATCCTGGGACGGTGCACAGCTTGCCCATGGTTGCACAGGCTGGCTCATCTGGGGTGGAACGTGGAGAATAAAACTCCCAACATCGGGCTCTGCCACCAGATCCCTAAACCACTGAGCTCTCCAACTATTTACTCTATACTTCTTAAATATAGATGACATTGTGATTTTTGTACCTGCAGTACTGCAAAAAAGCAGATTTTAGAATTTTAGATTTATCTTCCTGTGCGATAATATCCATTCTGGAGGAAGCATCAAATGCAACAGTCTGAAACAGAAAAAAGAAACATGTAAAGCCACTAAAGGAAAAACATTCATTTCACAATTTGTCCACTTTTATTCTGCAAGATATGGTTGCTTGAGCAAAAGAAAATTCACTCAAAATTAAGCATCTTTAACCAAGGTAAGAAAATCAGGACAACACTTCCTCTGGCCTTTAGAACTTTAGAACAATAAAAATTCTACATATTATTACCTCATCAGCTGGCTCAGCTACAGATGAGGCTAAAGACTCCTCAATGTCTCCAGGAAGCACAGAAATTGTTTCCCTGGGATATACAGCTACAAGTCCTTGTTTCTTCGTAAAAAAGATGGGATGTCCATTTGCAGAACCTGCTCCTAAAATAATATCACCTAAGGAGGGACAAATTATAATTATAATGGCACAACAACAACAACAACAACAACAACAACAACAACAACAACAACAACAACAACAACAACAACAACAAAAGCCAACCTTATCACCATTAATGGATTTTGCACTGTGGATTTTACATCAAAATCTGTGAAGCAAGTTAACAAGGACTGGTTTTCAGAAGCACCAGAGACAGGTAAAGGTAAAGGTTCCCCCACACATATGTGCTAGTCGTGTCTGACTCTACGGGCGGTGCTCATCTCCGTATTCAAGCCGAAGAGCCAGTGTTGTGCAAGTCCATGGCCACATGGCTGGCATGGCTGCAAGGAAACACTTCCCGCTTTTTACAGCGGTACCTATTTATCTATTTGCATTTACATGCTTTCGAACTGCTAGGTTGGCAGGAGCTGGGGTTATCAGCGGGAGCTCGCTCTGCTGCGTGGCACCTGGGATTCGAACCGCCAAGCTGCTGACTTTGCAGCCAACATTTATCGGAGCCTTAGTCCACTGAGCCACCACACACCCCTGAGCCACCACAGAAGGGATACCATATTAAACAGTTCACAAGGGAATTCCTGTCTCATGTGCCTTATGCATCTGGTGCAATGGCCAGAATTCTATCAGTTATGTCCATTGGCATAACTCAACTGGCATAGATTTCAGTGGCAAATTGCCACAAGCTAAGATGTCAGTATAGGCATTTGCTGCTATATACTGCCTCAGTGTGCAAAAGCAAGTGTGTACATAGATTTCTTAACTTCTGGCAATTCATCGCCAGGATTTATGCCAAATGAGTTATGCCACTGTGAATAATATCATTATTAGTCCCATGACTGAAAAAGTCATTAAGTCAATGGTAAGACAAGTATTATGTTCACCTATTACAGTCATCCCCCGGCATTTCGTGATTCATATGCTATGGTCCTGGTATATCGCGGGACCGCAGTATATGAAGGCACAGCCCCTTGGGGCAAGCTACATGGGCCTGTTTGAGGCCTCCTGCACTTAGTCCAGGCCTGGTGCTGCCCCAAGCAGGCCTCTGATGGGCTTCCCGGGCATGTCAGACACCCCAGAAGTGGTTTCCAGAAAACCAGAAGTCACTTCTGAAAAACCAGAAGCGCCTTCTGGATAATGCCAAACCATTTCTGGAGCCTCCGACAGACCTGGGAAGCCCGTCGGGAGGCCATTCAGGGCAGCGCTAGGCCTCAGGGAAGTGTAGGAGGCCCCAGACAGCACCCCAGTCCCAACAGAACCCACCAAGGCATATTACGGATTTTCCTTTATCGCAGGTCGGGTCCCTAACTGGGACCCGACCCAATTACTGTATAGTAGTATACATTTTGTGAAAATATATTTTAATATTTACAGAACCACATCTTTGAAAACACTCTTGCTGCAAAATAACAGCTCCAGTGAGAGTTCTTACCCTGAACACTTAAAGTCATTCTCTCTTGAGGCAAAGAAGTTCTTCCTGTACCAGTTGAGCAAGCAAATAACTCATTCTCTGTGTAGAGACAAGCAGCATGACTGGAGAAATCTGGTATTACTAAATGGCACATCAGTTCTTCAGGCTGAAAAACATATTCCAGTAAGGATTATAATGAGCAACATGCACAAATTTAATGTACTGTAGAAACAGTAATACAATTGATTGGGAAGAGAAATGAAAATGTGCAAGTGATTAGGAAACCAGATCCATTGAGACAGAACAGAAGACTATAAATAAACTGCATTGCAAACTGTGTAGGATGGCGGCTCCATTATCTTAAACATTTCAGCAGAGCAAATTAAAGTATTATTTATTTATTTATTTATTTAGAATATTTTTACCCCACCTTTCTCCTGCCTGCATCTACACATTTGCCCTTGTATTTTGGAAAAAAATTAAGATTAGACCTGCAAATTCAGAGGCAAGTCTTTGAATACACATAGAAAGAACTACACAATGGGCAAACTCCTCTTATTTCGGTACACTTATGACTTGATACAATATCTGCAGTAGCTACAACAGCAGCAAGCCAGAAATGCTATCCACAAAGCACTTCCACTACTGCATTATTCAATAGTCATAATGGGAATCTCGTGACCAATTGCACAACTGAATTGTGCACTCCTGTTTTAATTTACGCAGGCGTAACTTTACATTATGCCCCCACAAATAGGGTTTTGCCCAAAAAGCTTTTTTAAAAGAAATATTACTCCATATTATTACGCAACAGTTGACAAGGGACAAGGAAGCAAGAGAACGCATACTAGTTTATCAAAATATTCTGTACACAGAAAAGAATTCTGAGGCACTTTTTTTTAGTAAAACACTGTTGTTAATTATTTCATGATTTCCAGTGTGAAATCAATTGCAATCAATGACTGCAAATGCAACCATGCATGCTGAAAATGAGAATATTTGTTTTTTTGGAAGGATCTTAAATACCTGAAAGGGTGGGTTATACTGCATGACTTCCACAACAACTTTTTCAGACGTGGGGTAGTCATTATCCTCTACCGTCACCAAAGTATAATAGATGAGACAGGGACTGTCACCAAGATGCCAGGCTGCAGCCAAAACCACCAGTCCATCACTATGCATTGAGAGATACAAGCGTTAAACATCCAAAGGTATTCTTAAGAATATCATTTTAAAAAACAAAGCAATGGTAATGAAAAAATGTTTCCTCATAAACCAACAATGCCCGGTTTTCTTAAAAAGTAGTAGCACATGATGACTTATGAAACAGCATCTGTTAGCAATATTTTATATGTTGAATGAGGCCCAATTTTAAAATACTGTACCTGCGAGCTGGCTTTTAGAGTACAGGATAATAAAAGTTGTTCAAAGAATAATTTTACTTATATTACAAAAACAAATTGTTTGCTACTAATTCTAGAAAAAAAACTTGTAACATATGAAATATGTTCTGAAATGCCGGCTAAACTATCAGGAGCAGTTATCTTGTGGTGGTTCTTAAGAGGAAAATGAACATTTTGGCTGATATTATTGCTTTACCTAACAATTTGCTGCCTCATTCAGACTTGTACACTGTGTTACTTTTCCATCTCCTGACTTAAGCATTTCAAACCAAATCTGTTGAATTATCTTTAAATCTTTAAAGCTGTCTCGAGAACCCCGACATTCTCCGATTATGAAACAATTTCCACTAGCCCTGCTGGCCAGGCATTCACAAGGTAATCGTTTGGAAATCGCCTTCTGCAGAATTAAAGGAGAGATATGAGTGTGCATTGGGGACACTGAGAGTCCTGATCTCCCTCTCAAAAGGAAAAGAGACCCAGTCTTTAACCCCCCTTCCTAGCTGCTGCAGACATTTCGGTAGCTCCAGTCCCACTGCTGCTACAGCTCCAACATTTAGGGACAAGGGAGAAGCGAGTAGCTAGCACACATCACAGGTATGTTTGAGGAAACTGTGGATCTACTAGATTCAAAGATTTTTGGATCTCTAACCCAGCCCCTAGCATTGGTGGGAATAAATTCCCCTCACTGCAACAGAAGGAAAACAGGTCACCTCTGCTTCACAACAGGAAGGGGAATGCAGCTCTTCCCTCATTTCTGCCCTGCTCACTTGAAACCAACTAGAATTGTAATATGTCAGAGGACTCCAAACCGGGAGGCAAAACTGCTTTGGTCAAGCCCAGTGAAGCTGATCTACTCTTTTGATAGGTTTCGCTACTGAAGCGATTTTGCTTAATATTAACTGGGAAATACAGTGGTACAGTCACCCCCTGCCATTTCGCGGTTCAGGTACTGCGGTCCCACTACATTGCAGGATCACAGTACCTGCACCTCGGGGCGGCGTGGAAGGCTGCGGGGAGCGATGGGGTCGCTCCGCGCCGCTCAACTAGGCTCCCCCGAGAAGCCTCGGGGTGGCGTGGGGCAATCAGGTTGCTCTGTGCCGCCCAACCAGGCTCCCCCGAGAAGCCTCGGGGCCGCATGGGCAGGCTGTGGAGGTAAGATCCCGCAACACCGCCTGCATGCGCCACCCCAAGACTTCTCGGACAGATTTTCATGCATCGCGGGTGGTGTGGGTCCCTAACCCCCGCGATCGGCGGGGGGTTACTGTATCTTGTAAGACAAATGCCTAGCAAGACAAAAAAAAACTTGCAAGACGAGTAAAAATTCTGGGACTGAAGGCTCCTCCTGGCAGCCTGACCCCCAGGTGATTTTGACAGCTAGGGGCTGTCTGGAGGAGCCTTCTAGGAGGTGGGTGAGGTAACAGGGGCAGATATTGATGCAACCCCCGCCTCTGTTGTCTTGCCCTCCTCCTCCTCCTCCTCCTCCTCCTGGCTGCTTGGATGTCTTTACGATGTCCAGTGGCTGCCAGTGGAGATCCAAGCAGCCAGAGGGAGAAAAAGGAGGACTGGGGTGAGGTGACGGGGCAGCTACTCCAACTTTGCTCGGGAGCTGGACTTGGACTGCAAAATGTCACAGCCAAATGCAGCTTTTAAAAAAGCAGTGAAAGCAGCTGTGACGTTTTGCGATCTAAGCCCACTCCCACAGAGTGCCCAGCACCATAGGGGCACCCTGCAGGAGCTGCACTTGGATGCCTTGTGCTGCAGCGGGCATGGAAGCCTTGTGTTGCAGGGGAGGAATTGCCTCAGTCATGAGATGCAGACCCCTCCTCCTGACTCTGCTTCCCCTCCTCCTTGCACCCCCGAAGCCTCTCTCTCTCACACACACACTGCAGAGTCAGGGTCTCCTCCACCTGAGTCTATGGCATCTGTGGTGTGTGGGTGTGTGGGGGTGAGTGAGTGAGTGAGTGAGTGAGAGAGAGAGAGAGAGAGAGAGAGAGAGTGCAAGGAGGAGGGAAAGCTAGGAACAGAAAAGGGAGGGAAGAAGGAGAAGGGGAAAACAACTGAGCAGGGCACCAGCCTCTACCCAGCAAAGCAGGGGAAAAGCTTTCCCCCTTGGCTGGGTTGGGAGGAAATCCCCTCAACCAATGGCAGCAGAATGATGCTCTCATCAGCTCTCTGTCCAGCTGTCAGTTGATTGAAGGAGGCTGGGAAAGCCTTCCCATAGAAATGCATTGAAAACCAATATAACCCATTCCCTGTTTTTGACTTTTCTGACCTCCAGAACAGATTAATTGGTTTTCAGTGTATTCCTATGGGAAAACACATTTTGCAAGTTGCTTTTTCTGCAAGACAAACTGACCTGTAGAACGAATTAAATTCCTCTTACAAGGTTCCACTGTATACAGATACACATTTAAGTCAGGATGAATGATTACTATTTTGAAACCTGGTACAGAACTCACAGACTCAAATCATTCCAGGCTGATGCAACTACTCATCATTATAAAGCCGGGGAAGAATCATTCCTAACAGAAGTATAGTAAACCCCCCCCCCGGCCACATTTAATGCGGTCTCAGTATATCACAGATTTTTACTTGTAGAGAAGGGACCTGCCCAATGGGAATGGGTAAGTGTAGGTGTGGAGGGAGCCTCACAATGTAGGTTTCCCCCTCCAGGCACCTCAGAGACCTGCCTAGCGGGAGTGGATACAGCAAGTGCAGGTGATGGTGGTGGGGAACCCACACCCAGCAGTCAGGGAGCCACCAGGACATTTGATCACCAAGTCTAGGGGACCTAAGAAGTCTGGTGGAAGGAAGTAGCAAAGCCATCACTGCACCTCCCCTCCCCTTTCTGCAGCCCTTCCAGGCTCTGGGTCAGGGTGGCTGGAACCTGGCCACCGGGTGTGGCTCCCCACCCCCCACACACACACCTGCACTTACTGTACCCACTCCCGCTGGGCAGGTCTTCAAGGTACGGGGAGGGGAAAAGCTGCACTGTGAGGCTCCCACACACACACCTGCACTGTAGGTTGTCTAGGCGTCTGCATATCGTGGATTTTCCTTTATCGCAGGTGGTTAGGTAACCGAACCACCCGTGATAAATGGGGGTCTACTGTAGTGGGATTATTCTTCCCAGACCAAGCTGTAGACTTGGGAAGCGTGGCACAGCACAGATCCTACATTTAATGCAACATTACTGAGGACGGCTTTGAAACACAAACAGAGTTACCTTTTGTGGCCCTCCTAGCTGCCTATGACAATGTGCACTATTTACTACTGGGAACACTTTATAATATAACTAAGGATTATTTATTTATTTATTTATTTGTTGAACTTATATCCCGCCCATCTTCCCAGAGGGAACTCTGGGCGGCTAACAGCGATAAAACAAGTAAAACAGGAAATAAAACTTGGACAACAGAGGGCAAGATGGCGGCGAGCCCAAGCGATTATAAATGAACTAAAGCCATAACAATCCTTTTGCAAAATTACAGATTTGTAAAACTCCAAAGGATAATGCATATGGAAGACTAAAAAGAATGGTCTGCCCCTGGGCTGTGTACTGGCTCCTATTTTATCAAAACAGGACCAACCACAGTGAGAACTGGGTTACATTGAAATCCCTTCATAGGCTATGGACTGGAATTGGTAGAATCAGGATAGATCTAAGAAAATGGTGAGGGTTTTTTTCCCAACTTTGTGAGTGGAGAGAACACACAACTTTACACTTATGTCGGTACGCTGCATACTTCTCAACACTTATTGTGGAATACTAGATGTTAGCTCTTGATGTTGCCTATTATTTGGCAAAAATTATATTTTTCCATTTATTTATATTTTTATTTATTTTTATTAATTGCATTGGGATGGTTCTGAAAAAAGAAGGCATTTGAAAAGTTCTAGCACAAAATCTAGATGGCACCAGGTTACCTCCTTCTCCATTAAACCACAGCAGAAGTTGTGACTTTTAAACAAGAACTTACCGATTTTGCTGCACATCCAGATACTGCACATTGATATCTCCTTTGATATCTTCATAGTTGCTCTCAGACCCCTGCAGAAAGAAGTGGTAAATAGGGATTGGCACGACACGGAAAAATTGTGTTTTGTTTCATTTCTAGAGTAGTTTTGTTTCGTTACAAAACAAATTTTAAAGTAGTTTCATTACAAAATGAAACGCTATCCCCCCCTGGCTCCTAAAGGACCTAGGAGAGCAAGCGATTTTAGGTAACCCCTGAAATCTGGAAAGGTTTGAGGGTCACAGAGCTGAGTTATGAAGTTCCAAAGGGGGTGCACCTTGAAAAAAACCTTTCTAATTGGAATAGGAAGCTGATTGGGTGAGCTTTACCAATTATAGGGTTAATTTACAACTTCCTCTCTATGGTACAGTACGCCAATCCACACTCCTTCAAATAAGTACCCCCACATTCCCTTTGGAGCTTAATAACTCTGTTCCCTGAAACCCAGAACTTTCCAAATTTCAAGGGTTACAGGGGAGAGCTTGAGGAAGCTCCCCTGCCATTTCCTCTAGAATGAACTGTTGTTGTTTTTTTGGGGGGGGGGATGGCATTTTGTTACATTTTGTAACGAAACACTGCCTGGCGTTTCATTTCAAAACGTTTCGTAACCTTACGACACGATTAAACAGCATGTTGTTTCTCATAAGGTGCCCATCCCTAGTGGCAAAATCTCAAAAATAAAGCAGACCTCTAGTTTTATCTTTCACATTTACCACCTCTTACCCATATGGATTCCATGATGCTTTCTTTAAGTATCTTATTCATGTCCCAGCTGAGAACTTGGCGCTCTGCAGTATCATCTAGTTCCCATTTGTGAAGATTAGAACTGGTCAACGCATAAAACCTTGAACCACTGTTGTCCCAAAGAACACTTGAAAGCTGCAATTAAATATAAATGATAGACAGAAGCTATAACACAAACTAGTTCTCTGTTTAAATGTTTCATTAGAATAAGACAGTACATCTTAAAATTCCAAAAGTAAAATTGACAGCAGGCTTATATGAATTTTGCTAAAATGAGTTACATTTCCTGTTTAAGCCTCCTCTTTTCATACAGCATGGGCAAAGGTATGTGTCTGTAAAGTGACCCGGACACAAGCATATCACTCACTATTTATACCACAGACACTTATCAAAATGATGGGGCATGTAATGTCTAAAAATCAGTAGTACTACTTCAAGACAAATGGTCAGAATCCCATTGGTATTTGCATCAGGTTTGCATAATCTGGTGTTTAATTGTAGCTAACTGACAAGGTGCCAGGGCACAACTTGGCTGTGTGCCAAGTCACCCTTCTGATTATGCGATGGGCTTGCATCCTGGTCCTCCATCAATTAGCTGTAACTGGCCTTGACAAGCCATGCAAGCGCCAGTTGGACTTCAGTGACAAACGGCGAAAGCCTGGGAGAATCAACTGACTTCTCTGTGTGATGGTGTTTCACAAATGAGACAAGAAGATCAAGAACCAAATTTGGAAGATATAAAATCAAATAACTATACTAAGGTCCATGAATAGCTTGAACACAAGATGGCATCTCTCTTTTGGAATTCTATTATTGCCTAATAGTAGGAATGTGGAGTAGAGATGGGCAACTTGCAATTTTGCTTCAAAAGGCTCTCTCAAGCAGTTCAGAACTCTCCCCCTTTGTTGTCCTGCTAGGAAGGGAAACAAGCAGAGAGGACAGTGGGGGTGTGGCCAAAAGAGAAAAAAGGCATCCCTGCCTACTGTTGACATGCCCCTCTAACATAAATTCCCCCCACAAAGAAAACAGAGCCCTCAGCAAGAGTTCCAAGATGTGTCCTGGCACCTTGTCATAATGACAGACCAGAGGACCCAGCTTTGTCATACTCCAGCATCACAAGCTACAAGTGACTTATCTTGTACACTATGGGCTGCCACAACACTGGGAAAGGGTTATCAGTCAGTCAGACAGACACCTTTATTGGCATAAAATAAATAAATAACATAAAATAGACAATGGACAGTAGATAATAAAAACACACAATTATGGGAGTGTGCGTGCCCAGACCAGTATTACTCAAATAACCGGAAAGGGTAGAGGGAATATAGGTGAATTGTAACAAGATGAGAGCTGGAGGATGTTTCCATGAAGCATTATATTTATCCAGCCATAGCCGACTGTAGACCATCCAGAATAAACAGACTATATCTGGGGTGTTAAACAAAAGGCCCATTGAGTAACTGTGGCCTGCGTCGCTGGATTAACAAGTTGATAAATATGGCAATCTGCCTAGTGTGGGTTTTATCCGAGCCTGACAAAAGGTTATGCAAAATGACCTCATCCTGACGACCAGGAAGTCTAGCAAAATGTGGCTCTAGGTGAGAAGCACGGATGTCCTTGTATAGAGGACAATATAAGATCATATGCACCAGAGACTCAATGGTCCCTGAATTACAGGGACATAACTGAGTCTCCAGAGGTAGAGAGCCAAACCTCCCGTATAAGACATTGGAAGGGAGCACATTACATCTAGCTAGAGTAAAAGCGCGTCGTTCATGTGGGTTCTCTAAGAGATGTAGGTAACTGGCCAGCTTGCCAACAAGTAGCGGAAGTTGAAGACTGAGAGGGGAACATGCTTTAGAGGCTGCTGCATAGAGGGCTTGCCTTTCAATGTCTAGCAATCTAAGCTTTAGCAGCCTATAGGCCTGCATAAAAGGTAATGCCCCCAGTTGTTCAGGTGAAATGCCGAGAGCCATAATTCTTTGAAAAAACAATTTAAGGCCAGGAGAGTAAAAGTGATCAGAGAGAATGCCCTCTATCAGAGGGTCTTTGTGTGAAATGAAACAAATTTTCAACCAGTATTTGAATTGTCTTAGTTGTGCCTGAGTGTTCAATCGGCAGAGTCCAGCCTCCAGACAAAGGGCTGCATAGGGCACACAATGGGGAACTGCTAGTATTTTGTAAAGAAAAGCAGATTGAAGCCTTTCAACCAATGGGTTGATGGCGTCCAGCCAAACTGGTATCCCATATAGCAGTTGGGAGATGACCTTGGCTTTAAAGACCTGCAGGGCACTGGGGATATGCTGATTGCCCCACACGCAAAAGAACCGATAGCTTGGATGGTCAGTCTGGCTGAGTTGATAGTAATTTGCCTGTGTCTGGCCCAGGTATTGCGGTAAAAGAAATTTAGAACTAAGTACTCAAATTCTTTGAATTGTATTGCTCTCCCGTAGAAAATCCAGAAATGGAGTTTCCAGGTCTTACTAAAAACAACTATTTTGGACTTATTGTAATTGAGGGACAGTTTATTGCGAGAAAGGTAATTAATCCATTCTAAAATTAGTCGTCTTAAACCTATCTTGGTTCTGGAAAGTAGTACCATGTCATCTGCATACAAGAGAATGGGCACTGTCAGGTGGCCCAATCTTGGACAGTGGCTGTTTACTCCTAACAAGAGAGAAGCAAGGTCATTGATGTACAGATTAAATAGGGTGGGGGCAAGAACATCACAAGCTACAAGTGATTTATCTTGTACACTATGGGCTGCCACAACACTGGGAAAGGGTTATCATCATACTCCGTGTGCTTATCTGTGCTACTCCTTGCTCATTTTTAAGGATGTTATTAAGCTAGCAGCCTAGCAGAAGTTCTTGATTAGCGCTGTGGAGCAAGTACAACCTGGGGGTGCACCCCTAAAGCCATGGGGTCAGATCACACGGAACCAGAAGAAGCCTCACTTCACAGACTTGCATTAGGAAAATATTTTCTTCATTCCTGAGCTGGGCACTCAGAAAATGACTGCATATCCTTTCTTGCTAATTTGTGTTCATGTTCTGCTTCAAGTGTTTTCCCTCAGTGTATTTTTAAAAATATGTATTAAGACTTAACTCCTAGCTTAAAATCCAACCTGTCTCAGTGCCATTATCTGTTCGGAATGCAAACTAGAAGTTTCCCACAGAGGGAAGTGGTGGGAATCCCCTGAGGGGACCTTCCTGGTACACAGATGCAGGCTGAAATTCTACTGCTTAGCATAGCAAGTCACATTAAAAGAGGCTCAGTCAACTCCTCTATTTCCATTGATTCAAATGGGCCTACTTAATTGCTACTACAAGAAAATAAAGCATTAGAGTAGGCTCATTTGAATCAATGTTACTTACAGAGGTGTTCACTCACCAAATCCCTACTAGTTTTACTATGCCGATTCTTGTGCAACTTACTACACAAAGCAACAGAATTGGCTAGAATGTTAGAGGTACCTGTCAATGGGAGCTCCCTTTTGACCCATTATGGATTGGAATTTGGTCAAAATTGATAAAAGGAATACCCTCATTATTCTTAGCTTGAAAATGAACAATCTGTCCTCTGGCTCCCAGAAAAACACCAGCTCAGAAAAACTCTACTACAAAGCTTTTTACTCATATAAAAATGAGAATCTGTCTAAAGTATTTTAATTATGGTTAACTTAATGTAACAACTTACTGCTGCCTCGTTACTGGGAGACAAAATCCCCAGAAGTGAAGAGACTCTTCTGCCTATTCCAGAAAACATCCCTTGTCCCTGTGGCAGGCTATGCTGATGAATCTTTCCAGTACTATCTGGTGTCAGTCGGATGAACTGACTCTTTGAAGTGGATAAAATAAAGCTTCCGCCCTAAAAAAGTCAAAGAAAAAGAAAAAGCACTTGCCAATACACATCAGAGTAAAACAGAAGAATAATTTTAGATATTTACTGTGAAAGAAAACAATTCAATTTTTCTAAAGCTCTTAACGTGGGCCTCAAATTCTACAAATGTTTTTCATTAACTTTTGCGCTTTACCTTTACAGCTGTCAGGAAACAGCAGAGAGCACCTCCAAAATCTGTATAGGTCTCAGTGAAAGAACTTTCATGTGCAAGGCTGGGCCAGTAACGTATCGATCCTTCACTGGTGGCTGCCATTACTGACAGAGACTGGGAAACACAGCAAATGTTAGGTATGTACTCCGGATTTAAAACTATTTCAAGCTTTTAATTTTCAAGGTGTGCAGAAAAGAAACTCAAAAACAGACAAGGAATCAATTTTGTGAGGCTTATTTTCTGACATCAAGGTTGCAGGCATTTCACAGTATCCCATTAAGTTTCTGAGGTTGTCCGTTCCTTCAAAAGGATATGCCAAGTGCAAGAGCTCCAAATGATGTAACTTTTATTTTAGCCCTCAACTCGTGCTATGTATCTTGCACAGGGTACCATAGGAGTGACTTGGGCGTACATTATCTGCCCTGAAAATATACACTTTAGTTTGCAGTGTACTTGTGTGGAATCACACACATCGTAGGATATATCTGCTTAGGATATATACAATGTAAATGAATGTTTTGATAGGCGAACTTTCACATTTTAACCAGTGGAATCTTTGCAAAAATCTGATCTCAATTTTTTTTTCAAACATTTTAAGACAGAAGAAATATATAACCAAACACTAAATAAGATATGTATTCAAAAGATGTTTGTCAAAACTATTCTTGCACGACTTACAGTGATTTCAGTGTAAGTAATTTCTGAATGGTCTCATGATCATTTTACATATTAAGTGTTCAAAAGAATTACTAAGCTTCTCACCTGTAAAGAAGGAGCTTCACCAGGTATGGCAAGGTAGGATATTGCTACTAAGCCTGTACTCCACAGATAGTCACTGGGTGGTAACTGTAGTTCTTTGCATGCTGATAGCTGCAACATATAAACGTCTCCTTATTTAGTCCAATGGTGTTTCAATTTAGAAGATTAATGTATAGCATGCAAGTTACACCTAAATGTATTTGATTATGTTAATTAAACTGCAAAAGATTCAAAATAAAGCTTTTAGTTCATCTAAACTCTTTTATGTTATCATACAATAAAAATATCCAGAATGGCTCCAAAACACCATGGAAAAAAACAACGTTCTAACTCCTCCCTCCCCTCCACAAACGACAGGGGCTGCAATGCATCCTGGGTACCCTTTTTTGCAAGGCATTTTGAAACATTCGTTATCCGAGGCAGCCCATAGGGAACATTCGTTATCCAAGGCAAGCTTATACCCAGAACTTTCCATTTGTTATCCAAAAAATTAATTATCAGGGGCATTCGTTATCTGAGGTATTACTGTATCATCTAACCCTCTCCCAGAAAACACTCTAAACGATGTACAACAGATATATTCCAAATTGCCTCTAGTGGTGTTCATATCAATGTCACTGCTCCAAAACCACCTATTTCATTTCTGTTTGTAATCCACTGTTACTTTACCTTAGCAGCTGGTGACAGACCAATCTTCCAAATAATTAACCTGTCTTTATAAACCAGCCAAGCCCATCCACTCTCATCAAGCTCTACACTCAGATGCTCCTCAGCTATAAAAAAGAGAGAGAACACGTTTGCTTAGATTTATACAGTATTCTGCTTTTCTCTAGAACTAGGACAAGAGATGTAAAATATCCAGGAACTTATAAGGAAAAACAGAAAAAAACCTGCCACCCCTTTCCCCCCCAGAGATTTTTTTTCCCATGGCTTCAACATTTCTGGAAATGTATATATCTAGTTGGGGGTCAAGGCAGTTTATAAAAAGACTGGAAACAGATGAGAATAAAAACAGAGAAAAGGAGAGAAAGTGAAAAATAAAACACTATAATGCTAAAAAAAAACAAGTAATGGAAAAAGTCCACTGAATGAAAACATATTTAAAACACACAAATATCAACCAGCACCAATAAATTAAAAAGCTACTTTTCTCTGCTCCTAGCAATTTGTGAAAGTGTGCCTGATTAAAAGCAAAAAGCAAAGTGTTCTGCTTATATACCGCCCCATACCACTACAAGTAGTCTCTGGGCGGTTTACAATTTTAATTACAGTGTGCAGGCTACACATTGCCCCCCCCGGCAAGCTGGGTACTCATTTTACCGACCTCGGAAGGATGGAAGGATGAGTGAACCTTGAGCCTGCTACCAGGGATTGAACCCCAGGTCGTGAGCACAGTTTTACCGGCAGTACAGGCATTTAACCACTGCGCCACGAGGCTCACTTGAAGGCATTTAACCACTGCGCCACGAGGCTCACTTAAGAAGGACTTCATCTACTGCTCGAGTTTCCACAAAGACAGGACCACCTGACCATGCCTGATTGAAAGCTCCATAGCCTGATAGGAGCCATTTAAACCCACAATTTGAGAAATAGTGGAATAAGTAAGCCTCTCAAGTGTTTTACTTTTTATGAAAAAGAAATGCATTCTCAAAGTCTTGGGGAATAGGGCAGAGTGAATAATTAAATTGTAATACCTTTTTTAAATTCCTTTTTATCTTTGTTAATAATGTCCAATAAATAGCAATACTATCAGAACTGCCTCAATATCGAATGATATTTAATTATTTTTGAAAGTTTATGATAAAACATCATAATTAAAACGTAACAGATACTAAAATGGCAAGTAAGAAATTAAACACAAGAATAAACAAAGCAAAAAGAAACCTATTTCCAGTTTGCAAGATAGTCAATTACAGGTACAAAGAAATAATTTTGTTTGTTTGTTTGATAAGCCAATAACCTGAAACACTTCTATCCATTGCTGGAAATAAGGACTATTTTATGTGTAATAGCAATAATAAATGTGCATTTTGGCATCTCACACCCAAACACTATATTGTCAGAAATTCATATCTGTCACAACATATATACACACACAGGCAAGAATACAGCATTATTGGGCACCCTGCAAATCTAACAAACATTTTTCCATTATTCAATGTTATTTGATGAAGCACATACCAGCAGCCATCCTCAAGGCCTCCACAACTTTTACTGGCAGAGGTGATCCACATGTTCTTATCTCATAACTGCTGGTTTCACATCCTATTGGATGATGTATAACTTTTGTTGGTGTAGATCTAGGCACAAGCAACCAGAATGAACATTTTCAATATTCTTCCGTTTCAAATAAACAGTTACTTAAGTTGCCATTCAGTATTAATACCATTGATCCAATGACTTGTTATATCCATTCAATTTACCATTTTTGAAGAAATGTATGTGCTCTCTAGCTACTCAGGTAATAGCTCAATTTTAAGCTTATACAGTATCTCCATTTTATCTCCATTTTTACTTTTTCATTAACATTTCATGGAAAACACACATAATCACATCTCCAAGCTTTCTACTCCCTACATAGAGTACTCCCTACTCTATTTCAATATCAGCACAGTAATAAAGAGGTTAGACAAACACATGCTTTTTAGCATATTTATATTTTTAGTTACATGCATATTGAAACATTAAGAACAATTTGAGAAATTAAAAACAATATAAATTAAAACAATTGATAGAAACAAAATATATTTACTTCTTTATTACATTTCCACCCCACCCATCCAGCTGCAAGCCACTACTCTGGGCAGCTTGCAACAAAATATGACACAAACTATAAATATAAAATAAAAACAACAAAGGAAAAGGGGAAAACCCCACCCACATAAACACCAATCACAATTTGACAATGGCAATAACATAACTTACATGATAAAGGAATTAACAATCAAGTAATTACATAGGGGGAAGAGTCTCAAAAGCCTGGCTGAAGTGCAATGTTTTACTTGCCTTCTAAATGTTAGGATGGTGGGGGGGCTGACATAGCTCAACCAGCAGCTATATTTGATAACAAGGCAGCCATCAGTGAGAAGGCTGGGTTCCTCATTGTAGATAGACTTCAGGGCCTCCCTTGAAACATGAAGGATTAGGAGGTGTGTCTGAGAAGAGTGGCAGATCTAATGGAGAGGCAATCTGCCAGGTAGCGAGGTCCCAAACCATTCAGGGCTTTGTCTGTCAACATTAGCACCTTGAACTTGGCCTGGAAGCATACCATCAGCTAGTGCAAGAGATACTGTATATCGTCACATTTTGACATCCCCAATATAAGCACAGACACTGTGTTTTGCATCTGCAGCCACTTCAGAACTACTGTACCTTGAAGGCAGTTTCATACAGAGAGATATGCAATAGTCAACCTTTGAAATTACAAGCAACTTAACCAATCTTATCAGCAATGTTGTGTAGAGAAAGGGGAGAAGGTGTGCAATCTGCTTAAGTTGGGTGGGAAAAAGCAGACCCGGCCATGCTAAGATCTGATTCTCCATTAAGAAGGCGCACCCAGATTATGGAATTGTTCCTTCAGACCAGGCAAATTTTGCCTCCAGACCAGGCAAAAGCTCCTCCTAACCAATCCCCTCCTAACAACAGGATATCTCTCTGGTCAGGATTCAACTTCATCCTGTTAGCCCTCATCCAGTCCATAACAGAAGCCAGGCAGTGCTCCAAGGTCTGTACAGCTTCCCTTCCTGAAGATGAGAAGGAAAGACAGAGTTGTGTGTCATCAGTATATTGATGACAATGGCCTTCATATCTCCGGAAGACTTCCCCCATCGGCACACCATATACAGTATGTTAAACAGCAGTGAAGAGATTATTGACCCCTGTGGGACTCTACTCTAGAAGACGCATGAGGGCGAAACCGCGTCTTCAAGCTGAATCATCTGGCACTGGTTGAGAAAGGACTGACATCAGTGCAGTGCTATTCAGTAGGACCCCAGTATCCATTGGGTAGCAGTTCCAGGCCTTCCTGTGAATAATGAAAACTGTGGATAAGAGAGAACACGCACACCCAAACGGCTGCTTTGTGACAGATTGCTTTATGGCTGTTTTGCAACAGTAGCTTGCTTTACAGCTGCTGTTTGTGACAGTAGCTTGCTTTGCAACTGCTGATTATTTAATTTTTTTTCCTCTGCCAACGGTGGATAACTGAATCAGTGGATATGGGGGTCCTACTGTACCTGCAATCCCCAAACTCAACAGTCAGCCTAGGAGGATAAAGAGGTTAATGGTATCAAAGGCCACTGCCTCCTTGGAATACTGTATTTTACTATGGGGACAACCACAATGAATGCCTCCACTTCAAAACTTACCACAATGCCACAAATAACTATTTCTGCAAGCTGTTCATTAACTCAAGCAGTGCAACACACAATGAAGCAAATATTTCAGTGACTGGAAAAAAACTCTCAATGAAGTTTTTCAGGTCAATGGGAAAACTGGCAAGTACCTCTTCCTCCATCATCATCTGCCAATTATGCTTACGTTTTTTAAATTCCATACACAGTTGATGTCATGATCAGCTCTTTAGTTACTGAAGTTATTAATGTTAGTGATCTCATTTACATTCCCCCTTTCCTTCGCTTAGGTAAAAAGGGGTTCTCTTTGTTTCTCTTTTATTCTTCAGCCCTTCCAACAAACCCTGCGAGGTAGGTCGGGGATGAAATCAAGTGATCCGAGTTCCACGATTTGAACCTACGAGGTCCAGTTGAACATCCTGACCAGTGTGCCACATTGCGTTTCAAAATGTTGGCAAAATTAAAATGTGGGGCGGGGAAGAGAAAATGCCATTTATTTTGTTTTATTTCACTCCCCATTCTACTCCGGCAATCTAACACGGCAGCCTATTTGCACTTGTCGACAGTGTCATGACTCGGCGCGCTACTGAGGCGACACCGGAACGAAGAGCCCTCTTACTTCCAGGCGCCACCTTCCCACAAAGTACTTATGCTACCGAGATGCGATCTACTAAAATAACTGGATACGTCCTTGTGTTTCGGCGGCGGGCGAGCAAAATCCGGCGCCGGCCTCTCCCACTGGGCCGGCCAATTCCTGACACTCACCGCGCAGACAGAGAACCGAGGTTCCTCCTGGTCACCGGGGAGAAGAGGGCCGGGGAACTGACGGAAACCGTGGCCAGCCCTCGGCCCTTTCGGCCTCCCGGCCGGAGGCTTCTCCGCCCTGACCCGCCGCCGCCGCCGCCGCCACCCGGCGTGTGAGGCGACCCGGCCGGAGGAGACAGGAACATCCTCGCCCAGCGGAACCACCGCGCCTTATTACTGCACGCGGAACCCTTCGCGCGGTCCCTGACGCCGCAACGCGCCCGCGCAGCAAATTGACGTCATCGCTTGTCTTCTAGGAAGGGATTGGTCGAACCGCCCGAGCTCTTCTGGCCTCTTGTTGAGGCGGGAAATGCCGTTGGCAGGAAGGCACGAGACCGGGGAAGGGGGGGGGAGGAGGAGGAGGAGGAGGAGGAGGGGCGGCCATCTTTTGTGGGGCGCTCCAGGCAATCCCCGAGCAAAAGGCGGCTCAGAGCGGCTTGGGCGGGGCGCTTGAATAAAAGCACCAGCGCCCAAGGGGCGTTAATATTGTTTTGCACGCACATATTTATTAAATTTCTTTTTGATTTGCCCAGTGGGGGAAAGCCCAAGCACGACTTAGCAGCGGGAACTGATAAATGGTGGGGTTCGCTTGGGTGTACACCCATTTTAGCCTATGGATATTTTAAATGTTTATTTTGAATGTGCCAAGACGAGAGTATCATAAGAAAAAAGCGATCTCAAATGTGCAGTTCCTGCTTCAACTGGACGTACGGGCTCTCGCTCTCTCCCCCTTGGCAAAAACGGGTCAGGGGACCAGCTACTTAATTCACAATTCTTAATATAATGCCACTGCTGAGCAAATCCACTGGGTCCCAGCAAACTCAATGCTGGCCATAAAGTACACCGTTGTAGAGAAATCAGTTGCTAGAAAATATGCTTAAACGTCATTTTACAACTTAGTTTGTGGAGGCATGACAGGAGTTAACATAAAATCAGCTAAATCATATGAACCAAAGTAAGGCCATGTTGATTTCTCTATACCTTGTATCTATGCATCATTATCATTTGTGAACTGTCTGAACTTTTCTGGAATGTCTGCCTCTGCAAAAGTGAAAGAAGCAAAGCCCAATGAAATGGATAAGGAGGGGGTAGGGAGGATAGCATAGGGATGGCTCTGAGTTACAATTTTCCTAAAGAATGTTGTTGATTAGTGAAGGATGCTACTCTCTTTCTTGCTTTTTGTACTTAAATGTGTACCCTGCCTTTATTGGGCACGATTCCTGCTTCAGGGGAAGGTCGCCTCTTCCTTTCTCTTAGCTGCAAATAAACAAATGATTATTGGGTCTCTGCTGGTCTCAGAAGTCATTGGCCAAGTTATTCTGATACAAGAAAAAATTTGGGATTAGCCCGAAGTGAACAAGTTCCGATTTTTGTCCTCATAAATCAGTGGTTCCCAACCTGGGGGTCTGGACCCTTTGGGGTTGAACGACCATTTCACAGGGGTTGCCATGAGCCAGTGAAGAAAAAGGCACAAACAGCTTGGGTCTGGAGGAGGAGGGGGAGGAAGGTGGGGAAAGAGTGAGTTACAGGTTTGAGGGGATGTCAGTCAATGGCAACAGAGGCTGTGATTGGCTGAGGGTGCCTGTAGACTGGAAAGTTCTCTTTGGCACTTGCAGCAGTGGCCTGCCAAAGGGTGCTTGTGGCCTCTTCCAAGCAGGGCAAGGGGTCACCACAACATGAGAAACTGTATTAAAGGGTCAAGGCATTAGGAAGGTTGGGAACCAGTGTCATAAGTAATGGGATCACAGAAGGGGTTACTGTCCTCAGGACCTGCCCATCTAAGATGGCGGTGCATGCAGATGCAGCGGCTGGTTGCTCCTCAACTCAGAATCTGGCTTTTAAGTTCTGCCAAAATAGACTTACTTACAGTCGACAAGATATGTTATCTATCCGGCTGCGGAGCGAGTGCTGCAAAAGCTGTGAGTGTCTTCGCATTTGCAATAAGAATTGTTTGACTTCAAAGAGCCAAAGAGGAAAGAGGCGCAGACAAGACCATAAACAGAAGAGAGGTTGCCGGGGGCAAAGGTTAAAGACACAGCATCGTAAATTACCCCTTCCTAGTATCTTCTATGCAAATGTGAGATCCCTGGTGAATAAGCTGGAGGAGTGGAAACTGTGGATCACAACTGAGAGAACTGTGAACCAGTGCTGTCTTCTGCTGATCAGTGAAACTTGGTTGAAAGCTTTTATTCCAAATTCTTTTCTGGAATTAACAGGATACACACTGTTTCGTCATGATGGAACAAAGGACGCTGGAAAAAGTAGAGAAGGGGGGTTGTGTACATATGTGAGTAATGACTGGTGCACAAATTCTGTGGTGGTTGATAGCCATTGCTCCCCATCTGTGGAATTTATGACACTCAAATGCAGACCCAGATACATCCCCCATGAATTTACAGTAGTCTTGATAACTATAGTGTATATTGCACCTGATGCGAATATCAACGAGGCATTGGATCTTTTGCACGATGCTATAAGCAGACAACAACACAAGTATCCTGAAGCTGCATTTATCGTATGTGGGGACTTTAACCAGGCAGATCTGAAAGTGGTTCTACCGAAATTCTATCAACATATTAAGGGTGCAACCAGGGGAGAAAGGACTTTGGACAGATTGTACACGAATATCAAACAGGCCTATAAGGCGGAACCATTAGCACACTTGGGCCAATCCGATCTTGTGTCTCTACTTCTGACTCCTGAGTATATTCCTTTGAGGAAGCGGATGCCAATAATAAAGAGGACTATCATGATATGGCCAGCAGGAGCATCTCAACAGCTGCAGGATTGTTTTTATGACACTGATTGGAAGGCATTTGCCAACAGGATTTAGAGACTTACACTGAGGTAGTGTTGGACTATATCAGATTTTGTACTGACAGTGTAACGCAAAAACGCCAGATAAAGATCTATCGAAACAGGAAACCCTGGATGACAAGGGAGGTTCAAGAGCTGCTAAAGGCAAGAAATGATGCTTTTAGAAGTGGAAACAGGTCACTGTATAGTGCAGCCAGAGCAGATCTGAAGAGGGGCATCCGTGTGGCTAAAGAGGCATACAGGCAGAGACTGGAGAATAATTTTCAGTGTAACAACACTAGGGAGGTGTGGCGAGGTGTACAGGAAATGACTGGGTACAAATCTAAAGTTTCCCCAGTAGCTGAGGGAGGGGTATCTTTGGCAGAGGAATTGAATGCCTTTTTTGCCCGTTTTGACGCAACATCAGTAGAGACATCAGAAGAGTTTCTGCCACCTTCACTATTGTTATCAGCATCGGCACAAGGGAATGTAATTTTTAATGTGGAGTAGGGAGACATGAGGAAGGTGTTGAAGGGGATCAATCCAAGGAAGGCTATGGGGCCAGATGGAGTTGCCGGAAGGGTATTGAAGGATTGTGCAGATCAATTAGCAGGAGTTTTCACTGGGATTTTGAATTGATCCCTATCCCAAGCTATTGTGCTGTCATGCCTAAAGTCTGCCATTATTGTTCCGATACCAAAAAAAACCAAATCCGGAAAACTTGAATGACTTTCATCCAGTAGCACTTACACCTGTACATGAAGTGCTTTGAAAAGTTGGTACGGAACTATGTTATTGCCTGTTTACCAGAGGGACTGGACACATTCCAATTCGCCTATAAAAATAAGAGATCAACAGAGGATGCTGTGGTGTGTGCTCTTCATGCTGTTTTTGAACATCTGGAGCAGGGGGGGGGCTATGCTAGATTGCTCTTTGTGGATTTTAGCTCGGCTTTTAATACCATTTTCCCACGACGTTTGATCTCTAAACTGGAAGGTCTAGGGCTTCCACCATCACTTTGTGGATGGATCTTGGATTTTCTGTCCGAACGTTCTCAGAGGGTCTGGTTGGGCCCTTACACCTCTAATACTCTTAGTTCCAACATTGGAACACCACAGGGATGTGTACTTAGCCCACTCCTTTATATTCTTTACACATTTGATTGTGTCTCTGCCTATCCTAGCAATAGGATCATTAAGTTTGCAGATGACACAACTGTGATTGGGCTCATCTCTGGCAAGGAGAGTGAGATGGCTTACAGAGATGAAGTGGAGAGTTTGACCAAGTGGTGCAGAATAACTTGCACCTAAATATAAAGAAAACAAAGGAGCTTGTGGTGGATTTTAGGAGGCAGAAAACTGATATTCAACCACTGGTGATTGACGGGACTGGTGAGAGGGTTACAGGTTTTATATTTTTGGGCATTGAGTTACAGTAGGATCTGTCCTGGAGTGTCAACACAAGGGGGCTTGCAAAGAAGGCTCAGCAGAGACTATTTTTATTGAGAACTTTAAGGAAAAACCATCTTCCACAAAAGCTGCTGCTGGCCTTCTATCATTGTGCAATTGAGAGTATACTTACTTACGGGTTATGTGTGTGGTATAGAAGTTGTACCCACCGGGATAAGACAGTGTTGCACAGAATCATATGAATTGCAGAGAGTATTGTGGGCTGTTCACTCCCCACGCTAGAACAAATTTATACTACCAGGTGCCACTGTAAAGCATTAGATATATTAAGAAATCCATCACATCCTGGTCATCGCCTCTTCGAGTTGCTGCCATCGGGACGGAGATATAGAGTACTGAGGGCAAGAACAAACCGTCTCAAAAATAGCTTCTTTTTTAGAGCAATATTGGCCTTAAACAGAAATTCTGGACTTTGAAGTCAGCTTATTTTATATGTCAATTTTAGTCATTTTATATGTCATATTATTATGTGTTGTACCTGTTTTTAAATCTATGTGAAATGTTTTAAATGAGTTGACTATAGCAACCACAAAATTTAGTTGTTCCTGCAAGGGGGCAATGACAATAAAGATTCCTATCCTAAAAACTATGCCCTGCTGCTTGGACTTTGTAAACAAGGCACCAACTAAGAGAGTAGCAATCAACTACTTAACAGCCCCTTTCCAAGTACTGTACTGTAACCCAGTTTATAAAGGTCTGCCTGAATAAAACAGGCCTGGTTGGCAGTGGATGGAAAGTGGATAGCCTAGCACAGCTTGCAAGCTGCCACCTAGAAAACTTTTCTCACCATTCAATCATTTATTTGTTTGTCTGATATGAAACCATGAACAAAATGACAATTGAGGGAGGAGTTAGAGCTGGACAGCACTCCCCTCTATGTTTAGAACACTGGATAATAACATCTGAATTGGGATAGTGATACTACCAGAACCCAGAAAACCGAAACCTTCATTTTGAGGTCATACTCCTAACATGACATGATAAATCAGTTGGATTTTGGTGCATTAACTACTCTAAACTCTATTGATTCATCAACGTGCCAACTCCACTTGTTACTTGCTACTGGCTTTTAGCAAATATTAAGAAATTTATTCACTGTAAAAAAGTGGTGCAGAGCAAGGGTAAGAAAATGTGTACTTCTGAGCCAAGAGAAACAATATACAGTGGTCCCCCGCCTGTTTGCAGTTCATAAACTGCAGTTCTGTTATATTGCGGGATTGCAGTATATGAAAAAAGGCCCCAAGGGGTAAGGGGGAAAGGCCTGTTTCACGCCTCCGTACTGAGCCCAGGACTGGCACTGCCCCAAATGGGCCTGCTAGGGCCTTCCCAGACCTTCCGGAGGCTCCAAAAATGGCTTTCCTGCGAACCAGAAGTGACTTCTGGTTCGCCGAAAATCATTTATGGGGCCTCTGAGGGCCTTTCCAAGCCTGTCGGAGGCCTCAGAAATGATTTTTTTGCGATCCAGATGTGACTTCTGGTTTACTGGAAGTCACTTCTGGTTCACAGAGAGGCCCTTTTGGAGCCTCCAGAAGGCCCGGGAAGGCCCTTGCAGGGCAGTGCCAGGATGGGGTTTAGTACAAGGGCCCCCTGCTAGGCCCCCCAGGACCGACCCGACCTACATCCGTGTATCGCAGATTTTCATTTATCACAGGTCGAGTCAGGTTCCTATCCCACGCAATAGGTGGGGGATCACTGCACTCAGGTCTTAATTTTTTAAAAAGTTAAATATATGAGTAAAATGCACAGGTTCCTTAAAAACCAGCGTAATAATATGATGTGACAGCTGTTAATATGTTTTATTAATACATTTATAATACAAAATATCACCAAGATACTGAAAAATAAATATAAACAATGTCAATGAGGTACATTCAATAAACTAGCAAAATAACTTTACTTCACTATCAGACTGTTCCCATCCAGAAGCTGATAAATTACTGAATGAAAAGTGTAAAAAAAATTGTTGGCCTATATGGTGATATTCTTGTTCCAGTTATAGAAAGTTGTATAATTTGAGCTTTAGGTATATAAAAAGAGATTCCAAACCTATATAGTTGTCAGGCCACAAAATATACTGTAATCTACTTATTAGAGGGCACAACCAACTGGAACCAGTCTGGTAATCATTGATTACTATATTTAGTGGTGCTCATCAAAAAGTGGATAACTCTCTTGCCCTCTGTACCCCCTTCCCCCAAATCTGGTTGAGGACGGGTTGTAGCAGATCTGGGAGATTCAGCTGGGAAATCCTTTAATGTGAACACAAGCCCAATTACCTTATGTTACCCTAATGATTACATAGAGGGGACCTGAAACATGGCTGCATATGAGTGGAATTTACTATACCACAATTCATCACTTTGGATTAATCTCTCCAGTTTTGTCTATGCTGATTATATTGGGATACGAGCACAGAAAGGTTCAACAATTATAACTGTCCTTAATTTCCAGGGAGGCAACATACTGAAACTCACAATTTTTCAAGCTAAATGTTAATTCCATATTATTGTTTGAGAATTGTGAAACTTAATATCTACTGAAACTCTTATAAGTTAATCACAGATATCCACGTTAGTGCTGCTGAAATTTTATTGTCTGTTTGCACGCTGGAAAGATATATGCTGAGGCATTATATATCAATGTGTGGTTGTGGTATTAATTAGATCATATCCTTCCCTGGTTCAACACAGGTGAAAATTGGAACATGTGCACATGAAAAGAAATTGTACATACAACAATTCCCTCAAATTCAAATTCAGTTATTTATGTGTGCACAAAGCTACATAATGAAAGTATTAGTATATCAAGAGTAGCCTCCTAGCTGCAGATGACTCAAAATTCTTTGGGAATTTTTCTTTGTGGAGGAACCTCAGATCAGTCCTGGAAGGAATTAATAACATGGAAGGACAAACTGACAACCACATGGGAAAAGGAATGGAATGAAGTTGTTAGAAATAGACAAAGAGATATAGAAAGATATAGAAAGTATAAAACCAACCAAGTCGTTGTCTAGAGGTTTTTCCACTTCACTGAGCAGATTTGATTGTCACCAGTACCAGAAGTAATGCCATATCTCATATCAATAGGTACCCATTTCATTGGGAACATGTAAATGTACCTAAATTGGAATTAGGTACAGTACAAGTCTGTCTAATCTAGTCCTTCCCCCTTCCCTCATTAAATATGAAGAAAAAGCAAAGTGTTCTGCTTATATACCGCCTCATACCACTCTCTGCCCAGTCTCTGGGCAGTTTACAGTTTTAATTACAGTATGCAAGTTACACATTGCCCCCCCCAGCAAGCTGGGTACTTATTTTACCGACGTTGGAAGTATGAAAGGCTGGAGTCAACCATGAGCCTGCTACCTGGGATTGAACCCCAGGTCGTGAGCAGAGTTTTAGGGGCAGTACAGGCATTTAACTACTGTGCCACAAGAATTCCCCTCTAGCTAGCCCAATTTGGATTGAGCATATTCAGTGGAAATAGAAAGCCAACCACTAGATGAAACAAAGAAACAAGAAAGAAAGAAAGAAAGAAAGAAAGAAAGAAAGAAAGAAAGAAAGAAAGAAAGAAAGAAAGAAAGAAATTAAAGTTAATCAAAAACATTATGGATCCTAGTTGGGATGGGGGAGTTCTGTTGTTTCCTTTCTTTAAGAAAAAAAGCATCACCCTTTTCCCATTATACTGAATTGATAAGGGTGTAACATTAGCTAGTTAAGAAAATGAACGGAGACACTCGGGGCCATTTCTTGTGTGAAGAGACCCTGATAAAGTTTACCAGGAAATAACAAAAATAGATGATTGGATGAGAGAATAGAGGAGAGCCAATCAAAAAGAGTCTGATAAAGAGAAGGAGTGAAAGAATGGGGAGAGATAGTTAAATTTTGCCCCAAGGAGGGAGAGTGGCTCTTGAGTAGGCTGTAAAGAGAGATAAATTGTTTCTTGGAAGAGTAGTTATGTTACAATGGGCTATAATTGAAAAAAAATTACTTCACCTGAAAGGAAGATGGTTTTATGTGGAAATGAATTTCAATGTAACCTTAAGAAGAAACCTGTGTAGCTTTACCTGTTGTATATTTAAATAAAGATCTTATTTTTATGTTTTAAGTTTAAAACTGCTTGTACTCCTAATATTTGGGTTTAAGGCAAGCCCAGTAAAAGAAGTCTAAAAGTGACTCACCAAGTGAAGGTGGTCACAACATCTGTTTTGTCTTTTCCTCATCTCCTTTGCCCCTGATTACTCCCCAATTGGTATGTAAAATGCCTCAGGGTACCCACAAAGTCCTCTTTCCACTGTTTTATATACAAAGTTTTTATTTGTTTTTTAAAAAAAATCTTCCTGTACAGAATTATGTTTGATTCTCAAAATGGTGGGAGGGGGGGGTTTCAGGAAAAATCCTAGTTTCAATGGAGAAACAACAGTGTTTCTATCAAAGGCAGATACAGTGGTACCTTGGTTTATGAGCATAATCCGTTCCGAAAACATGCTTGTAAACCAAAATACTCATTCAGTATATCAAAGAAAATTTCACCATAGGAAATAATAGAAACTTACCTGATCTGTTCTGGGGTCCTAGTTTCCATTATCTCTATGGGGAAATTTGCTTTTGCCAGGAGCCGCAGCCACCTCCGGAGCTTGCCCTGGGTGCAGCATTGCTTGGGGCATGCTGCGGAGGCCACGGCCGGACAGCGCTCTGCTTGGGCTGTGCTGCAGAGGCCACAGCTGGGCGGTGCAAGATGGAGGGCATGCTGTGTATAGGCTGCAGATGTGCACCAAGCCCAAGCCCAAGCCCAAGCCCGCTGTGGAGGCTACGGGCGGGCAATGCTGGGCCCAGGGCATGCTTCAGAGGCTTATTCCAGACAGCACAGGACCTGTGCTGAGGTGAGCCTTGCTTGCAAACGAGCAATGCTCACAAACCAAAGCAAAAATTTTCTAAAAATGTTGCTCAGTTTGCGAAAAACTCACAGTCCAAGGTATGTGTAAACAGAGGAACCACTGTATATAAGCCCAGCTGCTTCATGCTATAGCGGTGGCAGGAATATCAACACATGGAATGTCTTGGGCTTGCAAATTGGACCTAGGGTTCACTTACCATTTATGAATAATGAAAAAGAGAAACATTACAATATATGTTCGATCAAAACAAACAAACAGCTTGAAAATCTGGGTGCCAATTCTGATCAGCAGTAGTAGTCTATCAGCTCCAACCAGTCTAGGTAATTGTGAAGCACAGCGGAAATTACAATTCAACATCTGGATGCCCACGATTTCACCAACCTTGCTGTGCTCACATTTTATTAAATATATGTTTTGAAATGCTCTTTAAACAAAATAGGAAAAATCTAATTTCAACTTTAGAAAAAAAGGTAATATTCAAATGTAAGGTGACAACTCCAAAAGAATTCTCACATGAGAAAATACTACTGAGCATCAAATGAAGTTAATTGCACCTTCCTTTAGTATGCTATTCAAGAGCCTAAGGACTAATGTCTATTCATTCTTTAAACTTAACTTCCCTATCATACTGAATAGTTAACATACATTAGTGACATATCTACCTATAAACTGAAATACACTTTAGTCACTTCTCAATTATGTTACATGTTTCCATATAATGATTTTATGAAAACTCTAATAAAATTTGCAAAGCTGGATCAGTGAATTTTAAAAGCAGCAATCATACTATTTTTACAATATTTTTATATTAAGGACTCCTTTTGCAAATATATTACTTTTGTTCTCCTTACTATGAATAATCAAAGGTATTACTTTCCCTCAAAAATGTCAGCATTTAAAACATTCTTATAGCAGGGTTTTTTTCTTTTACTTCTACCATTCTATAACTTACAACCCAGACAAAAAAAAAGAGAGTAATTTTTGCAACCCAGTGCAGTTATATGGGAGTGAGTCCAGGAAAATACTAGTGATGGAACCTTAACTGCTAAAAGAGAGGAGTTGCTTCTGCTTCTTCCTTAAACACTACAACAGGCAGTCCAAATTGTATGCAGACTGAGGAGACATGTGAAACTTCTGAGGATACTTAATTCCAATGGCTTAGATTCCCCTGACAAAGTGCTGGCTGTCTAATGGAGCAGGTCTGGCACAGGAACGTATATGCATATACATATTTTAAAACACACATCCTCTATGCAATACTCTCTCATAGAGATGGGCACGAAACGAGCAATTTTTCGTTTTCGTTTCATTCTCGTAACGAAAAATGAATTTTGTCTACAAAATGAAACAAAACGAAACGAAACAACAGAAATTTTGTCGTGCGTTTCATTTTCATTGCGGCAAATACATTGAACTGTAATGAATGCTAACAAAACAGCAATTTTTCATTTTCGTTTTTGTTTTTTCATTTCGTTACGTAACGAAACGAAATTTTTTTTGCAAAAAAATTCACGAAAAACAAAAACGAACCAAAACGGACCCCCTAAATGACAAACGAAACACCATTTTTTTGAGTCGTGCCCATCTCTACTCTCTCATTCTCTCTCCATAACTAAGAAGTTCCTTATAGCTATCCATCTGCCCCGATCTCTCAGCACCCATGTTTGGTGGGCCATCTAATACCCTGAAACAGATTTACTAAGTATGTAGGAAAAATTGGGAAAATCACCTGCTCCCCCAACTGTGAATGAAAGGTACTAGGAACATGTGTTTACTTCAACCCAGTAACTTTAAAAAGGTTCTAGAATTTACTGTGGTTTTCATTTTCTGTAATCTCAAACCAGACTGAAAAGCCAAAAGCTTGTTACAAAAACTTGTGGTAAAAAAAATCAATAAAGATCCCCATCATGGTCACCATTCCCATTAATCAAGTAGCAAAACAAAATCAAGTAATTAAAGAATTACAATAGGGAAAAAACACCTTGATATCTTTACAAGAATATAGTTATTTAAATGCTGTGAATAAAAAGCACACCCAAGTTTTCAAATACCTGATACACAGTGGAAAAATATATAAATACATTTATTGTACATAAATGGAATCATAACTTAAACATCTTGGAAATGTATTACATTTCCTTTTCTTATTTTTTATGTTTATTTTTTTTTTAAAAAAAGATGTATTTATCATGATTTAATATTTAATGCAAAACTATCACTATTCTGGATAAAAGATTGTTTCTTCATTAGTTTGCTGAAAAGTCCATTTGGGTTTGCAAGCAATGTTCCATGTTTTCCACATTCAATAATTCTGCCTTGATCAAGAACTGCGACAGAGTTAGCATTCTGAATAGTGGACAGACGGTGAGCAATAATCAGTACAGTTCTTCCTTCCATGAGCCGATCTAACGCTTCTTGAACTAGGAATTCATTTTCAGCATCTAAAGCACTAATTGATGAAAGAATGAAGGGGGAAATAGGTTAATATCTCCATTAAATATTTTTTCAGGTGTTTCATTACAGACTATAAATAGTTTCTATTACCTTTCAAATTTCTCATAAATGACAATACCTGGATGATATATAATGCCCACCTTTTCCTTGACAAAGTAATTCCTCTTTATTATTATTATAATTTTTTTTTGGGGGGGGAGAATCTTAACACATATTCTATACAAATATTTTGAACCTTTTTAAAGAGATAGCATCACTTTTTAATATACACAGCAATTTCCCAAGTGGGTGAGTTGGTTCTCTTTTGGAATGAGGTCATTGAGGCGTATGACTTTCTGTAGGATTATGTAGCATTTATCTAAACTACACAGGCTAAGTAAGCATAGAAGTCAGTTTAACCCGCACTCTCTCACAAATAGTAAAGTAGTACCTACCTACTACTATCTGCATAATATATTTACGATCTGAAACCCAGTAGCGTAAAGGTATGCTATGTAAACATGATGATGTCATCAGTCATGACAATATTTTTGGAATTAAAACTTTTCTATCCTTCCCCAAAGGTTCAAAGTGTAAGTTCCACCATATAAAGTCCTAAATGGTTTGGATCCAAGCCTTCTGAAGGATCACATCTCTCTTTATGAGCCTGCTTGAGTATCACGATAATCAGGAAAGGCCTTTCTTAGGTTAACAGGAGAGCCTTCTCTGTTGCCCCTCCCAGACCATGGAACTCCCTCTCATGGGAGACGAGGCTGGTCCCTACTTCCACAAGTAGGCAAAGACCTTATCTTCAGGCAAGCTTTCCCTTAGTGACTGGTTGCTGTAGTACGTTTTTTAAATCAATTGTTGTACCTTACTGCTTTGAATGTTTTGGTGTAGCTCTTTTGTTTTGTATAGTATTCATTTGATCCTTTTTGGCATTTGTATACTCAATGTTGTTAGCTTTAAACAACATCTAGTGATATCAACCTGCCTTAAGTTCTTTTTTAAGGAGGAAGGCAAAAATATTTTAAGTGAATAAATAAGTTCACATGTCAGAGATTTCAACCATAATGTTTTTGGCACATATGCAACATTGTTTGTGTGTATTGGCCTATTCTGAATATCCTCAGAACGCTCTAGGCCAGGCATATCCAAACTTAGGTGTTCCAGATGTTTTGGACCGCAACTCCCACAGTCCTTTGCCATTGGCAATCTAAGCTTAGAATTCTGGGAGCTGTGGTCCAAAACATCAGGAGGGCCAAAGTTTGGACACGCCTGCTCTAGGATTTTGAAGATGTGTGTCTCAATTCTTCATACAATGTCAAAACGGAATAAACTTGGTACCGTTTCATATTTGAGATAATAAAATGGAAGCAAGAGTGCCTGAAGATTTGAAAAGGCAGCACAAAAACATGAGATACACAGTAAACAGGAAAAGGAAATTAAATCCTTTAGAACAAGATCAGTAGGAGAGATACTGATCAGCCCTAAGTAACTCAAGTATCTTTTCCGCCTTATAAACAAAATATTATTTCACCTCATTATTTCTATTATATTACTCACCTTGTGGCTTCATCAAGAAGAAGAATTTTTGGATTCTGAAGAACAAAATAAAATAGTTTTACTTGTTTTAGTGTACAAACTGTAGGGGGGAAAAAGAACTGGAATCCCAAATTATGTACATCATCAGGAAGGGCAGATAAATTTATATCCGAGATACAGCCCTTGGCTTATTTCTATACAAAATCCAATTAAGCTATACAGTACTTTGAAACACTGTGAAATATGTAGATTTAACCGAACTTGCTGTGACAGATGCAATGGATCTGTGCTTCTTATCCAAATATTGCAAATGGTGGGTTCAGCACATTATTATGTGAGTGGACTGTTACACAACCAAATCTTTTCTCACTTCACCACATTCTCCAAAATGTGAACTTATGGAGTCTACTTTTTGGGGTTTTTTTCAGTGGAAGAAAAGGGGAAGGGAAATCTAGTCCACCTCTGGGAGTTGCTGCACTGGCTATAAGACAAGTGACACAACTAGCTTTTACCTTTACACCCAATATTTGGTCATCTTGAGGTTGAGTCATGGCTACTGGACTTCTTTTTCTTGAGAGAGAGAAACATTTTGTTGCTCATTCAAACAGCTTCAAGAAAAAGAAGTCCAGTAGCCATGATTCAACCTCAAGATAAACTCACCTGGATGGCTGAGAATCTTCACAGACATTTGCTCATCTTCTTTCCATGAATGGAAATAGGAATTGTCTTTCTGACTATGGCCAGACAAATACATGCCACACTGAGATAGATCATGAGGTGTTTAACAGTAATCATCATCATCTGATCAACATGAATAAAGGAATGGGATTCTTCCATAAACTGAGACCAATTTGAACGTTTCGGCTTCCTTAAAATCATCTACACCTTACTGTGGGGGATGATTGCAGCAGAACCACCATTACTTTTATACTGTATTAACATTTATCTGCTTCTAACTTAGGGGTAATTATAGGAGAAAAGGGTGGTTTTAAAAATATATTTACAAATAGCAAACAGCCCAGATGAAAGCTCTAGAGCAGTGGTGGCAAACCTTTGGCACTCCAGATGTTTTGGGCCACAACTCCCACAGTCCTTTGTCATTGGCAATACAGGCTCGGACTTCTGGGAGTTGTGGTCCAAAACATCTGGAGTGCCAAAGGTTCACCACCACTGCTCTAGAGTGTAAATGGATCTTTCACAACTCAAAATGGTTCATTCAGCTTTTTCACCCATGAACAAAACAGACTAGACAGCACACGTTTGTATTCACATTTAAGTTTTCACTGGTTTATTCCTACTGGAGACACTATACAAGCAGACCTGGCAAAAACCAGGTAAAAATAGAATATTCTGGCACAGCAGTTTCAGTGATATGAAGAATGTACAAAAGGAGCAAAGAATTCCTTAACTCAGGGAACCTGCAGATATTGTAGCACTGACAAACATGCCAGTCCTACTGTGTGCAGAAAGCCAACATTCCTTGGACAGAATACCTACCCAGTTATGTTTCAAGAGGAATCAGGGAAGTACTGTTGTTTTTAATAGGTTTTCTTTGTTATTTTAAAATTCTTTTAGGACAAAGGAAGGCATCTCAGAAGACTCAAAAATTACATATTACCATGCTGCTTTTTAAAATAAGGAAATAAAACACACATTTCATAACAGGTGCTGATCCTCTGAAGTTTTTCTCTTTTGCAAAAATCTAGATTTACATAACTACATTAAAATATAAAAAACAGAGGCATTCAATTTGGGGAATATATATTATGTTTAAAATAATCTGCAAGATACACCTAGCATTACCAAGGCTCAGCTAATCTTCTTCATGTATGAAGTGTGGTATTTTCACATCCAGAACCAAATTAGTAACGTAACAGGTTTCCAAGCTCTTTCATTCTTGAAAGAGCTATAGAACAGGTAACATAAACAATCTGATTTTCATATCTTCAAAGAAAATTCTGGACAATAAAGTATATAGAATATGTGGTGTCCATCTAAATTTCCAATTCCCCTACTAAAACTCAGCTGTGAAGCACCTTTGAACACACAATATTTGATATCCATCCACCCTTTCTTTAAGACATATCCATGAAAAAAGGCAAAGGCCTACCTTGAGAAGTGCTCGAGCAATTGCGATTCGTTGTTTCTGCCCACCTAATATAAATATATAGAGAGTTACTTTATGATTTAAAAAACACACCGTTTTCTGTTTTCTCTTAACTCATCTAACTTTGCCTTCTGGAAAGCTCTAAAGACCTGGAGTTTTAGGGAGGCATTTGGTGACCAGTAAGATTTTAAGATTTTTAAAGTCTTGTGTTTTATGTACTTCTGCTGGGCGCCTTTTTATTTTTTTTTTATTTTTTTCCTGATATCTATCTTTTGTTCCTGCCGCTAATTCTTGGCTGCTGTGGTGGTTGTTGTGTTTTGTTTATTCTTATGTACACCACCTTAAGTTTCCTTTGAGAAGCAGGTGGTAAACAAATAAATAAACAAATAAATAAACAAATAAATAAATAAATAAATAAATAAATAAATAAATGTCTGTTCTCCATTAATCCTACAGAAGGAGTAGTGACATGGAAAAGAGGCATTTTAATGTAATCCTAGTAATAAAGGCAAATTCTCTATTTTAACTATAAAGCATACTTTACACCCATGTAAATATTAGTGCTGTGCTCCCACTTCAGCCAAACACTGAATTCTGGTTTGAATCTGGCTATTTATGTTGACTCAGGTGCACCTAAGATCAACATGAACAAATCAGGTTCTACTGCAGAGCCAGACGAGCCAAGATTGCACCAGGTGCAGGGGGCGGGGAGATCAACATTCGGAGGGCTATAGTTCTTAAATGATGAGGTGTATAATACAGAAAAGGTAAACAGAAAATTAGAATACTGTACAGCAGGCCTGCCCAACATGTAGACCGCGGGCTACTGGTAGCCCGCGAAGGGTTCAAAAGTAGCCCACCAGCCATCAATTTAAAAAGTGAAGGGATAAGTTCTCCATCCCTCCTTCCCCCATCCCAAGGACCTCCACTTACCCAGCAAAGTTCTGGGTCTGCCAGCCCACTGTCTCAACCAAGCGGGGCAGTTCAAGGGCCATGGTACATTGAAATCTGTTCCCTCCAGAACAAATTAATTGGTTTTCAATGCATTCCTATGGGAAAACGCTGATCTACTTACAAAAGTTTTTACTTATGAGCATGTGCTTGGAACGGATAAAATTTGTAAGTAGAGGTTTTAGTGTAGTAGCCCTCAGGCACTTTGGGCCAGAAAAAGTAGACCTTGGCCTGTTCAAAGTTGAACAGCCCTGCTGTACAGTATACAAGGGATTTCTAAAGGGTGCAAGATGATGAAAAAGGGGAAGGAGCCTGGTTTCACTGACTAGCAACTTTGCACAACCAATACAGATGAAGAATTTTTCCTGCAGTTGACAATAATTGAGTGGGGATAAGGTGCTTAATTGAGATTGCCTGGGTTTGCAATGTTTTCTATGCTGTCTTTCTGCTCTGTTTGCTTACTGCTAACTAAATTAGAATAGAGCTGCAATGGATTGTTTTCCACTTTATTTAAAACTCAGTATGCACGTGAGTGTGGTGGATGCTTGCATTCTCGTCTGCGCCTTGAGTGATTTGATTTTGGTGAATTTTAACACAACAGAGTCTAACTTTTTCTTCCCTCCCTTGTTGCCAACTGACTTGCCTGGCACTACCCAAAGCAAAGGTGTGTCTGCTTCCCAAACAATGCCTTGTCCCCTAGCTCCTGCCTTGACCTCCAGTATAAAGAATGGAAGTTTCTAGACTGGGAGGAAACAGGAGCCAGCAGCAGCTGTTAAAATAATGACGGAAGAGGACAATCGAACGTTGGAGACAGCTTGCCTTGAATCCTAAATGCTGTCTATTTGCAATTTGGTCCCGTGAATCCTCTCTTTGCTGTTTATTATCTTATCCTGTTTCACGGTGATACGCATAACTCCCCATCCTCCAAGTTATAGCCACCAAATTTCTATCCAAGTGAAAAGAAGTTTCAGAGATTTAGAAGTTTGAATATCAGGCTGTATCCTGGCATTGTTTGGCAGGGCCATGTCATGACAGGTTGAGCTGGGTCCCACGTGATGCATTAAATCAATGCCCAAATTACATTGGGAAACCTGTGAATAGCCTTAATGAATCCTTTTTTTTTTAAAACGGAACGTCTTACCTGAAAGAAGAACACCCTTTTCTCCAACTAACGTGTCAAATCCCTTTGGAAAATCTCGAATGAAACCAGCAGCGTTTGCAATCTCAGCAACTTTCTGAATGTCCTCAGTTGTTACTGCAGAAGGGTCCTCGGCACCATAGGCAATGTTTTCAGCAATAGAGCAGGAGAACAGAATGGGCTCCTGAATGGTGTGGAAATGTAAAGAAGATGACCGTGCTCTCCGGCATACACATATAGGTAAAACCCAAAATAAAGGGATATTATACAACCACAAATAATATGATGATGAAAAAATTCACACTGATTTGTATAAGCGTAACTGGCAATTTTAGGAGCCCAAATTCAAATAGACAACGCCTTCCACCTTCAATCCAATGTTTCCAGAATTCTGACCAAGTCCTAAGCAGAATTCCCCGGCAGTATGTAAATAATACAGTGGTGCCTCTACTTATGAGTGGCTCTACTTATGAGCAATCCAACTTAAGAGCGAAAAACCGTTGCCGTTTTAACTGCCAGCCTTACAAATTTTAGATGCGGTCTGCTCTACTTACATTTTTATTTTTTTTTTTATTTTTTTTTAGATACAGTGGAACCTTGACTTACATACTGCTTGACTTGCATCATATTTGACTTGCAGCAAGAAGGGCCTCTTTGACTTGAGTCGCAGGCTTTGACTTACATCTCGGAGCCCCGGCGCAAGGCACCGGAATTGGGCGGCAGCCACAACCCAGCATTGCGGCTGCCGCCTCCAAACTGCTCCTGCCTTCTTCCCCTCCTCCGGCCGCGGCGGCTTCGGTGAGGCCAGCTCAGAGCACCTGGAGCTGGTCCTCGGCCTCACCGAAGCCGCCGCTGCTGCCGGAGGAGAAGAAGGGCCGGGAGCGCGGGGCTGGCCTCGCTGGTTAGACAGTCAGCTTAGTCTTGTAAAAAATCTGGCTGCAGAAGTCTGGTCCACAATGGAAGCATTTTAGTTGGGGAGCTGTAAAGTTGTGGGACTCTAATGGTAAGCATAGAGTTGTTCAGAACTTGGAACGTCAGGTTAAAAATCAGTAAAACATAAATGTTAGACATTGTTGCTATGAACATTAAAAAGTGGAGGCATATAACTTGTGGACTATAATTCCACTGCCTCCTCCTCTCTTTGAAGAGACATTTCATTTACATCCCCAGAAGGAATCTCCTATCCCAGTCAAATATGTGTTAAATTGCTGTTTTCGGGGGTCTTTTTCATCATCTGGAACGGATTAATCCGCTTTCCCATTACTTTCTATGGGAAATGTTCGTTTGACTTAAGTCATGTTTGACTTACGTCTAGACCACTGGAACGGATTAATGACGTAAGTCAAGGTTCCACTGTACAGCTGGTCTACTTACGAGTTGTTCAGCTTATGAGCATGCATTCAGAACAGATTAAACACGTAAACAGAGGTACCACTGTATAATGAATAAATGGTGCTTCTAAGCTTACCTGACTTACTGTTCCAATTTTACTCCTAAACCAAAGAGGGTTTAGCTGACGAATATCGACACCATCAACAGTGATGCTTCCTTTAACAAATCAAGATACTTTTGTTAAATAATAACAGATAGATAGAATATCGTTAGATAATCATACTCTACACATGGGGATGCTGCTAGGGAAAGAAAAGGGGACAACAGAGAAGGAGCAGTTTTGGTGAAAGGAGACACAAATGCCACAGAAGTTCATCTTTTATTGCTCAATACAGTTCTGTAAAATGGCAGTGTTATTAGAAAAACTGGGTCCTTGCACCAGTAAATGGGTTCCTACAGAGGGCTCTCTTTAACAAAAAACATTATCAGATCCAATCAGTTTGAAGATTTTAAGAAATGGGTGGATCAGGAATTTATTTATTTATTTATTTATTTATTTATTTAGTTAGTTAGTTAGTTAGTTAGTTAGTTATTGGATTTCTAGATTGCCCCTCTGGCTGAAAGACCACTCTGGGTGGTTTACAACAATGGTACATAAATCATTCACAAGGCGCACTTACAAGAGGTAACAGAACACACTCTCTTAGCTGAAGTGCCACCTCTAATCTTGGTACAGCCAGCAACTTCCAAACAGATTCCATCTGAAATCTACAGCACATAGATTCTGTTTGAAATCTTTGGAATCTACAGCTGCTACAGCACATCATTTGGAAATCCTCGTGAAACAACTGACTCAGTAAATTACTATTCTGCACAAACAACATGAACGTGTCCAATAACTGTTAATCCATCAGGCATGCATGCCTACTTACCTGAGACTGGGTCATATAGCCTAAGCAGGAGAGAGACTACAGTTGATTTGCCAGAGCCACTTGGGCCAACCAGTGCCATGACAGAGCCCGGTGGGATGGAAAGGGTAAAGTCCTGAAAAATTAATGCTTCTGGACGAGCTGGGTATGCAAATTGGATATTTTTGAACTCCAGGGCACCTCTGAAATCATCCTGGTTCAATACTTGTCCCTCTAAATAAACACAATGAAACAAAACAAAAATAACAATGGGAGTATTCAAGATATCTATTGGAACATATATTTTAATTTGGGGGGGACATCTTGTAGGAAAAGCTTCAGTAGACTGACTCCATAATACTCAGTAATGCCCTCAATAAGACAAATATGAGAGACACAGAGTCATTTACTAGGATTCTTCATAGTGTTGGATATGGATCGCAGTGTTCTGAAATAAGGGGTGTATGAAACTAGCCGCAGTGTGCTCAAAAACCAGTACAATATGCACTACATTTGTCAGTATTTTTTGGGGGGGGATTTAGTACATGTATAGTTCACAGTTGCCTAATATCATGAAAACCCCAAATGTCCCTGCTATTCATGACAATGTTGAACCAACAGTCATTTATACTTACTTTCCCCGAAATTTTTTTCATGTGTGTCAGGGTAATACGGTACACGCATGAAGAATGGGTAATGAAGAATGAGAGGAAGGAAATAGCGTGAATCTGGATCAGGAGCAACTGAAGTGGTGTAATAAGGCAGAATCAAATATTTCAGTCTCCTCAAATATTCCATGACAAAATTCTGATTAGAATTTTTTTCTAGTTTACGCAAATAAAAAGGCAGTAGAATCTTATTTAAAATGCATGACCATATTACACCAGCTTAATCAAGTGCAAAATGTTAATGAAATAGTAAACATACCATTAAATGGAAGTTCCGGCTTTCGATCAATAAGTTCCCACAGACGCCCTCCTGCGCCTAATCCTTTCATCAGCTCAGAATAGAATGAGCTTAAGCCTAAACAACAACAACAAAAAAGATCTGCTGTTATGCATGAAAAAGAATACCAAGGATATGTAGTTTGTCTTGAAAGGTGTTTGAATAGCCTCTCCCACCGATTGCCTGCTTCAGTGACTCTGGGCGTTTATACACGACCCCTAAGCTCCGCCGCAAATGGCTGCAAGGTCCGGACCTTAAAAATGTTTACCCACCAGCTCCGGACTTTGCAGACAATTAAGTGCGACCCCCGCCCACTTTAGCAAGACCAAACAGCAGTTTTCTTGTACCTGCTTTTTGGAGGTGACAAATATTTGATCTGGTGTAAGGATAGTGAGTGCGGGGCTCTCCTGGTTTCTGTTTGTTCTTTTTTTGCGCCCCGCCCCTTTAAGAGATCTGTATTATGCTGCCGGGAACAAAACGGAGGTAAGGACATTCTTTTCTTTCTTTTTTCTCCCTCCCTCGGGCAGCCAGAAACCAGGAAGTGCGAGGAACCCCTAAGATCTCTGGTCCAAATTTAAGTGGCCAGCGGATCTTAGGGGTCGTGTAAAAAGGCCCTCTGAAAATGCACATCTTGAAATGCAAGTCTTCCCCACCTGACGGGATAAGCATGACCAACCCCTTTTCAAACAGCAAATTTTAAACAGCTATTTTGTACAGCTATTTAAACATGGAGTCTAAGAGAAGAAGATTATTTGCAGGGAATAACAATTGTACAAAGGCAATGCCTTTCCCCCATTATTTCACAAGTTAGTATATTGCTGCTGCAGAAGGGGACCACCCAGCACACAACTATTTCTCTCTTTTTAGCAAATAAACCTGTGGAATTGCTGACAGTGCTGTTGTAGGGAAGAAGGAAATCTTCCTCCTAACCATTTGCGTTTCTGGTTCCCTGTTTTCAAAAACTAAATGAGGTCACCTCCTGACATGGCACACCAGGAAATGATCAACCCTTCTGACAGAAGTCTTAACAGCTGCATTTCCACCCTGGCACCATCGTGACTTTGTCAGCATTGCTAGACATACTGTATACCTGTTCCCACTGTGGGGGTAGTTACAAGTTCCTTCCCCCACTCCCCCAAAACTGTGTTCAGAGTTGTGTATTTATTACAAAGACTACTAATATATTTTAAAGATAATGTTTATATTCTAGTTTATAGCTGAATCCTGGGAGGAAGAAATAAATTTTCTGAAACATGCTGGATGCAAATAAAATGGGCCATCTTTTCGGAGCTTCTTCTCCTTGGCTTGGAACTGCACAACACGTTTCTCTTCATTTTCAGCCCATGGATGCACATAATGCCTGTCACAACAGATCTTTCATGCCGGATTCACATTGTTTCCACATTAGTCTATCATTTGCAGATCAATTATTTGGCATCTCTACTCTCATGAAACTTCACGTCAATTCATTCATAATTTTTTTTTAGCATGTTTGGAAAACATCCGTGCTATCTGGGTTGTGCCTTAGCTGTGGAAATGGCCAGTTCAGAGTGCTGAATGTGTTTTGAGTGAACCATTTTTTAATTTATGCTTAACGCATTGTCTGAACTAACCCTTGGTTGTATTAGTATAGAAGGGATCAGGGGGAGGGCATCTATGACATTTCACACTGTCTCTGCAACCTATACCTTGGATCCAAGTTGCTCAAATCCAAGCAAGTTCGAACATGTTTATGAGTAACCTGGCCTTTCTCACAGGATTACTCATAGGCATGTCCAAACTCAAAGCCATTTATAAGTTCAACATAGGCTCCAGCAAAAAAAATATATGACATGTTATATAAATCCACCCCATCCCACCCACCCCCCTGGCAGGGATCTGAAGTCTTATTTATTTCTCCATTGTGTTCTCTAAAATGTGTGTGTCTGTTGCGTCGTTATAGTTGTGACTGACTCTTCGTGACCCCATGTCCATGGAGTTTTCTTGGCAGGAATACTGGAGTGTTTTGCCAGTTCCTACTCCAGGTGCCTACAGCACCTGGCATTCCCTGGTGGTCTTTCATCCAAGTACTAGCCAGGGCTGACCCTGCTTAGCTTCCAAAATCAAGCGAGATCGGATGTGCTTAGGGCATCCAAGCAGCTCGTTCTCTAAAACAGCGTTTTTCAACCACTGTTCCGCGGCACACTAGTGTGCCGCGAGATGTTGCCTGGTGTGCCGTGGGAAAAATTGAAAAATTCTAAAGAAATTCAACCCAGGGCCGGCGGGCGGCCCACAGCTGGGAGGCGCTATAAATAGCGTCCAAGGGCCAGCTTGGCTCCTCCCCCCCGAGGCCCGTGGCGCTGGCGTCACTTCCTCCCCGGCCGGACCTGGCCCCGCTCATTCTCTTAGTGTTTGCCCTGTGCCTGCCGCCGCTGCCGCGACTCGATCGCTTCCCTCTCCCCCCCTCCTTTTTTTACCCTGGACCACCACCACCCCTTTCCTGGGAGCTACCAATGGACTGAGCCGCCCAACAGCCCGCCCGCCAACACGAGCCGGCCCGGGAGCCCCAACCCAGAACAAACCACCAGGTGAGGGGAAGGGGAGGAGCGACGCCCGGCTGCCCCATGAGCACCGCAGCAGGGCTGCGAGGAGGAGGAGATGGAGGAGGCCTCCGCCGGGCCTGGGCTGAGGAGGCGGGCGGGCTACTGGCACGGCTGGACGGCCGGCCGGACGGCCTTAAGGGTCCAGGAGGGGAAGAGCCGTCTCTGAGGGGGCCCGCGATGGGTTCCTTGAAGTCTTGCCCCTTTCTTTCTGTCTTGGGTCGCCCTCTTCTCTCTCTCTCTGTCTTTTCTTTCTTTCCCCCCCACCTCTCTCTTTTCATTCGTACCCTTTCCCCTCTTCATAGAAACGTGCTCATTTCTAGCCTGCATATGTGTATGTCTAGCAGCCTGCCTACTGTAATTAAAACTGTAAACGGCCCAGAGACTCCTTGAAGTGGTATGGGACGGTATACAAGCAGAACACTTTCTGCCTTCTTTCCTTCCTGCCTTCCTTCATCCTCCTCCCCTCCTGTCACTGGACTTGCTGAAGGCATCTGCCTTGGCCACAGTGTGGAGAGCAAGATGGGCTTTTGGGTCTTATTTGTGTTCCTGGAGAGTCAGTGCCCCTTCTCAGGTCTCCACTGGACACAGAAGTCCATGCAGGGCAAAATGTCTTTAAAAAAACAACACAGATAAGTGGGAACTGGGTGCTAGAGAGTGGGCTGCCTCAATCTGTGGCCCCTCTGTCCTGTTTCTCCCTACACCAGCAATGGCGAACCTTTTAGAGACTGATATAGGCACAGAGTTAAATTTTTTAACATTTTCTAATGGTGGTGTGCCTCGTGATTTTTTTCATGAAACAAGTGTGCCTTTGCCCAAAAAAGGTTGAAAAACACTGCTCTAAAATACATCATCTTAATTCAGCTTCATAAAGGAAGTCAGAGGCTTGAGTTTCTAAGAGCTAAGCAAGGCTGTTGAGGAAATGAGTGTTCTGGAGATCACCTCCTTTTGATAGGCTTATCAGTAGTTGGAGGCAACTTGATGACAGTAACAATTCAGCTGTTATAAATAGGGCTACAGATACTCTGTTGCACATAATGAGCAGTTCCAAGTACTGTCCTTGGTTTTTTCTTTAACTGTGAAAATAATGGTAGTGTATAAAAGTGGAACCATGCCATACCCTCTGTTCTAAACAAAGATTGTATAGAACGCTATTGCTGTGTTTTGGACTGAACCTGTAACATAAAATTAAAATATTTCAGACTATACTTGCATGTAGCCCAATGCTGCAGTTGACATTTAACTCAAGTTGTCTGAATTTATCAGTCAAATAAAAGTATTTTTTTTCCAGTTATGCTTTGAGTTATGTAGCGGGGCCATGCATATGGTATTTTAAACAATTATAATTCTATGCAAAGAAAACTGGATTCTGAAACATATATTATGCAAAATTAAGCTCGCCTATTCTGTACTATTTTGCAAAATGTGTATGTTATCTTGCAAAATTTACTCTAGATGTCCTAATCCTACAGGGAGAAACAAGGCACTTATGTCTTACCTCAAATCAGTAACAAGTCTTATCTGCACTGATACTTTGGGCAAATCCTTGTTCATGCAGGTGCCAATTATACCATGCAAATGTGCTAAGGTCATATGATTTCCATTGCCATTGTTGTGCTAGGTGCTGGCATAATTGCTTCATGGACACAATTCCAGTTTTGGCACTGCAACACTGAGCTTCAACCAAAATCAAGAGGATTTTGGCCTTTGAAGGACATACAGGCTGAAGTCTTCTAGCCTACAGTAGTTAAGCTCACACAACACAAATGGGATAATTTTTAGAGGCAAATTGTGTTACATTAAGAAATCACTTTAGTCATTGTCTGTTGCACATCAAGTGGTGTGATTCAGCACGCAACTTTATAACGTCTATAGTGATTTCTTTGCTGTGGCCAATTAGCTGGCAAAGGTTATGTTACTTGTGTAGGTATGCAAAAGGGCTTCGATGATTGTATTTTGAAGCATATGATCTGCAATCATAGGAATTTGATCTTGAAAAAAGAATGTTAAGATTCTTAACCCTCCCTATGACCGCTACTGAAACCTACAGATGTTCTGTGGCCCAATTGAGCAAATATGTGGATAGGCACCCCCCCCCACTCCCAGTCAACAAGTTTACTAGTGGAAATGCTTTTAATTAAATCCACTTTTATGGCACTTCAACTGCCACTCATATTAATTATAGAATTTTGAAGTACTTTTCCAACCGTGGTTCAAATTTTAAGAGATTATAGTAAATGTACTGGACTTGACACAGTATCTGCTGATGACACAGGAAGATCGTAAGACTGGTTCTCTTTACAGAGTTCAGGTAAGTTTCTTTTTTGTCAAGAACTCTCAGAACGATTGCTCTGGGATTATTGTGGCTGTAGTTAAAAACGTAATATTTCCAAGCAATATTTCTGCAATACTTGAAATAATTTTAGTGTATACTTGAAATAATTTTAGTGTGACATTCCTAAACAGAAAGTTTTTCTGGATGCTAAAGCATGAGACTAAAAAATCAAAATCAAACGAGGACAAAAAAATGAAAAGACCTACTATCCTACTGCTGGTTGACATCAAGGGCCCCTTCAGTGCAACCAGCTAGCTATCTCTGAGAAGTGAATAAAGACAATAATTCTCTGGTGTCAGTGTTTCGAAGCAGCTGCTATTCAGTGACATACAGCCTCTGAGCAGAGAATGTACACTGCAAGCATAATAGGTAGCCACTGATACATCTATACACAGACATCTAAACCAGCAAACACTGTCATGTTGCGCCAGCAAATTCCATAAATTGTTACATACTATGGGAAAAAACACTTCCTTTTGCTTGAGCTGAACTGCTGCTCCTTTCATTGGAGGCCCACAAAGGCTGGTATTACAAGATTTCCCTCTTGATCCATTTTCTTTACACCATGCATAATTTTCTACATCTCCCACATGTTTCCCCTTCTGAGCAACAATCTCTCGGAATATTTTAAATACTTTTTGTGGTTAAGTGTACATTTATTATTACACATACCTCCGATGCTTATGCCAACCCAGAAGGCATACATTAAGAAAGAAGATAGTTCGCCAACAGTCATGTGGGCACTGCCCATCAGTAATCCTCCTTTGTACAGCACAGAGAGGACCATCAAATTCCCAGACAGCCCAGTCTGAGAAAGAAAAGGGGGAAGGAAAATGCTGAAAGAATAGCATGTCTTCCACAACAATTGTTCAAGATACATCTTTTGAAATGGCCTGAGATTACAGAATGCTAATCTAAAAACCCATGACCCCCCTTTTAAAAAAAATCATTATCTATCTATCTATCTATCTATCTATCTATCTATCTACCTACCTATCTATCTACCTATCTACCTACCTACCTACCTACCTACCTACCTACCTACAGTGGACCCTCGTATAACAAACGGTTTATATAACATAAAATCTGTACAACATAAAAAATTCCGGAGATAGGGGAAATTTGCTTAACAGAATCGCCTATGGGGGAAATTCGTACAACATAAAAATGGTCGCGATAAGAGATTACTCTGTTTTCAGTGCATTCCTATGGGAAATTTGTATAAAGGAAAATTTGCTTAACATAATTTCATTTGGAACGAATTTTCCTTTATACAAGGTACCACTCTACTCTACTCTACTCTATCTATCTATCTATCTATCTATCTATCTATCTATCTATCTATCTATCTATCTATCTATCTATCTATCTATCTATCTATCTATCTATCTATTATGAAAAGTACCCTAAATAGCAAACATCAGGCGGAAGGCATTAAAAGCATCATCCACATTTGTTTAAGATGTAATGGTTAAACAATATGCATTTTGATTTGTCTTCCTGCATCAAGCGGGGGGTGGCTTTGGACCTGGTGGCCTTATGGGCTCCTTCCAACTTCACTCTTCTATGATTCAAGGGTGAATTTAATAAGCCCATGTTAATTCAGTGCATCGACAAAGCCATAGGATCCCAATTTCTTTTTGGTGCATGCAAACACTTCAGAAAATTTCCAAGGACAGCCCTCGCAGGCTTCTTTTACAGAAGAAGAAGAAAGCACTTCAGCTCTCACTTCATCCCTGCTTTCCCCATATTTCCCCTGCCAGCGTTCCCTATAAAACATCCCATACTGTTCTGGGAGACTCTTTGCTCCTTGAGAATAATGGCTTTGGGGTGGGAAGGGAAGGTGCAGGACCCAGGAGAGAAGCAAGGGAGGGCGGAAAAGCCCGCTGGAGAAGCCACGATCGCGTGCTCTGCCCACACTACCCAATCACCCTCTAACACAGTGCTTAAATGGCTCATGGGCCGAGTGCTTTGCATCTGGTGCAGTGATCTCCAGCTTGACTTTATATAAGGCTTCGCTGGCAGCAACGGGACTTTCCACTTGGACCGGAGTTTTCCAAACTCTCTCTTGTGCAAGCAGCAGAGAAAGAGAGACAGGGCACAGAACAGACTGTGGTTCAAACAGGATACTGGTCAATGGCAAAAATTATTTTTTAAAGCAATACATGACTAGAGAACCGTAGTTTCTTTATCACCAATCAGATAAGAAAAGCAAATGCATTTTACAAAAGCCACAGACTGCTCTGTTGAGAGCCCTAGGATACAGACAGAAATGAGCAAGGTAGTATGTCTGGTCATAAGGATGTCTGCAATATTAACCAAAAACTCAAGATACATAATACAAGCGCTACTGTTGATTCCTCACCTTCTTCATATACTTACTGCTCCAAAGAATCCTGCTCTAGCAACTGCTTCTTTTGTAGCCAAGTTCAGAACATGTTCAACTTTGCTCTTATATTTCTCCATCTCATTTAACTCTTGCCCAAAAGCTCGTACGGTTCTTAAATTTCCAATCCGCTCTTCTGCTAACTGCAGTTATTTTTTGAAAAAAGAACAAATATGATCCATCAGACTTGCTCCATGAAATCTCTCTTCATTTTATTCAGTATTATGCTACCAAGTGATATATATTTCTCTTGAACCACAGAGCCTCGTGGCGCAGTGGTTAAATGCCTGTACTGCAGGTAAAACTGTGCTCACGACCTGGGGTTCAATCCCAGGCAGCAGGCTCAAGGTTCACTCAGCCTTCCAGCCTTCCGAGGTCGGTAAAATGAGTACCCAGCTTGATGGGGGGGGGCAATGTGTAGCCTGCATACTGTAATTAAAACTGTAAACCGCCCAGAGACTACTTGTAGTGGTATGGGGCGGTATATAAGCAGAACACTTTGCTTTGAGGTTATATAGAAGCATTCAGTTCCCAATGTCAAAGCCTAAAAACAGTTCCTGAACATTGTTTCTTCAAACTGCAGTGAAGAAGGGAGACAGAACTAAAGAGAGACGCAACTGTCTTATATTTAGTCAATATTATCACATGACTTCCTCCATTTCAGGGTGCTGCTATACTGGGGGGTGGTAGTGAAGAGATGATGTGGGTTTGGGGGGGGGGCTGATTCACATTTTTTTTTGTTGACCATATGATGCAAAGGGAAATATAGATTCCTCTCTGTAGTTTTCCCCTCTGCTGCTGGGCTTCCACATTAAAAATAAAAATTAGGGTCCATATGCATTGGTTCAGATATGTGATCATTTGAAGCAATGCAGAAAAACCACAACACCAGCACACTCGCAGGGCATGGTGAGCAAATCCTATGGCAAGATTTTTTCTCTCTCTCCCAAAAGTAGCTAAGGGCAAGAAAAGCTACTGACATACAGTTCTCTTTGGGTACAGTACATCCAAAGAAGTGTGTCAGCTGATGCGATAATATATCTATATCTGTTTGTTTTAAATATGTCATCTTTATTGTTTTGTTCTCTTACATAAGTATTCTCCTTTAAAATAAATCATTTTGGAGCTGACCTGTGTTGCCTCTGCAAGGGAATCCTGGGTCATTCTCGTCAGTTTCCGTACGTATCTTCCATATATCACGGCTATGAAAGCCAGCGGTGGCACAACACTCAGAACGAATGTAGCAAGTTTGGGAGACACAAAAAACTAGAAATCAAAAAAGTCTACTCAGCATTAACATTTAAACACAATTAAATAGTTTCTGCTAGCACAATTAATTAAATATGACAAAAGAGAACTGTATGCAGCCCCCTTTCAGTGGCCTATTGCTTATTCTACTAAGCTGCACTACAGTAGGGCCACTGAATCCATAGGGTTTTTTTTTCTGTCAACTCCTCCATAAATTCCACTAATTCAAATGGGCCTACTTTAACTGCAGTTTATATCAGCATAGTCTCAATTAGAGTAGACCCATTTGAATGAATGGAGCATATGAAGGGGCTGACTCATTAAACCACACTGATTCAATGAACATAGCTTAGGGCAATTGGCTATGGCAAGCAACAGGATTTGGGCCAGTGTCTTGGAATTAAGAAAGAAAGCATTCATCAACTTTGTTTTAGTTCTCCCTGCAGGATGATACTTCTTGGAGGCAAGATGCAACTTTAATTATTCAGCATTTGCACCGAAAAGCAGACAGGTTACACCTTGAAGTGTGGGTCTGGGGTCAAATTCTATTATCTAATACTACTGTCTAATGAGTCACAATAAAATAAAAAAGGCAAAAAATGATGCAATTCTGGATGCACATTTGTTGGATTATTTATATATACCATGATCATTCTACCTCCTTCCATAGAAATGAAGGTACTTTGGCTATTTTTTTTTATTTCTACTGCTGCATATAGAAAAGTTGTATTAAAGCACTACAAGTATCATCATGCATACAATCCAAAGACTTTTAAAAAAAAAAACCGCTAATAGCTATTAAACTAATCCAGCATTACGAATAGGAAGTGAAGCCAATTTCCCTCAAACAGAAAAAAATCAATTCCTACTTTGTAAAATCTAACTCTTGGTTCAAAGTTTTGGTTTTTGTCTATGGCACTTCTGTGCCCTTCATCAGATCAGAACTGGGAAAATTATATCTTTAAAAACAAACGAACAAACAAAAAAACAAAACAGAATAGAACTCCCAGAACTTCCCAAGCAGTGTGATCGGTAGTCAAGCTGGCTTGAGAATATGTGGAACTGTAGTCCAAACAATAACTTTTCTGAGGTCTGTATCAGATGTAGTTGAAGACATCTTAATGTTGACATGGATTCTTCAGGCTTCTGTAAATTAATTCGGGATACTTTGACTTTATAGGCTGAAGCAAAAAGTAAAGCAAAGAAAGAAAAAACTAGACACACACCATCATCCCAACTGCAACAGAGGCCTGAGCAACAGCTCTTAGTCCATCGGAAAGGTTTTCAGTGACTGAGCGGCCCAAGAGTGCTGTATCTGAAGATAAGCGATTAATCAGCTCTCCCGTGCTGGTCTTGTCAAAAAAAGCCATTTCTTGTCTCAAGAGGGAGGAGAACATTGTTGCTCTCAGACGTTTCACAATTCTTTGTCCTGTAAAACTCAAGACAGACAACAATTCCCTGAAAACATAACTGATTTTTTTAAACAATTCATTAGCAGGTTAAAAATAAAATAAAAATAAATTAGTAACCAGCAACCCCCCCCCCCCGATGTTATTTCCGACAGACCAGAGCAGCAATCTTACTTTATATTTCTGCTGGCAGGACATGAGCAGTATGACTTTTGGTGGTGATTTGCCACAAGTTAAAATTTTAGAGCAGACATTTCCTATCGCACAGAGTGTAACATGACCAGTGCGCGACAAGAAATGCCTGCACAAACTTCTTAACCTGCAGCAGTTTCCTGCCAAAGTCGCATAGCTGACATTATGCTAGCAGGCAAGGTTCCCTCTAGGGCAGGCATGTCCAAACTCTGGCCCTCTAGATGTTTTGGACCGCAACTCCCACAGTCCTTTGTCATTGGCAAGCTAAGCTTAGAAATTCTGGGGGTTGTGGCCCAAAACATCAGGAGGGCCGAAGTTTGGACATGCCTGCTCTAGGGCATCCACCTGCGTGTGTACAACTCCACTTCTTTCTGCACAGCCCTCCTCTTCTTCCGTGCACTGACAGGATCATTTTCAGCCTTTTAAGTTCTGGTTTCATGCAGAGGTGGTAAGAGTCGCACGCGCATGCAGAGTGAAGTTGCATGTGAGAGAGCCCTGCCCACTGGAACCAAAAATTGGAGGGAACATTGCTAGCAAACCAGAATAAATCAAAGGAAAATCAAGGAAGGTATACATTCATCATGAAGGCAACCATACATGCTACCCAAAAATTCATTTGCCTAATTAAGCGGCCATAATGCTAACAGTGTGACGTTTGGATATAACAATGTCACCATAGACATTACCAGTTGTGAGCTGACTCAGTATACAACAGATAATGTCTACATTGAATTCTTGAAGCAATTTGCCTCTAAAAGTTACAGCATCAGTGTTATGCCAACTATAGAAGAACATTTTGGCTGCCTTTTTTTTTTGCCTGAGGACAGGAATGAAAGATTAACATGGAGCTCAATTTCCTGTCTCTCTTAATGTGTGCTTAATAAAAATTCCAACCTAAATCAGTCATTTTAGAAATACTGTATAGAACACGGCCTTTATTAAAGAACATAATCTTGAAATAGAAGCGTTTGCCTCAAACTACTTTCAAGCGGCTATTCTGTTTGCCACAAATATAGAAAAGTTTACATTTTCACCTTAATTACCTGCAGTCTGCATGAGGTAGACACGGATTGCATTGGCAGTAGCGCCACAGAAAAATATTCCACTTAGCAAGGCACAGAGGTTGGATAAGTTATCCGCAAGGTCAACACTGGGGTTTGTGTAAATGACATCAATAACCTTTCCCAAGAAAAAAGGGGCAGACATGGTGATAACACTGGATACAGTCAGAAAGCCAACTGCAGCTATGGGAAGGAAAGAAGGAGAAAACACCATTATTTTTTAATATTTGAAAAAAAAAGGGACATCATAGTCACAATAACATTTATCAGAAATATTTCTGTTTCTTTCAACTACAATTTAGCAGTCTAGTTTGAACTTTCATAATATTTATCAAAAGCAGAACTTAGAACATAATTTCTAAAGAATAGTTCATTACTATTTGCTTTTTCAAAGGACTGCAATTTATTGATGTTACCTGTTGCAAAAAGAATTGTGAATTATTTAGTTAATTAGTTAGTTGATTTAAAATAATTTTACCCAGCCTTTCTCCTAAAAAGAACCCAAGGCGGCTTATAGTAATAAAAAAACAAAAAGTGTTAAAAGCTATAAAAAAAACTGCAGGCAAAAATCAAAGAAAAACGAAAAGAAAAGAAAAGACACAAAACATGTGGCACCTTAAAGACTAACTTTCATTTTTAATGTAACGTTTCGTGGACAGGTCCACTTCTTCAGATATATAGCTATACAGAAGTGGACGTGTCCACGAAATGTTACATTAAAAAATGAAAGTTAGTCTTTAAGGTGCCACATGTTTTGTGTCTTTTCTTTTCTTTTTTCTTTGATTTTTGCCTAAAATTTTTGAAAAGACTAACACGGCTACCCTCTCTGAAACTAAAAAAATACACAAATTATTGCAATATTTTAAAAGAACTAAACATATCAATAACTTACAGATAAAAACAGTATTAAACATGCATTAAAATAACAGAAAACATAACAGTCCCCCTTTAAAGACTCCACTTCCCTTAGACCAGCAGTCACTAAAAGAAAGCCTGCCTGAGGAGAAAGGTCTTCATCTCCTTGATTTGGAAGGACAGCATGACTTCTCATATAAATTTAAAACCATTACAACTACAGGTATGTGAACACAGTAGAAGCACCATTCTAGAAGAGGGATTTGCCTAACATCTCAGAAGAAGCTTTCCCACTTAAGGAGCCACAATGGCAAAATAATTTCTAAAGCAGAGATTTCTTTCTGACTTCATTCTTTCAGAAAGAAATATGACACCACCCAAAGCTTAAGAGGAAAATAAGCTGTGTGTGCTGGAAGGCAGAACTGCAAAGCCACCTATAAATGTAGGCCCCACAAATCTAAAGGCCAAATGTGAGTTCCATATAGCAGAATTGGGTTATATTGGTCACTTGCACAGGCAAAATGCATACACGCCCTTCAATATGTGAAAGACTGAGCATGCCAAGATATTCTCCTCACTTCTACACACACATTGAGCAGCACATGCTCCTTATCCTGCCATGAAAAGAGAGTAGATAGATAGGGCAGTTCCTTAATACAGTGGTACATCAACTTATGAATTTAATCTGTTCCAAATGCATGCTTTTAAGTCAGGGTACCTATCTACAAATTGAAAAAAATAAGTTAAAGAATCAAAAAAGAACAAAGAACAAAGAACAAAAATTTGTAAGTCGAGCAGACCATATCTAAAATTTGTAAGGCGGCAGTTAAAACGCCAACAGTTTTCTGCTCTTAAGTTGAGCTGCTCTTAAGTCGGGGTACCACTGTATATGGGGTTGTAGTTCAGTATTCAGTAGAGAACATGCTCTACAGAGGGAAAGATGTGGAACATATCTTTCAGATAGAAATTAACAGCACAGTATAGTTTAAATTTATTCCAACATATCCTATATAGAAGTTGATATCCTGTATTTGGCTCATGTAACACAATTATTTGCCGTACAACAGCTCAGATGTAGATGGTGTGGATTGTTTTTCAAAGAAAACTATAATTATCTGTGGAACATTTTCCATTTCACACATTTGGACCTAGAGTAAATATATTTGGGTTGCTTCTGTAAAACCTACGCACAGAGCATGCATGTAGTAGGCTCCATCCTCAGGTGTTTACTGGGGAAATATTGGTATGCATACATTTATGAGTATGTTTACACCTGGAGGTTCTCCCAAACACAATAGTTTAAAACAGTGATGGCGAACCTTTTAGAGACTGAGTGCCCAAACTGCAATTCAAAACCCACTAATTTTTTTTTGCAAAGTGCCAATACAGTAATTTAACCTGTATGCAGGTGGGTATGAAGGAGCATGTTGGGTGCCCACAGGAAGGGCTCCGAGTGCCACCTTTGGCACCCGTGCCATAGGTTCGCCATCACTGGTTTAAAATGCCGCCTACCTATTTGCTTCTTTGTTTGTTTGTTCGTTCATTTGCATATGTTATTGATATGCTACCTTTCTAGGGGGCCCAAGACAGCTCAGAAAAATGAAAACTATACAATTAAAAAAAGTTACTGTATATACTCGAATATAAGCCTAGTTTTTCAGCCCTAATTTCGGGCTGAAAAAAGGGGCCCTCGACTTATATTCGGGTCAATACTTTTAGCCACTGAGGCAAGCGCATGGGTTGGTGGCTAAAAGTCATTTTAAACATTGTGCGCTGCTTCTCTTGACACCCCCCCCCATGTTGCAGGGGAGCGGCGTACAATGTTTAAAATGACTTTTAGCCACCAACCCAAGCACTTGCCTCGGTGGCTAAAAGTCATTTTAAACATCACACACCACCACCGCCCCCCAGCTCACAAAGGAGGAGTTGCCAGGCCCTGCCGCATTTCCCACCCTCGACTTATACTTGAGTCAATAAATTTTCCAAGTTTGGGGAAGGTTAAATTAGGGGCCCCGACTTATACTTGGGTTGACTTATACTCGGTATATACGGTAATTAAGAGCAGTTACAGCATAAAGTGCAAAAAAGCACACACACAAAAGTTGTAAAAACTCATCAATATAAGAATATACAGCATCCAACTGGGTCAAAATCCAAAAAGTCTTTTCTGCAATACAGCAAGGTCAATTGTCAAATAAAAATATACTATCCTCCCCACTGAAAGAAAACTGAGGAGGAGGAAACCCAGCACCCTCTTGGCAGAGAACGTCAGAGCTAGGGTGCAGCCCCTGAGGAGATATCTCCGATTGAGGGCCTGATCTCCAACTGTCTAGAGGTGTGCCTGGAGGCTGTAGATAATGCCAGCTAACATTGTATTGAAGAAGACATATTGCCTGCCACTGGGATATCTTATCAACTGAACACACCAAGAAGCCAGCTGAAGAAATCATATCACTCGACCTCATCTGGTGGGTTGGGATCGCCTACTGTTGGAAGGGGTTTGGGCTGGGAGGACCTTCCTGGTTCCGTGATTTCCAGCCTTTTTCAAGTCATTGTAACTTGCAACTCTGTGCCATATTTGCACCAGAAGACATTTTAAATGGGATAAAGTCATCCCTTCTCAGAAAGGGCCTGTGTCTCATAAAGATATACAGTATACATGTTAGTTTTAATATCTGACTAGACAAGCTCAAGGAAGAAGCACATCTGATCTCGCCTGATTTCGGAAGCTAAGCAGGGTTGGCCCTGGTTAGTACTTGGATGGGAGACCAACAGGGAATGCCAGGTGCTGTAGGCTAGGCCTAGCCTGGAGTAGGAACTGGCAAACCACTCCAGTATTCCTGCCAAGAAAACGCCATGGACATGGGGTCACAAAGAGTCGGTCACAATTGTAATGATGCAACACACACACACACACACACACACACACACACACACACACACACACACACACACACACACACACACACACACACACACACACACACGACCTGCAAGGTCCAGAATACACTTTCCTGGCCCCTAGAGATCACAACTCCCAGGTTGGGAAACACCAGTTTTATTGAGATGACCTTAGTTACCTTAAACTGATTTGAACACCTGTACCTTTTATTAATCTGCTGCTTTTATTCTACCTTACCTTCACCAGCACTACTTGACAGTGAAAAGGCCGAACAGAACCAGGAAGTAAAAGGTCTTAGGAGTTGGTAAAGCTTTGGGGAAGAAAATACTGTATTTGGAAACAAGGAAGCACAGATGTGGAGACAGCAGCAGCCTTGCATTTTTAGGTCCCCTGAAGCTTGAACTGTTATGGGGGGGGGGAATCCTTTCACAGCCAGCCACGCAGTCTGCGTAACCTGTGTCAAATTCTTCAGTGGGCTGATTCCACCACAGCTCACCACAAATTTTATTTTTATTTTAATGTGGGCTATAATCACTTCAGGCAAGAAGCTGAGGCTGCAGTACTTTGGCCACCTCATGAGGAGAGAGAACTCTTTGGAAAAGTCCCCGATGTTGGGAAAGATGGAAGGCAACAGGAAAAGGGGATGGCAGTGATGGTTGGATGGTTTCATCGATGCAACCAACATGGATTTGACCAAACCCCGGGAGGCAGTGGAAGACAGGAAGGCTTGGCAAGCTCTGGTCCATGGGGTCACGAAGAGTCAGACAAGAGTGAATGATTGAACAACAAACAATAGTAATTTCTGGGGCCTTTTGGGGATTAGGGGCCTGAAGTTTAAGATTCCCTAGTTTCATAGTGGAGAAAAGGGGGAAGCTGGAAGCAAAAGCAAGGATGCGTTGACAGTGGTAGGATTTCCAGGCAAGTACAGTGGTACCTTGTATAAAGGAATTAATTCGTTCCCAATGAGATTCTGCTAAGCAAATTTTCCTTTATACAAATTTCCCATAGGAATGCATTGAAAACAGAGGAATCACGATCATTTTTATGTTGCATGGATTCACCCCATAGACAATTGTGTTAAGCAAATTTCCCCTATCTCCGGATTTTTTTATGTTGTACAGATTTTATGTTATACAAACGGTTTGTTATACGAGGGCCCACTGTAGTAGATAAAACATGACAGTTTGGTACTGCTAAAGCAGTGGTTCTCAACCCGTGGGTCCCCAGATGTTCCTGGAGTGCAACTCCCAGAAGTCTTCATCACTACCTGAGCTGGCCGGGATTTCTGGGAGTTGCAGTCCAGGACCATCTGGGGACCCACAGGTGGAGAACCACTGTGCTGCTAAAGGTTTACGGAGAGAAAACAAACGTAGGTGCAGAGAATTGTGCGCGCCAAAGGGAAGGAGACACAACGCTCCTTACCACCCGCCTGCCTCATAAGGTGGACCCTTGGGCAGAGAAGCAGCCGGGGGAGCGCAGGGCAGCCGCGAGCAGCAGGAAGCGGCGAATGCCACGGCCCGACCGGAGTCCACGGCGGCGGCGGCATAGGGCGCGTGTGTGAGTGCACGGGCGCGCCTTACCTGCCAGTCTCCCGCGCTCCGGGGCAGCCAGGGCCAAGAGCCGCCGGGTGTCAGAGACGCCGCCGCCGCCGCCGCCGACGCGCTCCGGCCCGGACCCCAAGGGCGGCGAAGCTCCGTGAGGATCGCCCGCCTTCTTCGGAGGGGTCCCCGCCGCCGCCGCCGCCGCCCAGGAAGATGCCCCGAGCCGGGGGGCCGGCAGAAAGCGGAGGGCGCCCGGGCGCGGCGGGGCCCAGCAGCTTCCGGGAGCGGCGGCGAGGCTGGCGGGCGCCCGAGCCCCGAAGAAGGAGCAGCAGCAGCAGCAGCCCGGGAAGGATCGGCGCCGCCAGAGCCGCAGCAGCGGGAGGCGGGGAACGAAGCCCGCCATCGAGCACCCACGGGCCGGCGCCGGCCTGGCCGCTCCGAGTGGGAGTGAGTGGGCGACGCTGACCCGCGAAGGGCGGACCGCCCAAACGGGGGGGGGGGGCGTCCCAATTAGCCCTGCCCGCCCTGCCGCCTCCAGATAAGGCTCCGCGCCCAGCCAGGCTTCCTCCCGCCGTGCCGGGCTGGGGGCGGCCTAATCCACCCGAAGGGCTCGGTCTCCCTCCTCCTCCTCCCCACCCCCGGCAGCGCCCTCTACCGTCCGCCTGGGTCGCTGCCGCGCCGCTGGAGAGCCGGCGGGGGCGACCGGCTGGGACGGCAAAGATTCCCAGATCCCAAACCCCAAGATCGCAAGGGAAGCGCTGGCTAGTAGTGACCCTAAAAGGCAAGAAATAACAAAACGGCCTTTCGGGTTGTGGTACCAACGAGCTCGGATCGAGCACTTCAGTAAGAAGAAAAGCGCGATGAACATAATAGCCCCAAACCAGGCAATCAATCAAGCGATCCCTAAGAAGAGATGATGGAGTAGAAATAGGGAGACCAATACAAATGAAAGCTCACAAATCACAATGGCCTTCAGAAATAGCTTGATCTGGGAGCTACTTGTTTGCCTTTCTAGCAGTCCAGGGTATTCATGAAGTTCTCCTCTAGTAGATTTCAGATGAATCAATTATTTTCTTGTCCGTCTTCTCTGTCCCGCTTTCACACCCATACATGAAAATACAGGAGTGTGGATAATCTTGGTATCCAGTGAAGTTCTGACTTACCATGAACTTTGTCAGGTTTCCTACGTTTAGAGTACTGTATTCAGAAACGATTGATCATTTCTGTATATTTAATATACAGACAATATATGTATATTTTCTGTATATACAATATACAGTGTATGTATATTAGTATGCATGTACAATATTACATTATACATGTATATGTACAGTGGCACCTTGTATAAAGGAATTAATTCGTTCCAAATGAAATTATGTTAAGCAAATTTTCCTTTATACAAATTCCCATAGGAATGCATTGAAAATGGAGTGATCCCATTTTTATGTTGTACGGATTCTCCCCATAGGCGATTATGTTAAGCAAATTTCCCCTATCTCTGAAATTTTTATGTTGTACAAATTTTATGTTATACAAGCTGTTTGTTATACAAGGGTCCACTGTACATTAATATACATGTACAGTGGTACCTTGTATAAAGGAATTAATTTGTTCCAAATGAAATTCTGTTAAGCAAATTTTCATTTATACAAATATCCTATAGGAATGCATTGAAAACGGAGTCATTCCTAATTGCGACCATTTTTATGTTGTACAGATTCGCCCCATAGGCGATTCTGTTAAGTAAATTTCCCCTATCTCCAGAATTTTTTTTATGTTGAACAGATTTAGTTATACAAATCGTTTGTTATAAGAGGGTCCACTGTATATTAATATACATGTACTTTATATGTAATATACAATAGACAATATATGTACCGTATATTGTCTCTCATTTATTGTAAGGCACCTTGGGTCCTTTTCCAAGGAGAAAGGTGGGGTAAAAATATTCCAAATAAATAACTAAATAAATCCTCTTCTTCTGTAGATGCTGTGGGGCCTAACTTGTCCAAGGCCACTTGCTCCAGATCTGTTTCCTATAAAGCACAATAGGGAACACAACTCCCAACCAGACACACCCCACCCAGGTGTTCTACCTTAATGAGCAATCCAGCCACCTGAGGAGTAAAGACAGGGATTAATTTCAGGGTAGGCTTGGACACAGTTGCCTCTCAAACACTGGAAATTGAAAGGATGTGTCTAATAACAATATAAGAAAATGTTTATTTCCTTTCTTTTTTCTGGCTTAATTTCACACCCACTCCCATTTATTTTTCCAATGTGCTGTTACAAACATTGGTCACACGCCAATGCAGATCAGTCTCTGTTGCATTTCTCATACAATCAATTCAACATCATTGCAATTTATGCCATAAATTGGTGTGTGTGTGTGTGCTAAGCATCTCGTAAACCTTGTCAGGAGGGCTTTAAACTGAAGAGGAATGACACAGAATTCTAGAGGGCAGAAAGAGCAAATACTGAGGACAGGAGTGTCAATGATACACCAGAAACTGAATATGGTGATGCAGACAACCAGGAATGAATGGGGGGGGGGACAATAAAGGTTTCAGAAGTCACATGGCTTGATATATGAAAGGCATGCCATTCAATCTTGGCTCGTGTGTGAATTTAGTTAGGATACTGTGTGCACAGATTAAGAAAGATATGAAGAAGTTGGAACAAAACCAACTACTGAGAACAGTACATCCTTTTCCATTTTTTCCAGACTGAAGAAGTTTCTTGGATGAGTAGTAGTGAAACATTTCAACCTAACAAGAAGTCTAGTTGTCTAGACTCAGTTTCACGTTAGCCTCATCTGAGTGACTGAGAATCTTCAGACATCCTTTTCCATGACGTTGGAGACCATGGTTAGAGAATCCATGCCTGCCATGGAAAATCACTGGGATGATGGAAATGGTAAAAAAAAAAATCTAATTTACCTTGAATGACCTATTAGGGTTGGTATATGTTGATTTGGACTTAATGGGACACAAGGCACAGAAGCAACGAGGCATTGTGGGCAAAGGTGTTGTACTAAATTCCTTTGAGAATATACAAACCAGATATAGCCTGAAGTGGGATATTACATTGAAGACGGCATTGGCAATCTTTCCCTTGTACAATGTGAAACAATGTAAATAAATGAGTGATTGATCCAAGATGCTGGTTAATTAAGTGTAATTTTGAGAAAGTTTAGATGGTTCTCATGAGTACTGCAAACAGGCATCCCCAGTGCCTGCTATAAAAATGTTAAATTCCTGAGGCTTAGTGCCTTACACATATCTATTACACACATGTACTATAGCAGCATAGGCATGCAAACAGCTTGACTTGAATTTCAGATAGAGGCATGGTATCCTTTAACTTGGAAAATCAGCAAAAAAGGCAATGATCTGGCTAGTTAGCAATAGATCCTTCTAAATTTATTGGCATGAAGCAAATTATGCAATTGAGATGCCTTAATGTTCTGCAACAGTGAAAAATATTCTGGCACTAGAATGTGGCATGTACATTAAAACCAGTTATGCAAAGGTGTGTGGCTTACAGGGTATTAAGTATCAGTTTGAACCTGAGATTTAATAGCTCGAAATTGTATGAAGCTTAATAAAAATTATGCAAGACAGTTTGTATGCCAGCCAGCTCTCAAGATCTGCAATACAGTACTTTAAACACATGTACAGAAGAATGCAGGCTAACTGTAGTTGTGTAGTATATGTGCACTACACTCTTAGTATCAATTGGGCTGTTATCTGCATAAAAAACACTGGGTTAAAAAAAATAGGAGTCACTCATAGTACTGACTGTGAATTTTGAGTTCACATTCACTGTTTTGGATCCTAACATGTTCTTCAGGAACATAATCTCAGTAAAATTCCAGTCAAAATCCTGCTCTTGTCAGAAGATGAGCGTGTAAGGAAAAAATGTGCATCATCCCCCCCCCTCCCTAAAAACAGCAATACAATTTGGGTTACTGTGAGCAGGCGACCAGTGGCTGGAGGCATGGGTTGATCTTGACACCTTCCACAGCTCCTTGGAGCTCCAGCCTGCAAGAGGGTTATGTGTGGCACCCTTAGGCACTACCCGAGATGGGCAATCCTTGTTTCATCGGCTGCACGGCAAGTGAGAATAGAAACTGGGAGCACATTCGGGAAGGGAAGGAAGGAGCAGCATAAAAGAAAGTGGCAAGGAGGAAGTGAAGTGGGAGCACATTTATACCAGTGCTCCAGAATGGCAAGAGAGGTCCTTCCACATTATAGATCTACTAGCCTCACCAAGGCGAGTCCTCCCAAGATACCCAGCACATGGAGGGCTGTTTTCATGATGACACACACAGTGGCACGCTATGCTGCTTTTTTAAAAAACTCAAACCAGTGTCCTGTTTTAATTCAGCAATATAGTTGCACCCTCGCATGTGAACCACTCAGCTGTGTGTAATTCTCAACAAAAGTTCTGAGTGGATTGCCCTGATTGCTCTCATTGGTGATGATGACCAAACCCCATGAGCCCCCCTGATGTCTGCTTGCCGATAGAGGGTTTGGGGACCCACTATAGAAAAGTACAGGGTGGCAAAGGGACCACAGAGGAAGAAATTCAAGGATGGAATTGATGGCCTCTACTTGTCCATTTCCAGCGAAAGCCTCCACTACAACAAAATGAAAGGACTCCCTTGCACAGAACATTACTTGAGATGCTACAAACCAATGTTATTAGAGCACAGTTCTTCACAGATTTCTTAAGCAGTTCCATGGAGGTCACTTTCAATTAACTTTCTAAGATTGTACTGTTAGTGTACAGCATATAATTGGTAATCTCTGAGCAATGCTTCTTTTTAAAAAAAGAATAATGCTGAGAAAAGCTACAAAGATTCTTACCCTGGTGATCCTCTTTTCTTTTTGTTTAAATAGTTTATATACAGAACAAACTGTTGACTACTAAAAATATTAAGCTCTCAGACATGTTTTCCTCTCATGGATTAAGCATTACATATGAGTTTCATAAATTTGAACGGGAAAAGGAAATTGATCCTTCCGGATACGAGCCCTGCAGCAAAACATTTTAACAAGGCTGCATAACCTCCATCCACAGATCTTCACAGGCAACTGGGAGCTTTGAGTTTATATCTCTCTGCCAAACAGGCATTCCGGTTGCTGAACAACCACCACAAGTACAAAGAGCAGACGTCCCACCCTCCCAGTTCCTTGGTAATACAAATATGTTTAAACCCAGCTATTAAGAGGGCTTTTGCATCTGCTGGACTAGGAATTGGCAAGGAAGCTGACAGCTACTTCCATCACACGTGGCTTTCATCCAAAATATATTTATTTAAGTTGAGGCTGAAGGGTGGCTTAACGGGATAGGCACTGACAGAGCTTATTTATGCACTTAATGACACTGTCACACAGGAGTCTTGTAATAGTACAGTTTTAGACCTCAGCTCAGTACCAGCAAGGTGACATCGAAGACAAAGGCTGTTATTTCATGCGGATCTCAACCCCCCCCCATCATAAGAAATACAACTACAATGGGTAGAATTGCATCTTAAAACTTTAAACATGTTTTCAATAAAAAATTACCCCCATGTACAAAAAAATCTGAATGCATTAACTTGACGTAGAAAGGTCACAAATGGTGGGCTAATGTTTGTTGCCGAATACTGATCACTACTACTTTATATGTGAAGTACTTTGAAATGCACCAGCTAAGCACCAAGTATAATTATTGTGGGCTGAATCCAAACCGAGTCCCAACTAGAGTAAACCCACAGAATAATTGGCATTTGTTAAGTCACCACTTACAAGAGTGTCATCAATAGATCTATGTACAGTGGTACCCCGACTTAAGAGCAGCTCAACTTAAGAGCAGTTCGACTTAAGAGCGGAAAACTGTTGGTGTTTTAACCGCCACCTTACAAATTTTAGATATGGTCTGCTTGACTTACATTTTTTTTTCATTTTTTTGATTTTTAAACTTTTTTTTTCAACTTTTTAGATGAGTGCCCTACTTAAGAGTAGTTTGACTTAAGAGCATGAATTCGGAATGAATTAAATTCGTAAGTTGAGGTACCACTGTATTTGGAACTACGTAACTGCATTTAGCCTTCCACTCTGCATTGCAAACACTGCCTTTGCGTGTGGTTCTTTAAAGTAATTTGTTATATTTCTACTAAAATTAGTATAGAAAAAGTTTGTGACGTGTTTTTCAAAAGTGGCAATAGAAATTATTATATAGACTCAAAACATGACAATCAGTTTGCTTGAAAGGCTGATATTCACTATAAGGCCTATAAGTGCTTAGCAAGCACTTGCAAAACAGCAAGCCCTCACAGGCAATTATGGGCCACACATTTTAGCACCCCAATTTTCTAAAATACTGTGCCTTCATTCAGAACTAGTGTGCTTTTCACTGGGCAGCTGGAAAAGGAAATACTGTACTAACAACATAATTCTAATATTTACTTGGACTAAGGCTCCCTTGGCTTTTGTGCAAGTTTCTTCTTGGTATGCGTGTTTATTTAGGACTGCAGCTTCTTAAAGCAATCCCTTCTTTTTTACAAGACATAAAACACTTGAAAGTATGGGAATGCATAAAAACCACTGATTTAAGTGTATGCATACAACAGGAACCCCCCAAAAGGTTGAATTTTGAGAGCCAACACACAATTTCTCTACACAGAAGTGCTTTCTATTTAGGAACAATGTCACCTTTAAGTTTCCAGACTACAGTTCCCCTCATCCTCCACCATAGCCTATGCTGACAAGGGCTGACAGAAACTGCAGTCAAACGTATCTAGAAAGTCATATTTCTGAAAAAGATATTTGTGCTCCCTTATCTTCGTCTGTCAACAGCTGGGTGACCTACTTCTACAACGCCCACATCCATCCATATCCCCAGCATGCACTGGGCAGTCATCATTACAGTGAGCAGGGTGCTTTCAACAGGTACAATGCCTCTGCATGCCAGCTGACAGTATTAAGGACAGATGCCAAGCAAAATTTGCTGCACTACTGATGTATAGACAAAGCAGTTTCACAGGTTCTTTTTTCAACCTCATCGAGTCACATTCACCATGGTGACATCTAAATTTTTAAATGATCAGAATTCTATGCATGACTGTATTCCATGTTTACACAGTACATAATTAGATCGAAAGCTTTAGTCCTAAACCCAGTTTTTTGGAAGTAATTTTAACAGAAATGACCAAATGAACAAAGCCTAAGGAACACTGGGCTAAACTTTGATGATGAACATCAGTCCTTTTTTACTCCTTATCCATACAACCAGGACATTTCAAGTGCAGAACAGAACATTCAGGTGCCTAGAGGAAAAACTCGAAGTAAATAGTGTATGTTCCTTGGGGGAAAATTAACATCTGTTATTCAGGAGAGACCTATGAAGAAGAATTCTTTTACTGGCATAATCACCCTTGATTCCACATTGACAAGTCAGGAACACATTGAGGCCCAAAGTATGTGAGGATGCAACACCAGATATGGGGACAGCTGGCCCTTCGGAAGTTGTTAGATCACAGCTATTGTTAGCCTTTATCAGGGTTGCTCACAGTTGAGGATCATGGGCACTATCGTCCAGCAATGTACGGAGGTGCCACTGGAGAAGCTGCATATGCAGAAGTACAGTAATTGTACGTGGGGAGATAAGGCCTACCCCTTCTCAGCTCAAGCAGTCTACAAAACCCACAAGATAAAATTATTTTACAGATGCACAATGGAGTCTTCACAGCTGGTTAATTCCACACAGAGATGCCGGATCTCTCTTTAAACTAAATGCTTTAATAGGGAAAAAATACAAAATCTCTTTCCTGAAAGCAGTAATGTCCAATCCTCTCTTAAAATGAAAAAATCAAGAATTACCGTCCCTACCCTACCCCACCCACCCTCTTTTCATGCTCACACTCGTATGAAAACATCACAAAATCTTTATTTCCATAGTGAGTCAAAAATATCCAAAATGGACATAGCTGCATCTTCTCACAATGAATTATTTACCAATATACTTTTCCTGCCCTCTGAATACCACCCACATTTATCTTGAAAAAAATATTTTGGTGAAATGAAATGTGTCCCTTCCGTTGTGAACTGAAACATGTTACTACAAATTCAGCAATGTTTTGCTAGTTCTCTTCAGCATCTAAGCTATTTATTACTCCATCGGTCATCTAGCATTTTGAATCACCATCACAGTGCAGCCGGATTTGGAAAGAAAACGACATCGTTTCTGTTCTGGAATCACTACAGATGTTAAACCTGACATAAAGAATCAAATCCCAATTGTATCCTTCTGCTGAGACTAGGGTTTTTATATACATTCTAGAATAAAATTAGCATGGCTTGGATCCACATTTTGCTCCTGCCAGTAGAAGATGGGGAGCCAGCATTTATCATTTATCATACTACGTGTAGCTATTTGCTGCCGATAAAAATCTATTCCAGAGGACTCCAAGACCTTCTGGAACATGGCAGGAAGTAGCATCAAGGACCAAGGAGTGGTGTGTTTGTGTGTCAGCATGAACTGGCAAAGTTATAATTTCTATTAGCAGAATCCCTTTACTAATCAAAAGCAATCAGAAGGAACTTGGATCCTACTCCATGCCTTTCATATCAGCAAGCTTGACCACTGCCTCTTATTTTAAATATTACTGTAATGTTCTTGAGAACATACCCAAACAAATTATTTTTTCTAAGCTCAAAAATATTCTGATTTCATATAAACTTCAGCAAACTGACAATTAAGCTAAATAGTCAACAGACACACTCCGAAGGCCCTGACAAAGGAAACAGAATGTGTTGACTGAGGCAAGACATTTAAGTGCAAATGCCCAGTTGATGTCTGTAATTGGCTATTCCTATATTGAGATATTCTACATGGCTGACTATCCCCCATCGCTTCTAGTCCCTGAAGTACTAGCATACAATAATAATCCTGTTGCTTTCTCTCTTTCTTAAACCTTTTACAATAATAAAAAACATCAGAGTGGATTGATTTAAATCATGATTTAAAAAATTTTAAATCTGATTTTTTTAAAAAACATTTTAACTCATGATTTAAATGAATCATTTTTTTTTAAAAAAAAAATCACTGATTTTTAACCACTCTGCAAAACAACTTCAAGTACAGTATTTCAATTATTCTGGACATGTTCACCAATTGGAGGAGAAAAAAATTCACAGTCAATTATATATAATCTCAGTTTATAATAAACTCTGGCTTTAAACCCACCCACCCCCTTTCCATCTTCTTCTATAGTTAATGTTCCTGATTCTCTTGTGCAATTCCAGTCACTAAAAGAAGGTTACAGGCCATGAACTGTACACTAAGTACATTATTTATCTGTCCAGTATATACTCCAACCAGTTCACTGGATGAGCCATCTACAGGAGCGTTGCAGTAAGTGTTCCGGATGTCCCAAACCCGGACAGAGTTGTCCATTGATGCGGAAGCAATCAAGCTACTGTCCGGACTGAAGGTAAGGCTGGTGATGTTATCCGTGTGACCTCTCAGTTCTTTGTAAAGCGTGCCAGATGCCAAGTCCCACAGCTTTAACCGCTGGTCTTCACCAGCTGAAGCCAAATACTTACCATTTGGAGAAAATGCAAGTGATAGCACAGGTCCCCGGTGACCTGTGAAAAGACGGACTGTGTTTCCTTGCTGGGTACTCCAGAGCCGCACTGTTTTATCCGTAGATCCCGTGGCCAAGTAGTTAGAATTGGGATGAAACTTAATGCAGTCCACATCTGCCAAATGGCCGGCATATATACGCAGTGGATACGTCCGATCAAATGACCAAAGCCTTGCTGTGCGGTCAAGGGAACCACTTGCAAAGTACAGGCTGCAAGGACTGATGTCCAGATCCCATACAGGATAGGCATTCCCTTGGTACAACACAGTGTTTGTGAAACTGCCAAGATCCCAGTATCTGATGGAAGTGTCTTCTGAACAGGACAGCAGACCTGAACTGTCTGACAGAAACCTTGTGCTATACACGGGTCCGCAGTGTCCTCTTAGTATCTTCATTTCTGTACCCACGTTATCATCCTCTTCATCCTGCATGAAGAAATAAAAGATCACAGTTCGCTCCATTCATTCATTCATTCATTCATTCAGGGGCCATACTGATGAACATTTGCATATATTCATTCAACAAAGGTTTCTTTTATAAGATGTGCAGCAACAGCAGCGTGCAACGCTTACTGCCTATACAGTATGGTGATCACTCCCAGTTTGCATTGTAGATACCAAAATACATCAAATTCCAGAAGCCGTACTAGAACCTAATGGTCAGATAATTTTTTCTAGCCACAACTACAAACCAGAAATTTAATTTTATTTCACATCTAACAAATAATAGCACTTGAGTATTATTTTCAGTGAAAAGCGAGGAATAAATAATATATAGAAATACTATTTTACAATGGTAAGTAAATAAGCATATATTGGAATTGCCCAGAATATTCTTGCATCTACTAATATTTATTCTTTCAAAGGCAGCTTGTCAAGTTCCACTATTCAATGCACTTTAGCCCTAAATAGGTGTTACTATTGCACCATTCTGAATTCCCCACTCGCAAACCCCAGTAAAAACAAAAACACAGATCAGGAGAAATTAACAGTCAAAGAACCTTGAGGAAAGCAGTGCTTCTTAACTATGAACATAAGAACATAAGAAGAGCCATGCTAGATTAGGCCAAAGGCCCATCTAGTCCAGCTTCCTGTATTTCACAGTGACCCCGCCAAATGTGCCTGGGAGCACACGAGACTAGATATCTGTCTCCTGATACCACTCCCCTGCATCTGGCCCTTGAAGTACCCCGGTTTTAAACCTGGAGATTACACAAATCCATCATGGTTTGTAACATGTGATGGACTTTTTCTTCACAAAACTGTCCAATCCCCTTGTGAAGGCATCCAGGCCAGATGCCATCACCACATCCTGTGTGGTCTCAATCATATCCCCTCTCAGGCGCCTTTTTTTTTTCAGACTAAAGAGCCCCAAATGCTGTAGCCTTTCCTCATAAGGGAAGTCCCCCAGCCCAGTAATCATTTTAGTTGCTCTCTTCTGCACCCTTTCCAGTTCCACTATGACTTTTTAAAGATGCGATGACGAGCTGTACGCAATACTCCAGGTGTGGCCTTACTATCATTTTGTACAATGGCATTTTAATGTTGGCTGTTTTATTTTTTTCAATCCCCTTTTTGATGATCCCTAGCATGGAATTGGCCTTCTTCACCACTGCCACACACTGGGTAGACACCTTCATTGAGCTGTCCACCAGCACATCAAGATCTGTGCTACATTGAAGAAACTAAGCAATTCTTCTGAAAGTATTATCACATTCTTTTTATTTTCGGCTCCTGATACACAGGGTTTCAAAGAATGTTAGAAATTTCAGAAGTAAGTAAACCGGCATTTTTTTTAAGTTTAAGAAAAGTTTCTTTACTTTATTACTGGCTTTTAAAAAAATCAGCAACAAAAGGAGCCAACACCTATTGTTCATTTCAGACAAAAAGGTATATGTTAGTTTACGATTTTGTGGATTACAGTCCACCTCTACACACCAAGGGAGTGCAGTATTCGGTCCACAGGTCTGTTTGTAAGGAGTCATAATTTTGGGGTGGTACCAAGAGTGAAAGGAGGTACAGAAAAAAACAATTGTATTCACACTCATAAATTTTCAAAGAGCTGGTAAGCAAAAAATTCCTACCAATACATGCTGGATCTCATAGTGCTCCTGTAAAAAAATCCTTCTTGCTGTACACAACTAATACAATCCCCATCTATTAATATATGTAGCATGGCAAGAAGCTGTTGATTCACCTAATCCGGTTATAGATTAGAATGTATCCTAATTCAACTGTTTCCCTCTCAAAATTTCCATTGAAACTCCTCTTTTCTACAATAGCCAGTTTGAGAGCCACAACACACTACTCTGGGATACTGAAGTGGGTTGATGCTGGTCTCCCCGCCCCTCCCTCAATGTTGTCATGTCAAAGAATCACAGAACTCCAGTACTGAGAGGTTCCCAAGAATCATGAAATCCAACAATGCAAATGCAGGAAAACTGAAATTTCTGATATGAAATTCTGTGTACTTTTAAGAGATGTAAAACTTGCAGGAACTTTGGAAAAACAAAAACAAATTTTGTTTCTGCCCCAATTTTCCAGCCCCCCCCCCCGTTTTTCTCCATGCCTTCAAAATTTCCAGATTTTTTTACATTTTTAATATTTTTATTTTCTTCTGTAGACAAAGACTGTTCCATTCATATTATGTAAAATGTTGAGGGTCACTGCTAGTAGAGAATAGCCTTAAAACTGGTGATGGTTGCTGGCTTTTCTTTCAACACTGTAGTTTTCATAGATCAAATAACTGCTGAAGATTCCAGTTACTATTCTGTATACTTCTGACTAGAACAAAACATAAAACTGTCCAGTATTCAAGAAAGCATCTGGCAATTAAGAACTTATGTCATCCTTGTAGTTCTTCTCCATCAGCAGCTTTTCTAGGTAAGTAGGTATAGAATTGAAGCCTAAATGTGTCAGAAGATGCATGTGGGTGGAATCTAGTTAAATCAGATTTCCTCCAATGTCAATTCTGAAACATTCACTGATTGTGACAACTATCCCTAACACCACAATAGTGCAACTACAAATGCTTCATAAAAAATTCAGGCAGCTATTTGCCAAACTTTAAAAGCAGCCATCAATAAACTAGGAAGTACAGTAGTTAAAGTTACCTGTCTGTACAGACATAACAGATACCTACAACAGATGTGACTGCTGCCCCCCACCATGGTGTGCTCTTTTATTTTTGCTTTAGGTACTGTGGGGTGCTATATAAGCAGAAGATGATCTCTCCCTCCCACTCTGCACCATGTTACACATACAGTGGTACCTTGTATAAAGGAATTAATTCATTCCAAATGAAATTCTGTTAAGCAAAATTTCCTTTATACAAATTTCCCATAGGAATGCATTGAAAACGGAGTAATCCCTAATCACAACCATTTTTATGTTATACGGATTTATAGGCAATTCTGTTAAGCAAATTTCCCCTATCTCCGGAATTTTTTATGTTGTACAGATTTTATGTTGTACAAACCCTTTGTTATATGAGGGTCCACTGTACTTGAAATCTCCTGGCATTGTGTAACATGGAACCCACTGTATGTTAGCTTCAACCAACTACAGTAAGACCCCTGTATCCACTGACTTGCTATCTGCAGATTCACTTATTCACAGATGCCAAGAGGCGCCCCTGCTATCGCTGGCAGCCAGAGGCTAGCCGCAAGGGCCGTAGGCAAAGCAAGGCTGCCTGGGCAGCAAAGCCGCTGCTGCCACTCGGGCCCTGAAGCTATCTCCAGCACCAGGGCCAGCAGGGAGACCTACCCCCAGCTGTGCAGCATGGAAGGAGCCCCATCTCTGGCCAGACAAGCAAGCAGGCAGAGAGACAACGAGCATGGCGATTGGGGCAATTGGGCTAACTGCCTTGGAGAAGCCTTGGCCCTCCTCCTCCTCATTTGCCCAGCTGACCAGGCTGGGTGTGTAAAGCAGCTGGCGAGGAGAGGAGGTGGCCTGGCTCCTCCACCTGCCCACCCGGTGGCTCCTTCCTGGGTGGGTCGACCGTGCAGTGTGACCACTTTCGCCCTCAACACCCCAGCTATTGCTGTTGCTGCCACCTCTTGCCACTACTGCCACCCTCAGATAAGAGCATTTACTCTTATCTATAGCTTCCCATATCAGCGGGGCGGCCTGGAACCAATCCCCTGCAGATACGGGGGTCCTAATGTAGTTAAATTCCAGTGTGGTTAAAAAACGGTAGCTATTTAGCCTGCTAGCTCAACAATCCTGTACTGGAGATTTTGAAGTAGAGTTATGGCATTCACAATTATTCATCTTTTGGGGACTTCAACCCTCAGAGTCCCCCAGGCAGAATTCTGGGAGTTCCAGCTCACAGATAAACTCATTTCTCTCACTTGGAACAGGGCCTACCCTCAGTGGCTTTTGAGGCCTCTGTTTCTTCGTTTTTATTGTTAACACTCAAACAACAAACAAAAACCCTGCCCTAGGAGGACGGGACATCATGAGGTGAGATGGATAGTTCTTTGGGATTACATCTCTAGAGGCAGTGAGACTACATTACCCATGAAGCTTAGTACAGTCTCCTTCTCTTTGTACATTAATAACAGGAAATATAGGCCTCAAAAGCCTTTATTGCAGGCCTTGTTCCAGGTACCGTGAACGAAACTTGGGTGCCTGCAGACATGCATGTCTGGGGAAACTCTGAAGAATTCTGGGAGCTGGAACCCAACATACACAGACACACAGACACACAGACACACACACACACACACACACACACACACGTATGTGTGTGTGTGCCCGTGTGCGCACGCACGGACACACACACACATGCACCACGCACGCACGTCTGGTGACTTCCTTATGGTCCCTTTTGCAACAATTCAAGGCGTTTTTCTTTTCAAAGGCATGTAAACTATTATTTAGATCACTGTACTCTTTTACTTTTTGGCTTTATTTTTAGATGTCGTGTTTATAATTCTGCTGCTAAGTTTATCCTGATTTTTTTTACATCTAGTTCCTAGTTATTATTTATTACTTGTTTTATATTTTTATTGTTTGCTATAGTTATTGTTTAGTTTTAAAATAAAAAGCATAGTAGAGTCCACCCTCATATTTATTGCCCGCTAACAGGCAGAAGAACCATACTTGACAAAACGTTTAAGAAATAAATAATCGAACAGTGTACTTTTACCTCTTCCTCTGATTCAAAGAGTTCACACCACCTCACTTCTGCATTGGAGAAGTTGGGATGTGAGATGTGAAGGATGAGAGCCTCTTGTAGAGAGAGTCAGGCAATTTCAAGAGAGGAGATATATTGGTTTTGATGGAGGAGGGAAAGTAGTAGAAGGTTGGCCCTACTATGTCACAGTAAATGCTGCAAAGAACAGTGTACAGGTATAGGCAAACGGCACCTGGCTCTTTCCCCAGCCACACTTGCGGCACTTTAATACTTCCCATTTGTCTGTCCCACTGATTGATAGGAAGAAAGTGCTACAGAGGCTCTTTGTTTCTGCTCATCCTAAAAGATCATAACAAATTCAGAGCAAGGCTCACACAAACCAAATAAGGCCCTGCACCTACAGAACTAAAAGTAAGTGATGGCAAGCAAGATACTCTCACCTCCTCATCCAGGACATCACAAGCCAGATGGATTCGGGAAACATCTACTAGATGAGGCTCAGATTTCAGCTTCTTAGATCGCAAGCTCCACAGCTTTACACAGGAATTGTCAAAGCCAGCAGCAAGCAGCTTGCTATCTGGTGAAATTTCTGCTGTATTCAGCAATTGCTCAGTGTTATAGAACGCGTAGAAACATATGGTGGTAAGCGAAGGTGGCCCATCTTTGACTCTCTTAATGCTATCCTGCAGGACGTCCAAGGCTGCCTCGTTTTGCAGGATAGACGCAGGCATTTCAGTGGGTTCCAGGCCATTGCTCTCACTGCGTGAAGATCCACCACTTGCATATAGCTGGTAATCCATTCTCTTTGCTGGCTGCACATCTAAGTGAATGTGCAAAGAGAGGACTTTGCAGAGAGCGCTGTTGTTCTCACTTTGGAGGTAGCGAAGTAGGAAGTTGTAGCTGTCTTCTTGAAGTCGGACCACATACTTATTGTCCAGAAATGCCCGGAGCTTGAAGTTGGACAGAATGTCCTGCATTGTTAGTGTGGTTTGTAACTGCTCAATAATGTCCTTTTGGCTGGCGTTCTGCATGAACATCCCATGGAAGCGACTATAGAAACTGTCCACTGCGCTCTTTAAGCCGTTTTGGACCATGTTGAGATGGAGGTAGACAAAGAGTGGATACAGAAGAGACATAAGTTCATGGCTGTGCTGGGAATCTGAATCTAAAAACCAAAGACAAAGAAACCTTATTTTATTCCACTCAGATCTCAACGATAACAATGAAAGCAAAACAAGCTGTTTTCCTGATCAGGGTGGACAATTTCAGCCTTGTGAAATCTACTTTATTTTTTTACAGGATGCCTAAGACCAACCAGCAGGATAGGACAAGGGACACAGGGTTAAATAAGTAATTCTGAGTAACAGAATTGTTCATTTTAGTATTAAAATTTAAGATGAGTCTTGTGACAGGGACATATTACCACCACTATTGTTACATTGGTGGGAAACAAAAAGCACTGCTGATCTATTTCAAATCACTCATAAATCTACTAGCAGCCCTCTGCCCTCTGCCTTACCTGATCAGGAGCATTTGCAAATCATTTTTTATCTGTCAATATACATCCCTAGGTACGTAATATGGCTTTCAGCTCAACAAGAGATATACAATATTTAAAAACTCCCTATACAATGCCTATACATGAGGCTAGCTATGCTATTTGTAAATGATATATGACGTCATATCCAAGAAGAATTTCAGAATGAAGAATCCAACACCACAGTGTTTAAATAGCAGCGCTGCAGTCAAGCCTCTGCCCTCAAACTGAGTTTGAGCCCAATAGCTTCAGGTAGCCTGTTCAATGTTGACTCAGCCTTCTATCCTCCCAAGGTTGGTAAAATGAGTACCCAACTCACTGGGGGGGGGGGAGAGAGTTGTCTGCACAATTATATTATAAATTTAGCACTATACCATGGTATATAAATTCAAACAACAACTACAACATAATTATTCAAGATTATGTCGAAAACTTTTTCCATCATATACACCAGGCATGTCCAAATTTCCCTACTCCTGATGTTTTGGACAACTCCCAGAATTCTAAGCTTAGATTGCAAAGGGCAATGGACTGTGGGAGATGTGGTCCAAAACATCTGGAGGGCCAAAGTTTGGACATGCCTGATATACACATAGGGGCATGGGGTCAATGTAGGAGAAAACACATTCTGATAATTTGTCTTCAAATTAATTTCAATTGCTAATTTCATTTCTATCCTGATTTGCTTGTGTCCACCATAAATCTAATGGAAATTTGAAGAGCACGGTGCTATGACTTCTGATTAAGATACTGTAATGTTCTTAGTAATCTGCCTAGCTATTTCAACACGTTCTGGTACATTCATAGGAGCATTTCTTCCTCTAATCAGTTCACTGTTAAGTTCCAGGGTAGATATAAATCAATGGGTTTTAGAACTCACTTAATTTAAATCACAATTTACATTTATTTATTTATTTTTATTTATTTATAAAACTTATATGCCTTCCACTACCCAAAGGTCTCTGGCCGGCTTACAATTAAAATTAAATTTAAATGTAAAAAAATAATTTTAAAAATTGTATCATCAAATTTACAGCACAGTGATTTAAATCAATTCCACAGCGGTAGGTTTTTAAGCAGAGACTGGGTGGCTACCTATCAGGGATGCTGTGGATTTCCTGCACTGGCAAGAGGCTGGACCAAGTTTTCCTCTAAGGTGTGTGCATGTGTATACACGCCTCTGCCCCTTCTATGCAGTTCTCTTCTTCTCCTGTGCAACTGTTTTTTGTTTCGGTAATGACAGAACCAGTGTAGGACAGGGTCCTGTGCAGCAGGGATGAAAATTAGAGGGCACAAAGGTCTGGACTCAATGACTTCCAGCTCTACAATTACATGAAAATAACCTCAGTTGTTACAAATATAGTCTCACTTAAAGGGACCCAACGTGCTTTGTTTTCTTTGCTATTCAGCTTTCCTATAGAGTATCTATTTCAGAACATAATGTTTTTGATGTCCACACAACTTCTCTCCTCTGGTGTTTGTTTAATTTACCTAATGCTCCCACTAGTGCCAAAGCACTACCTTGAGTAGTTGCAATGAATAGGACACACACACACACACACACACATAATATAATAGATAAAGTCATTAAAAACAACAACTAACCCTTAAAAACAGATGAAACAAAGCAATAATAAAAAAACCCGAATGGACGGAGGGTGGGGATTGGGGAAAGGAAATCATCTTAAGGTTGGTGTGGAAAGCCTCCCTAAAGAGTTACATCTTTGATTGCCTCCTAAATCATAATGGGGAAGGGGGGCCAGGCAGAACTCCTCTGGGAGCTGCTTCCATAAACCTGGAGCCACTATGAAGAAGGCCCTCCCTCTTGTAGGAAACTTATGGGCTTCTCTTGGGGTTGCCAGTCAGAGGGATTGGGATGATCTTGTAGGTCGGGCAGATGACATTAAGGAAAGATCCTCTGATAAGTAACATGGGCCCAAGCGATGGAGAGCTTTTTATGTGTCAAAATCTTGAATTAAAAATATTCTGACAAACTAAGTGAAAGGTAAAAGACTTCTGATTTAAAGCTCATGCAACACTAACACTAGCACACATGCTTCTTTCAGCCTAGGTACAGTAGCTGATTTGCAAAACTTGCTCCAGCAGGTTTATTATCCCACCATCACCTGCCTGATCCTCTTTCCGGTGTCCTATTGCAATGCTATGTTCCCACTGGACCACAACACCACCTTGTGACCATTTAGAGGTCAAAGAGGCAGCCAGGATAGCTTTGCAGACTAGTCACAGCCTATGAGGAAAGTGCTGAACCCCCCCCCCCCACTCCACCCCCAAGGTGTCCACAGTATCCCAGGTTCTAAAATTGGAGGCTGCACGTTCAGAAAGGTCTTTGCTTCCTTAGTCCATTCTTTCTTTGTAGTGAAGAAAAAAACCCATGGGAGGCAAGAGATGTGCTAGACAAGGTGCAAATTTGTTTGTTTCAACAGCTGATTATGTCTCAGAAGCCTCTGAATAGAGCAGGCAAGGACAAGCGGAACCTTTCATCAGAAGAAAAGTTTTCAGTGGGGAGAAATCTCTTTCCAGTGGCCCAAATGGACACAAATGTTTATTGCATTCTCACTTCACAAGCACATCTTTCCTACCAAGTTGCTACCCACCTGTAAGAAAGCTGCGTAATCGCCCAAACTGTACTTCGTATTGTTGTGGCTCTGCAAGGTAGGGGGCGGCAGAGACAAGGTTTGAGCAACCCGATTCAGATTGAACTGGGGAAATAAGCAAAGTGTAAGTGAACTCAACTTCCAGATAATTGGAAGGATTACATACTACTATATTAGCATCACACACTACAAGAGTAAAGCAAAAAACCAACAACCCTATGACAAATTAATAAAGCTGATGAGGATTGCAGTCTCATGCTATGGGTAAAGCACACGTGAAGTGTTCCTGTAGCCTGGTAGTTCTCAACCTGTGGGTTCCCAGAGGTTCCTGAACTGCAACTCCCAGAAACCCCTTCCAGCACAGCGAGTGGTGGAGGCTTCTGGGAGTTGCAGTCCAAGAACCTCTGGGGACCCACAGGTTGAGAACCACTGCTGAGTGTAGCCTTTTCTTCATCCTCTATATGTCTTAGCAACCGTGTCTTAAGAAATGTAGAACAAACATGTGCTAAACACTGATTGCAGGATATCATTAACTAACCCTTAATGAGGGTGCAAGCTATTAGATGTCAAAAGCATTCAGTATTAGGGCTCCAGACTTATTTATTTTATTTTATTTGCAACTCGACCTTATATCGCTCTCCAATAAGGCCCATTTTTTAAGATTAGACTCTTAATGGGCCTATGCCAGGCATCTCCAAACTTCAGCCCTCCAGATATTTGACCACAACTCCCACAGTCCTTTGCCACTGGAAATACAGGCTTGGAATTCTGGGAGTTGTGGCCCAAAACATCAGGAGGGCTGGAGTTTGGACATGCTTGGCCTATGCAGAAAGACAAAAGGCAAATAAAAATGGCTGTCCCCATTTCATTTGGCAACACTACTTAATTCTCCAATTTTTTAAAGAAGACCAATATATTTATAACCAATTGTATTTCATTTAATACATACTAAATATATGAAAAGTAAATTGCTTTTGGACAAACAAGTATTTCAAAACTGAGTCAAACTGCACATGCCCAAGTCATATAACTAGTAAAGATTTCACTCCTTTAATGAGAAAATACAATTCAGAATAACCTTAAAGAAGAAAAACAGTTTGAAAAACTATTTTTACAGAAGGGATGAAGAATCTCTAGATGCACGTTCGCAGGCATCTTCAACTATCACGTCCTATCGATAGTCAGAAATAAGGAGGAATTTACAAATAAGTATCTTGCTCATAACTGAACCGGGTTTTGCAGGCAAGAAAGCCACTCATTAGGTCTTACTCCTGAGCAGACATGCACAAACTTCAGTGCTTAGGCACCCTCAGTGGGAGCATTTCCAAGTTGGAAAGAATTATGTCTTCCTCACTTGCTTCGCTTTTAATCCTGCCTTCTACATTTGGCTACACATACTGTTCAAAGCCTTTCCAACTGGAATTCAGCCCCTTGGCCCCACTCCTGCTTTAAGGGTTTGAGGGTAACATACTCTCCCAAACTTATAGAAGCCTTATCTTCAAAATACACCTTTCAAAGCACTATCGTTTTAATACATTTAAGCAATTCATTGCAACATATGAAGTTATACAGCACTATAATAACTTCAATTTCAAAGCTTTTCATACTATCCAGGACTTTTTATCATTATGAAGATCAAGAGTTACCAAACTGAACTCTTAAATCAGTTCAGAACTGTGTACGGTCTTATGCTTAGCAACACTTACAATTTTATTTTTTTTTTCTGAAACAATTCAGTAACTTCTGTTTCAATTTGCTTAAGTGTGCTTTAAAATAGGGGTGGGGAAATACAAAAGAACATATAGTACTGCATTGGATGCTTGGTCTAAAATTTCTACTGCCAGCCACAAACTACTTGTTGTAAATCCTATATAATCTCAGTGCTTCCTATGTCTGTTGATATGCTGGCAGACATGTCCAGGGAAAGGTCTAAGACTCTAAGTCATTTAACTTCTCACTGAAAGACAAGCTCCTCCTAAAATCCCCAGATTTAATAGTTCAACCACATAATACTCCAATGAGTCAATTCAGAATACTTGGAATGGTAGCATGCCTACTGCATACTTCATTCTGACTGCCTCTAAGACAGAGGTATAGACTGGAATGTCTCTCCTTCTACACACATCTATGGCTTTCTAACTTTTGGATATATGCCCATTTGGTGCTACAGGATCACCATTCTATCATTCATTCATTCATTCATTCATTCATTCATTATTTATTTATTTATTTATTTATTTATTTATTTTTATTTATTTATTTATTTGTTGAATTTATACCCCGCCCATCTTCCCATAGGAACTCTAGATGCTTCCGAATTACTGGCTTAAATATTCCCAGTGCTAAGAAAAAATCCTGTGGTCTTGTAAAAGGGTAAGAAAATCTTGCCTGGTACCTGTTAGATTAGCTGCCATTTCTTCTGCAGTCTGACACAAACGCAGCCCTTGTTTCAGAGGACCTTCTGAGTCAACATACTGCCTGCGTTTGAGGTAGCAGGAAACTGCCATCTGAATCTGTTCTGTGCGTACACGTTTCATGACCTCCAAAAGGAAAGAAGGCAGATTTCTAGTTACATAAAATGTCGAAAGCATGGAGAAATTATGCAGCAGTTCCATAAAAACACCTTTCTTGCATTTGACTCTCATGGGAAACTAGCACTAATTTCCCCTTCAAATATGAAGAAGAAAGTACAAAATGAAACTTGGCAACAAATCAAGTACTGTAACTCATACAGACTGCCAGAGCAGTGCACAAAGCATGTAAAACTGAAAAGCATTTTGGGCGTGCTAGTGAAGACGTCTCTTCCCATATTTATTATGAAACTATTCTGCCATTTCCTTCAGAAGTGTGAGTTTGCCTATCCCAGTGTTCAAGCACCATCCCCCAACCAATGACGCCAGACGTATATCAGTTTAGTTTCAGCAAGGCTGTTTGTTATATTACCCAAATCTTTTATTTATTTATTCAACTTATATGCCACATATATCTTGCCTGCAAAACAGGTCTCTGGGTGGGTGGCTTACAATATTTTAAAATTCAACAAAAATACAGTTAAAAGGTAAAGGTCCCCCCGCATACGCATGATAGTCATGTCCAACTCTAGGGGCAGTGCTCATCTGTTTTCAAGCCGAAGAGCCAGTGTTTTGCAAGTCCATGGCCATGTGGCCTACATAGCTAAACACATTTCTGCACACATAACACTGTTTACCTTCCCGCTTTTTATGGTGGTACCTATTTATCTACTTGCATTTACATGCTTTCAAACTGCTAACAGTATAAAATACAATATCCTAAAAGTTGTTGTACAAGATGACAACACACAAATCTTGGACGTTGGCAATATGTACGTCACAATGAGTTAGGCCCTTTTTTGGCTGCAAATGCCATTCCAATTCATAGCTTGGAAACCGAGCAGAAGTTCTACAGAAACAACTAAATATTAGCTGCAATCTTTTTTAATTGTTTACTTTGTAATGTATTTTAAATGCATTAAAATTATAAAATTCCTTTGTACTTTTTGGGACAATTAGGGTATACACACCATTTACTACTTTGCTAACTGTATTTTCATCTAGAATGATGAAAACATACCCCTAGGCCAAATTTGCCTCAGCAACTCTCTCTACAGCTAATTTTGTATGGTAGAGAGGACAAAAAGTTGCTTCCTTTGGATTTAAGCTAAATTCACAAGGATTATTAAATAGAAATTATTACCTGTATCTGTCTATACCAGCAAGCTGACTTGCTCCAATTTAACTTTGCTGCAATTTGATTCACAGTCTGTATTAGAGCTGAATTCAAAATCAGTGATCACACTGGGACTGTGGATTGATTTGGGAGTTCACTGTTCACTTTCAATGGAGTGATTTGCATTCTGCCCTACAGCCACCCTTTTTTTCTTTCGTTCATCTGGTCCCCCCCTCTGCCAATCTTTTTCTAGTTTTCTGTCAACCCACTTGGTTTTGAAAGGGTGACAGAATGTTCCGGAAAAGATGGCAGTGTTCCAAAGTTCTTCATAACGTGTACAGAAACACCACATACCACAGGAAGGTCTTTTAATTCATCTGGGGTGTTTCTGTTTTGCTTGCAATTTTTCTCCTTTGTTCCAAGCTGATTTAGCACTAATGTATCAGTATTATAGGTAAAAAAATAAAAAACATTTAGAGGATGTTCAGAGAAAGGAAGGAATGTGGGGTCATATTCCCTTGGTCTTGAACATCATGGCCCAACTGCTTACGGTACATCACTGAAACACCACCTACAGACACACGTCGTTAGAAGAATGAATGATTTGATCACACAGGAAAAAAGTCCTTTTGAATCATTCCAGTTTGGGAGGGGGGGGCAGAAGCCACCCACAGAAGAACAAGCTGACACTCAGAATGTTTTTCTGTTTCTCTCCACCCATTGGTGTTCATGTTACCAAAGAATTGCACCTCTCCAGAAGTAAGCCATCAGTTAGAAATCCGAAGTACTGGTGGAAGATCTTTTCCCTTATTAAAAGATGGAAGAAAATCAGTACCACCCCTAGCGCCAGTGTGTTTATAAATGGTAGAACATACCGTACGCTCACAACCATAGTACAGTACCCAACAGCTCTTGCACACAACTTTCCCTGTAGCACATGGTCGTTACAGCTGTGAGCATCAACACATCTTGCCTAGAACTTCATGCGAGCTTTAGCATCTCACACGGAAAGAATAAGAGCCATCTGAACCCAAGCCCGGGGGCAACAACGTGCAGCGCCCACACTTCAGGACAACAGGAACACCAATATTTCCAAGTCACCCGTGACTTCATGCCCCACGACTTTCAAAAGGATCAAGCCCAATAATCCTACCCCCGAAACGTGGCCGACCCGCGCAAAGCTCCCTCGGCCAGTCGTGGCGGGTCGGTGTCGCTGCCGTCGTCCCGCCGCCGCCCTCCTCCTCCTCCTCCTCTTCCTCCTCCTCCTCCTCCTTCCACCCCGCGCTTCCTCCTCCCACCAGCATCTGCAAAGGGCAAGCTTAGGAAGTTCCAGAAGGAGGAGGAGGAGGATGCTCGGCGGGCGGGCGGGCGGGCGGGCGGGGGGGGAAGAGATGAAGCCCGGCTCTTCCTGCCGGCGGCTCTGCGTGGTGCTTGCAGGGAAAGAAGAGGAGCGGCGGCGGCGGCGGCGGCGGCAGCAGCTGTTGCAAAAGGGAGAGGGAGGAGGAGGAGGAGGAGGAGGAGGAGGAAGACTGCCCGCCCGCCCGCCTCCAGCCAGGGAGGGCCGAGGGCGCTTCCGCGCGCCGCCCTTGGCAATCGGCTGGGCTCGCCCGCCCGCCCGCCTCCCCGGGGAAAGCAACAGCTCTTCTCAGTGGCCCCGAGAAGGGAAGGGAAGGGAAGAAAGAGGGGGGGGGCACTCACTGGAGCATCGCAGGGCAGGGCGGGAGCGGGCGGGAGACTGAGAGGCGGAGGTGGCGCCCGTGCACCAATGGGCGCGTGTGCCTCCTCCTCGCCGTGCAGCGGCAGCAGCGGCACGAGACGGAATGCCTGGCTAGAGGCTCGCGCCGGGTCCGTCAGGGCGCCTGGCGGCGCGAGACGCCGCTGCTGTGGCGGAGCCCGACTCGCGCCCGCCTGCCTTTCCTCCTCCTCGGCCGGCTCCTTCGGCTAACGAGGCTGCCTCGGACGCGCCCGGCGACGGCTGCTCCTCCTGCTGCTGTTTCGGCGGCGGCTGTGACGGCATCCCCCGCCGCCGCCGCCGCCGCCGCCCGGAGCAGCCGCTCCATGACTGACGGCGCCTGACATAGAGAAGGAGGAGGAAGGGCCGCGCGCAGGCGCAGCCGCCCGGCCCAATGGGGAAGCTAGGCTCCTCGGCGCTCGGCTAGCCGTGCCTGCGGGCCTCCTCGCCGATCCGCCCCGCCCCGCTTCTCCGGCCTCTCGGCCGTTCGACGCGCTCTTCGCTCGACGGTTAAGGAGAAGGATCGAGCGAGAGGGAGAGAGAGAGAGAGAGAGAGAGAGAGAGATTGACGCGAGGATGGGCCGGAAAGGGAAGCACGTGCGCGGCCCGGGAGGCTGCCGGAGCTGAACGTGAACCGCGATCGGGGGAGGCGTCGCTGGAAGGACCGCTTTCCTCCTCGCAAGTCACTTTCGCCGACTTTTCTCGCCTGGATCGTCCTTTGAGAAAGAGGTAGCCGCGTTAAGTCTGTGCAAGCCCATCAGAAGAAACGGCGTACAAAGCAAAAAGACGAAAACATGTGGCACCTTGAAGACTTAATTATTGTTGCATTGAAATATAATAGTTCATCTTTGTCCTTTTTAAATTCTGTATTTGGATTCTGACGGTTATGTTCGCCTGGATTGCTGTTCCATTAAGACTTAATGATTAAGTGCATACGGGGCCACCATCTCCACTTCCTTCATTGTTAGTTTGGTACAGAGAAGGAGTTGGCCGGGTAACCCAGTGGTTTAGGCATGTAGCTGGGGAGCCAGTTCGACTCCCCTCCCCCTGTCTCCCCGGGGGGGAAAGCCAGCCTGTGGAGCTTTGGGCACGTTACACAGTCTTGGGGTGAATATGGTAAACCACTTCTGAGTATTCTTTGCCTAGAAAAACCTGAAAAGCATGGCTGGCCAAAACTCTGAATTGCGTGCAGTGATTGTTACAGAGAAGGAACTGCGCAATGGGAAGGCACTTTGTGCATGTTCAAGGAGGACTCAGCCTCTGAACGTGCACCTGAGCAGAGCAACCTCCTCTCCTCTGTACATGTTGCTCTTTCAGAACTGAGTAAATTTTGGCCTGCCTGTGCCACTTTATGAAATAAGAGGCAGTTTCAACAATTGTGTGTTCAAAGTATATTATTCCGAGTGTGTATGTGGAAATAAGATCTTCTTTTGTGTGGAGCTGTCTTTTAGAAGTAGCTTCCCCAGTTTTCAGATGTGTGGAACTACAGTTCCTGTGTAATCCCTATCCGACTGGAGTGATTACTATTTAGGACCAACACCTCTGGAATGTGGAGGGTTTTGAAAGTTGTTTCATCACAAAAATAGCAGAGGTTCAGCCTGCCCCTAACTGGCAGTCTTGTATTAACATTTGGGGCAGGAGATTAGGAAGTGTTGTTCACCATGATGCACTCTGTGTACTACAGTTCGTAGCACTCTTACCTTTCTTGTTACAGTACTAACTACAGTGGAATGGTTGAGTTTGGCAATTGGGAATAAGTTGAATGTTGGGTCTTGAATGGCAGCTTGCTAGAATCAGATGCACTACTAGATGGAGTAATTCATTGTACAGTATCTGAAAATGTATGTGCAGCTTATCTAAGATGTGTTTGTGAACTGCAGCCCAGTTTTAGATGCAGTTCCTATGCCCTGTAAAATGGGATAGCTGTTGCAGCACTAAAAGCTCAGAGTAAACCCATAGAACCTCTTTAAGGAAATGCAACCTAGTTAGGAATAAATTGTCTTTTATCAATAAAATGCCAACATGGTGCCAATAAATGAATCTTCTTGATTTCAGTTGCCGTCTCCATGGCTGCCATTTACTCTGGTATTCACCTGAAGCTGAAGAGCCCAAAGACATCTTGGGAAGACAAACTCAAGTTGGCTCAGTTTGCATGGATTTCTCATCAATGTTTTGTACCCAACAAAGAGCAAGTAATGGATCTTTCCAGACGTTTCCTCCATTGCTGTTCCAAATTGTTGTTTTGTGTGAATATATCTTTGAGCTACTAAATGCAATGTTGTTCAAAGTTAAGTTAAGACTTTTCAAAATTCAGCTTCAACAAGAAATAGCTGAAAATTCTTCTAGAATGGAAACAGTTACATGAGTGAAAGAAATTTTGTTATGTTCCACTTTTGGGTGAGATCGTTTGAATCCCTGGAAGGCTGTTTTGTAGTGCATTTTCTGAATTGGGATGGAGGTTGTGCACCTCCATACCTTTGTATGGCCTCTGAGCCCCCAAAGCAGATCCGTCAAAAACAAACAAGTTTAAAAAAAGGAGGAAGAGATTTGAAATGCAAGAATCCCATATATGGGCTTTTAAATATCAGTAAAAGAGTTGAAACAAAGTGGGACACAGAAAGAACTTGTTCAGGCAAAGAGATGAAAGATTTGAGCGCTTAGAAGTATATCTGGGTTTTTGACTGAAAATGCTCTTCTGGTCATTTTCAGTTTAATTTGGTGGGGGTGGTTTTGCCTTCCTGCCCCCATCCAAGGGTCATAAAGTCATTCTTTTCTTTGCACCACACTTGTGTATCTCAGCTATACCGATAGATATAGGCATTCCATCCTTGGGCAAACCAACGCCACGGATTTGCTGACAGAAAGAGATTCCCTATATACAATGGCCACTCCCCCCCACCCCACGCTGCGCCCTGCCCTGATGCTGTATCCGAAACCCGAGGGGGGGCACAGCTGGGAGACGGATGCCCTCCCCTCCGTGCCCACCCAAGTCTCAGTCAGACAAGCCAGGTCACACTTGAGTTTGTAGAACAATGTCTGAACACATTGGTCCCGGTTTTATTGTTATTTCCATGGGTCGCATATCTTCATCTCTAGACTCTAGAGCAGTGTTGGCGAACCTATGGCATGGGTGCCAAAGGTGGCACTTGGAGCCGTTTCTGTGGACACCTGACATTGCCACTTCACAGCCACCTGTATTAGGCTTAAATTGATGTATTGGCACTTTGCGAAACATTAGTGGGTTTTGGATCACTGTTTGGTCACTTGGTCTCTAAAAGGTTCGCCACCACTGCTCTAGAGTATCCATAAATGCTCCCCCCCCCGTTTGTTTTTTTTAAATAAAAAATGCCCGCTGTACCTTCTCAGGATCATAGGGAGTAATTTCACCTTGTTGTTGTTTCCTCCTGCTCTTGAGCTAAAGTAAGGTGGATCTTCCGTTTGAGACCGTAAGCAACCTGGGAGCAGGCGCAAAATAGTGTGGTGAAACTGTCCTCTAGAGGGCACCAGGAAACTTGGAGCCAACATAGGGTGCTGGGGTGCCATGGACTACCCTGTGCCCTCCTCTGTTTTAAAGTCTCGCTGAAGGTAGACTAACTCCGTCAATGCCGATCCTGCCTAACAGTGGTCCTCCCTAAGAGTTAGAGAAGCTTACATGTAATTTTTAAGCAGTCTCGCGGCAATATTGTGAGCCACCTTAGTCCCTGCACTGGCCTAGAGATGGGGTAGAAGTGAAGTAAATAAAATCATAGTAACCTATGGGGGAAGGTTTCCTTGGTCACAGTTGTCTTCTTACCTCCACTTTTCTAGAAGCTGAATTTGTTAGTGTTATTTTATATGTAATGTGAATATGTGTATTGGGATCCCAGGTCTTATTGGATTGGGTGAGTCATACCCTGGTTTCCTACTACAACAAGAAGCTGGAGTTGCCAGATGAAATTGTTGAAAAGCTTTGGATGTACCTGGATAGTATTCTGCATAGCAGAAAGCTGCAGAGCTTGATGAAAGATGGAAAAATGATCACCCTTCGTTTCTCAATTGCACAGGTAACACATTGTGCTGGTCTAGGTTTTCGTGGGAGAGTCTCCCCTTGATCCTCAGCAGACCATCAAGATTGCCCTGAGCAGACTGCTTCATACCTTGATGATTTTGTGTATGGGCACCTGGCCATGTTTATAGAGGTTCTATGGACGGTACCCAATGGTGACTTTGCTGGAGCAGGACACCCAGTTTTTGTTAACTCTCAGCCTAAATCATCCTCCTGTGCTATTTTTCAAGGATCAGGAGAACTATTGCAGTGGGAGCTAGATGCTTCCTAGTTCCCCCTCTAGCGGCTGGGTGTCTAAATGGGTTATTGTTACCATCTTGCCCTGAACGCATCCATTCTGAGTTTGGAAGCTGAGCAGGGTCAAGCCTGAATAGAACTGGTCATGCAGGTGGGTACACCTAATGTCTGCAGATTGAGAATGTCCCTTTCAGGGCTAATCACTGTACTAAGGGGCATATTATTGGATCCAGCCCTATATCAATGGAGTCCCAGATAGTGTATGTGGTCCATTTTGTCTTTTCCCACCTGAGGTGGACTGTCCAGCTGCATCCCTATTGGGTCCCTCACTATGCTGGCCCATGCATTCATAGTCTCATGATTAGACTATTGTAATGCTGTGTATGCGGGGCTGCCTATGAGATTGCTACAGAAACTCCAGCAGGTCCAGAGCACGGCTGCCAGACTAGTGAGTGGTTTGAAGTAATCCCAACATATTCCCCTTCTTCTTGGTACCTTGGATGAGAAGCCTTGTGGCGCAGTGGCTAAATACCACCGCCAAAACTGTGCTCACAACACAATCCCAGGTAGTCAGCTCAAGGTGGCGATTAATGGCTCCGTTTCAAACTGGTAGCAAGTGGGGTACTCCAGGGCTCCATCCCCGGCCCGGGTTGTATCTAATATATTGTCACTAGAAGGTCACAGCTGTTCATCCTCTAGATACAGTGGTACCATGTATAAAGGAATTAATTTGTTCCAAATGAAATTATGTTAAGCAAATTTTCCTTTATACAAATTCCCATAGGAATCCATTGAAAACGGAGTGATCCCATTTTTATGTTGTACGGATTTTCCCCATAGGTGGTTATGTTAAGCAAATTTCCCCTATCTCCGGAATTTTTGTTGTTGTACAAATTTTATGTTATACAAACCATTTATTATACAAGGGTCCACTGTACTGCACATGTGTGTGGAATCATTGATGGTGAACCTAACACTGTTTTTCTGTTTCATCTTCAGGTCATAAATGAAAGGCTTTCTACTTCTCGCACTCACAAAACACAGAAGAACCTCAGTACAGTTCTAAGCTGTTGTCATGGCATCCTTTCTGTGGCTCCTCTTTCTATAATTTATTCTGCCAAATTTGAGCTGCTGGTGGATCTCCTAAGCAAGTTGTTCTGGCTAGCCTGTCGACAGTTGTCCTCAGAGGCCACAGTCCTGTCCCAGTTGTTTGAAGTCCTCCGGGTGACGCTGGAGCAGTACCTCCTGATTCAGAGGCAGCAAGCCAACGCCAATCGAATCTTTGGACAAGTGACCAAACATCTGTTTCAACCGAGCTTGCTGCTAAGACATTTGCTTGCCACTGGAGGGCCAGCAAAGGAGGAGGACGACCGCCGAGTCCATCCGCATGTGAACAGGGACATTCGAAACCATATTGAGAATTTGCTGAAGGCCTCCATTTTTCAGCCAGAGCTCTTGACGTCCTATAGAGAGGAGTTGTTACAGGACAAGGAGTCTCATCACATCAAGAAAAGCGGCCTGAAAAACCTGCTCTTACCAGCCAGCACAGTCCAGAAAGCGTTGCAGGATGCTAATATTGGCCAGGGGGCTGTCCATGGGAAGGTGGTGGCCAATGCGGTGCCTTTCCTCTTTAAGCTGTTTTTAGAGTCTTACAGCAAGGCTGAAGACCACCTTGTCTGTTTTCATATGCTCGCCAAACTTTTCCAGTGCCTGAGGATCTCCCGCCTGCAAGAGGGCCCTTGTAGCTGCCCTGGGTCTTCGTTGGAATGGAGCTCGGAGCTCCTTGCCCTGGAGCAGCTGCTGAACCTGGTGCTAAGCGGCGGGATCTACAATGTCGCTGCTGATAGGATTCGCCACCAAGAGACTCAGTTTCGCTTTTACCGGCAGTTGGCACAGATGCTGGTGAATCATTCGCAGGCTACCATACCAGCCTGGTTCCGGTGCCTCAAGGCCTTGATCTCCTTAAATCATTTGATCGTGGAGCCTGATCTGGATGATGTCGTGGCGTCCGCTTGGATCGATGCGGAGATGGTTGAGCCGCGGGCGAGAAAGGCCCAGGAGGGTCTAGTTGGAACCCTCTTCCAGACTTACGCCAAGCTGCGGCAGTTCCAAAAACTCTTCGAAGAAGTTCTGTCTGTGGTTTCTCGTCCTGCTGCGGAAGAGTTAAGGCTCCCGATTCTGCCTGCGGGCATCAAGACCAAACTCTGCGAGTGCCTCCTAGAGCTGCCACCCAATCAGATCTTGGATGTTGCGTCTCTCATACTGGAGAAATGTCACACGGTTATCATTCCTGATGTCCGAGGTGACGCTGACATGGCCTTGAAGCTTCAGTCCGTGGGCACACTGCTGCATGTTGTCCTGTTCTATATGAGAAGCTTAGACGATTCCACCCCGTTACCTGTTGTTCGTCGAGCTCAAAGTCTCCTGGAGACAATGCAGAGAGATGTTATCCAAGCTTTGTTCAACCTGCTGAATAGCGTCCAGACAGAGGAAACAGAGCTTTGGGCAGAGAAAGTTGGGGACTGTGCCCTCCTCCTTGCTTGCACTTGGGTAGCAACGGATACACTCTTTTGTTTAAACTGCAAGCAGTACGTCTCTCCACTAGCGAAAACAACAGTCACTCTTAATGATGGCTCTATAGATCCCTGGGACTTCTCAGCTGTTCTCCCTGGCTTGGATGCACAGTCCTGGGAAAAGATAACTAAGTGTCTCAGACATTCCTACTCCACAAGTAGATATTGTACAGAATGGCTGGTTCTTCAAAAAATGAAGAAGCTGTTGATGCACTCCAGCTCTTGGACTGAGGCACCACACCCAACGTTGCAGCACGCGGGAGCTTTCATCCTTCATTCTGGACGGTCTTGCTTGAATACAGACGAGCTTGAACCCTGGGATGGCAATGTTGGCACCATAACGAGTGGCACATATGCAACTGCCCATTGGCACCTGGTAGTCTCAAATCTTCCAGTTCTGTTTCCCTACCTTTCTCTGAAGGACACTCTGTATGTTGCACGGGTGCTCCTGAAGACGCTGTTGGAGAGCCAAACCCAGGCATTGCTTGGCGATGACGACGACTCCTTAATCACCGCTGGGAAAGTGTCTAAAGACCTGTTGCACAGTTCTCTGCTTCCGGAAATGCACGTGCTGCACTCCTCTTTCCTAACCCATATAGTTCAACGCTGTGCTCGTGTGCTCCGCTCTGCAGTTCCAAAGGCTGAAAACCCGCCTCTTCAACAGCTGTCTGCAGAAGATGTTTTGTGGTGTGATGTCGATCCTTCTGGTCATGCTGCTGGCACAGCATCTGGCAACGAGTCTTCCGCCGGTTGGACAGCCGTGGAGAAAGCAGCTCAGAATATATTGTCGTTAGTGAAAGCGAGGTCCTTTGTTCCCTTGGAAGAAGAGCACATCAGAAGCCTGGCGGATGTGCTCGAGATAGTTTCAGCGTTGCGTCTGGACAGCCTCTTCCCCCTGGACCACACACGGTGCTTCCTTCTGCTGATGTCCTTGAGTGCGAACACGAAAGCGAGCCTGTCCTGCAGTGAAGCCTTGTCTCTGAAATATTTGGCAACCTGCTTCCACCTTCTAGCTTGCCTGCAAACCGGCAGGCATGCCAATGCGGCCTTCAAGGTCATGCGCGGCAGTGATGTTCTCGAAGCTCTCCTGACCTCCACCTTTGCAGCCTGTGAGATGTTTGCCAGGGTCGTGACGACCGGTCCGTGGGATAGGTTTCTCGGCAGCATCCGGATCTTTTTGGAACACTACCTGCAGGTCATTCTGGAAAGGAGGCAGAGTGTGAGGCTCAACCTGGAAAAGTTTATGTCTTTCCTCGCCACCTGCCAGCCCCAGGCAGGCGGTGCCAAACAGGCTGAGATGTGGGGCCCAGCGGCTGAACAGCTTTTTTTAGTGGCACAAGCTGCCTTGTGCTGCACGCTGGCTAAACACCTCCAGGCCCAGCAAGGGAAGCCGCAGGCTTCGGGAATCCTGCCAAGTTTGCTTGAACAGGCCGTGCTGCAGACGGGAGCCGCCATCCGGCTCTGTCTTCGGCACATGGAAAGGCCAGCCATTGCCTTTTGCCTTCATCCCGTGCCTGACCACCCTCCTCCAAGCCGATTCCTTCTGTGCTCACGCGGTGAGCCTTGTGGCCGAGGAAAGCCAGGCAGAAGGTTTGACCAAGCCAAGTCCCTTCCGACCCCTTTCTCATGAGGAACTTTACCGCAGATGTTACCTTCAGATCCTGAGGGAGCTTGACTTGGCAGGGGGCAACGTCCAGTTCCTTCGCTCTGCGTTGGAGTTCCTGACTGCCTTCAGCTCCTTGCCCGAGTTGTATCCTGCACACGGCGTTTCTCTTGCTGTATTTCACTCTGTCAGAAAACTACTTGTAGGTAAGGAATTACAGCCCTCCTTGCTTCCCTAATCCTGTGCTAAATATGAGGGCACAGTGGCATATTTAAACTATTGCGAAGAACCTATGCCGTGATAACTGAAGTTGCATAAAATGTGAATCAAAGTGGCCGAAGGACAGGAGCATCTCTCTTAGGAGGAAGACTTACACAGTTTGGGCCTGTCAAACTGAGGGGAAATGCAAATAAGGAGAAACACAATAGATTTGCATAAAATTATACATAGTATAAAAGAAGACAGGGAGGGAAAAGACTTTTTCATAACATCAGAACTTTGAGTTTATTCACTGAAAGTTAGTGAGAGGTACGGGATTAGAACAGGTAAAACCAAGTCCTACGTCACTCAGTGTGGAATTCACTGCCACACGATGGTGAGGCTTAGGTGGCTTTAAAAATAGATATATATTTATTTATTTTTATACTTTATTAGCCGCATTAACTTTCCAAGATGAGATTAATTCATGGAGGTTTGGACTATCAATGGTCACTTGTGCTGTTCAGTATCTGGGATGCCTTTTCTGCACCAGGTGCAATGAAACTTGAAGCAGTGTAGTACTGTTGGGCTCCCCAGGGACAGCTATTTGTCTGTTGTGTGAATAGCGTTGGGTGCAGGTAGTATTTAGTCTGATCTGGCATATCTGTCCTTATATCTTTATTGGCAAGTTTAGATCTGCAGTATACGGGTAGGAGGTTTGTGCATGTGGTAAAAAGTATAAACCATTTGATTGCTACTGCTCTGGGACTCTAGAGTGAGTATGGCCAAGACACTTTATGTCACAAATGAATTCAGATACTACAGTATGTGTTTTGTATTACAGTACCCCCCCCCGGCCGATCGCGGGGGTTAGGGACCCACCCCACCCGCGATGCAGAAGCGGGTGGGGGTGGGGGATCTTACCTCCCGCCAGCGCGTGGCCCGAGGCTTCTCAGGGGAGCCTGGTTGAGTGGCGCGGAGCGACCCAATCGCTCCGCACCGCCCCTCCCAGCCACCCCGAGCCTTCCTGGGGGAGCCTGTTTGAACGGCGCGGAGGGACCCGATCGCTCCACGCCGCCCCTCCTGGCCGCCCCAAGGCTTCTCGGGGGTGTGTGGGAGGGCGGCGCAGAGCGACCCGATCGCCCCCCATCGCCGCCCCGAGGCTTCTCGGGGGTGTGTGGGAGGGCGACGTGAAGCGACCCGATTGCCCCCCCTCCCCCCCTCCCATGCACCCCCAAAGCTTCTCGGGGGGGGAGGGGGCGGCGCGGAGTGACCTGGCTACCTGCTGCTCCCCCCCCCCACGGTGCAGGTACTGTGATCCCGCGATGTAGCGGGGCCGCGGTACCTGAACCGCGAAATGGCGGGGGGGTCACTGTACCACAGTTCAGTGTCTTGCAGTGTTTCCAAGGACCTTGAAAATTTGAATGATGGCTTCTCTTCAATGATTGCAGGTCCTGGAATCACAGTCCAATTGATTCAAGATCTAGAAGTGCAGCTCACAGAACTGATGGTTCAGCTGGTGGAAAGGTGCTCCACCGATGACTTCTACGTTGTGTTGAGGGTGCTGCTTGAAGGTTTAGATGTTGAAAACATTTGGAAACAACATCCTGAAGTATGGCAATATTTATATTACTTGTATAATTTTTTTTTTGTTTTTGTACAGATCCCCAATTTCATATCCTCAGCTTAATCTCTCTTTGCTGCCATGTTTCCTTGCAACTATTGATGATGGGGAAGCATTGTCGTGATGTGTAGTCTTGAATTTTAAAGGCAGAATCCTGTTGGATTTGAAAAGCACAGTCCTGAAAGGGACGTATGCTTGTTGTTTGTCCTTCACATGCTTGCCCTTGCCCTTGCCCTAACATGGCAAATAGTTTGCAAACTGTGAAAAAGCACTTCCATGATTGCCTCTTCTGGGTTGCCACTTTCTGGGAAGTCAGGGAAAATCAGGGAAATGGGAATTGGTCAGGGAAAGTCAGGGAAATTGGTCAGAAGTCAGGGACAGTAGGAAATGTGATTAAAATATATAATTTCTAACTTGATTATTATTTATTTATTTATTTATTATTTATTTTTATTTATTTATTTATTTATTTACTTATTTATTTTTACAACTTATATGCCGCCCACTACCCAAAGGTCTCTGGGCGGCTTTAAAACTATACATTTTGTAATATGGTTTCAGATAAAACATTTCAGATAGAGTTGGTTTTCAATGCACCTTATGGGAAACCGCGTCTTGAACGACAAAAATTTTGATTTACGAAAGATCCATTGGACCGGATTAATTTCGTAATTCATGTCATCACTGTATACACTTTTAAAAAAATCATGGGGGTATTAATCACCATCTTATTTTCTTTATTGTCTTTTGTCCAGGCAGTATTGTCAGCAGTTACACTAATGAAAGTGCTGCTTAGCTGTCCCTTAACAGGGGAGAAGCATAAAGCCTTCTGGCATTCCAGTCCCCAGATCATCACTGCTTTAGTGGTAAGTATGTTGGAAATCAGAACCGAAGAGCCGTGGTGGTGGATTTTAGAAAAAAAGTTGCATTTGCCTTTTAATATTAGGGTGAATATGGTATGCCTGCAACCAGCTCAAACGACATTATGTCCAGTCCTACAACATGGAATAGAATGGAATAGAATAGAATAGAATAGAATAGAATAGAATAAATACTTTATTGTCATTGTACATAGTGCAACGAAATTGAAAGCTCTCCCAAGTGTGAGAAAAACAAAAAACAAAACTAAAATTAGAAAGAAAAAAAATACATTTAAAAGGTAAAAAGAATTAAAAGCACTCTTATACATCCATCATAATGAATGGAAGTAGGCTGTTGTTAATCTGCTCTTCTTTTTGTGGCAGTATGGTAGGGCTGCGAAGAGGTGGCATACCACTCTGAAAGAATCAAAAACAAAGGAAAATAGTGTATGCAGAATGTGGGCAACTTTTTAGTGTTCTCGGTGTGGAAGACAGGATCATGTGCCTTTTACCACCTGTGTGGTTTTAGGCAGGCAGGCTGGTCTCAGAATACTACCAGAAAGAGGAAACCGCTCCTCAGCCTGGGAAGGGGAATATAAGACAGAATCAACTTGATGGCCGATGTTGATTATTTCAGTTGTGTGCAACCTTTTCAAAAACCAGATGAGCAGATAGCATATATTTTTAAAGCATTGTGCAATCCAGGAAGAAGACAGTTGCCTTGTCTACAATTCTTTTTTTTTTTAACAATACCAAATAGGTGAGTGTTTGAGCACTAGGATTTCAGGGTAGGGCAGTACATCATAAATGGCAAAATGGTCTGGGGGAATTTAGTCGCAACATTTAGTAGGATTCTGAGGGACACTCTTAGAAATGGCGATTATAGTTGTAACAAGATGTGCATTCTGGAAAGCACTAACAACATGCAAAATACAAATCCAGGAACAAAACACGACTGGTTGAGCTTCCTTATAGTGGAAGAGCAACTTTAAGATGCCAGGCATATGCAAGGCTAGTGAGTGATATCTTCTGAAGAACTGGACAGCATGTGTTCTGTCTATATTCCCTGCCCTGTACTTGTGATTTTAGCTCAGGCCATGGTAGGGAGGGGAAACCTGCAGTCTTTGGCCTAATGTCAGAAAAGTCTGCAAATAATTGGTTCACAGCTCAAAAATAGCTTTTGTCTCTTCCCCAGCAGAACTTAAAATTCCACTTTGTTGTGTTGTAGGCCCCGGAATTTCCTGATCCTTATGAATCATGGAAGAGGAAGTCCAAAGAGTACCTTTTCCAAGTCCAGGAAAAGGTACTCTTTTCCTGGGCTTAGAAAAGAAGAAAAGAAGAGAGAGGGCCTCACCTATATTTTTATTCTGTTTCCTTCCAATGCTGGCTTGAACTACAGCCACTATTGCCATGCTCAGCCCCAGCCAGGTTGCCTTTAAGGAAACAAGGCCCTCAGAAGAAAAAAGGCGGGAAAAACACCCTTCTTTTTTTGTCTTAAAATGAGAAACACAAATCAACTTTTATTCAGTCAAATGTGAGGCATTAAGAGTGGATAGGCATCGATATGCTGCCCTTGTGGCAAAACCAGGTGTGTTTCTGGACAGCGTGCTTTATTGTCCAGTCGAAGCAGGGGATTGTGTTGTGAGTAAACAGACATTCATACTGGTCCTTTGTCATCATCCCCCGTTCTTCCTTGGGGCCTAGGTGCAAGCCAAAGAGGCATCTCAGGATACGATCCTAATCCCCACCCTCATTGTACCTATACTGGAGACGGTGGCCCTCCTGCTGAGACAAGGGGAAGGGATTCTCTCCAACCCCCATCATGTGAGCCTGGCTTTCAACATTCTTCTGACTGTTCCTCTTGACCAGAGAGAGTATGGCAGCATCTTTCTAGGAATTCATGAAGTTCTCTTTGCCATATTGCAGTGTCACCCAAAGGTAAGTGCTTCTGACGGCTTTGTTTTAGCTGTCTCTGTTGTAGGATGTAAGGGGACATAGAAGGAGCTCAATCTGTCCCATTCTGTGGGAGGTATGATTCCAAAAAAGCCACTTGCGAGAAATGTACAACCATGCTAGTTGCTGCTGTACTTCAGATTGCCCCTCGACCAGCGAACTGTGATCAGTTTGTATCTTCCATTTTGGAAGGTACTTGTGCCTCCATTCCAAGAGGGTGCCACATCAACTGCATCCCAGGTCTCGCTCCAAAAACATCTGTCCATCCTGTAGATGCTTGGGCAAGGTATTCAGAGCCAGCTGTGTTAGCACATGCATGTAAAGGAGCATTTCAGTAGTCTAATTATTTCGTATATTGGAATACAGCCTTATTGCTTGAGACTTTCAAAAGACAGTATAAAATATGCATAAAATGTAAAACATTAAAAGAATTGTATAAGATTTTAAAGACATGCAACACGAATAAGGAATAATTGGTGGAATAGATCATAAAAATAAGTTACTAGAGTGATTAAGTCTAACACCAGATATCTAAATCATTGAACGGGACTGCCTTCAAGATCATATTTTTCCATGTATAAAACCCAGCCATATATATATATTAGACACTTCCCCCGCTCCAAATTAATAAAATTAATAAATCCTCCTTGAGGTTTCCTCCACCCCACCCCACCCCACCCCCATTGCTTCCTTTCCTTTTGCGTTCTGAAGACTCCTCCATCATTGCAAAAGCAAAGCAGAGAGGAGGGCAATCAAGCCGGAAAGAAAAGAAAACAGCAAAGGGTGGGGTGGAGAAGCACTCAAACTGAGCTCACTGTTTCCCTTTCTGCAAAAAATAAAGCGAAGGAGTCTTTAGGACATGGAAGGCTGTAGGAAAGGAAGGGAGACAGCAAGGTCAATTGGGGTTCTCTTCCACCCTACCCCTACCCCCCGTGAAAGACTTCTGTGTATACAACCCCCTCCTTAATTTTTTTAGTGTCATGACTTTAGAAAATAATAGTGTCACATACATGGAAAATACAGAAAAGTGTATTTGTGTTTCCAAATTTGAAGTGGGATACCCAGTGTAGTGTAGTGGATGAAGTAAGCCATGAAAAATAATGTGGGATAGCATTCATACAAGCGCTGTTAGGGTTACTCTTAAGTTGGTTCTGAGTGGATCGCGCATAACACAGATAACAAATTTGAACCACTGAGATTTGGCTTCATTATGCAAATTGTTTTTGTCTAAATGTTCTTTTAATGGTTTTGCAGGTGATGTTAAAAGCAGCTCCATCTTTCTTGAACAGCTTCCACAGACTGGTTATTTCTATTATGCACGAGGGGAGACAGAAAGGAGACAGAGGTGTGCGGGTTTTAATATTATTATATCCTACTTTTTTCTTGAATTCCAGTCATACCCTCCTTATAACTTGGGTGTTAGAGCAGCCCATCTGGAAAAGTTCAGCATCCTGTTTCCTACAGTAGCTAACGAGATGTCTGGAGAATACCAGAAACAGGACAGTATTCCATTAGTTGCCTTTGCCTTTGCCTTTGTGTTTTGCGGCGAGCAGTATAGGGGGGAAAAGCACTCTGCCTCAGTGCAAGAAACAGCATACAGCCCTCTTGGCAACTAGCCTTGGTAACCTTATTTTGCATGAATCCATCCAGTCCTTTCTAATGAACACCCAGGTTAGCAGATATCAGTACATTGTGTGCTGCTGCATTTTACAAGTGTATGTGTACACACACACACACACACACACACACACACACACACACACACACACACACACACACACACACACACACACACACACACACACACACACACACACAATGGACCCTCGTATAACAAACAGTTTTTATAACATAAAATCTGTACAACATAAAAAAATTCCAGAGATAGGGGAAATTTGCTTAACAGAATCGCCTAAGGGGCAAATCCGTACAACGTAAAAATGGTCGTGATTAGGGATCACTCTGTTTTCAATGCATTCCTATGGGAAATTTGTGTAAAGGAAAATTTGCTTACCAGATTTTCATTTGGAACGAATTAATTTCTTTATACAAGGTACCACTGTGTGTGTATCTATCTATCTATATCCACTTATCCATTCAGAATCTATTGAGTGACTTTTGATTCTAATATGTGTGTGGGAGAAAAAGGTCTCTTTCTACTTTTCTACATTTATTATTTTATACACCTCTATCATGCTCCCTTGTCTTTTTTTGAACCAAACAGCCAATCTTCCTGTAAGAGAATTATTCCAACTCATTGATCATTCTTTCCCCACCTCAAGTTTTTTGAGGTGCAATAACCAGAAATACACAAATTATCACAAGTATGATTGCACCATAGATTTTTGCAAACAAAACTTAATCTGCTGCATAATCGTATTAATGTATACTCAGATATAAATTCTGTAGAGGTCACTTATTAATAAATGAACAATGGATTGTGAACAAGGGTCATCTCATCTCACAGCCCCCAGACTGAGCCTTGTAAGCATGGGCTCCGCCTCCACCCTCCCTCATTGGTCCACAGCATTAACCCTTTACATTCTCCTGCACAAACACATTTGGCTATGAAGGGGTAATCACCACAGCAAGCAAGTCTCATTCCATTTTCCGAGGTTTATTTTTGATTCTGTGCATAAGATTGTACAGTAATTGATCCATGCTTGAGACAATGAGTCCGTATGCATAATAAGTGAAAGATGCATTGCTGGGTAGTAGGAGAGGTTAATAGTGACATGTTACTTACCAAAACAACAACTTTCCTATGGATGCAGGTATATTTGTTTTTCTTTCCAGAGGGAATACACACAGAAGCCTCCATTTTAAAGCTTTTAATTGTGCGTGACTCTCAGGGTCGGTTGCACATACAAACATTTTTATATTGGAAAGCTTCTTGTGAATTTAGTCCTGCAGGCTGATCTTTTTATTTGGATTTCAGAGCTGGCTGGCTGGCCTGCTGATGTCCTACAAGGCAGCAGTGCTTGAGGATCAGCTCAGGAACATTGAAACAATGCCTTAGCTTGGTTCTGCCCATGGCAAGGGGCTGAATAGTTGCCAAGCAATATAAACAGTGCCGGGATAGTTGGACCAAGAGTGTAGCCTGCTATGAGACATCTCCCCATGTTTCTCAGTTTCTTGTACTCCTGTGACTCATACTTTTTCCTTGAGTTTGAAACCACAGAATGAACTCACACACATGCCATCTGGCACGAATCACCTGCCCCCTTTGAATCATACACGCTCCATTCCAGCATGGGCATGTCTCTGACCAGGAAGGGCGGTACAATGGGTGGTATTGAAGCCCAGAACCACCCCAGAAGAGTTGTTTCCCCTGTCAAACAGGTCTGCTTGGTGCAGGGCAGCAAGGCTGCTGTATGCCAAGCAGTAGCAGTAGCCATGTTTGCCTCACTTGCAAAAGTATGCATAGTTGAAAGGATTGGGACTGTTAGGAGCACACATGAGTTTTGTGAATAAATCATAGATTTATGACTTCTGGTTCACTTCCAGTTTGCAGAAAAGCCTTTCTCAGTCCTCCAACACACCTAGAAAGGCCCTTGGAGGCCCCAAAAGCGCTTTCAAGCGATCCGGAGATCACTTCCTGTTTCCCAGAAGTCACTTCCGGTTCACAGGGAAGCCGTTTTGGAGCCTCCGCCGGGCCCGGGAAGGCCCTTGCAGGCCCATTCGTAGCAGTGCCAGGTCAGGGGTAAGTACAAGAGCCCCCAGCTAGGCCCCCCAGGCCCAACCCAACCTTCATTCACTTATTGCGGATTTTCAATTATCACGGGTTCCTAACCCCCAACATAGGTGGGGGGTTATTGTGTGTTAAAAATATATTGGAAATACAATTGTCCCCTGCCACATCGTGGACCACATATTGTAGGATCTGCTACCTCTGCCACCCTACCCCACCCGACCCCCACCACTGCTGTTACCACTGTCCCTGCTGTAGGGGCCACCAGCACAGTTGGTTTAAGAACGCAACACCCATGATAAACAGAGGACTACTGTATCTCAAATTGCATCTGAATTACTATGCTATAGTCATTTCTGTTTTCTGCTAGTCCACTAGTAGGGAATCCTTGGCCCTTCAGTTGTTATTAGACTACAAGTCCCGTCTTCCCTCACTGTTGACAGTGTTGGCTAAGGCTGATGGGAGTTACATCTGGAGGGTCCCATGTTCCCCATTGCTGTTCTTGCCTGTAAGTCACAGTCTGATAGCAATTTTTGCATTTCAAGCAGGTCTTTTTGGATTTTTTTACTGATACACCAATCATTTAGAATCCATTAATGTAAAAAGTCTTGTTTATGTAGTTCAGAAGGGATATACTTTTGGCCATTATGTTCTTACCCGGTAAGCATAATTTCTCAAAATTTCTCTGATTATGAAACCTCTTGGTTGGCTGTTGCTGCTTTTGCGTTTTGCAGGTTAAAAACATTACAAAAGAAACATTTCTTAAAACGTGTGCTGATACCTGATTTTAACCTTGCTTTTTAAAGGGACAACAGATGATTTTGACATCATTCTGAAGTGCGCCCAGTTGGTGGAGCGAATGTATACTTACATTGCTGCAAAAACAGAGGAATTCACTGTACTGTCTGCCTTCATTGTGGCACAATATGTGATAGAACTGCAGAAGGTAATGACCAGCTACTTACATGAGGGGCATATCATTTGCGTTTGAGAACAGACAACGGGGCTGTTTTGACAGTGATGCACAGGGAAAGATAACTTCTATAGAGATGTGAGTGCTGAGCCTGCCATGCTGCCAGTTACTGCCGAGTTTCATGTATGTGCCTGTGGAGAAATTGGTAACTCGGGTCTTGGACTGCTTGTGGTGGGATGTTACTATGGGAAGGAGAGTCATGGAGCAGGCATTAGAATTGTTCATGGCAGGGGAAGATAAAGTGGGGGTCAGCAGCTTCGGCATTATGTAAGAGGGAAGAGCAAGGGGGCATTGGTTTCCCCTAACCCAGTGGTGGTGTACCTTCGGCACTCCAGCTGTTTCAGACTACAACTCCCAGAATTCCAAGCCTAGATTGTCAATGACAAAGGACTGGGGAGCTGTGGTCTAAAACATCTGGAGTGCCGAAGGTTCGCCACCAGTGCCTCTGTCCCCAAATTTAAATTGATTGGATAGCCTTGGTGACAGGACCCTGGGCTGAAAGTACTTCTGTTATATGCCAGGTGAATACATAGGAAAGCAGCAGCTGTCCAAGACTTGCTCCTACCTGAGCACGCTGACCTGGCTTGCTGTGTTAATCTCACTCAGCTTTGTCCTCCAGGGCTTCTGTGCAACAATACGCAAATCTCGGGGCAGGTGGGCGGGGACATAGAGTTGCAGTGGTCTGTAGTGATTCCATTGATGTCACCAGATGAGGCATTCTCCAGTTCTTTGGGTTTAAATGTGTGCTTCTAAAAGTAGGAGTCTGGGACAGAATAGGGATTCTTTTAGTGTACTTCTCACTATGCGAAGCAAATATATTTTGATTCATTTTGCTTTCTTTTGTTACAGTTGAAATTGTTTGGGACCCAGTTAGGGTCTTCATTCACACCCGATATGCGGATGCTGGGTCAGGTCGGGGGGACTGGTTGGGGCTCTCTGGGACTCCCTACACTTACCTGAGGCCTGGCACTGCCCTGAAAGGGCCTTCAACAGGCCTGGGAAGGCCATCGGAGGCCTCAGAAGTGGTTTTCAGTGATCCGGAAGTCACTTCTGATTTTCCAGAAGTCACTTCGGGTTTGTCGGAAAGCACTTTTTGGTCGTCTGACAGGCCCGGGAAGGCCATTGGAGGCCTGTTCGGGGCAGCGCCAAGCCTGGGGTAAGTACAAGAGGATTGAAACAGGCCCATCCAGTTTACTCCAGGGGTCCTTGCCTTTCATATACAGTACTGTACTGCAGGCCCACGATATACTGGGACCGCAGTATATATGAACTGCGAAAGGGTGGGGGAACACTGAAGTTTCATGGCTACCTTGGATGACCTACATCAAATATTTTATTCTTTGAAGTAACACCCTCTTTACCACCACCATTATTTATTTATTTATTTATAGTGGTTTGAAGTTCACTTCATTAGAAAACAGTCTGTTACTTGCCTGAGGAAGTAAGGAAAGCCTGGATTTTAATGACAGGCTCTTGTTTAATTTAAACCATTTTAGGGATTTAGGCCTGGCAGTGTGAGGCTCATTTTGGGAGAAAGACGGGGGTTTCCTACATTCCCTTTTTAAAACATATATCTGTGAGGGTTTAATAACTGGTTTAAAGTTTTTAAGTCTCTTGTATTCCCTCCAGGTGACTCTGCATCCTCTTGTGAAGAAACATCTGACTGAGGGAATTTATCACATCTTGGATCTTTGCCGCGAGCGTGACATGAAGTTCTTAAACACATCTCTACCAGCGGGAGTGAGAGAAGTTTTGCAGGAGCTGCATCGCGATTACACCCACTATCATAAAGCTGTGAAGCAAGGGGATGAAAAATACACAGCATGAGCAGTTCTTCCATTTGTTTGGGGTTGCAGCAGCGGCATTGTGTGACAAGAACATGTATCTGTATGGGTTAATCTCACTCAGGGGCAGCACACATCTAGATAGGCATGTGTGGAAGTCGCGCCTCAGTCACTCCTTGGTGTGGGTGACTGAGGGAAACCTGTGCCCTCCTCAGGATTGGGAGCAGAGCTCTGTTCTGCCATTTTCAGTGAAGCAGTTCTGAAATGTTTAAGATCCGACAGGCACAGAGACAGAGCCTTTGTGATATTCTTGGCCTATATTGGGCTGTACACTGCCTGGTGACAAGCACTTGAGAACCCCCCTCCCTTGTGCCTCTACAAGAAGAGGTGAGTGAATACTCTCAGGTGACTTTCCTTAAAAAAAACACCCAACCCAAAACCTAGACTGTATTCTTGCATGCCTAACAACACAAGAAAATCCCTTTTTGTACTTACGTCTACTCTTTTTGTACTGCAGTTGTACAGTGTTGTAAATTATTAAATCTAAGAGAGTCTTGATTAAAAAATTGAGTTATTTCACTTCTGCCTTCTAAACGAAGGGAGGCAAACTCGGTAGGGTCAGGGGTTGTTTTGGGGCTGACCAAGATGCATGGGTGCTTGCCTCTCAAGAGGGCACAGCCAAGGGGACTTGACAGGGAATAGTGAAAGCATTCCTGTTGTGATGAATTCATGATTTATTTTAAATTCCTTAATCACATTTCTGGAAAATCCATTAAGTTTTTCATTTTATCACACATCTATTCTAAGTAAATGAGATCAGTTATAATTGAATTAGCTTACTAGGGCACCACAGTCTCCACCGTAGGAAGGAGGAGGAGAAAGAACATTAGTGACAACTATTCATAAGAATGCATAACATATAAATGTGAGTTGAGGGGAAGACAAAAGAGAAGAGAGACTTGGAGAAGGCAGGAGTAAAACATTTGCCAAGAAATACAAAAGGGAGTGTAATGACATGAAGGGAAGGTAAACTGGAACATGAATAGACAAAAGGTGCTCCAGTCATATCAGTTGCAGTTAACAGTAGAGGAAGCAACTATGCAGAAGAATGTCAGAGTCCAGGTCGTACACAGCAGCCTTTAGTAACAAAGCAGAGGCAGGTCCTCTTATAAGAGGGCAGGTCCTCTTATGGATTGAGAACTGGTTGAGATCCAGGAAACAAAGAGTAGGTGTCAATGGGAAATTTTCACAATGGAGAGAGGTGAAAAGCGGTGTGCCCCAGGGCTCTGTCCTGGAACTGGTGCTTTTCAATCTGTTCATAAATGACCTGGAGACAGGGATAAGCAGTGAGGTCACCAAGTTTGTAGATGACACAAAACTTTTCCGTGTGGTAAAAACCAGAGAAGATTGTGAAGAGCTCCAGAAGGATCTCTCCAAACTGGGGGAATGGGCTGCGAAATGGCAAATGCGTTTTAATGTAGCCAAATGTAAAGTAATGCATATTGGGGCAAAAAATCAAAACTTTATCTATCAACTCATGGGCTCTGAGTTATCCGTGACGGATCAGGAAAGAGATCTTGGTGTGTTGGTGGACAGCTCCATGAAGGTGTCTACCCCATGTGTGGCAGCGATGAAGAAGGCCAATTCCATGCTAGGGATTATCAAAAAGGGGATTGAAAATATAACAGCCAACATTATAATGCCATTATACAAAACAATAGCAAGGCCACATCTGCAGTATTGTGCACAATTCTGGTCACCGCATCTCAAGAAAGACATAATGGAACTGGAAAAGGTGCAGAAGAGAGCAACTAAAATGATTACTGGGCTGGGGCACCTCCCTTATGAGGAAAGGCTAAAACATTTGGGGCTCTTTAGTCTGGAAAAAAGGCGCCTGAGGGGGGATATGATTGAGACATACAAAATAATGCAAGGCATGAGTAAAGTGGATAGAGGCAAGCTCTTCTCCCTCTCACAAAATACCAGAACTAGGGGACATATACTCAAATTGAGGGCTGGGAGAGTAAGAACAGACAAAAAATATTTTTTCACCCAGTACGTTGTTGGTCTGTGGAACTCCCTGCCACAGGATGTGGTGATGGCATCTAGCCTGGATGCCTTCAAAAGGGGATTAGTCATTCCTGGAGGAAAAGTCAATCACAGGTTACAAACCACGATGGAGATGTGTAATCTCCAGGCTTAAAACCCGGGTACTTCAAGGGCCAGATGCAGGGGAGTGGTCAGCAGGATCTGGAGCAGAGGCACAGCCAAAGACCTGTGTTGCTGAGGCAGCTTCCCAGAGGAAGATCCACTCCTGAAGTAGGCCTTCCCTCAGGGAGCTCAGGTGAACCTTCTGAGAGCCCTGACAGATGCTGCCTCAACAGGGTTTGATCCTGCAAAGGTGGGTGGGTGCCTCCTGCGACCAAGTTGGTCCCAATCCTGCAACTTACTACAGCTATGCTGCAGAGAACTCTGCTGCTTCCCTGATCCTGACAAAGGTAGGAAATCTTCCTTTCAAAGAGTACATCACAGCCATGCTAGCAGTTGGCTATGAAACATAAGAGCCACATTCCCTGTTCCTTGAATTTATTTGTTTCTGTAGCCTGTATATGGCTGGGCACAGGGCTGGTTGGAAACAGCATTTGCCCTCTGGTGTCACATGGCTGTTCACACTGCCGTGTTGTTTGGGAAGCATAGAGAACAGACTTTTAAAGATTTTCTTGGCCTTCAAGGTTTGTTGGAGGAGGGCAAGGAGGGAATTAAAAGAAGAGACTCGTTGATGCCTTTGTATTCTGATCCACAACAGTGGCTTTATCCCTTTTCTCCTGTGGCTTAGGTTAAGCCAGCGTTTCTCAGTTCTAACAAGGAACCCCCAAATGATCTGCACCCCGACACAGACACATTTCTTTCTTCATCTCCAGAGAACTTTTAATTTGCCCAGCTGTTCTTGCCAGAGGTAATGCTCCTCCTTGTACTTCTTATTTACTCTTTTTAGTAGGAGATGAGTCAAGAAACTTGGGTTTTACAAAGGGTTCCCTCATTGTATCCTTCAAAGCTTGAGTCATCTTATCAACATAAGCAAACCCCAAGGAGTGAAGTGAGTCATGCTATCCTGCTACAGCCACTCCGTGGCTTAAGGCTGCAGGAATTCAAGGGGGAAGGAGGGTAAACATCTAAACCAGTGGTTCTCAACCTGTGGGTCCCCAGATGTTCCTGGGACTGCAACTCCCAGAAATCCTGGTCAGCTCAGCTAGTGATGAAGACTTCTGGGAGTTGCAGTCCAGGAACATCTGGGGACCCACAGGTTGAGAACCACTGATCTAAATGTACATAGGGCTCCATCCAATCTTATGGAAGCAGATGTCTTGTATGAAGGTCTTTCCCCTTCCTCACTCCTCCTGTGTTTCCCCTCAAATAAGCGCTGGTGGGTCTCCCAACCATGCAAAGCAAATGTGGAGTGAGCAGAATGGAGGGGTCAGAGATGCCAAAAGGTCATTCCATTGTACTGACCAATAGGAAGGCATCCATGGGTACAGCTATTTTCAACCGTGAGAGAATTTGTTGTATTGTAATTTCTGTGGACTTAAATGTTGTCACTACCTTGGTCTACACATAGAGCAAAATCAAGATCCAGAAGGGAGAAGGTGTGATACACTACTGTCACACACAGACAAGGTAAAGAAGAGGGGTTGCAGTGATATGGTGTAGCTTGATCCCCCTCCCATATTCAGACACCATGTGAAGGTGCTTGGAACATGTGCTGATATTATATGCACAGTGCACCTCCACATACAGGGGAATCCTGATTGTTCCAGAGCCCTGACCATCTTCACATGCAGGTTAAACGGACAAGCCAACAATGATGTGGTCTCTGTGCAGATCAGCAGTGTGGTCACGGCCCTACAATAAAAATCAGGATAGATGGCCCAGCACAACTTCCTTATGATGTAGAAAGCAATAGCAACTAAAACATAAGTTTGGTTTTGAAAACATGCATCATATTATGTTCTGTATTCTTGGTGCAGTTGCGTGGAATGGAACAGTGGACTGTATTACAAATTAGTGTTTTTTAATTACAAAACTATTTTAAATGTCAATTCATTACAGAATGCTAAGAAGAAAAAGATGGCCGACGAAGAAGTATTAAGGGAAGGGAATCCAGACCAAGAAATCATAAAGTACATAAAATGAAGAAAGCTAGAATACAGTACTTCACCCATGTCCTGGGAAATGTTGTTCCGGATGATCACTTGGGGTATACTAAGGGGACAATGTTTGGGAAGAAGTAGGACTTGTTGGCTGACAAATGCTAGAGGCTGGTTTGAATGTAGCAAAATATCTGTGCTCAGAGTCATCTCACTCAAAGTTAGAAGAGTAATGACAGACTCTAACCCTCTAGTTGGAGAAGAACATGAAAAAGCAGATTAGGCAAAGGAGTTGAGGCTCAAGCCCTTCTTTTCCGTGCTGCTTTTCATCTCATTTTTCCCTTAAATGTGCATAGCTTTCAAATATAGGATCAGTTTCCCATTTGAAAGGGTATGTCAACTCTTCCATTTCTTTCTCATTTCCTTCCACTCTATTCAAAGCTGGCTTATAGTTTAAAAAATTGATTCATATAAGATGTAGTGCTGGAATAGTGCTCTCGGGATACCAAGACTTGCCAGAAGAACAAACGGATCAAATCCAGCCTGATCTCTTTCTTAAAGCAAAAATGACAAAATGGAGGCTTTTGTGCTTCAGACATATTGCGACAAAACTTGCCAGAAAAGATATAACGGAGGGAAAACAGAAAGAGGAAGACCACATATTAGGTTGATTAACTCAATGAAGAAACCATGGTCCCAAGAGCTGAGCCAGGCTGTTAATGATAGGATTATTTGGAGATCACAGATTCATAGGGCCTCCATTAGCGATGGGCACGAAATGAAAAGCAAAATGCTGTTTTGTCATTTCATTATGTAACAAGTTTTTTTGTTACAAAAATGGTTGGACACTTTTCATTATGAAACAAAACACAATGTTTTTTTCATCTAAGAACAAAACAATTCATCCTAGAGGCACCCAAACTGCAGGGTAGCTTCTTTGGTCTCTTCCCTGTAAGCCCCCCAAATTTGGAGAGGTTTGGGGTTTGGGGGGTTGAGCTATTAAACTCCAAAGAGGGTTCCCCAGGAGAAAACCATTTCTAATTGAGCCTGGAAGTGCTTAATAGCCCGGGGGAGCAATTAACCACTTTGTGACTTAATTAGGAATGATTTTCTCTGGGGGGGAACCCCCTTTGGAGTTTAATAGATCAACCCCCTGAACCCCAAACCTCTCCAAGTTTAATCTCCAGAGTTTAACCTCTCCACATTGGGGGGGGGGGCTTACAAGGAAGAGCCCAAAGAAGCTACCCTGCAATGTTGATGCCTCTAGGACCCAGACGAGCCATTAATGAATCATTTTGTTTTGTTTCATTCTGAAAATTATTTAAAAATTCATTACGAATGAAACGAAAGGAGAAACGAAACAAAACACTATATTTTCATTTTGTGTCCATCTCTAGTCTTCATAGATGGGAAGCCTTTTGACAGCGCAAAACAATAACAGGCCATCACTGTCATATGATGACAATGTTTTATGGGGAGGGCCATGTATCTTAGTGGTAAAGTGCGCATTTTGCACACACAAGATCCCGGCTTCATGCTCTGATTTTTCTAAACAGGACCAAAAAGGGCTGTCCAAAATGGTAGGAAATGATTTCCAGTTGGGGCAAATTATCTTGATGAGGAAGTGGCCTGATTTTGTACAAGGTAGCTGCCTGTCTTGTTCGTTCCTTGTGGTAGCAATATTTTACTTACAGTGAACTTGTACGGGGGAACCTAACTAGGTGGGTTGGCCACTGTGATCTGAGATGAATGTAGATGTTTATTAGATGGCCTAGGTCAGACTACTTACTAGCTCCAGCTAGCAGCAAAGCAAAGCAAAGTGTTCTGCTTATATACTCCCCCATAATGCTTAAAGCAATTTATTTATGCAGGGTGCACATTGTCCCCCAAGCAAGCTGGGTACTCATTTTACTGACCTTGGAAGGCTGCGTCAACCATGAGCTGGGACTGAACCCCAAGTCATATGCACAGTTCTAGCTGCAGTACAGCAGTTTAACCACTGTACCATGATGCTCCTGGCAACGGGATTTAATTATTTTTAATTGTATTATTTGTTTTTATTATATTGTGCTGTAATGTTTTCATTGCATATTGTAAAGCACCCAGAGAGTGGCAGCAGTAATGGGGTGGTGTAGAAATGGAAATGGATACCTTTTGCCAATCCAGTGCCTTCTACATACTTTTGAATACAACACCACTCATCTATAGTCCCTGAAGCCCATCCTGACTGAGGATGGTGAGAGCTGTTGCCCACCTTACCTAAATACTGTATCACCATAATTCTATGGTTCTCAGCGGTGAAGGTCTTTCTAGAGCAGTGATGGCAAACCTTTTAGAGACCAAGTGCCCAAACTGCGACTCCAAACCCACTAATTTCCCACAAATTGCCAATACCGCAATTTAACCTAAATACAGGTGGCTGTGAAGGGGCGATGTCAGGTGCCCACAGAAAGGGCTCTGAGTGCCACCTTTGGCACCCACACCATAGGTTCGCCAACACTGTTCTAAAGGTAGGTTCTTGAGCCTCTCATAAAGATTTAAAATAAGTAGTTACTCCTATGGTTATTTGTGTCTTTGTGTGAATACTTGAGGTACAGGGGGAAATGGTGCAGGATCAAAGAGGGGCAGTCTCAGAACAACTCAGGGCAGTGTGAAACAGAGTAGTCAAACTGAAGCACAACCTTCTCTTCAGTGGAAGCAACACATTTGCTGTGGAAACAGGTCCATTGCAGCATTTCAGTTTCCTCACAAGAGGGAGCCATTGTCAAAATTCCACTTTAAAGCCACAACTGGAATGGGGGTGGATTAAATTCTTTAAAGAGAGTTCTGGTGACTAAAGGGAAAAATAGCCTTCCTAGAGTTCTTTCATAATTGGCCCATGAAACTAAGAAAGCTGGTAGAACTGATGTTCTCTTTGATAGACTGATTCTACCCATATTGCCTCCACAGCATTTGTTCCCATTCCCATTCCGATTCCCTGTCTTTGTCTGCTTTGCATTTTATCCTGTCTCTTTTTTTCATGGTTTTAAACATCAACAGCCTGCATGCTGTAGAGGTCATTGTAGATTTATGTACTGGGTTGCCAGAAGAGTTTGGAAGAGAGCTCTAGGGACAAGGGGCTGGGCTTAGAGTCAAAGATAGAGATATTTGGGAGGTATAGCTTTTTAAAAAAATCAACAAAAGTTTAAAATAAGAATATGAGTTCTTTGTGAATCAGTATAGGGTTGACAGAGATGTCTTGGTCTATTAGGAAACCTAATTTCTATTGCTATTTTAGCCAGTGGTGAGTGGCAGCAGCTGAGGATGGTGTGAAGGGTGGGTTAATGAACCTTGAAACTGGAGAGTGATATTCACATGAAGAAACCATGAAGTAAAACAGCCCAGGGTGGATTTTACTTGTTGCTGTTGCTGACAAACGTGGTGGAATTCCATGCCGAATGCAACAACCTCTCTTGGCTCATAAAGATGTGTTTCTCTTTAAGGTCAAGTTCTTCTGTGAGGAAAACAGTTGCTGGCTCTCATTTTGAGAAGCAACCAATAAGAGCCGGTGGCGGGTGATGGCCTCAGCAGCAAGCCAGACAATCTGTGTTTCAAAATTTGGCCTTTGCCATGAGGTGCTGTGGTGCCCATCGGCAAACTACCATTGTGTCTCAGGTCAGAATCGGACTTTGGATTGGAAGACGGAACTCCCTAACCTTAACTAATGAAAACATCCTAAGGGTCACAAGATAGTCTCTCATCTGTAGAATTAATGCAGATTAGTTCTTTTCCCTTGAAGTTTGGTCTTCCAGACTTAAGTGTGGGGATCCTTTGAAGTCTGACCTGAGACACAAGCCAAAAATACTGACTCAGTCATCTATCTCTCAGGAATATTAACATGCTTTCTGGGTTCTGCCTCCTTTCTATAGCATGAATAAAGAGATAATATTTTTAAACCCATATCTTATAAACTAAACATTTATATACCTGGCTTTTCATCCAGTAAGGACATGCAAAATAGCCAACAACAAAGACACAGAAAATAGGGAACAATATTTTGGTGATGGTGAGGTGCAGAAAGCCTCTGACTGCTCTGTGCCTGAATAAGGGCATGAAGATCGGAGCCCAACCATCCTGTATGCCTTAAGAGGTATTCCAAGCCATTCTGTTCTCAGGTCCAGTACATTATCTCTGTGTTTCTGGATACATGGATTTAAATAGAAATACAGAGAAATCCTGTGAATTTCTCAGTGGCCACTCCAGCCGTTGAGGTGTTAAAAGATGACTTAAAGTAAGGTGTGTGGGGTGGGTGTAAAACCTCCTGCAAGTAGGAGATGAATTTTGACAGGGCTTTCTCAAACAGTATCTTTGACTTGTTTCCATACAGTTGAATGAAAAAAGACAGTAGTATGAATTAGAGCAAACCTATCTGTTTGCCTAATACCTTCACCTTTGTAGAATTTCACCTATGCCACGATAGGGAACCTAATGTGTAAAGCTGAATTCAGTCTTCTGGGGGATCAGGTTGGTCCTCATGTCTCAAGATAATGTCATCTAGATATTTTTGAGCTTTTGCACAGTTCCCACTTATCCACCTAAAAAGATTAAACACCTCTCTTTACACGTAGTTACTGGGAGGAAGAATGGTATGCCAAATTTTGCAGACAGTTTCAACCCTATTGTTCTAGAACAGGTTTTCCAGACCTTGGGTATCCCAGAAGCTTTCATCACTAGCTGTTCTGACCAGGATTTCTGGCAATTGTAGACCAAGAACATCTGGTGACCCGAGGTCTGGGGAAAAAAAACTGTTCTACAGCTTTTCAGTATATTCTAACTACATGGAGTATATTCTAACTGCATGGAAAGAATCAGCCCAGCAAAATGTGGGCAGACATTACTTTGGTTGCACAGGTGTTTGCATATATATATATATCTCCAGCAGTTGCTACTGTGTTCCCAAATATCTGTCAAAATATCACCTGCACATTCAGATGACAGCTGATTCTGGCTATCATAAAAGTACAGTGGGTTTTTAGTTTGTTCCTATTCCTGTTTTACTCCTAGTTTTAGCTTGGGGGATGTTGCGTGTCAGGTGCCAAAATAATTCAGTCAGTACTTAGACTTTGCTATGGGGTATGGCTTTTGTAAGTCTGCCTCAGGCAGCGAAAGAGGCTTGCTTTTTTTATACATTGCCAGAAGAGAGAACGGAGACTTGCGCTGAATTGGTACATGTTCATTTATGTGTCCAGGAGCAAATTTAGAAATAACTGCAGTATTTGAAATAGGTATGCCATATGTTTCATGATAGAGGAGAAGAGTGTAGTCAGGTGAAATGTCTGCTTGTTCAGTCAGCTATCCAACTGTTACTCAGTGATTTTAAGGCCACTATGTTTATTTCTTACATTACACTGGTCAAAATCCTGTTCGTGCTGGCATAAAGGTGTGTGTGTGTGTGTGTGTGTGTGTGTGTGTGTGTGTTGCATCGTTACAGTCGTGACCGACCCTTCGTGACTCCATGTCCATGGAGTTTTCTTGGCAGGAATACTGGAGTGGCTTGCCAGTTCCTACTCCAGGCGCCTACAGCACCTGGTATTCCCTGGTGGTCTCCCATCCAAGTACTAACCAGGGCCACCCCTGCTGAGCTTCCAAAATCAGGCGAGATCAGATGTGCTTAGGGCATCTAGGCAGCTGGCATAAAGTTAGACCTGTGTAAATGCACCTGACATTATCACAGACAACAAAGAATGGTACAATTTGATTGCAACTGATGTAAAATATGCCAGTGGAAGTACTTGGTGGATAGAACTTCTGTCTCACCCCATTGTAGCTACTGGGAACATAGTGCTGAGTTATGCCCACATTGCTACTCAATGCCTACTATCTTTAAATTAGACCCTGACAGCACAGCCCTTCAAACAGAGGACCGTCCTCTGTAAATAGGACACTTGACCACCCTATGACAAAATATATTGGCCAGCTGAGTGACTACCTGCACCAACCCATATATCACCCCTCTGTTCTATATCCTACCTCACAAGGTTTTTCTCATTAAAAATGTTTTCACTGAGTCCCTGTTCCCCTTCACATACCCATTAATCTCTTTCACTTACTTCAGCTGCTAAAGCCTCTGGCTGGGGCCTTTCAAGAATCTGCAAGTGTTTTCAAGGCAAGACAGGTATGCCGATGATAATAGCTATTAGCTCATTTCCATATCCTGACATTTCCAACTTTGGTAACTAATTATTTAATAGCCTAACATAATGGCAAGGGGATAAGGCATGTGCTTTGTGCCTCACAAGAATGAAGCCAAGATTTTAAAAAGGTACATAAACACACATGGGTGGGTGGGGTGAGGTGGGGAAATGAGTTGACTCGGTCCATTATATTCTCGTGAGCTGTGTGCACTGATGTCCTAGCTAGAGATTCCAAAAGCCTATTTGTTTTCTTTTCTAATTGTTAAAATCTGCTGTTGCGCTAAGGCAAATCAGATCCTTATACCTCAGTCCATTTAGAACAGGGGTGTCCAAACTTTTTGCAAGGAGGCCAGATTTGGTGAGTGAAAAGGTGTGCGGGCCGACCATTCAGCTGCATTTGGCCCCTGGGCCAGACTTTGAAAAAGCCTATAAGACATACAAGGAGGCGGGGAGGACACTGCAGCGACAGAGCCGGGAGCAGGTAGGCTGGGCAGGTGGCTGGGGGGGGGGCAGATGGAGGCAGGGAGGGCAGGCAAACTGTAAAACTAACCTGACATCTCCATCCAGTATGGGGAGAGGCCAGCTGATGGGGATCCATGACAGGTTGTGCAGGTGGAGAGAAGAGGCTGCGGGCAACTCAGAATCTGAAAATAGGCCGCATTTGGCCCTGGGGCCTGACTTTGGACATGCCTGGTTTAGAGAATGTCTCCGCATTGTCTTTTTATGGTCTAATAACAATAATTGTGTGCTACCAAATCAATTCCTACTGACAGTGACCCTTCTTAGGGCTTGCTAGGTGTAGAGTACTCAGACATGGTTTACCACTCACCACTTCTGGAGATGCTCTGGGGTTGTGGAAGAACCCAGGCTAGTTTTTCTATAGGGGACAAACTCTGGGTCCCCATGTGCTCCAGTTCATTGAGCTATCCGGGCAGATATTTTTACAGCTATTTCACCCATAAGGCGCGGGGGGGGGGGGGCACTAAGCCCACAAAATTTCATTTGCATTTATACTGAAGCTGATGTCAAGTAACCATCTTTTGTGTATCTTCTTCCTCCATTTGGTTCCTTTGGATATTACTACTAGCCAAGATGAACAGAAATCACCATCATCCAGTGTTGCTACTGGATGATGGAATGATGGAAGGAGGAGGAGGAGGAGGAGGAGAAGGAAGCGATTTCAACGGTGTCCACAGGACCTCCCAAGAGATACTTTGACTTAGAACAGCTATTGCTTTAAGGACAAGCAGCACTACCTGTCTGTTTAAATCTCATTCAAATGGAAATGAATCTCAGGGACAAATGAAATGTAATGTTCAGTATCTTTTCATATTGAATGTGCAATTTTCTGAAGTAGCCTGCAGTCCAGCAGTTCTTAATGTTCCATTTTAAGATGTAATAATAATACAATTACAGTGGAGCCTTGTATAACAAACAGTTTGTATAACATAAAATCTCTGCAACTTAAAAAATTCCACAGATGGGGGAAATTTGCTTAACAGAATAGCCTATGGAGAGAATCAGTACAAGATAAAAACAGTCGCAATTAGAGATTACACCGTTTTCAATGCATTCCTACGGGAAATTTGTATAAAGTAGAATTTGCTTCACAGAATTTCATTTGGAACAAATTAATTCCTTTATGCAAGGTACCACTGTACTTTGGAGAAATTAGAAAATAAACTATGAAGTCTCTCTCCCCCCCCCTCCCAAATGTCCTTGTATCTCCATTGAAATATTATATTGCCCCATCCCACCCTGGCAGTCTCTTCAGCTGTCAAATATTTCTTGCCATTAGGAAGGCAATCATATAAACATTTCCACAAGGAAAGGGTTTCTTCTTCTTCTTCTTCTTCTTCTTCTTCTTCTTCTTCTTCTTCTTCTTTAAAAAATAAATCAAGAAATAGCCTAAATGTACATCATGATCTATGTCAATCACATACATATGCATAGTGTTATACATACAAGCCCACAGAAGAGCTGGAGCCTGTTCCATGACATGAACATTTTGATGCTCTCCATGTACTGCCTAGGACAGTGTTGACGAACCTGTGGCAGAGGTGCCAAAGGTGGCACTCAGAGCCCTTTCTGTGGGCACTCGACATCGCCCCTTCACAGCCACCTGTATTCAGGTTAAATGGCTGTATTGGCACTTGGTGAAAAAAATAGTGGATTTTGAATTGCACTTTGGGCACTCGGTCTCTAAAAGGTTTGCCATCACTGGCCTATGAGGTATGCCTTTTCCCCCCTCAAGATCTTTTGCCCTGTGATTTGGGCTTGAAAGTGGTATTGGATGTGTTCTTTTTGTCTGGATTTCAACTCCAGTTCCTATTTACAACATGTTCGTGTGTGTGTTCTAAAAATTGTCACTTTCTAAGTATTTCCTTCCTAGGATCCTAAAGATGGCACAGGCACACTAACAATGCCAGCACGTTATTGTATTCCTCTCCAGGTCCTGGGATTTATTTTCACTAGTCTTCCCCCATCCCCTATTACGAGCATGTAGGAGAAACACCTAGAGATCCAACTGTGCAAGTGCATGTGGTCACAGATAGAGAGGAGTTTGAATTTGAAGGGAAGACAACAGCTGCATAAACATGTGGGAAATTTGTCACTCTTCTGATGTTGTTGGACTGCAACTTCCATCAGTTTTAGTTGTCATAGCTAATGGAAAAGCATTGTGGGATTTGCAGTCCAACGGCAACTAGAGGACCACACATCCTGTAGCTCTGTCAGAAAACATTTCCAAGAAATGATCAAGGGAATTTGCCCACGTGGGAAATATATAAACCAAACAAAAGGATATTTGATCAAGTCATGGCAACCAAAGAGTAAGAGCTTTATCTGATTGAAGGGTTAGCAGCAAACAACTATTGCTCATTGTCTTCAAAGCAGCTGACATTGTAAATGACATAATTCCATGGGAATGAACAGGAGTTTCATTGAGCGCAAGTCAGCCTGGAGCACCTGGTCTACTGAACGCTGACCTCACATCTGGGCAATCTCTTTTCCCTTTCTGAGTGGGAGAAGGAAGTCTTGGAAACTCCGCTCCATTTTGTAATGCTGCTAAAACATCATGAGTTTTACCAAATTGGGTTGTTGTGAATCCGGCAACTTTGCAAGTCATGTGCTGGGTTTATTGGAGATTCTGAAAGCATTGCCTGTTGGTGTGTCTGGGTCAGAGAGTTGAGTCATCCATGCAACAGCCTCAGTGCTTGCTTGTTCCTAAGCTTTGCTTTAAAGAGCAGGGGACATAAATGTTCCTTTATTGTACTACAGCTCTCTGGATCCCATAGCCAGCATGGACAACAGCCATGCAGGTTGGGGGAATTCTGGGAGTAGAAGTCCAATAATGTCATTTCCCAAGTTTAGGAGAGGAAGAAACAGTAGCCTTGGCTTATCTCTTTCTTGGCAGTGGTGGTGGGAGCAGAGTCAACCTATATGTTCCCAAACCTTTGCCTGCAGTAAATCTTAATCACAATTGAAAGAAAATTGTGCCACTAGCTTTCATCAGCTTCTAAGACCAGAATTTCACCCTTGGCTTCTGAGGCCCCTTTAATCTTCAAAGTGCTTACAAACACTAATGGTGTTAATTAAGCATTCTCTCCTTCCTTCCTGCTAACAAGGTTTATTAAGCTGAATGCATCTCCACCCACCCTCTGTGGGCATCTCTGATTAGCAATCAAATAAATAAACTTTGTGCTAAATTTAATAGATGGGATGTAAAAAGGAGCTGGAAGGAAGACAGATGGCAGGAAGAAGACAAATGATGATCAGCTGTCGACAGAAAACTTGGTGAAGCTCTCTTTCCTCTTCCATCAATGGAGTCCCAAGTGTCCTCTAGTTATGTCAAAAGGTAGAAGTTAGTCCCTGGAGCAAAGGATGATATAGAGGGGACTGCTACCTTAGGAGCAAACCCTTCTGAGCTTAGCAATGACACACTGTTGAGTAAACCATCATAAGGTCAGGTCCCTAAGGAAAAATGATATTCTTGCACTGCTCTCCCAGTAGTGGAGGATGTTGGGAGTCAAGATCTCCCCCAAAGATAACTTTTCCTAGTTCTAAGTGCTGGTCTTTTTCTATTTCCCAGGCAGAGACTAGAAGTTGAATTCTGGGTTGAATTGGACTAAATAGGGTTGTTTCAAGGGGCCATTTAGAATCGTCTTGCATACACGTGCAAGTCCTGGGGGGGGGTTCAGGACAAGAAGCCATGTCACACCTCAAAGTGACTCAGTTTAGCTGATTCTTCTCTCCCTATTTCCCTCCCCCCCACGTCCTCTCCTCCTCCAGAGGGAGCAATGGAAACATGGATGATGATGATGATGTTGATGTTGATGATGAAATTATCACACAGCAAACAAGATAACTACGCTGGATTTTGTATTACAAATCACTAGTCAAATGCTTCCCAAGCATTAAGGACTATGTGATCTATCGGCGAATTATACAAGCAGATCCCAGTAAGGTGGCCTTCTGCAGCTGACTGATGGTGAGTTTGTCAACTCCAGTTTCTTCTAAATACTTGCTTAGCTCTTTAGGCATCACATCCAGCATGCCAATTACCACTGGGACCACCTGTACTGGTTTATGCCAGAGTTCAATTTTTTTTAGGCTTTTCATCTTTTATACCTATCTTCTGATTTAAACTCTGATAGAACTTTCTTTGATCTGATTGAAGGAACTTGTCTTTATACTGAGTGAATCTAGCTTCATATCTTTCAGTTTTCCTAGCTGTTGCTGCTATTTGCTGCTTCACAATTTCCAATGCTTTTCTAATTTTCCTTGATCTTTCCTTTAGCCAGTATTTTTAGTCAATTATTTCTTAATCTCACCATTCTTTAATTTGTCCTCCTGCAGGTTTTTTAAAATTACTTGCATCTCCTTGGAGTCTTTTGAGTTCAAGCTCCAGTCTGATCTTCCACCGTGGTTTCTCAAGCCATTTTGGGGGGTGCTTCAATTGTGGAATCCCTAGTTCTTCTGTTATTATTACTGCTGCACTATGAGCAAGCTGATTTATCTGTTAAATTGACATTATCTGAATTGCTGCAAGTGCAGTGTTTACATCGTTTGTCAATGGTACCAATTTTTTTTCTAGGCACAGTCTTCAAAATTGGGAGCCTTCCTCTCTCTTCATTTAATGCAGCATGTGTCAGTATTTTATTCTTCAGTTCTTGCTGCCTAATAGTGAGCTCTGCTGGTGTTCCAATATTAATTGTACCTACTTGTGGTTCAAATTTTTGCAAAACAACCATATTTTCTTCAACGTCAGACTGTTCAATGTCCCCATATGTTATTAATCTATTTTCTCCTCCTATTTGGATAATTTGTTGACCCCCAGTTTCACAATTCCTCAATATTTCTTCTAGTTCAACTTTATACTAAACGCCTTGTTTCTGATAATATATCTTTGCTGGTCAGCTAATCGTGATACAGTTATCTTGGAGTTTGGGTATTCTTGTTTCCATAATTGATGCATCCACTTTTGGTAGCCTTATTTTTCAGGTTCTGCTTTATAATATCATTTCATGATTGCCTGGTAAGTAGAGATGGGCACGACTTGAAAAAAAAATTTTTCGAGTTGTCGTTAGTCGGGCCAGTTCCGTTTCGGCTCGTTTCCGTTTTTCGCGAAAATTTGCAAAAATTAGTTGGTTCGTTTTTTCGTTTTTTCGTTGTCGTTAGTACTGGTTTTGGGGAGGGGGTAGCGGGCTCCTGGAGGGAGCTGCAGGAGTCAGCCAGAGCCACAAGTGACGGACTGGCAGACTCTTTGCACCCGCTGTGTCTCACGTACTTGCATGTAGTGCAATGCAAGTAGATCTGGCTTAGGGTTAAGACAGCTTAGCGCAATGGCTAGGGTTAGGCTAGTTACGGGTGAGGTTACGGTGAGTATTGGGGTGCATCTGGGTGCCTCTCTGACCCACTTAGAAGGACAGTGTACTGGCGTATGGGTTAGGCTTAGGGTTCGGGTTTGGGCTACGATTAGTGGGCTGTTTATGCCCGATTGGCACATCCCAGAAGTCTCTGTGGTCAACTTGGCCAAGTGGCCATGCGATTGGTGGAAAATTTGCATGGTCTACTCCCATGGGAGAGCCCATCATTGCAAATGTGCAGGTGTAAAAAAATAAAATAAAATAAAATAAAATAAAATCAACGGAGACTTTTTTTTTGCAAGAAAAAACCCACTGCTGCTACTGTAAAAATTCAAGCATTTAAAATAGCTAATTTTCGCATGTTTCTGTGGTGCTTTGGTGGGGTTTTGGGCAACAATTTCAAAAAAAATATTGCGGTCGCCATTTTGGATCCCCCCCCACCGCATGGCAAATGGATGATGCGCCCCTCCCAGCCTGGTACAGTCAGCAAAACCTGGCCATGCGATTGGTGGAATGGCTCCAAAACTTTGCATGGTCCACTCCCATGGGCGAGCCCATCATTGCGAATGCGCAGGTGTAAAAAAAATAAAATAAAATAAAATAAAATAAAATCAACGGAGACTTTTTTTGCAAGAAAAACCCACTGCTGCTACTGTAAAAATTCAAGTATTTAAAATAGCTAATTTTCACATGTTTTCTGTGGTGCTTTGGTGGGGTTTTGGGCAACGATTTCAAAAAAAATATTGCGGTCGCCATTTTGGATCCCCCGCACTGCATGGCAAATGGATGCGCCCTCCCAGCCTGGTACCAGCAGCGCAGCAGTAGCAATAGCCAAGGAGAGGGGGGCAGGGAACCCCCCCCAAATAAAACACCCTTCTGGCCTGGTAGGTGCCCTCAGACAGTTTTCGCCTACTTTTAGGGCCGGGAATCGGTTTTTTTTTTAACTTTTAAAAACTTTTTTTCTGTGCCGCTTGGCATTGCGCGATGCAAGTAACGAGCACGACAAATCAGACCAAATTGTTCGTTCGTCGGTTCGAGCTCGAAGTCTGGGGCAGTGATTCCCGTTACCGTTTCCGTAGAGTAACGGAAACGAGTAACGGAAACGGAAACGGGAATACCGCTAAGTCGTGCCCATCTCTACTGGTAAGGTATATTTCTGCCACTTCTGAGATTGTTCATCTTCCAGTAATTCTACAGGCCCATGCCCTGGTCGCTCAGCAATGGGACCCATGACCTGTAGCCCATTTATCAATGGATGTCCAGGTTCATCAACACTCGTCACGGTCCTTGTTAACCCGGCCTACGACTGAGCTGGTATAGCCTTCTTTTGATTATATCTCACCTCTATTCATGGGTTGTTGAGTGCACTTAGTTCTGTTCCTCAGTTGAGATCTCTTTGACATGGTTGGACCTACTGGTAAATTACACTACCGCCAATATATAGCCCTCAATATCACTGGATCAGTTAAGCCCCCCGCCACAACAAGGTGGCAACATTTGGGGGGATGATGATGATGATGATGATGATGATGATGATGATGATGATGATGATGATGATGATGATGATGATGATGATGATGATGATGATGATCTGGCGAACACAGCTACCAGGTGTTAAGCTGGAGTTGGCCTTTTCCAATGATCAAGCTCTTTCCAAGAGCCTAGGATGACTGGAAGTATCTTCTTATAATATATGCTGTTCCTAATAATGTTGTCATTTGTAGTTGACCAATGTTGATCTTGTCAATGATGAGGGTTTTTAGATGTTGATCCAGATATTTTGGGATTGCACCATTATTATTGATATTGTTTTTGCTTTCTTATTCCATAGCTTTTCGATTTCGATTTCTAAATCCCGATATTTGGTTATCTTTTCTAACTCTTTGCCACTGACTCTTGTGTCTCATGGCATTGCCACATTGCTGATTAGAACTTTGTTTTCTTGCTTGTATACTATTTGTTTGGAGTATTGTGGACAAGGTGTCTGTCGCATTGGATTCTAAAATCCCAGAGCACCTTGATGACTTCATTTTTGGTCACCTTTTCTGGTTGTTGTTACCACCAGTTCTTGCTTGATGGTAGGTTGAATTTTTTACATATGTTCCAGTGGAGCATTGCTGCTACTTTATTATGATGGGCTAAATAATTAATCTGAGCAATTTTTGGACAAGATGCCTAGTAGTTGAATTCAGACATGGAGTAAATCAACAAGAGATACTTGTCTTGTCTTTAGAAGATGGCAGCATTTTAGTCTTCTGAGGATAACAATTCCTTTGGAATTATGTGCCTGGACAATCAGATTATGTTATGTCACAATGCCCAATCAGAGAACAGAGGAAGTTAATTTGCACAATTCAGGAGGGGAGAAAAGAACAAAAAATAGTACTCTGATCAGTATATTTCAACCCCCAAGCAAGCCTTGCTTCTAATGATTTCCTGACTATATTGTCTAGTCTGAACTTTAGTTCCTCATCCTTCTTTGTTGATCCTGTTGAATCTTCTTGCTTGACAACCACCCCTCCACGCACACACACCACATACAACTGGCACTTATTCTTCCTGCGTCTCTTCCTTTGCCATGAGGATCTGAGCCAAAATCCATGCTATGTCTCTCAGTAACATCATTGTTCCTTTAATATTCTTGGGAGCCCATGTATAGAGTCTGCAGAGAATTGTTCCTCAAAGATTATTAAAGACACCATGCAAAAAGCTTTCAAGATACTGAGTAGACATGGGCACGACTTGGCGAAATTCTCGTTTCCATTTCCGTTTCTCGTTTCCGTTACGTAACGGAAACGGTAACGACAATTACTCCGCCAGAACTTGAACTCGAACCGACTAAAGAAAAATTGGGTCTGATTTGTCGTGGTCGTTCCTGGCATCGCAGCGATCGCGCGATGCCAAGCGGCACAGGAAAAAAGTTTTAAAAATAAAAAAAAACCCCGATTCCCAGCCAAAAAAGCAGGCGAAAATATGCCTGCCTGAGTGAGGGCACCTACCAGAGGGGTGAGTTTCTCGGGGGGGGGGGGGGTCCCCGGCCTCCCCCCTCCTCTTCTGGGCTGCGCAAAGTGCGCATCCTCGTCAAGTAGCCACGCCAACTCGCCAAGCGGTGCAGCACAGAAAAAAAGTTTTAAAAATAAAAAAAACCGATTCCCAGCCAAAAAAGCAGGTGAAAATATGCCTGCCTCAGTGAGGGCACCTACCAGAGGGGTGGTTTCTGGGGGGGGGGGTCCCTGGCCTCCCCCCCTCCTCTCCTGGGCTGCGCAAAGTGTGCATCCTCGTCGAGTCGCCATGTCAACTCGCCAAGCGGCGCGGCACAGAAAAAAAGTTTAAAAAATAAAAAAACCCGATTCCCGGCCAAAAAAGCAGGCGAAAATATGCCTGTCTCAGTGAGGGCACCTACCAGAAGGGTGGTATCTGGGGGGGGGTGTCCCCGGCCTCCCCCCCTCCTCTCCTGGGCTGCGCGCATCCTCGTCATCTCGCCAACTCGCCATGCCATGCGGTGCGGGCGGGGGATCCAAATGGGGCGACCGCAATATTTATTTTGAAATCGCGTGGTCCAAAAACACACCAAAGCACCACAGAAACATGCGAAAATTAGCTATTTTAGAACTGACTGAATTTTTTCAGTAGCAGCAGTGGGTTTTTCTTGCAACAAAACGTCTCCATTGATTTTATTTTATTTTATTTTATTTTTATTTTTTTACACCTGCGCAATGGTGGGCTGGCCATGGGAGTGGACCATGCAAATATTTGGAGCCATTCCACCAATTGCATGGCCACTTGGCCAGGTTTTGACTGAGACTTCTGGGATGTGCCAGTCGGGCATAAAAAGCCCACTAACCCTAGCCCGAACCCTAACCCTAACCCTAACCCTAACCCTAACCCTAACCCATACGCCAGTACACTGTCCTTCTTAGTGGGTCAGAGAGGCACCCAGAGGTGCACCCCAGTAACTCACCCTAACCTTACCCGTAACCCTAAGCCTAGCCCTTGCGCTAACCCCTAACCAGTAAGCCAGATGTGTACTCGCATTGCACTACAGCAAGTACACTTCCTTTCTTAGTGAGTCACAGGGCGCCCGTAGGGGTCCTCTCTCACTTCGTTCTCCAGCCCAAGTGCACCGCAGGCAGTGAGTCACAGAGGCATCCGAAAGAGAGGTGCCTCTGCCTGCTACTGCAGTGCAACTGCAACTTAATGGTATGCATATCCAATTGGCTATGCATGCCATTTTGTAGCGGGCCAGAGGAGGCACCCACCCCAGAGAGGTGCCTCCAGGAGCCCGCTTTCCCTTCATGGCGGGCCAGAGGAGGCACCCACCCCAGAGAGGTGCCTCCAGGAGCCCCCCCCCCCAAAAAACCAGTACTAACGACAGACGAAAACAACAACAAACGAAACGACAAATTTTTGAAAAATTTCGCGAAAAACGGAAACGAGCCGAAACGGGCCGGCTCCGACACACGACAACTCGAAACGTAATTTTTCCTGGTCGTGCCCATCTCTAATACTGAGCAATTTCATGCTGTGTAGCAGTCTCCAGAAACTATCCCTTGAATACTGCTAGAAGGTAGATTTTAGGAGCTGGGATGGATGGATGGATGTAATTAAAAAAAGAACGAAAGAGAGAGGGTCAACCTTATTACTATAAAAGAGTAATTTATCAACCTTATTACCCCAAATCCCCAAGGCTGGATTCACTGCATTCAAAGATATTGTAGGAACTAGCTGAATAGATTGCACAACCATTTTCTATTATTTTCTTGAAATCATGGAGGATGGGTGAAGTACCAGAGGATTGGAGGAGAGCTAACATTAACTCAGCTGTCAAAATCACAAAAGGACAGAAGAAGGAACCAGGGAACTACAGACTGGTTAGCTTGACATAAGTCCCAGAGAGAATATCAAGTAGTCACTCTGCAACTGCCTTGAAAACAATGCAGTAATAACTAGAGGCCAACATGGATTTCTCAAGAGCCTATCCTCCCAGACTAATCATCTCGTTTTTTTTGATTGGGTAACCTCCCAAACTGGGAGAAGGTAACAAGTGAGGTACCACAAGGCTCAGTCTTAGAACCAGTAATATTCAACATTTTTATTAATGACTTCAGTGAGGGAGTGCAGGGAATATTTACCAGATTTGCAGAGGGCATGGAATTGGGTGGAACAGCTGATCGGTTGGAAGGCAGGAACAAAATTCAAAAAGATATTGATAGGCTTGAGTACTGGGCTGAAAACAACAGAATGAAACTTAATAGGGATAAGTGAAAAGTTTTACACCCAGGGGAAAGAAACCAAATGCACAATTACAAGATGAGGGAAACCAGGCTCAGTAATACTAGGAGTGAGAAGAATTGCTGCAGACCAAAAGCTGAATAGGAGCCAACTGTGCAATGTGGATGGGAAAAAGGAAAATAAAATGTTAGGATGCATTAACAGAAGTGTAGTCTCCAGATCCTATGAGGTACTAGTCCCCTTCCATTCAGCATTGTTTAGATCTCCTCTTCAGCTCTTTTTCTCATGCTTGGCGTCCCCAGACTGCAACTCCCAGAATTCTTCCCCACTAACTCTGAAGGCAAGGGCTTCTGGGAGTTGCAGTCCAAGATAATCTGGGAACCCCAAGTTTGAGAACCACTGATATAGAGTACTGTGTCCAGTTCTGGACACCACACTTTTAAGAATATTACCAACAAGCTGTAGCAAATTCATAGGAGGGAAACAAGGGTGATCAGGAGTGTGGAAAGTAAGCCCACTGAGGAAAGACGGAAAGAACTGGGAATATTCAGCCTTGAAAAAAATATTGAAAGAAGATATGATAGCACTTTGCAAATACTTTAAAGGTAGTTAGTCAGTCATACAGCAGAGGGGCAGGATCTGTTCTTTTATTTTTTATTTTTTATTTTTATTTTTACCCCACCTTTCTCCTTGGAAAAGGACTCAAGGGGGTGTACAGTAATGAGGGTTTGAGAACAGGGAATTGAGGGATATCTTACCCTACAGCATTAAAAAAACAACATTACATTAAAGCTACAAGAGAACAGAAGCAGTTAAAGAGAGAGTAAAAATTCCATGTAATCATGCATGGTAGACCATCCAAAAGTTATGAGGGAAGGAAACTAATATTGAAAACATAGTGTCATGCAATCACACAAGTTATAAATGATTAAAAGCACAAAGTCTATGTAATCATGTATGGTAGATTCATATGAAAGACAAATAATAGGCAGCCCATCATTAAGGGAAAGCTTGCCTGAAGAGATAGTTCTCTGCCTGTTTCCGGAAAGCCAGCAGAGATTGGGCAGTCCTGGCCTCCAGTACGAGGGAGTTCCAAAATCTGGGCGCAGCAGCTGAGAAGGCCCTTTCATGGGTTCCCATGAGACATACCTGTGAAGGTGGTGGGATGGAGAGAAAGGCCTTTCCTCATCATCTTAGAACCTGAGCCGGTTCATACTGTGAGATTCAATCTTCGAGGTAGCTAGGACCCAGGTTGATTCAATCTTCGAGGTAGCTAGGACCCAGCAGCGCAGCAGTAGCAATAGCCAAGGAGAGGGGGGCGGGGAACCCCCCCCCAAATAAAACACCCTTCTGGCCTGGTAGGTGCCCTCAGACAGTTTTCGCCTACTTTTAGGGCCGGGAATCGGGTTTTTTTTTAACTTTTAAAAACTTTTTTTCTGTGCCGCTTGGCATTGCGCGATCGCCGCGATGCAAGTAATGAGCACGACAAATCAGACCAAATTGTTCGTTCGTCGGTTCGAGCTCGAATTCTGGCGGAGTAATTCCCGTTACCGTTTCCGTAGAGTAACGGATACGAGTAACGGAAACGGAAACGGGAATACCGCTAAGTCGTGCCCATCTCTATCTGTAGGTTAAGGTAAGCACTTTGAATTTTGCCTGATAGCTGGTTTGTAGCCAGTGGAGCTGCTTTAATAGGGTTGTAACGTGATATCTGTACCCTGCCCCAGTCAGCCATCTGCCTGCTATATTTTGGACCTTTTGAAGTTTCCTGAGACTTTTCATCAGTAGTCTCACATACAGTGCATTACAGTAGTCTAGCTGGGACATCACTAGGGCATGTGCCACCATGGCCAGAACTGGTTTTTCAAGAAATGGGTGTAACTGGTGTACTAGCCTTAATTGTGCAAATGTGCTCCTGGCCACAGCCATGACCTGGGAATCTAGGCTCAAGGGTGAGTCCAAAAGAACTACCAAGCTGCACATCTCTTTTTTCAATTGGAGGGTGGCTCCATCCAGTACAGGTTTCATTCCTATCACTTGTTCTCCCTTTCACCTGACCAGAAGCACCTCTGACTTGTCTGGGTTTAGTTTCAGTTTGTTCACCCTCATCCAGTTCATGACTGCGGCTAAACAATCATGTAAAGTTGAAATAGTAGCTCCCCTAGAATCTGGAGGTGATGAGAGGTAGAGTTGGGTCCTTGTGTGTCATCAGCACACTGGTGGCACTTAACCCCAGTGGTTTCATATATATGTTCTTGATCATTCTAGAGTGCTGTGAGGAAAGGAGAAAGGATCCAAGATGGAGTCTATATGGTTCAGTTGTATTGTCTCTCATTCAGGCTAGAATACCAGCAGTCAGCAAGAAGCAGTTTCTATTTCTGTGTGAGAATGTTTTGCTATGATCTGTACAGGCAATTATTCGCAGGTGTCTTATCTGCTGGGAACAAGGAAGATGGCGCTTTGTTGTACCATCCAAGAAGAATGAAGCCATAACACCAGTGCCAACAATTAATTAAGGAATCACTGTGAGATGATCGCATGGGAACGCTATACAACATGAACTATCATTAAAACTAGCCCGATGATTGGACAATGAGTTGGAAAGGATGGACAAAGGAGGGGGGGTGATTTGCTGAGAAAGTGAATGCTTTTTAAGTAGAATTTAATAGAGAGCTTTTGTCTTCAATATTGTCTTCAATATGCTTGCATAAGTTTGGATAGAATATGCTAGGCATAGTTAGGCCACAATGGAAAGTGTAACTTAGAATTAGTGAGATAGTTTCTTTATTTTACTGATTGCCAAAGACTGACTATTACCTGTATTTTCAATTGACTTATTTTTCAATAACTCTTTACCTAAATAATTTTAAATAAAAAATAATAATTTTACAACTGGTTTGGTTTTTGCCCAGGGGTGGAAGAGCTAAATCCAGAGTATTGGTTCAATGGTGGCAGTTTGGCTGGTGTATTTTGAAAGTACACAGTCTGTTTAAATATTTTTACTAAACCCAGAGGTGATCTTAGGAAGCCTTTGGGAGAAGGACCCAGACGGTTCCTTGACAAGTGCAAGACACATAATAAGGGACTCAGGCTACAGGAAGCCAGATTCAGTCTGAATATCAGGAAAAACTTCTTAACTTTTACACCATTATGACTGTGGGAACTTTTCTTTGAAGGATGTTTTCCAGAGGGCCGCAGTGATGTGCACATGCTCCTGGCTGACATTGCATATCTGGAGAAGATGTGACCTTCTATTTCCCCTAACCTTTCGCTTTGAGACAGGGCCAAAGGGCTAAAGGGCACCTGCCCTCTATCTGAGCTCTTGTTGCTGTAACCTGTAAGTGTTCCAATGTCTCACTTGTGATTGTGAATATAGATAAGAGAAATAAATACGGAGTCTTCTGGGAAGAACACAGCAGTCTATTCTTCATTCTGCGGCCAAAGTTAACCTGACCTAAAACTCCTCCAGTGAACTCCCCACACATGACAATGGAACCAATTACATTGGGAGGTGGTGAGTTTTCCAACACTGTAGGAATTCAAGACAAAATTAGACAACCATCTGTCAGATCTGCTTTGATGTGGATGCCTGTATTAAGCAGGGGGTTGGACTTGATGGCCGTATAGGCCTTTGCAACTCAATTATTCTATGATTCAGTGATTACAGCTTCTTCATTGTGTTCCCTGGCTTTGTTCTGTTTGTTTTTAATTAGTAACTGCTCAAAAGCACAGATAGGTTTGCATGTCTCATGTTACCAACAGGTAGCACTGAAAGATGCATAAGTCTATGGGGTAATTTTGTACGAGAGGAGAGACTGTGATCTAATCTAAGGTGCCCAGATCCACCTAAGTCAAGAAATGCAGTACCCAAGGGTAGCTAAGATCTTCTGCCCCAGAGGGGAGACAGGAGAGGAGGCAGATCTTTTCTTGTTAGTTGAGCAACATCTGGAGGACCACAATATGTGTAGCAAACAAAAGGGGTTTCAATAGAACAAAATGGAAGGCAGTTTCTCAGCTGAATGGAGGTATGGTTGCCTCCAGCTATTACTGGCTGGAGGCAACCAACTATAGGGTGTATGAAACACAGCTGTCTTGATCACATTAAAATGTGCAAGGCTTCTGGTTTCTACAGTTCCAAGCGCTGCTTAGCCTGAGGTATGGAGGGCTGAGTTGTTCTCTTACCCTGGACGGGCAAATTGTGGCCCTCCAGATGTTGTTGGACTGCAGTTGCCATTACCTATGGGAGCTGGGGATCAGGGGGGTTGCAGTTCAACAAACTGCCTACCATTGTTCTTGTTTATGTTGATAAAGCATGTTGGTATTGGTGAGTGTTCTTGCAAATACCTTAGGGTACATTTGGATATCACAGTTTTTGGGGTGGGGTGGGGAGCCCAAATGCTGTGGTATAGTTTCCTGGCTAATTGGCTAAACAAATCATGGACTTGTCATCCATGATTTGCCTGGTAGGACATCAGAGGTCTGACTTGATTTTATATATATATATATATATATATATATATATATATATATATATATATATATATATATATATATATATATATATATATATATATATATATATATATGTTTTCGTAGATTTTCACGGGTATAGGTATGCATGTTAGGGTGGATTCGGGTTTCTTCCCGTGTAGAAATCTGGTTGTTTTGGCGACGTTTCGACGAGGTCTCACTCGTCATCTTCAGGCTGGTGTTCTGGCTTCTTTCTTCTTGAAGCAAAGCGTGATCTCAGTTGAAGTCCTTCTATAAATACTGCTGGGGGGTGTGGTTTGCTTGCTCTGTTGCTGATTGTAGGTTCGTTTGTTCTTTTGTGATTTGCTGTGTGGCTGAGGCGATCGTTAAGGGCTTAACTGCTGGTGGGTTAGATGGCTGTTTAGAGACATCCTGTGTGGGTGAGGTGCTGGATGTGTGTCTATTAGCCTTTTGTTTCTTAACGATCTTGGTGATGGGTGTTCTGGTAGCATCCTGGGCTTTGGTGGAGTGGGGTCTTGTGTCTTGTGAATTCATTTTGGTCTGGCTGCGTGTCTGTGGTCTCCCAAAGTTTTTTTGGCGTGTGTAAGTGTGCTCCATGTGGTGGCTGGAGTGGGGAGTAGCGGTAGATGGTGCAGTCGTGGTTTTGTTATTGGATGGTGGTTTCGTTTCATCTGTGGGAAGGGTCTGGGTTTGTGTTTGGTGTGGATGGAAGGTGGTGGCATCTTGTGTCCTTTTGGACCTGGTGTCCGTCTTTGTGACAGAGGCTCGTCTGTTGACCAGGGCTAGTTTCCAGATGTCAGGCAAGCGGGAGGTGTCATCACGTTTATTCATGTTGTTTGGGTGTTTCTCTATTTCAATGGCTTCCATGATTATTCGACTGTTGAAGTGTTCAGTTTTGGAGATGAGTTTGGTTCTTTTAAAATCAATTTCATGACCTGTTGTTTTTATGTGCTGGAAGAGAGAGGAAGATTTTTCTTCTTTTTTGACTGCGTTCTTGTGTTCTGCGATGCGTGCGCTTATTCTCCTGTTTGTCTGTCCGATGTATGTGGCTGGGCAGACTTTGCATGGTATTTCGTAGACTCCTTGGTTTTCTAGCTCAATCTTGTCTTTGGGGTTTCTTAAAATGTTGGCTATTTTTTGTTCGGTGCAAAAGGCTGTCTTGATATTGTGTTTGTGGAGAATTTTGCTTATTTTGTCTGTGGTGCCTTTGATGTAAGGGAGGAGGGCAGTGCCGTTGTTCTCTTCTGTTTCTTGGTTCTTGGGGGGTGTTTCTTTTTGGATTAGTTTGGTGATGGTGTTTTTTTGGAATCCGTTCGCAATTAAAGCATTCGAGAGGGTGTGTAATTCAGTTTTTTTGCAGTCGCCCCCAGACACATCCCCACTGAAAACATCATATGCGGAGTGGAAGCCAGCCTAACCAAAATCAACCCAGATGAAGCCAACAAAATCAGACTCGAAGTCACCAATATCCTCTGCTCCAGCAAACCACCCAGAAGCAATTTACACAAAGAAGAACAAAAAGCCCTCACCAACCTGAGGAAAGACAACAACATAATCATTCTCCCAGCAGACAAAGGCAATGCCACAGTGGTGATGAACACATCTGACTACCAAGCCAAACTATCCAACCTACTACAAGACCCTGCTTACATACCTTTGAACACAGACCCCACCACCTACCTGGAAAAAACCACCAAAGCCAAAATAAAAGCCTCACCCTTAAGTGAAGAAATCAAGCCAAGCATCATCCCCAGAGAGAGAAATCTTCCAGATGCCCCAAGCTCTACGGCCTCCCCAAGATTCACAAAGAAGGAACACCTCTCAGACCCATAGTCAGCTCCATAGGCTCACCCCTACAAAACCTCGCCAAATTTCTTGCCAAACAACTCCAGCCCTATGCAGAATCCATCTCTTCATACGTACAAAACTCGTTCCACTTCATAGAAATTATAAAGAAACAAGACCTACAACCCAATGACCTACTCGTGAGCTTCGATGTTGTTTCGCTCTTCACACAAGTGCCCATTCAAGAAGCCTTGACAGCTATCCACAACAAATACAACCCCCCCAAGCACATCCTAGATCTGACCAACCACTGCCTAACCAACACATACTTCATCCACAATGGACAAAGATACAAACAGATAGAAGGAGCACCCATGGGATCACCCCTCTCACCGGTCATCGCAAACCTATATATGGAACACTTTGAAACCAACGCGTTACAGAAGTCCGAACATAAACCCAAACTCTGGCTCAGATATGTTGACGACACCTTTGTTATCTGGCCACACGGGAAAGACAAACTGAACAACTTCCTCACACATCTCAACAGCCTACACCCCCAAAATACAATTCACTATGGAAATAGAAGCCAACAACCAACTTCCCTTCCTGGACGTCCTAATCTACAAAAAAACCCGACGGCTCCTTAGGACATACCATCTACCGGAAAAAAACACATACAAACCGCTACTTAAATGCTCAATCACACCACCACCCTGCACAGATCAACTCCGTAGCAAAAACCCTCATCTCCAGAACCAAACGCCTCGCTGACAAAGACCACCTAAAAACTGAATTACACACCCTCTCGAATGCTTTAATTGCGAACGGATTCCAAAAAAACACCATCACCAAACTAATCCAAAAAGAAACACCCCCCAAGAACCAAGAAACAGAAGAGAACAACGGCACTGCCCTCCTCCCTTACATCAAAGGCACCACAGACAAAATAAGCAAAATTCTCCACAAACACAATATCAAGACAGCCTTTTGCACCGAACAAAAAATAGCCAACATTTTAAGAAACCCCAAAGACAAGATTGAGCTAGAAAACCAAGGAGTCTACGAAATACCATGCAAAGTCTGCCCAGCCACATACATCGGACAGACAAACAGGAGAATAAGCGCACGCATCGCAGAACACAAGAACGCAGTCAAAAAAGAAGAAAAATCTTCCTCTCTCTTCCAGCACATAAAAACAACAGGTCATGAAATTGATTTTAAAAGAACCAAACTCATCTCCAAAACTGAACACTTCAACAGTCGAATAATCATGGAAGCCATTGAAATAGAGAAACACCCAAACAACATGAATAAACGTGATGACACCTCCCGCTTGCCTGACATCTGGAAACTAGCCCTGGTCAACAGACGAGCCTCTGTCACAAAGACGGACACCAGGTCCAAAAGGACACAAGATGCCACCACCTTCCATCCACACCAAACACAAACCCAGACCCTTCCCACAGATGAAACGAAACCACCATCCAATAACAAAACCACGACTGCACCATCTACCGCTACTCCCCACTCCAGCCACCACATGGAGCACACTTACACACGCCAAAAAAACTTTGGGAGACCACAGACACGCAGCCAGACCAAAATGAATTCACAAGACACAAGACCCCACTCCACCAAAGCCCAGGATGCTACCAGAACACCCATCACCAAGATCGTTAAGAAACAAAAGGCTAATAGACACACATCCAGCACCTCACCCACACAGGATGTCTCTAAACAGCCATCTAACCCACCAGCAGTTAAGCCCTTAACGATCGCCTCAGCCACACAGCAAATCACAAAAGAACAAACGAACCTACAATCAGCAACAGAGCAAGCAAACCACACCCCCCAGCAGTATTTATAGAAGGACTTCAACTGAGATCACGCTTTGCTTCAAGAAGAAAGAAGCCAGAACACCAGCCTGAAGATGACGAGTGAGACCTCGTCGAAACGTCGCCAAAACAACCAGATTTCTACACGGGAAGAAACCCGAATCCACCCTAACATGCATATATATATATATATATATATATATATATATATACACCCCCTATCTTTTTAGGGCAGTGACAAGCCAGAGGCTAAATGCTAAACAAAGCGTGCACAGAAGGTTTGGGATTTATCTAAATGTTTCCACTTGCAAATAAGAGCAGTCAGGCAGGGTGGGTGAGCACAGTGCTCATGAGCATGCCCTGGAACCTGAGTGTCTCATGGTATATGAACCACGTCATCAACAGCCCTATCTTTCATATGACTGACACAGCTTTGAAAGCAGGATCATTGTTCAAAGCCCTACTCAGTCTTGATTTATATTATGCTTTGTGCTTCTTCTTATAATTCCAATTTTAACCAAGTCATATGAGCTGCAGAGGTGGAAGTTGGCACTGTGTACAGCCAGACCATAGCATCATGGCAAAGGTTTGGTGTTTCCATCTGCAGAGTTGTCCATCTTTTCTTTACCTTTTATACTGCTTCAGTTTTATACTATTTTTCTGCATTTCTGAATGGCTTTTCTCTCACCTTTCATTAGCCAGATTTTTCATAGCACATCAACAGCTTGCCAAAGAGATTCAAAATGTAAATTAAAACCAGTCTTCTGTTACTTGTATGATGTTTCTGCTGAGCAGAATTTGGGATGTTATTGGCGCAGAAGAAAAATAGGCACTGAAGTACTATTTGTTCCTCATGTTGAACATTATTGTTTTCCAGGCGGCTATGAAAACATAAGTAAATGCATTTGTCTATTTAATGATGGGTGATATAGTTGTTGTTTACACTCGATAACCTCTGGCTTCTTATGAGATGGCGAAAGATGCTATTCAATGCAAGGCTTTATTATCAAGTTGATTACTTACAAGTCAGGTCAGAAAAAACACACCCAATATTTAAAATTTAAATTTTCCATCATTTGATAATCTGCTCTTGTCTTCTCTTACACTGTTAGATGTTGTCAAGGTCTAAATTGGAGTTCCGACGGGTTGGACATGGATTTCTCAATTCCTGCACCACTGAATGATTAAAAGAATTGTAGGTAGTTCAAACTAAGCAGTTCATCTTTTGGGGGACTATAACTCTCGGAGGTTTCAGCGAATTGTTGTCCAAACCAAACAAAAACAAAAACGGAAGGTTTTCAAGCTCTGTACATTTGCACAGAATCTTTCTGATCGCAGAATTCCGAACAGCCTATTATATCTCATTGTCTTTTATAAAACAGCATTTGTGACTCACCTAGATGAAACCAGCCCCCCAGCCCTGCCTTGTAGCTTGCCAAAATGCTTAATAACTCCACCAGCTGGTGCTGCCTGTCCCAGGCAGAGTATAAAAATAGGAGGCCCATCTATCAGAATACAGAGGGTGGCCGCATGGCTGAAGGACATATTCAATCTTTTGTGGAGGCGGGGAATTTATTTTGCTTGCACACATTACTAGGGATGGATGAATATTTCATTTCTCTCCAGTTTCCAACCAATTTCTGCATCAGCTTGTGAACTGAAAATAAGATAAAACATAGAAAGTCATGGTTTTTGTAATACATAATTTCCCCTAATCTATGTAATTGTCATATGTTCCCCTAATATATCCATTTGTACACAAGATGCACCAGAGTTTACATTTTTATGCATGCTGTTCATTAACAGAGGTTTTTTTGTGTGCAATTTTAAACTAAAAAGCTTTTGCACAGAATCTCGAGAATTATGCCATCCAAAAGATAGCCAAGCCATGATGCAATTCACATTGTGCAAATGTAGGAGGTATGAATCTACAGTAGTTGAAATATTTATAAATGTAGAAGAAACACAAATCTTCCTTATTCCCTAGTGGTTTAATGTGCTTTTTACTTTTAAGGTAAAAAATATGGTAATAAAAATAAAAGAACCAATAAAAAAATTAAAATGTGGTGGCACCTAAAAGACTAATTGTTATATTTTAATGTGGGCTTTTGTGGGAATGTCGATTTTCTTCGACAAAAAGTCATGGTCATATGATTTCTGTTGAGAAGCCTGCCTGCTAAGAAGCCTGGGCTTATATTGAGTCCATTGAAATGGGTGTCTATCGGGTGTATATAAATATTTGCCATACCTCTCTCCTATGTCCAAGGAAGTGAACCTGACCACAAAGCTCACATTAAAATATAACAGCTAGTCTTTAATGTGCCGCCACACTTTTGGCTTATTTATTTGTTTTTTTTATTTTTATTTTGTTCTTACATATAATGCTTGCACAGACTAACATAGCTACCTCTTCTACAATTATTAGCTCTATCTGGACTTTGGAAACATTGATATTTTTTTACTGCCACTCCCTACAAGCACAGTGCTATATGCTATTGTTTCTCACACAATACTCTTATTAGTGTCCCAACCGTTAGTATGAGGTGTGTAGGTGTGTGTGTGTGTTGTGTCATGACAGTCGTGACCGGCTCTCTGTGACTCCATGTCCATGGAGTTTTCTTGGCAGGAATACTGGAGTGGTTTACCAGTTCCTACTCCTGGCGCCTACAGCACTTAGTATTCCCTGGTGGTCTCCCATCCAAGTACTAACCAGGGCCGACCCTGCTTTAGCTTCCGAAATCAGGTGAGATCAGATGTGCTTAGGGCATCTAGGCAGCTAGTATGAGGTACATTTGGTCTTTGTTTTTAATCCATTTAACACCACACCATCTAGCCCAAAAGCTACTCCGGGCATTTTACAGGAGGTAAAGTCTTCTTTAATCATACACACATATATAATTATATATCTTAACACACTGAAAATCAAATAGTACTAGAAAATGCTTGTTTGTAAAATGTAACTTGAGGTAAGTGGGACCTTCTTCTTCCTCCAGCACAGAGCCCTCAGCTTTCCCAGATGAAGTTCTTCCTTAATCTCAAATGCTGCCAGCACAAGATTTTACTTTGCATGAAATTGTCTCTGCTCATTTATATCCACAGAGGTCAAATGAGCAATGAGTTTGGTAACTTTGGGAGGGTTACAATGCACCCAACTGATGGAGGGACAATTGTGAGCAGGCAGGTTGTGTACCTGCTGTGAATCTACTGCCCAGATGCTCCCTGTGCCTGAGGCAACTTCAGGATCCCTGATCTCTCTCCTGTGCTATCCAGGGCCAGATTAAGACCCTTAGAGGCCCTAAGTGCTCAAAAGATTTTGGTGCCCTCCCATATATATGTGATTCAAAATATAAACAACAATAAACCAAAAATAAAATTTTATTTATCACAATTAAAGAAAACTTACAGTAAGATAGAAAATAATCTTTATTTTTGCATACTTCCACTTTATATTTGAGAAGTTTTCACCTATTTTTTAATTGCAATGTCTTTGATCAGATGATCCTCAAAACTCATCTTATGGAACACATTTGCATCTATACTTAATAGAGATAAGGCAGGCAGCCTGCCTTGTTGCATAGTTGTTCTGATGGGATTTTTAATATACTTCAAGTGTGTGTGTGTGTGTGTGGGGGGGGAATGAACGCTCTGCTGAGCAATTTTTGACCATTAATGTTAAAAAAGTCACCTTTTAATGTTCTAAAAGGCTTCTTCTAATTTCTTAATTGTTCTTAATGTGAATATGTCTTAATTGTTCTGGGCTATATATTGTCCCTCATTATTGTAAGCCACCTTGGGTCCTTTTCCAAGGGGAAAGGTGGGGTAAAAATATTCAAAATAAATTACCGGTAATTAAATAAACGAAATGTCCGTCGTGCCCTCTCTTCCCTTGATGCCCCTAAGCACATGCTCATTGTGCTTAATGGTTAATCCACCCCTGGTACTATCTCACACAAGCAGATGGCTGGGGCTTCTGGGGAACTGAAACCTGAAACGTCTTGGTATACTATCCCTGCACTACAGAAACTTCCTGGTAGGGAAATGCCTTCGGCTGCTGTTGGGTTGATGCTGTTTGGATCCTTCCATTTTATTCCAGACCATAAAGAAGAGAAAATAACGAGAAACAGAATACACATGTCGTTTCCTATGACATTTATATATGTACCTTGATACAAGGAAGAGTCTATCCTGAAAGAGAGGACAGGTTGCCAGACAGACTGCAAATATCTTAGAGGTATGTAGGCACAGTCACCATTCATGTGGTTGATAATTATAGCCGGAATTAGATTCACTGATTGTGCTCCCAGACATCTAACAGATTGTGTACTCCTTGCCTGGCGTACATCATCTAGACAAGAACTTTAGAATAACCTCCTGACAAAGCCCATCTTTTGCCATGTTCGAACTTTGAAGAAGACTGTGTTGCACTCGAAAGCTTGCAGGGTTTTTATTTTATTTTTATTAGTGGCCTATAAAGGTATCGCCTGTAGCCTAGTTTTGCATTTGTCTTTTGTGATGGCCACGCGGCTCAACCTTCCTCTTTTGCTTTAACAGATAGCGAGAAGTTTGCAGATAACTATTTGCAGAATTGCTCTTCCACATGCACTGAATTTTGCAATCGGATTTTGGCTGACAACTCTCATGCTGGACAAATAGGAATTCAGGCAATAAATAAATAAATAATAAACAAAATAAAAGATGATATATAATAGTTAAAATATAAATAGTTAAATAGTAATAGTCTATATGGTGCCACATGTTTTTTGTCTTTGGTTTTATTTATTTATTTATTTATTTATTTGCCTGGAATTCTTGCACAGACTATTATGGCTACCTCTTCCAAAATTTCAACATAGAAATCCAGTTTGACCAAAACAGAGATGGCAGAACAATGCCAATAAGGAGATGCAAATCGTCAACCTGTGCCCTGAAGATGCTGTCACTTGGGCAAAGTGGTATTTCATGATCCGAAAAGCAGACCCTGCACCTGCGGGAAAATGCTCAGAAAAAGAAGACACGTAGGAATTCAGTTCAGGCTGTCTCTGTGGAGACAAAAAGGACTCTTTTTCTAGATCATCATTAAACACCTTAAAACCAGGTTGATGTGTTTGCCCAGCAAGAACAGCCTTCAGCAAAAAGTTAAATCAACTCAGTTTCCAGCTGAGTCTATTTGTTCAAGATCCAAGCAGAGAGATGCACAAGAATGGCTGTTTGCTTTTTAAAATAAAAGGAAGCAGAATTAGCGAAAATTTATTTAACTCAACAACGTGACTGGCAGATGTGTGTTTTAGGGGAAGTGGAATGAATGAGGCCACCTGGAGCCCAACAGCCTGAAATATTTATTATTTAATATTGACTTTTTGCCAGCTGTTTGAAAACAAACCAACTAAAAGTTGTCTCCTGGGTCTGACAACTTCAAGAAAAGAACTAGAAATTCATACTGGGTGAGCAGTGCCTGGATCCCGTGTCCCACAGATTAGTGGTTTTCAACCATTAGGGCTGTAGGATTTGGGGGGGGGGGTTGCATCTCTCAGAGGCATTCTGGACACCCTACTTAAGAAAGATGCTGACAAACTGGAACAAGTTCAAAGGAGGGCAACAAGGGACCTTTTCACACGACCCCTAAGATCCGCTGGTCCCTTAAATTCGGACCAAAGATCTTAGGGGTTCGTTGCCCTTCCTTCCTCCCCACCAGAGAAAGAGGGGAAAAATGCAGCTCACCTGGAGGAGCTTCCCGGAGCTCCGTTTCTCTTCCGTTTCTCTTCTGCTTGCTTTTTTCCCTCCCACCTCTTCTCTTAAAGGGGCAGGAGGCAAAAAAAACACAAGCAGAAGCCAGGAGAGCCCCGCACTGACCAGATTAAATCCGAACCTGGGGATTTTCACCCACCTCAAGCAGGTACAAGAAAGTGCAGCTGGGTCGCGCTTAGGTGGGCGGGGTTGCACTTAATTGTCTGCAAAGTCCGGAGCTGGTGGGAAAACACTTGTAAGGTCCGGACCTTGCAGCCATTTCCTGCGGAGCTTAGGGGTCGTGTATAAAGGCTCAAGGATGATCATGGAGCTGGAAACCAAGGCCTATCTATGAGGAAAGAGGAAAGACTGAAAGAACTGGGCATGTTTAGCCTGGAGAAAAGAGGTCAATACAATACTTTTCAAATATTGGAGGGGACTGACATACAGAGGAGGGGCAGGATCTGTTCTCGATCATCCTGGAGTGCAGGACGTGCAACAATGGGCTGAAGTTAAGAGAGTTTTCAGCTGCATATCAGCTAAAACTTCCTAACTGTTAGAGCAGCACAGCAATGGAACCAATTACCTAAAGAGGTGGCAAGTGCTCCAACACTGGAGGCATTCAAGAGAAATCTGGACAACCACCTGGCAGAGTTCCTTTGATTTGTAGTCCTGCATGAAGTGGGGGTTTGCACTTGATGGCCTTGTAGGACCCTTCCAACTTCACTATTCTATGATTCTAGGATAGGCTGTCAGTTTCAGCAGAAGCTGTGTTTTTAGTGTCACACTCCATCAATTCTTCTGATTGTAAGCTGCCCAGAGACCTTTGGGTAGTGGGTGGCATATAAGTTGTAAAAATAAATAAATAAATAAATAAATAAATAAATAAATAAATAAATAAATAAGGGATTAACATTAGCCTTCCTCTCAGTGGTATTGTGTAATTAGTGAGACATTGTAAATGCAACATTTTGAGCATACTGCACGTACTACAATAGATGCAATGTGTTGTTAGTGAGTTTCAGATTGAGGGGAATTGGCTTTATGCTACTTCATTGGTAAAATCCATCCAAGCCATAAAGATCCAATGTTACTCAATTTGTACATGGCATAACTTGCCTGAATTTTAAATGTGCTGTTTAAAACCTACGGCAATCAATTTTAATTCCCTTCCTTGTGAATGACAACTTTTAAAATATATGAATGGAAAGAACATGGTAGTTGGATACCCAGGGTGATGGAGCAGATGGAGTAATGGATGAGGACACAAGAGGTCTGGGTTTGAATTCTCGCTTAGCCATGGAAGTTCACTGGGGGTGTGGAACTCATAAATATCTCTCTTACCTTCAAAGCCTTATTAGGGTTGTGATAAATCAGTTCTGGCTTAACAGCACATAACAAAGAACAGAGTATCAACCATTTCCCCCCTATATTACATTATTTTGCCCAAAAGTGGTGAGAGAGGGACCAGCACAGTGATGAAATTGTGTGGTATATTGGCTCGCAATAGAAATATCTTGGATAATAAAACAGAGGAAGATAGAGCCATGAAATGGGCATTTCATCATTCCACTGCATTATAGCCTAGCCGACCGTTATATTTATGAAGGCAATTCCATGCTTGTTCTCTTTAATTTCCATCTGGGTGAACAACATTTCTCTTCCTTAGTTTGAAAAAGTTACTTTTCTGGACCAAAGGTCATGCTGACTGTGGAGGCTAGCATCTAAAAAGCAACTTCTCCAAACTCTGACTTCTTCTGAGCATTTGAGAAAAGAATGGATGGGAAATTGAGATTCCCCAAATATTTTGGATTACAATGCTGATAATCATTTGCCACATGCCATGCTATGTAAGGCTGATGGAAACAGCAGGCAAAAATATCTGGAAAATCAACTCCCACATCATGAAAAACATTGATATTAAATATTTGAAAAGAGGGTCAGGATTGGATCCCTACAGGTTGTAAGTTATAGAGATATCCCCTTTTGGGAGATTAAAAAGCACTGCAGCCGTCTTCCTGGGCAAGGCATTTGGGAAGCATTGAACCCCTTCTGTGCGGGGAAACCCCGGATGAGAGGACAATGGATCCCATGGGGCCTGATGCACAGGAAGCCAGGCTGCTCTTATCTCTTTCCCTACATTAGCCAGCAAGGCCATGAGATGGTCCATAGGAAATAACCAGCTGCCTGGTAGTCATTCATCAAGACCCTTACTATGTGACCAGCCCAAAGACTCTGCTACGTCAGATAAGCCCTTCCCAGGAATTCATCAGCCTACACCATCCTGACACGTAGACCCTCACTCCACCTCTGATGCCCTGCCTTTCCAACTAATAAAGGAGCCTGGGACTCATGCTTGCGGAAGAAGCTGTTGCATGAAGCCTGGCTTTGTTGAACCCAATATGTGTCTATGTGTTATCATTCCTACAGTCGGTCCAAACTCTTGGATTGCCCCTTCAAAGTAAGCACATCTACACACCAGCTGGTCTTTCAAAATCTTTGTTGTCCAAGTGAAGTTTTGGTTAGAAATACATATTGGACTTGGCTGCCAGAAATGTATTCTGTGGGAAGAAGCTGAAGCTTTTTTTTTTAATAAAGAGTGAGAGGAAAAACCTCAAACTCCTGTCAGACAGAGCGTTGCAATTTGCTTTGAGAAAGTGGACTGTGTATTTTACTAAGAAAAACAAGCTACTGATGAAAATTATTTCAGAAATATCACAGTAAACAATCATAAAAACATAGAGAAATTACAATGAACATGGGAATTTAAAAAAAGCTTTGAAAATTATTATATGTTTACCCCTTGGGTGCTTGGAGTGCACAACTATTGGGAAGAAAAACGGTTTATAGTATATAAACAGGACAAATGTATGTATACCCACCACAAATTAGGTTCCACCGAATGTAATGGAAATTATTCTCAGATAACAATCTGTATCCTAGCTGAGGCACAACTCCATGGCTTTACCTCAGGAAAGCTTATGCAAACTAAAAAACACGGGATCCAAGAATCCTCTTTGGTGTTTTGCTGCAACTAAACCAATTTGGTTTTGCTAAGGGTTTTGTTTCATATGGCTGCTATCTCACCTGAGGAAGATCCTGATCTTCTGAAGGTCCGGCTTTTCCTCTTCCTCCCGTAATGTGACTGAAGATGTGGGATAGGAGTTCCCACATACAAAGGCGAAGTTCAGCCCCATGGCCAGTAGGTAGTGCTAGGATTTTAAAAAGGACCAGCTGGCTGGCGGTAGAGCTTGGGGAAGTTAAAAAAAAAAGCACCCGATCCAGATTCCTGGTGCTCGGAGGGTGGGGGGAAATTAATTAAAAAAAAACAGCACCAATCAGCCCCAGGAACAGCCGGTCGTGCTATGGGGGGGGGGGAGAAAGAAAACTGGATCATCTACAAGGTCCCATGACATCTGCCTCTTTAAAGGTGGATATTTTAAGCGAGGCAAGTGTTGGAAACCTCACTTAAGGGGATTTTCTTTTTTTTTTCCTTTCAAAAAGCCTGGTGGCCGTGGGGACAGCATTTTTGGACACGGTTTATCTACAGATTTAATCTGCATTTAAAGGGATGTGGAATAGGGGCCTTAGTCCAACAAGTGCAAAGTGCATTGTCTCTTTTGTGATACAACAGATAAACACAGATTAACACATGAATGATGTGTGGTTTCATTTGCCGTATTTGCTGTTTTGTCAGATCGCTGCCCAGTGATGAGGAAGAACTTTGAACACAATGAAGTTGATTGAATTAAAATTTAATTAGGTAGAAACAAAAGTTCTAACTCAAAAACTTTGTGAATTAAATCTTTATGAATAAACTACTTGTCAGGCATTTTACTAGACTCAGGTGTAACTACATGTTGGAATATACCTATTTTTACATTGTTTTGCCACAAATCTCCAACTACACAGCATACAGGTAAGTACACTTTTTTTTTTGGCCAGGAGTGGATTTGTTTAATCACCTGCATGGGAGTTGTTTATTCTTAATTGATTCTGATCATGATTTATTTTACTTGGTTTGCCATGTGTGATCTGTGAGGTCTGTAGGACTTGCCCAGTACAATGAGTTTTGGATTCTAGGACACCATGTAGTCCAAACCCTTCCTTTCCCTTCTATCTGTTTCTATCTTAGTGCTGCATTGACCTAGCACTATGCCAGTTCAAAACTTAATATAAAAAAATTAAATATTAAAAAAATACAATTTACCAGATATGAAGACTCAAAGAACTGAGGAAACAATTCTTAAAGCAGCTGTAAGCCTGTGTTGCAGCCTGCTAACTCGGACCTTGCTGAATACAAGCTGCTGAGCCCAGCGTCTCAAGGCAGGTAAGCTCCACCTCAAGAACAGAATGAAGATTCAAGTTCCTACTAGAGAGCAAAAAAATGGGGAAAATGGGTATCAGAAACACCAAGGTGCTAACGTACCATGAAAGTTGCCATTTGACTAAAAGTTGTTCCTTGTGGATGAACACACTGAAACGCAAAAAAACAAATGTTGTTAAATTGATTTCTGGAAATCAGAACCCATTCCTGATTTAATTCAACCATGGAGTCATGTGCACACATTCATCCGTTGGAACACTACACTCTGTTGTTCTCCAGGAAGGGAGCAGAGTGGAATGACACTGGCTCGAGGGCCTGCTTTTCTCTTGTACCTGACGAGCCTTGCTGGTACAAAGGTATCATTATGCTAATGATTTCTTCTCCTTTCGTTCTGATGCAGGAGAGTTTCTGTTCTCCCGTGACTCAGTGTACGGACTGCTGCATAAGGATAGGAAGAGTAACTAGGCTGAAACTCTGCAAAGAGGACCGCAAAGAGGAAACAGTAATGACTTTGGCATTCTGAGCAGAGGTGCGTATTATAAAAGCGGGGGCACAGGAACAGGCCAGCCTTGCCATTGGTCTCCCCAAATGAAGGACTTTGTATTTCTTTCTACAAGAAAAGGAAATGTAATGGAAGTACTTGTAGAATATAGCCCTTTGTTCTATGTAAAGATTTCTCTGGTTTACACGTGATGGAGGATCTTCATATGGCAGGTGCAGAAGTGTGGTGTACTGGCAGTGAACTCAAATACAGAAGTGGCTGTGAAAGAAACAGGAGCCCAGGGTTTGCCCCTTGTGGAAGGTTTTTCAGCTACTGTGACTTAAGAATATGCCTTGCGCATTATGCTGTGAAGTGCCTGTACTTTACTCTGATAGAGTTTCAAAGCCGTAGCCCCTTGTAAGACAAATGTCCAGTATCTGGATCCTCTGTGTTTGGCTAAAGTTGTTGTTGTGTAACTGACCAGTGAAATGTGATCCTATGTCCTCAAAGTAGGATGGATTTATCTGGCGTTTGCAGAAAATGGTTCACAGTTACATGATGGGACACCCCTTCCTACAATCTCCACAAGACCTTTGGAATATAAAGCATACCTAGCCCTGTTTTGGCTTTTGTCTGCTGGATGGCACATATGAGGATGAACAGTGAAAGTTCTGTAAGAGAGCGCTCTGTGTGCAGTTGATGGCAAATTCAGAAACTGGATCTTAAGTGGGAACCACCCAGAGTGGCTTTTTGCCAGATGGGCGGTGTAGAAATCAAATAAATAAAATCATCATAATAAATAAGAGTGAATGCCTGCCCTTGTTCATGTCAATGTAAGATAGCAAAGTGGTGTGCTGTGCACATCATTGGAGGCAGAAGCCATTCTTACTGGTTCTCAGTGACTGAGATGAGGGTCAGTGATGCCCCCTCCACCATTTCCCTCCCTGTAGCAGTTCTCAAAATATAGTGGTTCTACCCTTGGAGAGCAAATGCGTCTTGCCTGTGTTGACCATCCCTGCACCTGAACATCTTGCTCAACCTTCTGTTTCACTTCCACTATCACTGTGTGACAATGCAGTGCAGATACGGTAGAGCAAAGCAACATTCTATAAGGCAATTATAAAAATGGGGGCAGGCCAAACAGAATATTATAACTATTAAACTGGGCTTCAGATCACCATCAAATTTGGCTCAGTAGGAAAAGGCAAACTAATGTTGCATGACAATATCTTGGCATTTTGAATTGTGGATACAGAAGCACATTATCCCACATTTATAAATCAGGGATTTTTAAAATAATAATAATTTAATATTCATATTCTGTATTCCATGGAGAAGTGGACATATGCTGGAGTAGATGGCTAATTTCACTCCCCTACCAAGGTGTACATAAGGGACTACTCCTTACTAACAAGGAAAATTGCTAGTCCCGGATGACTTCACAAACAGCGATTCATTGTTTTTTTGGCTCTGGCTGGTTAGAAGAGACCCATTTCCCATAAGTATAGCTTTGAGGCCATCTATGCCCTATCAGGTGTGTGATTCCTCAACATTGCATCACAATGGAAGGGACCTATGAGACCACAGTCCTCTATAGGCCAAACTCCAAGTTGTGCTAAATGCAAAGCCTGGTGTTGTTGTTTCTTCTTCTTCTTCTTCTTCTTCTTCTTCTTCTTCTTCTTCTTCTTCTTCATCATCATCATCATCATCATCATCATCATCATCATCATCATCATCATCATCATCATCATCATCATCATCATCAGTGGCCATGTAGTTGGGGGCCAGGATCAAGGAATATATTGGGGTTTAAACACTTGCCAACTGCCCCCTCCATCATGAAACTCTTGCCTGACATTTTACTCCAGCTACATAAAATAGCTCCAGAAGGGTGTTTCTTATAGGGACAATGTTATTGGAGGAAAGGGTTAATCCTTCATCCCTACACACACTGGGGTACCAATCCTGATGAGAGTCTCCCCAGTACCAATCTATTCAATACAACACACAGGTGGCCCTGTATTGCTGAGTGTGCATCTCTGTAACAGTGTGTGTAGCCTTCTAGTTCCCTCCATGCTTTAGACTACAAACCCCATCATCCCACTGTCTCAGCATGAGGCCAGGGAGAATAGGGGTTGTTGCCCAAAGCATCCTGGGAGTGTTGGCTTGTGGTAGGCTGCACACAGTATATAATATTAATGTGTAGGGCAATCAACCCCACGTATCCTCGCTCTGGATGTTTTCATTTTACAAAGGTGAAACTGAGGCTGAGAAGACATTGCTTTGCAAGCTTAGCTAGAAAGAGAAGGTTCAGGACTGAGCAGCCACTCAGCGCCAGCCTTCTTTGACACAGGTCCTCCATTCCATTAATTAGACAATGTTGGCTCATACGTTTCTGGTAGATGAATATCATCATCATCATCATCATCATCATCATCATCATCATCATCATCATCATCATCATCTTTATTATTATTATGAGAGTGGTGTGGTATATATTTTGGGTTTATTTATTTATTTATTACATTTATATACCACCCATCTTCTGAAACGGAACTCTGGGCGGTTAACAATTAAAAACAACAACAACAAAAATGTACAAGAAAAACAAAACAAGCTACACACACACACACACACACAAAATTAAGAATAGGGGGGTACAATACCCTCCACAGAAGATGATGTGGGCGGCAACAAAAAAAAAAAAGGAAAAAAAAAGAAAGAAATTAAGTAACAAGGTCGCCAAATGCCTCCTTGAAGAGATGTGTTTTCAAGGCTTTTAAAAAGGCGGGCAGGGACGCTGCAAGGCGCAACTCACTAGGGAGCTGATTCCACAGCGTAGGGGCCATCACAGAGAAGGCGCGGTTACGCGTGAGCGATTTCTGCACCTCTCTGGGTGTGACCACCCTAAGTGAGCGCGCCTGTGCCATCCTCATGGGCCTGGTCCCAGTTGACCTCTGAGTACAGATATGGGAGGTGATGGGGGTTTTTGTAGTAGGTGCCAGAGGTGCAACAGTGGCATTTCACTTGTTGAAAGACTAGCACGGTCTTCCTCTCCTGGTTACTTCAGTTACCTCATTATCCATCTTCAATCCCTTCGCCTGCAGCCGCTTGCTGTATAATAATAATCCAAGCCTCAGGTTTGCATTGCCATAGAAACAGTCTTGCTCCTCTCTGTGCGCCTCTCCTTAGCAAGAAGTCCTTCTGTTTTGCTTATCCTCTTCATCTATTCATTTACTCCCCTACCTTGTATCTCATTAGGCGGCTCCAATTCCCCAGCCTTTTCTCTTATGCCACCACAGCAGCAAAACATTTCTTCCTTAATCCTATCCCACTTAACAGCCTTTATCTTGGTAACTGTCAGAATCCCCTGGTGATCTTTCTTCTAGTGCAGAGTTAGAGCGAAGATTGGGGGTTGGAAAGGGGATGATGGATGAAATCTCCCTTCCCTCCTCGAGTTTTTTCCCTTTGTTCGTGTGATTCATTTGGTGCCCTTTTGCAAAATGGGCTGGGTGTCACAAGGGAAAGCGGAAAAGTCACACAAGTTGCCATAGACAGCTAAATAGAGAATCATAGAATCATAGAGCTGGAAGAGACATCAAAGGCCATCCAGTCCAACCCCCTGCCATGCAGGAACCCCCATCACAGTATTTCCGACAGATGGCCATCCAGACTCTGCTTAAAAACCTCCAAAGAAGGAGACTCCACCACCCTCTGTGGCAGCATATTCCACTGCCAAACACCTCTAACTGTCATGAAATTCTTCCTAATGTTTAAATTGAATCTCTTTTCCTGTAGTGTGAGACCATTGCCCCGCGTCCTAGTCTCTGAAGCCATGGAAAACAAACCAGTCCGTTCTTCAATGCAGTGTCCTTTCAAATATTTAAACATAGCTATCATATCTCCTCTCAGTCTTCTTTTTGTAAGGCTAAACATTCCCAGCTCCTTAAGCTGCTCCTAGTAAGACATTTCTTCCAGACCCTCAATCATCTTGGTCGCCCTCCTCTGGACCCATTCAAGATTGTCAACATCCTTTTTAAATTGAGGTGCACAGAACTGCTTCTGCTTATATACTGCCCCATACCACCTCAAGTAGTCTCTGGGCGGTTTACAGTTTTTAATTACAGTAATGCAGGCTACACATTGCCCCCCCTCGCAAGCTGGGTACTCATTTTACCAGCCTTGGAAGGATGGAAGGCTGATTCAACCATGAGCCAGCTACCTGGGATTGTACACCTGGTTGTGAGCACAGTTTTAGCTGCGGTACAGACATTTAGCCACTGTGCCACGAGGCCACAGTACGCCAGATGGGGTCTGACCAGAGCATCATCTCCATCCTGCACCACTATGGTCCTCTATTGTCTCTGGGATGCACATCTGGATGCACAAACAAATGTATTGCTTCATCATCACCACCCATTCTGCTCCACAGTGTCATGTGTACCAATGTACACACCCACACACCTGAGAAGGAAGATTTGCCATGCTCTTCGGGCAGACATGAAGCTGTCAGCTTTGTGGGACAAGATGGGGCAACAGCTTGCTGAATGGGTAGTGGGGATTTTCCTTTTAGCCCCTCACCCTTTTCTCTTCATGGACAACTGGAATGCATGCTTAGTTTGCCATCTCCTAGTGACCTCCAACTGGCTACAGCAATATTATCCCAGTCACAATATGACTATTTATTGGCCAGAGTCAAACACAAAAGGGACTGCATAGGGTAGCCAATCTGGGCAACCATGACCAGAAACAGGCACATGCTGTCATCAGGATTTATCCTATAGTTTTGCTTGCCCTGAACAACAGCTTCCATGACAAAAATAGGGTCTCATGAAAATGGGCACAGCAATATATCTTCAAATATTAAAGTACACAGCAACTGATATCACCTGGGACATTAGCCCCACGTGACAGTTTTATCTTTTTTGAGCCAATTTCCAACATGAATACTAGCTTTGTCTGTTCTGGTGAATGATGACAAGGTCCAACCATCTACCCTGCTGATGCCAGCAAGCCTTTAAAAATGAAGAAGAAGAAGAAGAAGAAGAAGAAGAAGAAGAAGAAGAAGAAGAAGAAGAAGAAGAAGAAGAAGAAGAAGAAGAAGAAGAAGAAGAAGAAGAAGAAGAAGTCTGCAATGTTTGATAGGCTTATTTGGGAAACCTCCATAGGAATTAGACTGCATCAAGACTGTAACTTAGCAAGAGACAGCCCCTCCTTACCCCTGTAACTGGAAGTGCCGGATCAGTTTCAGTTATGGGAGAATGGGCTATGCTAAACAGAAGAGGAAGGAAATCAAATGACAAGGGGCTAGTGATTCTGATGCCACTAGGGCTATGAGTCCTCTTCTGCAAAACTTTCGCCCCCAAATAGACTCAACATATTGAGTAGCTGTGACGAACAGGGAGATGGTTATGAATATTTATTAATGTGTATGAATATTTATTAATGTGTGAAGCTTAGCCAATCACCAAGCTTGTGGGAGGGGCTTGCAGTTATATATACTGTATGTAGAACCCTGATGTGTGAGGGTGTGTGCGTGGTCTGAGTGAGAGTCAGCTAGGTGTCAGTTGGTCTTGTGTTGGTCCTGTAACAGACTAGAGTCTGGTAGAAAGAAGACACTGTTTTAATCATAAACAGTTGCATTAATATATGATTTGTTAAAACACATAATTACATCAGTCTATGCTATATCAAGAATACTGAATATCAGATTGTAACTCAATAAACTTTTCCTGTTTTATTTTCAAACCATAAAGCTTGGTGTCTGACTCTCTCTTTAATATATAAGAGTTTAACAAACTGGGAGTGTGACAGCATGTGTATCCAGTAAGGGGTTACATAAATTGGTGGCAGTGTAAGAAAAATCCAGGTTTGTCACAGTAGCTCCGTAAGGTTTGATTCAAACAAAAGCAATTTTAAAGTGATTGTTTACTTCCCTTTGAGAAATAGGACAGTTTGTTTTAAGTGTAATTATAAAATTAACTTGCTAATTTGGGTGCATTAGAACTAGAGATGAAATTAATCTGAAAACTGTTGGCAGCTCGGAGGTTCGAATCCTGGGTGCCATGCAGCGGAGCGAGCTCCCACTGATAACCGCAGCTCCTGCCAACCTAGCAGTTTGAAAGCATGTAAATGCAAGTGGATAAATAGGTACCACCATAAAAAGCGGGAAGTTAAAACAGTGTTTCCTTGTAGCCATGCCGGCCACGTGGCCATGGAGTGGCACAACACTGGCTCTTCGGCTTGACTACAGATATGAGCACCACCCCTAGAGTCAGACATGACTAGCACACAAGCTATGAGTAAAAATGGTACAGTATATGATTTTTCCATAGTGGATCCAAATAAGCATATGTCCTGTTCCCTATGGAAAAACATGGCCTGATTTAGATCCTTGTTTAAATCATGGTTGCATATTTAGAGGTAACTTGCTTTAATTTTGCATTATTCTTTAGAACAATGTACAGGGTGCTTTATATATATATATATATGATAATTTGAATCAGCAATGGGTAATGCACATGCAGATGGCTTCCTTGTACAACAAATTGCAAAATTAATTTGCCAGTTTTGAATGTGTTAGAGAAGCAAAATCTAATGAACAGACACAACTGCTAGAGATGTGTGCTGTCTTTGGGCAAATATGCAAATACCGAATGAATAAGGGGTACTTGTCTGTTGCCAGGGCAGCCAGGAAGTGGAGCAGAGCGATACACTCAGGGTGGAGTAGGACTCCTTCCTCCATTCCCTGCTATTAAACCCAGTACTTGTGAGGTTAAAAATTAATAAAATAAAATAAAATAAAATATCCACATTATTCACTGATAAGATAAAATCATCAGAATCTAAAGTGTTTCACTGTGGGCAATAATACCTGCTTGTTAGTTAGCTGCCTTAAACTGCCTCAGACGTTACATTCTAAATAGAAATGGGCACGAACCCCCCCACCCCCAAATGGCAATTTGTTTCAGTTCGGTTTGTTTTCCAATTCGGTTCTGTTCATTAATTATGAAATGAATTTTTAGAAAAAAAATCATTTTATAATTTGTTTTAGTTCGGGTTTGTTTCCTTTTCTTTCTTTTTTTCCTTTGAGCCCCACCGGTCGGGGTTTTTAAATTTGTTTTTTATTTTTTAAATTCTTTTTAATCCGGCCAGCCCGCGGGCGGGATCGGCTTTTAAAAAAGGTTTTTAAAATTATATTGTATTTTTATTTTTTTTATTTTTTTCTGCCGACCACGTGGCCCACCTACCAGCTGTAGCGCAAGCTCGTCAACATTGTTTCCCCCCCTCCAGCTGGCCCATGGGTCAGTTTGGGTTTTTTTAAAATCTTCTCTCCTGCTGGCCCGCGGGCCAGTTCGGCAGCCCACAGGTTGGGTCCAGTGCTTGTGGGCCGGTTTGGTGGCCCGCAGACCAGATCAGGTAATTTATTTTTACTTTTACTTTATTTTACTTTTATTTACTTTTATTTTTTTTCCTGCCGACCATGTGGCCGCCTACCAGTTTTAGCGTGGCCGGTCAGCTTTTTTTTTCTGGACGCCCCCTCCCTGCAGCCAGGAGGAGCAGACCAGGAAGGCCCACTCCAGGTAGGAGACACCAGTGAATGAAATGAACTGAAATGAAACAGAAATTTCCATTCCGTTCTGTTTTGTTTTTCTTAGAGGGGGCAGTTCGTTATTCCTTTTGTTACATAACAAAATGAATAATGAATAACGAAATGAACCAAAAGTTTGTTTCGTGCTCATCACTAATTCTAAATTGCATAGCGCTATAGTAGATAGCACTGGCAAGCCTAGAGACCCATTTTCTAGCCCTAGGATCTCCAGGTGCCAAATAGACCATCATAAAAAAGAACCCCAATAATGGAACCAATGATGGGTAGAAGTCAACTTTCAGCCCCCCCCCCCGTATCCTTACCAAATGATGCACAGCCACTCTAGATGCTTCTAGGAGTAGCAAAAGAGAAGGCCAAAGAAGAGCTTGTGGCAGGAAACTGCCTTGTGGCAGGGCTGCATGCCATGCTTTGCCCAGGCCAGCTTTACAGTATTTCAGTCTGGTAACTTTCCCCCCCCCCTCCTCCTCCTCCTCCTCTTTCTTCTGTGCCAGCTACAGAATCAAGAACTTATGCACGAGAAATCTGTGGTGCCACAGCATATGCTAAGAAGTTCCTGATGCAGAAAAGTTGTCTGAAACAGGCAAGAAGAAACATATAAAAATGTAATTAAAACTGGCAAAAATGTTTGCTTCATTTTGGGTCATCCAAAGAGGGCAAATCTTTATTTAGATAATAGAATTAAATAAGCATGATTAGAAACCCAAAGTCCAATGAATGGCCTTCCATGCTATTATAGAATTTGCATGCACTACTTGTAACTAGATCAATATTTGAAGATGTGGTAGAGAAAGGGACAGATCCTTATGGCCTATACTTATGTAACTCCATTGACAGCAAAATGAATACCTAGACATGTCAGTACAATGAGGGAGAGATGTAATGCGTACATCCATGGTTTGTACATATGCATCACATAGAAGCCAAATCTCTCTGGCAGCATTTGCTTTTATGATGTTCATGTTTTGGAGGGTGTTTCTAGAACTGCCAGGTAAAAGGTTTTTTGTATTTAAAATATTCATGCTGCCTATCTCAGGCTACAAGTCAGCATCTTTTGTATATTATCCTAAGGCTGTTTCTGCTTTTCTGCTAATGTGTGGACCACCTACACTCCCACTGCAACTAACCTATTTGATCTGCACTGTGCTATTATCCAGTTTTGTATCACAGCTTTTGTACATCACAAGCTTGCAAATTCTTCACTCCAGTGAACGCCTATCTGTATTAACATCTGCACTGGCATCATCTTGCTGAACCCACCTTCTTGGTTTTAAGGAGTTTTCCCCAATGCAGATGACTCCAGATGCTTTGGAATAGTACCACCAAAAGTCCAAGCCAGTGGTCACAGATGATAGGAATGGCAGCTCTGAAAATCTAGAACAGTGGTGGCGAACCTTTTAGAGACAGAGTGCCCAAACTGCAATTCAAAACCCACTTATTTTTCATAAAGTGCCAACAATGGCAATTTAACCTGAATACAGTAGTATCCCAGGTTACAAATGCTTCAGTTGCTACCCTTTGGGAAAGTGAGATTTGAAGAGCAGGCTTTTGAATTTCCTGCAGCCACAGCAAGGGTGCTGTGGCCGTGGGAAAATCAAGAGCCTGATCTTCAGTATTTGCTTTCCCAAAGGGTAGCACCCCTGCTATTTGATCCTTGCTTTCCGGGAGGGTAGCACCCTTCAGGGATTTGAGAATTGAAGAGTAGGCTTTTGAATTTCCTGCAGCCATGGCTGCACAAAATTCAAAAACCTGCTCTTTGATCCTCACTTTCCCAAAAGGTAGCACCCTTCATGAAAGTGAGGATCGAAGAGCAGGTTTTGAATTTCCCACTGCCACAGCACCCTTGCTGTGGCTGCAAGAAAGGAGAGGATCCAGCCTGAAGATTTTTGCCGGAGCGGACCCCGAAAGAAAGGAATGATGGTGACCTCCACGTGAAATAAGGTAGCCATGGGGACAGCAGGGTGTGTGTGCTGGGAATGGGGGTGGGTGGTACCGGACATGGAAATGGGTACCAAGAGGGGCAACTTCATTGGCACACAGCCCATTTGAAGGGGCGTTCCCAAGGGAGTTTAAAAGGAGGGTGTGAGGGAAACAACCCCTCTTTCCCCTCCTGGTTGCTGGTGACAAGGATTGATGACTTCACCTCCGATGGGGGTGGGGTCCCCCTTGAACCAGTAACTGGAGTAGAGGCTTAGGACACCGATGGGGTGGGCACCCTGGGGCATCCTATAGCGTTGGGAGTATCGAAGGATATAGGTGCTTCTGGGATGCCATGGATCCAACCCAATTGCGTAGCCAGAATACTGTTCACTGTGCTAAATAAAGTTGTGGCCTCGTTATACCCAGAACTGTGGATGATGCCTCTTCATTTGGCAAACCTGCTGTAAGGGAAGCTCAGCTGTAGGTAACAAAAGTCAAATGCCTACTATTCAATCCTCTCCAGAAGGGTAGCATGGGATGCTACACTTCAGGAAAGTAAGGATCGAAGAGCAGGCTTTTGAATTTCCCATAGCCAGAGCACCCTTGCTGTGGCTGCCGTACATTCAAAAACCTGCTCTTCGATCATTGCTTTTCCAAAGAGTAGCACCCCTCCACCCCTCTACCCTGGGCAGAGAGGTGGATGGTGTGCTATACTATTGGGAAAGCCAGGGGGAGTGGCAGCAGCTTGTGGGCTCCTTCATAGCCCCAGTTTACTCTCCAGCCACGCCACTGTGGGCATCCCAAAAGCAGTGTGGCTGGAAAGTAAACTGGGGCTACGAAGGAGCCCACAAACCGCTGCCTCCACTTTCCCTGGCTCTTTCTACGGAGCACAGTGGCATGCTCCGAGCAGAGGGGGAAGTGCCGTAACTGTGAGGGGGTGATGTTGCATGCCCACAGAAAGGGCTCTATGTGCCACCTTTGGCACCTGTGTCACAGATCCGCCAACACTGATCTAGAATGACCCAAGCATTGAATAAAAACATACAGCATGTCTCATAATTCCTTTCACCTGTATGAGAGAGAGCAGACCTTTCTGTGCTCCCAGTATAATTTCACCCCATGATGCTGCCTCATATAGGATATTTAATATGCACCTCAGATGCTGCAGTGGAATTTGGCCATTGACAAAGTTTCTCGGGAGACAAAATATACTGAGGAAGGAGGGCTCTTTATCACTTTATACCTTGCACTGAGAAGCCAGGACATTCTATGCTGCACATTTGAAGGCCTTTGTGGTGGAGGAACCACACAATTTGGACCTGACAACAGTTGGGATCAACCATCCTGCTACTGTATTTTATAGTCCGGACATTCCAGTCAGAGATGCAGATTATTTCTCAGTTTGAGATCTGGATGTGTAATGATTTCTGGAAACCTATAAGAATGGCATGTGGAGAATGATATCCAGATGTTGTTGAATAATTTGCACCAGCACCGTCCCAGTTGGCCAGCGGTGAGAGATATTGTGAAGTGGGGCACTTGGGAATCCAGTTGTCATATGATGGGCTTGAAATGCAGATGGTGTCCCAGCTGGGCGATCTTATCCTGAAGTAATCTGCCTCCCCTAAAAACTGCAAAAGGTGCAGAACATCAGTTTTGCTGTTGCTCAAACACAGGAAGGGAGGAATATCGAGCTCATGACACAAAGGAAGCAGCCACATCTCTCTCGTTCCTTTGCAATGGAAATATGCATACAATAAACCAGTGTTTCTCAACCTGTGGGTCTCCAGATGTTCCTGGACTGCAACTCCCAGAAATCCTGGCCAGCTCAGGTAGTGATGAAGACTTCTGGGAGTTGCAGTCCAGGAACATCTGGTTGAGAACAACTGCAATAAACGCTTCCCTCTGCCTGCCAAACCCAGCCTGGAGTAGCCTGAGATCATACATTGATGCCACCAGCAAGCTGTCCTATATAGAATGCCCTTGAAATGTATTCTGCCTAAATCATTACCTTGGAGAAGAGCATTCCCCATAGGCCAGCCATAGTAATGGCACTGATAAATCACTATGAATCACTTTGGCCACTCCACATCAAATGGACCATTGGCAAAGGGTGCCCTTTAGGCTGTCCTGGCCACATGTTAGATGAGAGCTTTCCTTGCCTGTCCCAGCGGCCCGAGGAATCGTATTGATACTTCATCTATAAATAAGGAATTTATTCTGGCTCCTGAACATCAGATAAGCCTCAAGCCACCCCGGAGCTTTATCTTGATGCAGAATGCTACGTCAGATTTTATCTGATTCAGTATGCCGTTGATAAATTGCCTAGGATCACAAAACTAGGCATTCTAAAATAAGCTTTGAGTCACCCTGCTATGCCCTTCATTTTTGTACATTGAAAAGATGGGATAAGAATTAAACATAGCCGCCGTTTGTCAAGTCTATGGACGTGCTGCTATGAACTGGTGCTCCCTTGTGACACTGTTCCAATTCAGAAGCACCTGCAGTAGGCACAAGATTCAGGCTTTTCTGCCCATCATTGGTACGGATGCTGCTGTATCCATAAGTCATCGTGCTGATGAGGTAAGAGTCACCGTTTCAAAAGAAAGCACCGCCAGGTACTTCAGCTACTATATTGTTGATCAGTGGCACTTGTCTGCTGCTGAATACATTGAAATGAAGACACGACTAACCGAATATATTAAATGTAGCTGATGGTTTGCAGAGAATGAAAGATGAAGGAGCTGGAAACATAAGAAAGCAAGCCAGGACAGGTCTATAAAAAGAACCCCCAGATAATCTCTAGTGGCACTGACATCAATGGGATGTACAGTAAGCAATATCCATATGGACATGTACAGAGGTTGGGAGATTGGGAATTCAATTCCTCATTTTGCCATTCCATGAAAAGAGCCAGCCTGTGTAGCCTTGGGCAAACTTCACAGTCCCAATGCACCCCAAAGAGAAGAGAGCGGTCAAACCACTTCTGAGTACCCGCTACCTAGAAAAACCTGGAAACGTTTGCTGGAAGTCAGATCTGATCTGACAACACAGGAATATTAATTAATCCTCTCCAACCTGCACAACATGGCGGCCACCATCACACCTTAAGGAAGCAAATTTGAGTGTTAAGCCACGTGTTCCATGAAATAGTATCCAAGTCCAGTAACTGAAACATTTTGAGAATTTGGCCTTTGCAGTATAAGACAAATAGATCTTTTCAGGAATATCACAAATCCCTGTGTTTAATTCCATGTCCAAGTAACCTATTTGAAAAAAATCTGTAAAAGCCCATAAGCAACATTCTCTCTCTGCTTTCAAAAATCTTTTGTGTTTGAGGGCAACATTATTAAAAGCTTTTTTTGTACAGTAATGAGGCTGTAAAAAAAATCATACTCGTATGGGCACAGTCATATGGGCAGTATAAAAATCCAGTCAATAAAATAACTAAATAATATAACATTTTTATTTATTTCTCTCCCCCCACCCCCCGCACTCTCTGTCCACCTCCTTCCTCCACCTTCAACATTGAAAATTTTCATCCTGTCTTTACCTTGGAAGTGCTTGCCTTTCCAAATGGAATTTCAAAATTTTGCCCATTTTCTGTTATCTATTATCTGATTAAATGTTTAACCACTCCCCACTTCAGTTCAACATTTATTTCTTCTGTATATATAGAAAACATATGGATTGCAGGGAAATCCAAGGGCAGGGGAGTTCCTCACCAAATCAAACATATAGAGTCATCGTGGGTTGCCGATTTATCGCTCTTGGACCGAGTCATAGGAATTAACCTTGTGGTTTTATTTATAAAAGCACATTTTTAGTCTGTGTATGTATTAATGGTTTTGTACATGGAAAACAGTTATCCTTACAGTGGGGATGGAAAAGGCACTGTGTGTTGTGTGAAGTTTTGACTTCACGAGCAGGTATTCACTTGAGTGACAATGACGTTTAGTAACTACAGTGGAATTGTGGTTGGTGACAGTTTTGCTTTAGGCATTGCCTTAGTGTCAGTGCTTGACGTTTCAAAAGAAAGCCATGATCCAACAAAGATGGAGCGCTTTTGAAGTATCATTAAGCTGCGAATTAATCCAGACAGGATGGAAGTGCTGTGGGCATGGAAACTTTCTACAAATGCATAGAGAAAGGAACTGCTCTGGGAGGAGGGTCGTGCACTTGTCCTGAAGGATGAAAGCAGGCACTGTGGGAGTTCAGCTGCATTCTTCGTGGGCCGAGGAAGCTCAGTTAGGAGCAGAATCCAGCCGTGCTTTTTATTTTCTTGAGCTTCCACTCTGCTTCCACTCATCATACCTGGAAAGAACAGACCGTGCCCCAGCTGTCTATGTTCTAGGTACGTCCAGCCAGCATTACACTAATGCATACTGCCTGAGCTGCCTTTAAAGAGAGTTTTTTAACTTCAGCTGGTGCAGAAGGTGGTGGTTAAAATCGAAAGCAATAGCAGTGTGGGAGAGAACACTCTCAGGATGCTGGTAGGCAGTATATTAAAAGTTTATTAAAATAGTCCTTATTAAAATAGCCCAACGCGTTTCGGCCCAAACGGCCTTCTTCAGGGACTTTTTCACTGTGCTCAAAGAAACTCTGGAGACGTAAAGCACCCCAAAATTGGTTCAGGGGATGCCCCTTGGCATTAATTACATGATCTTCATTTTAGATCATGTGGCATTTATTTATTTATTTATTTATTTATTTATTTATTTATACAATGTATAGGCCACCCACTACCCAAAGGTCTCTGGGTGGCTTACAATTAAAATGAACAGTTGAAACAGTTAAAACATTAAAAGGACAATGGGCAATTAAAAACAATAAAAAACATTTAAACACAAAACACTAAAATTGCCATCAGGACTAGAGATGGGCACGAATTTAAGAAATGGTGTTTTGTTTCATTTTGTTTTGTTGAGAAGTCCGGTTTGTTTGGTTTCTTTTTCATGAATTTTTGCAAAAAAAAAATCATTTTGTTGGTTCATTAATTTGTTATTTATTTTTACCCACTTTTCCGCGTGCAAGGTTGAGGTGAGAGGGCAAGCACTAGCAGGGCTCACCCTAGTCACTGGACTTGGGAGGGGGAGGGGGCAGTGAAGCCGCACTGCCTGGCTGCCTAAGCACGCCCTCAATCTTATCGGCCTCCTGATCGGCCCTGTAGATAATGGGCCGCAGGAGGAAGGCAGGTTGGCAGCAGTCTGGAGGGGGGGTTGAAAGGCCTCCCCAAACAATATGTAAAAGATTCCCCACCCACCTGGGGAGGGGGATCACCCCGAGGGGGTGGCTGGCACGATGGATGAGTGGACAGATCCAGCGGGGCTACAGTGTGTTGGGTTGGGGAGGCCAGTGGTCTGTCTTCTAGGTTTATCTTAGTGATCTTTAACCTTTGCAGGTACTAAGCAAAGATTATGCTGATTCAACAAATGGGGTTGATCCTCTGAGATCATTAAAACCCTACACTGAGTAGGTTCAGGTTACCTAATGAATCACCCTTACCCATACATTCATTTTTGCCAGTAGCCTGGGAAATACAGTAGACATCGAGATACGGTAAGATCTGTCCTACACCACAATCCTGCAAATTGAGATGGCTAGTTGCAGTGAGAGTGATCTTCCAGTTTTGTTTCTATGGTCTCTCTTGCATTAGACTGGCAAAAGGATTCATTTATATAAAATTTATACACATTTCTTCCACTGAACTCATGGTGGCGTACATGGGTTTCCTTCCACCTTCTTATTCTATCTTCACAACAACCCTTGGGCCTAAGTTAGGCTGAGGGAGAATGTGGCTGAGCCAATGAATTTCATGGCTCATGTGGGGACCAGAACAAAGATATCTCAATTCTTCATCTAGTACTTGAACCACTCTGATAATCGTTTTGATAGCAATGGTTGACAAGAGCACTATTATAATAATACAAATGTACTTCTATGCACCATTCTGCTAAGGCTCATATTTCATTCAAGACTGATTCTTCCTATCAGGTGCCAGTTCCACTGAACTCGAAGCCAGTGTCCTTAGGTTAACAACCACAGTCTTATTCATTCTTGTTGAGACTACTTTCTGGATTAGAGGTATAAGTCATCCAGGCTTGCATTCTTATGGATATTCTCCCCAATGCCTGTCTTGATGTTTCGTTTCTTTCCAGGAGCTGCTAAAGAGGTTAAGCCCTCAGAAGGAAGGTTGGGTGAATGAGGAGGAAGACATGTATGGATGCGCCCTCTCACTCTGGCCCTTCAGAAGGACAACAGGAGTGGCTTTGTATAGGACCTTAGTAACAAAGTCACCTTGAGGAGCTGTCTCAAAAGGTATATCGAATGGTTATGATCCTTCAGGCCCTGCATCAGTCTGGCTGTTTTAATCTTCTATCCTAGGAGATACTGACTGCTCTGTCACTTGGATGTACCAACATGGGCCTGCCAGATCAATTCAACAATGTGCCATTCATTTTCCCCCCCACAAGGCAGGCTTTCTGCTGGTTCCCTGATGTGATGTGCATTCTAATAATGGTCTACTATCAAATGGCATACTTTTATGGCTGACTGAGCAGAAAGAGAGCAAAACAGCCTGTCTTGGGTTCCCTCACTATAGTAATGCTACGCAGCATGTAGTAGGGATGACCTTGTTACTGTAAACAAGGAACATGGGAGCCTGTCCTGTAGTTTTCCTTTGTCTACGTAAAGTTAGATCAGACAAGGAGAAATGTATTTAGAACTGAGAAGACTGGCTGTAGATAGAGACCAAAGTCGCAAGCCAACATATAGTAAGGCAGGCTGAAACCCATTCATTTCAATTACTTTAAATCCCATGCATAAGTCTGGGCTGGTTTGTGCCCTCACACATAAATGAGACTGGAGGGAAAAACCTGACTAAATGACTACATTTTTTAAAAAAATCTATGCCCTGTAAAAACACAAGCTGCTATTTTTATATAAATGGATTGCCAGTTGGGTGGGCGTGTTGCCAGAAAGCTCAAGAACACGATTACCGTACTTACCCAATTTACATGTAAAACTGTATTGTAGATGGTCCTTATTGTAGAAAAATATTGCCCTTTTCTCCAGTATATTCCAGGGTGATAAAGAGGGCAAGGCAGCAATATTCTCTTATAAGCTTAAACATTTTAGTTGCATTTAATTTACATAGCTCTTAGTTATGACAAATATTCACAGAGACTGGCCACAAGGGATCAGCAAATAAGATGTACCTAAATGATGCTTTGGAATGGCCCATTAGACATCTACACTCAAATATTACATGCATCCCAAACGCCATACTCCTGCTTAGCCAAAGACACACTGAGGGCCAAAGTAAGTGGACCCTCGTATAACAAGCAGTTTGTTTAACAGAAACTCCACTTAAAGGGAAAAAATTATGGAGATAGGGGGAAATCGCTTAACAGAATTGACTGTGGGGCAAATCCATGCAACAGAAAAACAGTCATGATTAGGGATTAATCTGTTTTCATTGCATTCCGATGGGAAATTTGTACAAAGGAAAATTTACTTAACAGAATTTCATTTGGAACAAATTAATTGCTTTATACAAGTTACCACTGTATATATTACATAGAGCACAGCGTTAAAGCAACAAACACATTTCAGTTGCAGGAATATGAACTGGGCAGGTCTACGCACCTGAATAACCATACTTGCAAATGAAGCTCTTATTTATATCCAGAAGACCAGGCACAAAACAAAGCAGGGTGATTTGAAAAGCACAGGAGATGTGAAAAGTTCATGCCATGATCATCAGTTCTCTGTCAGTTCTCTGTCAGCAATGAAGGAATTCCTTCTAGTGAAATGCTTTCTGTAATTTATGTGTTGATTCTGAATTGCTGTGGCCAGGATCGGTCAAAAGCTACAGGATTTGCTCCCCTTATAAAATCTGAAATATGCTTTCCTGACCACATGGCACAAAGGCTGATATAAACTGGTCCAGTCCTTTTTCTTTCCAAAGCAGCTTCCCTCCTGCCTCTGCTTCTGGGGAGCTTCTACTTTTCCAAGCTGGAGCAATTCAAACAATTCAAACAGACTTTTTCCTATGCAGTTAGTTGTGATATAGTATACATTCATGGAAAAAATACAGGACGTGTGTCTGTAGGTGATGTTTTTGTGATGTATGCAGTTGGGATATGATGTTCAGGTTCATGGAGGATGGGCATGCAAATGCAAAGCATCATGATTTTAATGTGGATTGTGTGCAAATCCTGAATCATGTCAGCTTGTTCATTACTCTCTTCCCTTATTTTCAAGTAATGCGTAAAGGAATTACCTCATTTCTTTGCACATATGGTTTTAAGCTATCGGCATGATAGACTGTGATGAGAGATGAGGCAATTCTAGCGTGCATTACTTGAAAGTAAGGGAAAAGAGTAATGGATGGGAAAGGGAAGGTGGTGATTATGGAATAATATGGAATTATTCTGGCCTGTGAATTATGATGTAGTTTGCAAAACTGCTCTTCAGACTTTTGATGTTGTGTACTTTTAGACTGTGAAGTACCTCTCCATCTTATTTTTCTACAGAAAAGTTTTTGAGACATTTAGTAGTCTGAAACTTGAAATGAGAAAGTAGCTTCACAGCAAACCATAAAAAGATCAATCAATCAATTTTATTTTACAGCCAAAGGCCTGATAAAATACAGTACAAATTCATAAAAATAATTAAAAGAAGCTTATTTCAGATTGGGTAACTGGATTCCAAGGTGGGGTATCATAGAATAGAATCATAGAATCATAGAGTTGGACGAGACCTCAAGGGCCATCCAGTCCAACCCCCTGCCATGCAGGAACCCCCATCACAGGACTCCCAACAGATGGTCATCCAGCCTTTGCTTAAAAACTTCCAAAGAAGGAGACTCCACCAACTCAGTGGCAGCATATTCCACTGCTGAATAGCTCTAACCATCAGGAAGTTCTTCCTAATGTTCAAATGGAATCTCTTTTTCTGTCATTTGAAGCCATTGCTCCAAGTCCTAGTCTCTGAATCCACAGAAAACAAGCCAGTCCCCTCTTCGATATAAACATGGCTATCATATCCCCTCCGCCTTCTCTTTGTAAAACATTCCAAGATCCCTAAGCCACTCCTCGTAAGATATATGTTCCAGAAATTTAACCATCCTGGTCATCCTCCTCTATATCTAAGGTGGACGAGCCATCTTTTGGGCTATATTTGATATCTTCAAACAAAGCAGAAAAATGCTATTCTCAATGTTTGTCAAGTGAAACCTGGTTTTTGTTTCTCAGAGTGCTGCAGGACATTAGTGGGCAAGTTGGCACTACTGGAGGATCTCGAAGCAGATTTGGTGAATCTATATGGGTGATTCAGTCCAGCTCCTTATCCTTGTTAAGAAAAACACATCCAGATTGTTTTGTGGGATCAATAGACTCAATTTCAGATGTTACATGGGGGGGGCAGTAGGGGAGCATATTGCCCCTCCACATCAGGGTGTAAATAACTTCTTTGTAGCCATTCCTGATGTGTCATTGGTGTCTTTGTAGGAGCCGTAAAGATGTATTCTTTGGTGGGAGAGTTATGTAGCCCATACATGCTGTTGTTTTTACAAGGAGTACCAGCTGTCTCAGTTTTCTGGCTATGTGGATGTTCCTGTTTCTCTTTATTTTGGTGTCCCATGTCTGAGGTGTTGCATAAGATCAGCAGGAGAGGGACCAGAGAAAGGAAAGAAGGGGGTCTGTGGGCTGGAATCTTATTGCATTAATCCCAAATCAACCTGCAATCTGCGGTCCCTGTGTAAATATTAATTGTAATTTCAAATATAATACATTCTGCAAATCAAATTACAGCATTGTCAGACTCTTCCAGTTGCTCCTTAGTCGCAGGCAACTGTGTTGATTGAAGCAAATTTCTTTGCTTTTTCCTCCCCACCACAGCATTCCCTCCAACTCTCCCCCCATATCGGGGTGGTGGGAACCTGGTAAATGGGGCAATTGATGGTGTGTGTGTGTGTGTGTGTGTGTGTGTGTGTGTGTGTGTGTGTGTGTGTGTGTGTGTGTGAGGGGTTGGCTGATGAGGAAGGCACCACATTAGATGAAGGCATCTTCTGTTTTGTTTTCCTATGTGGGAACTGGGCAGTCATCACCAAGACTCCAGTCCTGCACCTATGAGTCAAAATGACATTTATTTATTTATTTATTTATTTATTTATTTATTTATTTATTTATTTATTTATACACTTATATCCTGCCCATCTTCCAGATCGGAACTCTGGGCGGCTAACAATACAAAGCAATAAAAGACAACAACAAATACAATAAAAAGGAGGGGAGGCTGTACCCTCCAACAGGGGTAACTAAGGCGGCATGAAAAAAAGAAAAGAAAAGAAAAGAAGTAGACTTAAGTAGGAAGGTCGCCAAAAGCCTCAATAAAAAGGTGAGTTTTCAAAGCCTTTTTAAAGGCAGGCAGGGACTCTGCAAGGCGCAGCTCACTGGGGAGATGGTTCCACAGCGTGGGGCCCACCACGGAGAAGGCACTGGCATGTGTACGCGATTTCTGTGCCTCTCTGGGTGTGGCCACCCTCAGTGAGCGCGCCTGCGCCATTCTCATGGGCCTGGTCCCAGTTGATCTCTGGGAGATACGCTCCAACAGGTACTCTGGTCCCAAGCCGTGGAGGGCTTTGAAAATCAAAACCAGGACCTTGAACCTTATCCGGAAGACAACGGGAAGCCAATGCAGGTGGGCCAGAACTGGGGTGATGTGCTCGAATCTACAGACTAGAACAGACTAGAACCTATTTCTAAGGAGCGTCTATGTGCCCTATGTGCTCTTCATAACTATGACAGGTGCAGGAGCCTAGCCTTTCTTTACATCTGTTGACCTAATTCAATATTCTTTCCACAATATGAAAACAATGCCCTCCCCTCCCTGCTTTTTAATGCAAAGGATGCAGAATCCCTCTTTATAGTTTGGAATAATAAGGCTCTACACAGTATTAAGACAACAATCCCTTGGAGCTAGGCTTGCTGCTGAAGATGTTCTCTAGAGCTCAGGCCAATTTGGACTTCTGTGGCCAATTTGAAAGTTTTGGTTTAACATAATGTACAGAATGGATGTTGAAAGATATCAAGTGCTTTTGAAAAAAACCTGCCCCACCTCCAAAGCATTATTGGCAGTGCCTGATCAATTGATGAGTGATTTCAGCTTATAGGATATGTTTATACTTTGGAAAAACTGGCCCAAATCCTGATAGTTACATTGAGAAATGTTGCACAGATGGGTTGGGATAGTCTTATACCTTACTGCTGCAATACACCATATCAATTCGCTACAAGATAAACAAATGTGAAAGAAAAATGCATTCCCTCTTGACCTGAAAGTGGTTTCCCTCTCAAAGATGCACAAGAGAGCTGCTTTAATGTAATACTTCCAAACGACTGTGGTACGTGTGAATAAGGCAATCCAAGGCCGCTTCTGTCTTGAGGAAAATCACCTCAGGCAGCAATAGATGACAAAAGGGATAGAGGTGCAGGCAGTTGTGTCTCTAGACAGCTTGTTTTGGGTCCTTCAAGTGCGATGAAGGATAACATTGCCAGTGTCCAACATGGTTTTTGTTGACAGAACTGAATAGTGCTATTTTGTCTTTTGCCTCAGGCAGCAAACATCTTCAGTAGACATGGGCACGACTTGGTGAAATTCTCGTTTCCGTTTCCGTTTCTCGTTTCCGTTACGGAATGGAAACGGTAACGACAATTACTCTGCCAGAACTCGAACTCGAACCGACTAAAGAAAAATTGGGTCTGATTTTTCGTGTTGTCGTTCCTGGCATCGCAGCGATCGCGCGATGCCAAGCGGCACAGGAAAAAAGTTTTAAAAATTAAAAAAAAACCGATTCCCGGCCAAAAAAGCAGGTGAAAATATGCCTGCCTGAGTGAGGGCACCGACCAGAGGGGTGGTTTCTTGGGGGGGGGGGTCCCCGGCCTCCCTCCCCTCCTCTCCTAGGCTGCGCAAAGTGCGCATCCTCGTCGTCGAGTTGCACTCGCCCACGCCAACTCGCCAAGTGGCGCGGCACAGGAAAAAAGTTTAAAAAAAAACCGATTCCCGCCCAAAAAAGCAGGCGAAAATATGCCTGCCTCAGTGAGGGCACCTACCAGAGGGGTGGTTTCGGGGGGGGGTCCCCGGCCTCCCTCCCCTCCTCTCCTGGGCTGCGCAAAGTGTGCATCCTCGTCATCGAGTCGCACTCGCCCACGCCAACTCGCCAAGCGGCGCGGTACAGGAAAAAAAAAAACACGATTCCCGGCCAAAAAAGCAGGCGAAAATATGCCTGCCTCAGTGAGGGCACCTACCAGAAGGGTGGTTTCTGGGGGGCGGGGGGTCCCCGGCCTCCCCCCCTCCTCTCCTGGGCTGTGCATCCTCGTCGTCTCGCCAACTCACTCGCCATGCCATGCGGTGCGGGCGGGGGATCCAAAATGGGGCGACTGCAATATTTATTTTGAAATCGTGGTCCAAAAACACACCAAAGCACCACAGAAACATGCGAAAATAGCTATTTTAAAACTGCCTGAATTTTTACAGTAGCAGCAGTGGGTTTTTCTTGCAACAAAACGTCTCCATTGATTTTATTTTATTTTATTTTTATTTTTATTTTTTTACACCTGCGCATTAATGATGGGCTGTCCATGGGAGTGGACCATGCAAATTTTTGGAGCCATATCCACCAATTGCATGGCCACTTGGCCAGGTTTTGACCAAGACTTCTGGGATGTGCCAGTCGGGCATAAAAAGCCACTAACCCTAGCCCGAACCCGAACCCAAACCCTAACCCTAACCCATACGCCAGTACACTGTCCTTCTTAGTGGGTCAGAGAGGCACCCAGAGGTGCACCCCAGTAACTCACCCTAACCTTACCAGTAACCCTAATCCTAGCCCTTGCGCTAACCCCTAACCCCAAGCCAGATCTGTGTACTCGCATTGCACTACAGCAAGTACACTTCCCTCTTAGTGAGTCACAGCGGGCGCCCTTAGGGGTCCAGTGACTCACAGTCCTCTGTCACTTCGCTCTCCAGCAGGCAGTGAGGCACCCGAAAGAGAGGTGCCTCTGCCTGCTACTGCTGCTGCAACAACTTAATGGTATGCATATCCAATTGGCTATGCATGCCATTTTGTAGCGGGTGAGGAGAGGAGGCACCCACGAGGTGCCTCCAGGAGCCCGCTTTCCCTTCATGGCGGGCCAGAGGAGGCACCCACCCAGAGGTGCCTCCAGGAGCCCCCCCAAAACCAGTACTAACAACAGATGAAAAACCGACAAACGAAACGACAAATTTTTGGAAAATTTCGCGAAAAACGGAAACGAGCCGAAACGGGCCGGCTCCGACACACGACAACTCGAAACGTAATTTTTCCTGGTCGTGCCCATCTCTAATCTTCAGTCAACCAACAGTTGCTAGAACATACAATGACTCCAATATTTTAGGTCAGGAGTTGGAATGATGTGCTCTGCTAGCTGTAAACAGGCCTGGGGGTGGTTTTGCACCACTGAGCCCTATCTGGACCCTTGGGAAGACCTTTATTTTTTAGGGTCGAAAATGAGAATTGCTACATCTGGAAATCTCCAGGAGCAGAAGTTACCCCTCTAGAGCAGAAATCATTTTTAAATATGAACAAAGCAGCAGTTATTATCTCATAGTTTTGTGTGGAGGTGCTATCCCAAATTTTAGGGTAACACTTTTCTAAAGTATTCCTCTCTGGTGGAAGACCAGGCAAGGATGAGCCAGCTGAGAGTCAATGCAATTTCACTGAGAAAAAAAAACAAAAAAAACCCCAGAAATAAGATGGGGAATTCTCTTAATGCAGAGAAGACCACAAACAAACAGAAAACAGAACTTTTATAGATTTCAAATAATGTCTGCCTACTCACAGTTTAGGCTTAGACCCATCTGCTACAAAATTCTGTCAGGCAAAGTTCTCAGGAAATATGAAATAGTTATGGATTCCCAGTGTGGTGTAGTGGATTGAGTGATGGGCTAGGACTTTGGAGAACACAGTTTGGAATCTTGGATCCTTACTTGGCCATGGAAATGCACTGAAAAATATAATTTTCTTATAAAGCATTTTTTTCAGACTGAACATGCAGTTTTCTGGACCAAAAAAGTAACTTTTCTGGACTTCATTTCCACTGATTTACTCACACTTTAAAAAGGCATTTCCTTCACCATTGCAAGACTGATGTTTTTAGCTGAAAAAATGCACTTTCCAGACAATAAAGTCTCTGTGGCAAACTAAGGTATCTGGAGCCACAGCAGCAACTTCACAGCAGAGTATCTCCTCAACAGCTCCTGTGGCCTCTCTTACAAGGTCGCGACTCTCCTTGCCCCAGTGCCAGATGGCTCTCTAGATATGGATGGTTCACCTGTCCTGACAGCTAACAGGACTTGCACACTGAGCTGAGAAGGAAAGGTTTACAGCCTTACAGAATGGTTTGCAGGAGGCCACGTTTACAGGAAAAACTACCATGAGGCACGGCACCTCTGAACGATTTTTCCTGGCATCTGTTATCTCCTCCGCTTGTTAATTTCACGAAGGGCTTTAAGTAATTCCAAGAGATAATTCTTAGCTCCTTCCAAGACGGCTCAGTTTCTGTTTTCCCACGTGGCTTTTTGCCAGCATTAGGACTCGGCGGCTGCTAGAGCTAAATCTTGTTCCAACTGTAATTGCATTTGGGCTGCCGTCACCAGAAGTGCCAGGAGCTTAACTCTGACAGGCCACCACCTAATTGTATTGCCGATGCTTTTCGAGGAGTCCCTGCTTCTTGGAAGCCTCATTATTTGGGCTGGTATGTGGGAAATACCTGCTGCCTTATTGTGCCAAGTACCTTGAAGTCTGCTTCTTCTACAGACATGCACAGCTGGCGAAAAGCAATTATTGGTATTCACAATTTAAATTCTAATCTGCATTTAGAAGTTAGGGACTGAAACCCACCAGTACCCTCCATAAAAATGTTCACAGTGCTGCAGACTGATATTATTTTGCCTCAGTCTCACACAAGTGTGTGGAGAAAGTCTTTTGCTCTTGAGAAACGAGTGGTTTAAGACATAGCTCTGCAGAAATGCTCTGAAGACAAGGATGGCCAGCCTTAATGTCTGTGAAGATTCTCGGGCATCCAGCTGAGTTAATCTGGAAGTTCAGTCATGGCAACTGGACTTCTTTTTCCTGAGAGAGAGAAATGTTTCGCTGCTCATCCAAACAGCTTCATCGGTCCGATCACCAGTCACCAGGCTGATGAAGCTGTTTGGATGAGTAGCGAAATGTTTCTGTCTCTCAAGAAAAAGAAATCCAGTTGCCATGAACTTCTGGACCAGCCTTAATCTGGTCATGTGCCCAGTCTGATAAAGAATAGTCCTCTTTTTGAACCATAGCTTGGAAAACTCACCTTGTTACACTTCAGTTCCCAGAATCTCTGACTGTTCAAATACCAAGGCCAATTTAATGGGGGACTCTTAAATTTGTAGCTCAAAATGTCATTTTTCCAAATTCTGATTTGTTAGAACATTATACTCTGCTGGAAAAAACAAATGCATAATAACCAAGACAACACATCAACAGCAGACAACTAGAATACTTCGCTCACATAATGAGAAATAAAATGCCTTGATTACTACAGCCTATTGTTCAAAGCAAAATATACATTATAGGAAAAGAAATGCAGGATGGAGGACTTATAGGCAGAAGAACCTTAGGGTTTGGTTTGGGCAGAGCATAACTTCACTGTTTAGAGTTGCTGTTTTCAAAGTCAAAATTGCCATGATGACATTCAGGCTCCAGTGAGAGAGAAGCAACCAAGCTCCATAACAACAAAATATCTGCAAATTTATTTCTAGATCTAAGAGCAATTGGGCAAAGTCTGATTGATACCTGTGTGATGTTTGCATAACCTGCCATAGCTTAGGTGTGTCTAACGTAATGGCAATACATGGTGCATTCTGGCTGACAATTGGGTGTGCTACAAGCTCATGAGTGAGATGAACCTCAGCACCTCAACAATTAGTGACACAAATTACACAAAGCTTACATGAACACCAGAAGGATTCTATGGAATACCTTTGGGAGAACTGTGTAAGCGATTCTGAGAGCTTCTTGAAGCTGTAACCAAAATCTAGATATTCTCCATAAATATTGAGATAGGTTAGGTAGCACGAAAGCAGCCCTGTTTTACTTTCTAATTGGCCAATCTTGAAGATAAATTTTGAACTCAGGAGCAACGTTGATCCCTGACCTTGTTAATTGGTTTTCAAGAGGAACCTTTGAATATCTGGGACCACGGAACAATCAGGATCACAATGAAGAGGGGACCCAAAAATTAAAATACAGTACAAGGTTTTAGATCTGTTGCTTATACTGTATAAGAAACCTAGTGGTACAGGACAGCCGTTTGATGTAGCTGTTAAATTACTGGACTCAAAATGGGAGAGCTTCATTCTAGACCCTAGTTGTTTCATGTAATGTCAATGTCATCTGTACAGTCAAGGAGCCATTTTCATGTTTATACAGTATAAACATTCTTACAGATCTGTTCTGTCTTCTGCCCTTGTTGTTATGTGCCATCAAGTCACCCTCGACTTAACAGTGGCCCTCTCAATGAATGATCTCCAAACTGTCCTGTCCTCAGCAACCCTGCTCAAGTCTTGGGAATTCTAGTCTGTGGTTCCTTTATAGGAAGTAGAGATGGGCATGACTTAGCGGTATTCCCGTTTCCGTTTCCGTTACTCGGTTCCGTTACTCTACGGAAACGGTAACGGGAATTACTCCGCCAGACTTCGAGCTCGAACCGACGAACGAACAATTTTGGTCTGATTTGTCGTGCTCGTTCCTTGCATCGTGCGATTGCGCGATGCCACACGGCACAGAAAAAAAGTTTTTAAAAGTTAAAAAAACCCGGTTCCCGGCCAAAAAGCAGGCGGAAAAATGCCTGCCGTGCCTCAGGGCACCTACCAGAGGGGTTGTTTCTGGAGGTCCCCGGCCTCCCCCCCCATCCCCCGTCCTGGGCTGCTCTGGTGGGACTCGCCGCAGGCTCGCAGCCAGCAAAAAGCCCAGTCTCGCCGCCGGCCGCCCGCAATTAAAGCGCAAGCAAGCGGCACGGACGGCACAGGAAAAAACTTTTAAACTCTCCCCCCACCCATTCCCGGGCCAAAAAAGCAGGCGGAAAATTGCCTGCTTGACTAAGGGCGCAGGGCACCTACCGGAGGGGTGGTTTCTGGAGGGGGGGTCCCGCCTCCCCCCCGTCCTGGGCAGCCGGACTCGAGTTGCCATTTCGCCATGCCATGCGGTGCGGGCGGGGGATCCAAAATGGGGCGGCAAACGCAATATTGTTTTTGAAATCGTGGTCCAAAAACATACAAGCACAACAGAAACACGCGAAAATTTATAAACTGCCAGATTTTTCACAGTAGCAGTGGGTTTTTTCTTGCAACAAAATGTCTCTCCTCTCCTCCTCTGTCCTCCATTGATTTTATTTTATTTTATTTTTTTTACACCTGCGCAATGATGGGCTGGCCGAGTGGCCAGCCATGTGGGAGTGGACAACCATGCAAATTTTTGGAGCCATCCCACCAGTCGCATGGCCACTTGGCCATGGAGACTTCTGGGATGTGCCAAAAAGCCCCCTAAAACCTGCCCTAGCCCTAACCCTAACCCTTGACTCCGTACCCATACGTCACAGACTGTCTTCTTAGTGGGTCAGAGAGGCACCCAGAGGTGCAACCCACTAGCCCACCGTAACCTTACCCGTCACTAGCCTAACCCTAGCCATTGCACTAAGCCACCTTAAAGCCAGATCTACTTGCTTGCATTGCACTACACGCAGCAAGTACAATTCCCTTCTGTGTGAGACATGGTGGTGCGAGAGCCTTGTGCAGGGCGGGCATGACGCTATCACTCTCACTGGTCTCACTGTCTGCACTGTTATGCAATATCCATATGGCTATTGCATAGCATTTTGCAGCAGCAGCAGGTGAGGAGGGGAGACCCCCATGTAGAGGGGTCTCTTGGAGCCTGCTTCCCCTTCCTAGTGGGTGAGGATAGGAGGCACCCACGGGTGCCTCCAGGAGCCCACTTTCCCTTTATAGCGGGCCAGAGGAGGCACCCACCCCACAGAGGTGCCTCCAGGAGCCCGCTCCCCCCCCAAAACCAGTACTAACGACAACGAAAAAACAAAAAAACGAACCGACTAATTTTTGCGAATTTTCGCGAAAACCGGAAACGAGCCGAAACGGGACCGGCCCGACTAACGACAACTCGAAAAAAATTTTTTTGCAAGTCGTGCCCATCTCTAATAGGAAGTCAATCCACCTCACGTTTGGTCTTCCTCTTGTCCTGCTTCCCTTAACGTTTCCCATTATTGTTGTGAATCTTGCCTTTTCACCATGTGCCCAAAGTGCGACAGCATCGGTTTCTTCATCATTTGTGCCTCCAAAGATAGTGTAGGCTTAATTTGCTCCAGGACCCACTTGTTCATTGTTCTGGGAGTCCAGAGTATCCCCAAAGCTCTCCTCCAGCACCATATTCATATAAATCAATATTTTTCTAGTTGTGTTCTGCCCCAGTTGATCAGAAAACTGATGCGGTCTTCTCTTTTCCACTCTCAGTTCCTCCTTGAAACACCATCTTCCTGCAAGTTCTGTCCCCCCCCCTTTGGAGCTTCATACTTCTTTCCTTTCAGTGCTTTTGAACAAACATTAGTTTATTCCAGTGGCTAGAGACTGTTTGTACCCATGGCTAGTCTACCGTAAAAAATGGGCTTTACTGGGCATCTGGTACATTCCTGTATTGCACATAGTGATCACATATTGATGCTTGGTGTAACAGCCTCCTGCGTGTGATGCTTTCTTCTATGTTGTCAGTGTGTTTGTTGTGTGACCTGGACTCTCTCTCTCTCTCTCTCTCTCTCTCTCTCTCTCTCTCTCTTTTCCATGGGAAATCTCTGGTAACATCCTGCCTGTGGTGCTCTATGCTTCCAAACCGTACATTCAACCCCCCCTTCATTACTTACTCCTAAAGTGGTTCAGTGGTTGTTCCATCAGCCTCCACAGTCACAATATTACTTCTTTTGGATTATTTTGATACTTGCCACCACAATGTTGTGGCAAAAGCCCTTGACAAGGATTTGAAAGGTCCAGGTTGTAAGCCCTGTAAAACCCAATGCATTACAAGATATGTAAAAGTTGATAAAATATATGTTATGTATATTTAACAGATAGTGGAAAGAGAATTGTAAAATGGAGGCAGTTAGATTCTGCAGACTCATGATGTTAATTCACAAGTGTAAGAGATAAGTAATCACAGGCATGTTATGTGATGAAGCACAGGTGAAAGAATTTATAGCATCATGATTGTATCAGATTGCATCAGATTGTAATTAGTGATGACTCACATCTGATGGGTACTGAACTGTATAAAAAGCACTAGCTTTTCATTTGTTAGGTGGGTCTGTCTATGGTGAGAGACAGAACCCCACACTCTGTTTGTCTGTTGTAAATATTGCTTGGTTGTTATGCTGTATATATTTTTTGATGTATATATGAATATATGAGTTTTTACTCTACCCATTGTCATTGTCTCTTCATAACCTAACTCTGCAATACTTTATATCAATACTGACATTTTATCTGCACGCTACTGCTGCACTGCTCTGTGCCAAGCACAAGTAAATATTATATTTGTTGCTTAATTGCTGATAGGGTTATGGGCCCAGCTGGGTCAGCTGCCTGATGGGTTTTGTTGTACCTGTATAGATAAAGTGTGTGCTGTATAAAGTTGTGTTTTTGCAGAGAAAAAAGGTTTGGAGTTGGAACGGAGACAAAGAGGAGCTGCAAAGGATTTTTCTCTCTGAGGCTTGGAAGCGAACAGAGGAGATAAGCAGCTGATAAGGGCAAGCCAAGCAAAACAGAGTGTTGTGAATGAAAGAGATCCTTTGCTGAAGGCTGAATGATGTCAGACGTGGATGAAGAAGCTGAATTAAGTGTTGCAGATAACGGCGGAGTCAAGCCGGCACTATCAGCTGTTGCAGTCCGGACGGGGTTTTAGATGACCCTGCCAGCAGGCGTCATCCAGAGAGAGAGAGAGTCGGGAACGATCGTTGTAGTACAGTACTGGGAGAGCTCTGATGAAGCCAGATGGCTGACTTTTCTCTCGGCCCCCACCAGCGCTTTATTTATGCATAGTGACAATACATCCCATCACCTACACAAAACTCCTACATAATTGTTTCTCTACGCATGTGTCGGGCTAAACCAATCATCTGTGGATACTTGTCAATATCTGATTACTGTTGTGAAGTGCGCATGCCTACTGTTAAGCGGAAGAATCATTGTTGCGGCTGTGTCAACCTTATCTCTCCTTATCTACTGACGCTTCATTGTATCATGGCCAAACAGGTGCAGTGTGTGGATATTGAAGCTGATGTGAGGCATAGCTAGACATTAACTAGCTGTAGGCTTTTACAAGACATAGCTGCATATTAACTAGATTTCTTTGCCTACGGAGCATAATTACATATATTAACTAAATGTAGGCATCCTGCAGAACACAGCTGCATATTGAGTGTGGGTCTTGCTATATTGTCCTATGATAGTAGGCTGGCTAGATGTTTGCCAAGGCCTTTGAAAGCACCCCCACATGTCCCCTTTCTAAATTATTCATTTTTGATTTGATTTAGATTAGGTTCAGCATGAGGCAAAACATAAGCAACAGGTCGATAGACAACATGAAGATTAGAGTTATTTGGATTCAAGTCCAGAGAAGCTTCATCAGGATCCGTTCTACTGACGGGAAGATATCGTGTTGACACGGAGACCGCAAGGGCGCTGCGGTTTGACTCTACTCTTGACACGCAGGATCTCAATGTAGCAATGAGGGAGGGGATGCATTGAACAAAACAACACAAGCTAACACAAAACAGATCCTTAATGACCCACTTACTATAAATAGACCCAGTTAAGGATGTATAATCAGGACTAAACATGGGTAGTTCATGATATATGTCCTTAATGAGTAGAATTTACAAAAGCATTGCTAAAAGAGTAGGTAGAATTCCTATTACCATAAAGGAAGAAATAATCATTTTCCGAAAAGGGATGGCTTCGGGGCTAGTTGTGTTAATTCCCTCAAAAAGGGTAGATTGGTGTATGTTTTGTAGCTGAGCTACTACCAAATCAGGAACACTAAGAGGCATGGGCAAAAATGACATAGAGGCTACTGATATGGGAGTCTCATGGGTGAGAGAAACTTGCTTCCCATGAAATTCAAACATATATTGTGCATGTTTAAGCCATGTGTTAGGCAGTGAAAATTCCTGTTGTGCCTGCATTTGTGATATTATGATCTGCTGATGCTATCACTATGCCTAAGAAAAAAAGGAGGAAACCCAGCATGCTGAATTTGAATCGTCAGCAGATGCAGGTTCAGGTGGCATTAGTGTCTTACGCCAAGGTCTGACACAACGGGTCGGAATCCAACTGCTCTTGAGATCTGAAATGAAACTCAACAAGAGTGTGTGAGGAATCTTTGAGAAAACTCAAATGATTAATAGTAAATAAAACCTTAAAAATAACAACAAGTATATCTGTTGGAGGGACCCCCTTCCCTTCCGTTTGTTTAGCAAGCAGCTGTCAACAAAATAAGGTACCGTTCGGGTCTGAAGAGCTTCCTGCAACTGAAAGAAAAGAGACATTAGATCTTGTACATCAGGAAACTGAAACAAAAGGCGATACACATACTGTGTATCAACAATGAGATTAAAGGGAGTGTCAGAAAAAATGTTGAAAGGCCAAAATCACTGCAGCAAGTTCCACATGTCGAGCAGAGCATTGGTCGGTCGTAAAAACCGGATGACAATCCCCATTCTGGTCCTGATACATGAAAACTCTTTTTGTTTTAGTGCCATCTGTAAAAATAGTGGGAACATCTGAAGGAGGGTGAAGACGTCTTGTTAAAGCAATAGTCGCCGAAAGAATTGTAGCAAGAAGAGTGAGGCGTGGATCCTTTGGAGGGTTGAAAATGTATTTGCCAGAGAAGCCATCCAATGCCACTTGAAAGTCCTATGAGGTGGCATGTACATGCTCTAGTTGGTCCCGTGTAAGAGAAATGTAGAGAGCCTGTGTTGGAAATGATCAGGAGAGTCGCAGCGGAAGCATCGAGAGGGGTTTGCCCCTGTTCGAGCCTATGCACCTTTTGGTGGTCCGGCAAAGCCGCGGGAACGGATTGAATTGATTACGTTAGGCTCTAACTCCGCCACTGCTGACATCACCTGAAGCTTATGCTCAAAGGTGCCTACGTTTTGACAGATACGAAGCATCTCAGAAAGGGGTGTCTTGTCCCTTTTATAAATGGGTGTCAAAGCCCTCTTGCAATCTGCATTAGCATTCTCAAAAGCCAACTGCCCTATTACAAGAGAGCGCGCTTCCAGATTCTCACTTTGCCGTTCAGCTGCAGTAAGAAGACGGCTAACAAAGGTTGCATGATCTTCCTTAGCCCCCTGCCTGATGGCTGAGAATGCTCCATCCTGATCTTGTCTGCTAGGCACCCGAATCAAAGCCTTGAAAGCCAGATTTCCAACATCTCTTAAAACTGCATCACTCAGGGTCAGCTGTTTGTCCAGAGTCTGATAATCACCTGTGCCAGCATACTGCTCTGTAGAGATAGGATCTGGGGGTCTCTCTGCACCTTCAGCAAGGGTAATGAGAGCAGTCGCATGAGCTTGCTTATTGCGAGCGCTCAACTGTGCAGCCAAATCCTTAAAATTTTGAGCCCATATCTGATAATCTGCTGGAGTAAGCACAGCCTGACACATCAAACGCCAATCATAAAGGAGTAAGCCAGCTTCCACAATAGCATGCAAAAGAGTTCTTGTATAGGGAGCATGCAACCCATTCATCTTCACACTTTCCATTAACTGCTTCACTATTTTCATATCAACTGGCTGATATTTTGGCCGAGCTCCCTCCAGACGTAACACAGGAAAAGCCAAAACAGGGTGGGTAACACACAGTTCAGGATTTGAAGCTATTACTTCTGAAACAGGAGAACAATATTGACGTGTTGCACCCTCAGCAGAAGGCAAAACCGTGGGGGGTGGATTGGCAACTGCAGAGGCTGCTACTGTACAACACAGCGGTGCTGGAGATGAGACTTGGGGGGTCTCAGCTTCAAGCTCCTTTTCCTTGTTTAACAGCAACCCTTTCTCCTGCTCATATGCCGGTGGTGCCGTGGCGGGCAGCGGTGGATAAATCACCGGGGCAGGCGGAGGCAAAATTTGTGGCAAAGGATATGAAAGAGTTTGCTGGGCAAATAGAATGTTAGCCGGTGTGAGTCCCTTTAAAGCAGCACGAACCTTACACCATGCATAAAGAGTAGACAGAGGGACTCTCGGGTGACCCTGAAAGCAAGTCCCAATCTTCACCCAGTCTTGCAAGGAAAAGGTACCCTGTTCTGGAACCCAGGGGCAGACGTCCTGGATTGCTAATACCAATTCAGCGACATCATCTTTTGAAATGGAATGCCCCTCCTTTGTTACTAGTTCATAGAGTTCGTCAGCATAACGCTGCTGAGGTGCCGAGAGCTTAGAGCCCATAATTAGTTGGTTCAACTGGGCTTAAGGCAAGGGAGAACGCTCACCTGGTGAGGCTGCAGCTAGGGGACCAAACGGTCGGGTGAGGTTCTGTCGTGTCTTCACAGGTATCACGTCGGGGTCACCACATGTTGCAGTCCGGACGGGGTTTTAGATGACCCTGCCAGCAGGCGTCATCCAGAGAGAGAGAGAGTCGGGAACGATCGTTGTAGTACAGTACTGGGAGAGCTCTGATGAAGCCAGATGGCTGACTTTTCTCTCGGCCCCCACCAGCGCTTTATTTATGCATAGTGACAATACATCCCATCACCTACACAAAACTCCTACATAATTGTTTCTCTACGCATGTGTCGGGCTAAACCAATCATCTGTGGATACTTGTCAATATCTGATTACTGTTGTGAAGTGCGCATGCCTACTGTTAAGCGGAAGAATCATTGTTGCGGCTGTGTCAACCTTATCTCTCCTTATCTACTGACGCTTCATTGTATCATGGCCAAACAGGTGCAGTGTGTGGATATTGAAGCTGATGTGAGGCATAGCTAGACATTAACTAGCTGTAGGCTTTTACAAGACATAGCTGCATATTAACTAGATTTCTTTGCCTACGGAGCATAATTACATATTAACTAAATGTAGGCATCCTGCAGAACACAGCTGCATATTGAGTGTGGGTCTTGCTATATTGTCCTATGATAGTAGGCTGGCTAGATGTTTGCCAAGGCCTTTGAAAGCACCCCCACAATCAGCGAAGATGGCAAGTATAAATTTATCTTCAATGCCTCTAGTTAAGCTGTCTGACAGTAATTACCTGAACTGGTGTCTGCGTATGAAGCATTTTTTGATTTTCCATTAGCTATATCAGTATGTAGAACAAGAGCTGGAAGAAGATTCAGATGAGCAATGTATCAAAGAGGATGCAAAAGCCTTGGCGATTTTGATGTTATCCTTGGAGGAGTCACAGTTTGTTTATGTAAAAGAAGCTAAAATGGCACGTGAAGCATGGTTAGCTTTGAGAACTGCTCACATCAAGGACTCAGCTGGAAGTAAGATATCACTAATGAAGCAGCTTTTCCGGACAAGGCAAAGCCCAGGTGAAACTATTTCTGATCACGTAAGGAAAGTAAATAATATTTTTCAGCAGTTGTCTGAAGTGGGCATTCAACATGATGAGGAGTATAAATGTCTTGTGATATTGTCAAGCCTGGATGAGCCCTATGACAATTTAGTAATGGGGATGGAAGCTTTGAAAAGTGATGATTTGTCTGTCTCATATATCCAGTCAAGGTTGCAGCAGGAGGAACAGAGAAGAGCTGATTCTAAAGTAAATAAGAAGCCTGTTCAAGTTTCTGGAGAGACAATCCAGGTAGTAAGAAAATGCCACAATTGTGGGAGTGACAAACATATTTTGTGTTTCTGTGATAAGGTAAACAAGCGGCAAAAGCAAAAAAGAGTTGCAGGCACACGCTGGAAGAGTGAAGGTCACCAGCTGTCTGTGATTAATGATAACAATGAACAGGAGGGCTCAAAGCAGGAATTATTTATTGTAGATTCAGGAGCCAGCATTCATTGTATAAACAAGAAATGTTTGTTTGAAAAACTAACTTTGTTTAACTCTAGAAATGTAACCTTGGCAGACGGAACTCAGGCGGAAATTTGTGGAGAAGGTAAAATATTTTTAAGTCTCTCAAGTGTGTTTTTGAGAAGGTCCTGTACATACCGTCTCTAAAAAATAATTTGTTGAGTGTGCCTATGCTTGTGAAGGAAGGATTTAATGTACAGTTCAATGAGAGCAGTTGCAAAATTGTAAAAAATGGGAAAACAGTTGCAACTGGACGGCTGCAAAACAATTTGTTTGTGATTAGTACAGCAGAGAAATCTTTGAATATGGTTGATAATAAGCCTCTACATGACAAATGCATTCATTTAATACATAGAAGATTGGGGCATCTAGGTTTTGAAAACATTAGAAAAACTCTGCAACATGTGGAACATGGGTCTGTGCAAAGCTGTGATAAGTATTTAGATTGCCATGTTTGCAAAAATACGAAAATTAAGTCTGCTCCCATTGCAAGAAAAAGTTTGAGAAAGTCACATCATCCTCTACAGCTGGTACATATTGATGTAATTGGACCCATGGCAAATTCTTTTGGTGGTGCCAGATTCTGTTTAGTAATAACAGATGAATTTTCTCGATATTCTTGGGTCTACATAATGAAGCACAAAAGTGAAGTGAGTGCTATGTTTAGGAAATGGTTTCAAATGGCAGAGCGTCAGTACAAGCAGAAGATTGTCGCTATACAGAGTTGATAGAGGAGGTGAATTCTTATGTAAACAGTTTGTTGACTATTTGGAGAAAAGAGGGGTGAAACACAGATTGACTAACCCTGCAGCTTCTGCTGAACGTGGTCTAGCTGAAAGGAAGAATGGGATTCTTCAAAACATAATGAATGCAATGTTGACTGATGCAAAACTTCCCAGAGGTTATTGGGCTGAGGCAATGAAGTATGCAAATTATGTGTCTAATAGAGTATGGAGTTCAGCTGTTAATGAAGTTCCTTATACTCTGCTACATGGTAAGAGACCTACAATCAAATATCTTCGTTTATTTGGCTCTGAAGCCTGGGTATTGGTTCCAAAGAAATATAGACACAAGAATAGCCCAAAGTCAAGGAAAGTTATGTTTATTGGTTTTCAACCTGCTGCAAAATCCTGGCGTTTTTGCGATAATCATGGGAAAGTTTATATTAGCAGATCTGCAACGTTTTGTGAACAAAGAAACTGGGAAGATCTACATGCAAACAATGAAGTGTTTTTGCCAAGTATTTGTCCCCACACTGAGTCTGCTGAGGAAGATTCCAGTGATGGAGGGGAGTCGACATCATTGCATGATGAAAAGGTTGATGAGGAGCCAGTGTTGCTCAGAAAGTCTACAAGATCCAATTTTGGAGTGCCACCTGAAAGGTTTGTTGTTAAGTTTGTATCCCATGAGCCACAGATTTGTGAAGATGTACTGCAAGTGCCTGGAGAGGACAAGAAAGCAGTGGATGATGGCTATGGAAGAAGAGCATGTGTCTCTGAAGGATCGGTGAGTGGATGCACCAGGAGATGGCGCCAGAGAGCAATGGACATTTTGCATGAGAAATAGGTTTTTCTCAAAGTAGGGCAGATCCATGGTTGTATACAAAGGGTTTTTTGATATTGATTGTGTTTGTTGATTATTTATGTTTAATGGTGCCTGATATCTCACATGTGAAGTGGTTTATGTCTTCATTAGGCAAAGAAGTAAAAATGAAGCATCTTGGTGAGATACAACATTATTTAGGGGTTGATGTCACAACTGATCCTGAAGGTAATTTCTATCTGTGTCAAAGTGACAAGATAGAGCAGCTAATACAGAAGTGTAAGATGGGAGACTGCAATATAGTCTCGACACCCATGGAGGTGGGGTTCAACAGAGACCCAGATGATGGGAATTTTGGAAATGTTGAACTATACCAATCTGTATTGGGCTCATTAATGTATTTGTGTTCATGGTCTAGGCCTGATATTGCAGCAACTATCAACATATTGTCTCAACATGCTGCAAAGCCATTGATGAAGCATTGGAAAGGTATAAAGCGTGTTTTGAGATACCTTAAAGGAACAATGCATGAAAGGTTGAAAATATCCATGTGTGATAATCTTGATTTAATTAGCTATGCAGATGCTGACTGGGGTTCAAGTCCAGAAAGGAGGTCATTATCTGGATATGCCATTTTCTTAGGTAACTCACTAATTGTATGGAAGGCCCGAAGGCAAAGGTACATTTCGTGCTCTACTACGGAGGCAGAGTATGGGGCTGTGAGTGACTTGTGTTGTGAGTTAACCTGGGTGGTGCAGTTGTTAAAGGATGTAAATGTGAGTGTTAAACTACCAGTCAAAGTGTATAATGATTATTTTTCATGTATCCAATTAACACAGAATCAGAAGGTCAGATCCAGAAGCAAGCATATTGGTATCCGTTACCAGAATGTGAAGGACTGCATAGAACAACATTTGATTGTATTAGAATATTGTACTAGTGTTGACAATTATGCAGATATATTTACAAAGCCTTTATGTAAAGAAAAACATGTATGTTTTAAGAAAAGGCTAGGAGTTGAAATCTGTTAAATATAGGAGGGGTGTCAAGATATGTAAAAGTTGATAAAATATATGTTATGTATATTTAACAGATAGTGGAAAGAGAATTGTAAAATGGAGGCAGTTAGATTCTGCAGACTCATGATGCTAATTCACAAGTGTAAGAGATAAGTAATCACAGGCATGTTATGTGATGAAGCACAGGTGAAAGAATTTATAGCATCATGATTGTATCAGATTGCATCAGATTGTAATTAGTGATGACTCACATCTGATGGGTACTGAACTGTATAAAAAGCACTAGCTTTTCATTTGTTAGGTGGGTCTGTCTATGGTGAGAGACAGAACCCCACACTCTGTTTGTCTGTTGTAAATATTGCTTGGTTGTTATGCTGTATATATTTTTGATGTATATATGAATATATGAGTTTTTACTCTACCCATTGTCATTGTCTCTTCATAACCTAACTCTGCAATACTTTATATCAATACTGACATTTTATCTGCACGCTACTGCTGCACTGCTCTGTGCCAAGCACAAGTAAATATTATATTTGTTGCTTAATTGCTGATAGTATTACCTGAGGATAAGAATAAGGAAACTATGGATGAATGAATCATTCTCCACATTTAATAAAACGAGTAGCGTACCTATAGGAAACCTGTTGTTAGGAGTGAATCTACCCTAAGTGTTCACTGCTAAAACCAGTTTACATTTGTAGACATTCCCTTCTGTCTCTGGGAGGAGAGAGGGCTGCTCGAGATGAGCAGTAATTTATTCTGGCCACTAGAATTCTAGATTCCTAATACCCACTCGGCCACTAAAGAGAATGGCCTTTAATTTGGGGGAGGGGGGCTGTTGCCTTCTTTTATTGCTCATAGCAATCATAATTCTAATTCAGGGGTGGGCAGAATGCTTGTTTGAAAGGGTGTTTAGTAAAATGTTGGTGGCTGTGGGGTAGGGTTCAGAAAAATAATGGCCCATGGGCTGCAACTGCTCCAAGCCTTGCTGTTGTTTGAACAGGAGATTATGAGGACCGGATCTGAAATTGCACCTAGGGGGATAGGGGATCTGTGTCCCTTTTGGTTTTGCTAGACCTCTCAGCTGCTTTTGACACTATAGACCATGGCATCCTGACCCATCTTTCTGAAATGGGAATCGGGGGTACTGCATTAAAGTGGCTCCAGTCCTTCCTGCAGGATAGAATGCAGAATGTGGTGTTAGGTGATTCATGTTTGACACCACAGCCACTGACCTGTGGAGTTCCCCAGGGTTCTGTTTTGTCTCCTATGTTATGTAACCTCTATATGAAGCCACTGGGAGACACTATCAGGTCTTTTGGGGTTAAGTGCCACCAGTATGCCAGTGATACCCAGCTCTACCTCTCGTCACCTCCGGATTCTAAGGGAGCAACTATCTCAACTTTCCATGAGTGTTTAGCTGCAGTAATGAACTGGATGAGGATGAAAAAATAAAACTAAACCCAGACAAGACAGAGGTGCTCCTGGTCAGTTGAAAGAGAGAACAAGGGATAGGGATACAACCTGTACTGGATGGGGACACCCACCAATTGAAAAATCAGGTATGCAGCTTGGTTTTCCCCTCGACTCATCCTTGAGCTTGGATGCCCAGGTCACGGCTGTGGCCAGGAGCGCATTTACAGGCTCGTATGCAAGTCACGTCCCTTTCTTGAGAAATCAGTTCTGGCCACGGTGATACATGCCCTAGTGACATCCCGGCTAGAGTAATGCAATGTGCTCTATGTGGGGCTACCGATGAAAAGTCTCAGGAAACTTCAACGGGTCCAAAATGCAGCAGCCAGACTGCTCACTGGGGTGGGGTACACAGATCACATTACACCCCTATTAAAACAGCTCCACTGGCTGCCAAGCACTATCAATTCAAGGTGCTGACCTTGACCTACAAAGCACTATATGACCTGCACCTTAGCTACCTCAAAGATTGAATCTCACAGTATGAACCAACTTGGGTGTTAAGGTCATCAGGAGAGGCCCTTCTCTCCATCCCGCCACCCTCACAGATACGTCTCGTGGGAACCCATGAAAGGGCCTTCTCAGCTGTTGCACCCAGACTCTGGAACTCCCTCCAACTAGAGGCCAGGACTGCCTCATCTCTGTTGTCCTTCCATAAACAGGCAAATACATTTCTCTTCAGGTGAGCTTTCCCTGAGTGATGGTCTACCATTATATGTCTTTTATATGAATCTATAGGTTCGCATAGACTTTATCTTTTTAACTACTTATAACCTTGTAGCTTTAATGTAATGTTGTGACTTAGGTATACCTGACTGGCCCAGGTGATCTTCCCTACTTCTTCAGTTTTGAGTTTTTAATTGCTGTAAGATGTCCCTCAATTTCTTGTTCTCAAATACTTGAACATGTCTTAATTGTACTGGACTGTATATTATCCCTCATTACTGTAAGCCACCTTGGGTCCTTTTCCAAGGAGAAAGGTGGGGTATAAATACTCTAAAAATAAATAAATAAATATGATGATCATCTGTATGTATGTATGTATGTATGTATGTATGTATGTATGTATGTATGTACATGTACTTTCTTTCTTTCTTTCTTTCTTTCTTTCTTTCTTTCATTCATTTTGCAGTGAATGCAATACATGTTATCTCAGGCAATTACGACTGCCTGCATTGATGCATGCAGTTAGACCCTTTCATGAGGTGGTCTGTGTCTGAAGCTGTTCTGTTTCAAACCATTCTGTCTGGCTCCAGCAGCAGACAGGCAGGGCAGGAGGCCCATCAGTTAGGAAACAAGCTGCCATTTGTGCCCTCTCCTCCCCAAACATGATGCCCATGTCTGCTTGTTTCTTTCTCCCTTCCCTTCCTTCCATGTTCTGTTTCTGTTTCTGTTTCTGTTTCTGTTTCTGTTTCTGTCTGTCTGTCTGTCTGTCTTAAGAGTTGGTACCATTTCACCAGGGCACCAAGGAAACCAAAGAGCAAGGAGTCAGCAGAGACTGAGGAGGAAATTGCTAATCAGAACTTCAGGTAGCTCTGCTCTAACTGTGCCTCCTGCAAACATGGATGGCTCTGTCAGAGTGACCTTGTCAAGCTGTAAACAAGGCGGCTTGCCAGTTTCCTCCACCACTCCTCTGCTGACTCCTGTCTGGTTGGCTAAAGTGAATTTGCCCATGGAAACCTGACATCCTGGATGCAACTTCACAGCAGATCCATTCACATTTTCCCTGCTGTGTCGTTGCGCCCTTTGCCTCAAAGCAAGACAGTCTGGAACAAGTTACGTGCTCTTCTTCTGAGCTTGAGCACCATTCGCCTTGTTCAAGGAGGTGGTGATTTTCCAGGTGTCCTGGACATTAGGCAATTGGTGCTCAAACAGATTTTTATTTCAGTGCAGCCTTTTTGTCTTTTCTTTGGAACATTTTACAACAATATCAGCAATTGATCACCTGCAGCTAATGGTAAAGTCATTAAAAGGAATCACACGGCTGGTTTCAAGGCTGGTTTTTCATAGTTTCATTTAAAGATAGACAATTGGCAGTATTCACCATATTTTCACATCTATAATACTCCCTTAAAATATAGTCTAATACATGAAAAATACTGTATTTGGGCTGTATCTCATCCCCTACCACTGGTCTGGGACTCAAAGCACAACAGTTGAGAAGCAATTGATGAATACATGTGTGTGTGCACGCATGCATATGCCTGTGACAGTAAAATGAAATGTCTGTGTGCTTATGTAAAATTTCTGTATTTGAAGCCATGCATTCAGTTGCTTTCCAGTATTTCACTGTGTCCCTTGCAGTGCTTAGACTGAACGCAGGTGGTTGCAAAGGAGGTTGCGCAGATTTGCTGAAGGCATTTTCAGCAGAATACAGCACATGGAAGCTGAAGACTTCAGAAAGCATTAGTGGGGATCTCCAGGTACCCTCATATGCAGAGCTTGTTAGCTTCTGGAATTATATTTCTAAAAATACCTCCACTAGCTGATGCTACAGTCCAAAAGCCAACTTTCCCAAACTCTTGGCCTCAGTCAGGGCTGAACAAAGGCACATCGATGGCTGAACTAAAGGTGCCCTTTCATGTGCAGAAGCAAATGGCAGGTGAATCTTACGTTCTGGCTCTAGCTCTCCCATTTCTGCTGCCTGAGGTAGCAACATCTTTCTGCCTAATAGCAGGGATATGATTCAAGGACCAGAACATGAAATACAATTTAAAAAAAACAACAACAAATATATTGCTTGTCTTCTGTCATGTTACCAGTTCAATCACAGTTTTTCCCAACATTTGAGCCCAATACAACTCATATCTCCCACTAATACAAATTAATACTTTATGGGCTATTATAAGAGAGCTGCCTCCTGGCCTATATGTTTCACTTTATGCATAGAAGTTCTTGTCTATACCTAACTGCTTCTATTCTTTTAAAAATCTAATAACATTTATTTATACATCAAGTTTGTCTTCACATTTCCATTTTCTGTTTCCCACATCATACCAATTAACTAGTGTCCTTAGGCAATCAGAATACAGAAAACATTTTTATGTAATAAATTCACTAAGCCAGAAATTCTTTTTTTCAGTTTTCCCTTTTCCTGCCCTTATCTTCAGAGGTTGTTTCCCCCTTGTCAAATCCCTTATCTTCATGAGTTGTTGTGTTATCTTGACAGAAATCTTGATAGGCACTCGGCTACTGAAAAAGTCCCAAATTTTCCTCTTTTTTGGCACCTATGTTAAGACAGATGCGCTTATCATATTCCATGGACTTGGCACCTCTAACGGTTTAGCCTTCACCATCCCTGTTATATTTGTTTTCATGCTGAGATCTGTCCTTTGTTCTGGCTTGATCTCTTGATTCGAGCTTATTTCAGTAGATGTGTTTATCATATTTTGTGAATTTGTTATATCTAAAAATTTATCCTGCATCAGTCTTGTTGGGTATGTCTATAGATTAAGATCAGCTGTTTGTTTTAGCTCAATCTCCTGATCAGAACTAATTTCAGTTTTTTCTAGAGACCCAGTGTTATCAACCACTCCATCTTGAGTATCTGTTTTGCGTCTGTGTCTTTATCACAGTTGAAAACCTCTGTATCTTCAGAGGTCAAGTCTGTGTAGATATCTATAGTTTTTTGCAAACCGGATAAAATTATGTTAGCAAAATCTTCTGAAATGTTTTCCCAATCCATTGTGTTTTACAGCTTGCAAGAAAAGGTTAATATTGCTTGTAATAATTTCTGCCACTTAGTTTCTAAACAAGAGAGGTACAGAGGAGAAGTAACTAAACTAGATTGAAGCCAAAGCTGCAAAGAACAGCCTTCAAGCGTTATTTTCAAAACATGTGGTTACTTCAAGGTCAGGTGATGTTTTTTGAGAAAACAACTTTCCCCAAACTGCTCTTACAGTTGGGTCTTTAAATTCAACATATAGAAAACACAGAGACATAAGGTAGTTTCCTTTAAATTTTGTCTTTAAACCCACCACATATAAAGAGCAGCAATGGCATAAAATATATTTTTTCCACAGGAAGGAAACAATAGGCAGAAAGGCAAGTTCATGAAATACTGTGAAAACAGTCACCTCTGTGCTGATCTTTCAAAAATATTCACACACACACCCCTTTTGTTGTTGTTGCTAAAAGACATTTCCTCAGAAGGGGGGTTTAGTGCTTGTTTGAAGGAGAGGTTTTCCAGATACCAGGGAGAAGGTTTGCATAGAAAGAGATAGAAGCATTCTACTCATGACATGCCAAATATTTACAGCTTTTAATGTCCGGCACTGACAGCTCCATCTTCGCAATACAGTGGTCCCCCACCCTTTTATGGTTCATATACTGCAGTCACTCTATATTGAGGGACCGCAGTACAGTGGTATCTTGAAAGCGCATGAGCCAGGGCTTTTTAAACCTTTCTCCCCTTCCCCAAGCCCCAGGCTCCAGCTGACTAGCACTGCGGTGTGGAAGCAACAGGTTTTTCTCCCCCACCCCAGCTGGAGCCTGGTGCTTGGGGAAGGGGAAAAAAGGTTTTAAAAGCCTGGGCTTTGGGTTCCATTGCTTAAAGACATTTTAAACATTGTGCGCTGCTTCTCCAGACCTCCCCAGGGCACGGGGGAGCAGTGTGCAATTTTTAAAATATCTTTAAGCAACGGAGCCAAGCGCTTGGCTCCCTTGCTTAAAGACAGTTTAAACATTGCGTGCCGCGCCCCCAAGTCCCGACCTAACCTGCATCCGCATATCGCAGATTTCAAGTTATCCTGGTTGGGGTCGGGTCCCTAACCCTCACAATAGATGGGCGGTTACTGTAGCAAAGGTCTTCCCCCAGTGGGAGATGAAACATGTTCCTGCTTCCACAAAGTTCACCACTGCTCCCTTTGTGGTCCAGAGTTGCTGCCTCTTCTTTGTTTCCCCTCCAAGGAAACGTTACCCTTATTAGGGTCCCTTTATCTGGAGGAATTCAGCTTGATAAGCAGGAGCACTTATCAAGTTGTCTCACCGTGGTGTAGCTGGAGCAGGAAGTCACATGAAATGCACTTTTGCCTCCACGAGAGCCCTTCTGTTCTCCCTCTGATAGATGCTCATATGGAGAAGCATAATGTATGACCTTCAAATCAGCAGTAGTGTTTTATACATGGCCACTCTATATTCAGTGAGGCTACTCACTAGGAAGTGTGTTCAGGGCTGCAACCTTGACCAACAGTAATGTATAGGTACATCCCATAAAAAGAAATTGGACCAACAAACAAGCTGTATCCAGAATGTGAATATCATGAAGCAGCAGCAGCATCCTTCCCAAATAACAGATAAAGCATGTGTGCTTCCCCTTCCCCTTGAAGTCCGATAAAAGGGTAATAAAATAGTCTTTTTAGAAAAGGAAGTCTTAATAATATTCTGAAACAGACAGAGGAGAAATTAATTGCATGAAATTATTTTCTTCCTTTTGTGCCAGAGTTAAAATAATTACTAGGGGAATAAAAAAAACATGTCAGGGAGAACTGTACAGAGTCTACTTTTTGCTATCTCAGGACATTAAGCTGTTTCCTCCTTTCAAAGTCTAATTTCCGGGGTGTACGTTTCCAGAATATAAATTTCTTTGCAGACTTGCAAATACAAACACCATAATTTTAGAGAGGGAGAGTCATTCATGAATGGTAAAATATACTTATAAGGGGCCCACATATGTAGGGGTGCAAATTATGTGACCCATCGTGTGTCCCACAAGGCCATTGTTGTAACCTCTGCGCCCTCTGCTAGAAGCAAAGCAAAGCAACATGTGCTTCTTATATGCCACCCCATGATATATGCCTCTGGGTAGTTTCAATTTAATTAAGCAGACTACACATCCCCACTGCCCAAGAGCTTGGTGCTAACCTTTTCAGTCTCAGAAGGATGGAAGGTTTAGTCAACCTCATGCCAGCTACCTGAGCCTGGGATTGAACTCAGATTATGAGTGTTAACCTGCAGACAATTCTAGATTGGAATGCAGGCTCCAAAACGGAATAACAGATAGTACTGACACCGAGGTCCTTCAATAATTTATTGGATGAATGCATTGAGGTACTTCTCTCTGAGAAGAGAGAAGGACAGTTTCTAAGGTAAAACAGAACACCTTTATACTTTTGTCAGACACGAAAAGACACGTAAGCGTTGCCTTAAGACACATGCACACAACTCTATACAAGCACGACAAGCAAACTTCTTCATTTCACATGAAATTGTAACATTTAAAATTGTTTCACCTTGCTTACTCAAGATACAGTACTTGCATACCATCTATTTGTCAAGCATTTTGGATGTCCACCTTAAGCAAGCAAATAAAGAGCATGTGAAGCAAATTCTCATTACTTGAGAGTGACCTTAGACCTTGTGCAAGATCTTGCAGAAGACACTTGAAAAGTATTTCCTTTTTCTTTATCAGTTTAGACACAGTACAAAGCAAGGAAGTTAGGAAACAAGTTCTCTGGCCCTTTCCCGAAAGGCTTGAAATGTGTGTTACTGTTTATGCATGAGAGATCTTCAATGATGAATGATAGAAAATTAATTTTCAATATACAGTATATGTTTACATGAGCAGAGTCTTCACTGCAGTTTTGCAGTTTATCCACTGTATCATGAGGTGCAAAACAACTGCCATCACTCCTGGAATCTCCCAGAAGCAGCAAATCTCCTTCTAGAAAGTTGCAGCTCTCCACATCTTGAGAGAAAAAGAGAGGGGGGTTCTGTTTTAGTGTAGTTATGCAAGCACCTATGTTTTCTGGAGACAGCAAATGCTACTTCAGTGCTTGTGGTGCCTTAACTAGTAATTTCAATCATTTTCTAGTAGGGGAAATTAATCTGGTCTTACCTGACCTTCTTGTCTAACCTTATATCTCTCAAGCCTGGAGCCACAAATGATTTCAGCCAGGGGCATTGCTAGGCATAGAAAAGATGTGGAGACTTAAGTCTATATGACATCAAGAAGCCTGAAATTTGTTTCTGCCAGTTGAAGTCTATGTTTGTAAATTTGGAAATAATTACTATCTTGGAGACTTTTAGCCATCATCCTCAGACCAGTTGATAGTCCCTGCACCCGGGGTTTGCAGTGGCGTATACTAGATTGGTGTATTGTTCTTACATCCCTATTTTATTTCTAGTTGTTATTCATATTTGCCGCAGCAATAATAATGTCTATTTTTACTGCCACTGCTATAATGATATAACTAATTTTCCTACCTTCACAGCAGAAAATCTCTGCCGTCCAACTCAGCATTCACAACAATTAAAATGAATGGGTCTCTTGACCTTTAAAGGAAGATGTTAAGCTTGTGTGTCGATAGGTGGGAAAGCTAGAAGTCGAGTGAAAAACCAGAAAAGCATGTTTTGCGTGCCCAACCCGAATGCACCCAACTGCTTATCTTGAGTAATATGCTTGAATGCTCGATCCCATGGGAACTAGCTGTGCCTGATGCCTCCAGAGAACAGCAAAATCAAAGAATGGGCACACACATTCATTCACAGCATTTATCTTACCCCCTGCCTTCTTCCAATAATGGGGAACAAGTCTCCAGGGGGAATCATTGTATAAATTGTTTGAATGTATTAATTGTTGTAAACCACCCAGAGTGACCTTGCTGCCAGATGGGCGGTATAAAAATCCAATAAATAAATAAATAATAAATCACTAGGCCTCAGCTGACTGGCCACCGGCCCTGGCTCTGTTGCCCAGGGATTGTCTGCGGGTCTGTGAGTACCCATGGACAGTTTCCCCCCTAGTCTCAACTGAACAGTCTCACCGTGGTGATGGTCAAGGGAGATTAAAACCAGGGGAGTAAATGTTGGCCCTGCCTCCATGAGATCTGCCCATTTTTCTGCACGCTCTCCTCTTCTCTCTCTCCCTACTTCCCTTGCAAATAAGCTGAGTAAAAATGCTTTCCTTTAGGTCTGTAATGTCCCACTGGGCCTTTATGATAGGGGCTAGACTTCCGTGATAGGGTCCCTCTTGACTCTGCTGATCAGTGGTGGTGGTGGTGGTGGTGGTGGTGGTGGTGGTGTTATGGGAGTGGTCCAGGGGGTTTCCAAAAGGTTATGGAAGTGATGGAGGTGGGGAAACCTTCTCCCTCTGCTGCCAAGGGAAACTGGACAGTTTACCCTTTCCCTCCCTCTGGATAACAGCTCCCAAATGTTGGCCATCCTAGCTTAGAGATGCTAGAAGTTGTATCCCTTGGATGCCTCCCCAGGAGCTTTTCTACTACCCAGTGAAACTAGACAAATATTGGCATGACACAATTGCATCTGTGCTGAAGAAGGAAGAGGTGGATATGATAAAAGTTCATGGCCAAACCATAAGCATGAATTATCTCTGTTAGGCGCCGGAATTCCGTAAGTCCTAAGAATGCCTGCAGCAGCAGGAGTCCTTTGCCTCCCAGCAGTCTGCCAATTACTTTGGTTTCTCATGTGATCGGTCGTGGGGAGGTAAGCACAGGCTTCATTTGCACATATGATGGATCAGTTATGAAAGTGTTTGAATGAGATCTCTGGAACACACAAAGATTTTTAGCTCCCAATCCCACCTAATGCACATGCTCCTCAGTGTATAAGTATGTATAGGTATCCATTGCCTAGGAAGCCCCTTTTAAGATCTTTGAAGCGTCTTTGGCTTTTTACTTCCTGGGCCACAAGAAACACACACTGCCAGCTCTCTGGGAAGCTTCAGCCCCATTTGGAACACTCTTTAAAATCAGAAGTTAAGTCCTGCTGAGTTCCATGGAAGGCGTTTTCTAATGAGTCTGTGTCATGCTGCAGACTTAATCAGTTTATAAGTGCAATTGATGAAGTGGTGCTTTAACTGCAGCTTTAAAAAAAAGTGGAGCTGTTAATTAAACAAACCCATGTTGTATCCTCCACAGCACACTAGCTCCAGGGAACGCAGCTCAAACAAAGAAAACCTTGTGTATCCCAGTGACACCAGTGCCTTATGAAAGGACATTTGCCCCAGCTGGCGTTGTTGTGAACAAGCAACACACCTCTTAACGAGTGCCGAAATGCACATTGGGCAGAAGACACAATTCTCCTGTTCCTGTTCCCTAGACAAGGGGCGGGGAGGCGGGGCGGAGGGGGGGGAGTGGGCGGCTGCAGGGGGGTGGGGCGGTGGCGGCAGGGGGTGAGGCGGTGGTGGCGGCGGCGGGGGTCCAGCAGTGGCGGCGGCAGTGGCAGCGGGGGGCAGCCGGCTGGGCAGCGCCCCCTGTCCATTTTGGCACCCTTTGGCAACTGCCTAGTTCGCCTTAATGGACGCGCCGGCCCTGTACACAGGCACTGAGTAAAACCCATAAGGAAGAGTGAGAACTGAGAGGCTGTGTCTTGGGACTTTGGGAGAAACACAAGTTCTTTGTGCTGTGAAGATAAAAGACAACCTAGCCAGGCGCTACTACCAGATGGATAGACTTCTGACAGGGCCTGCTCCAAAGAAGAAGAAGCCTTATTAATTCCCAGAGGGGGCAAAGCACCGCTGAACTGTGCTGAGGTGTTTTCTGTCTGTGTTGAACTCCAGTGGACATAATAAAAGCCTATCTTACATCACTTTTAAGCACCTCATTATGGAGGGGGCGGCAGGGGTCGCTCACAGTGAGCGGGACAGTGGTGGCAGGAACTGCCTCCCATTCCCATTCCCAATTGTTTTTGTCCTTTGGTTGTCGGTCTCGGGAAGAAAAGCTGCTTGGGAGCATCATTTTAAAGTGCAGTCATCATCAGAAGGAAAAGGGTTAAGCAAGCTATTTCTCCTCCTTCCCCCGCTTGTTCTTCATAGTCTCTGATGCCATTTTTCAGGGCATAAGAAAGGAAAAACTTAAACAGGCATCTCTCACAAATACAATTTCCTCTAATAGGTAACTATGAGCGTTTATACATGACCCCTAAACTCCGGGGCAAATGGTTCCCAGCTCCAGAGATTAAAAATGTTTACCCACCAGCTCCGGAGTTAACAGGAAATTAAGTGCGACCCCGCCCACTTTAGCGCGTCCCAGCGCAGCTTTCAGGTACCTGCTTTTTGGATGTGAAAAATATTTGATCCGGTGTAAGGATAGTGAGTGCGGGGCTCTCCTGGCTTCTGTTCGTTGTTTTTCTGCCCCCCGCCCCTTTGAGAGATCTGAATGCTGCCGGGAACAGAACGGAGGTAAGCCGGCATTCTTTTCTTTCTTTTTTCTCCCTCCCCTCACGCAGCCAGCAACCAGGAAGTGCGGAGGGGGGTGGGGACAGAGGAAGAGCGACGAACCCCTAAGATCTCTGGTCTGAATTTAAGTGGCCAGAGACCTTAGGGGTCGTGTAAAAAGGCCCTATGTTGACATTAATACCTCAATAGCACCACAGGTGGCAAGAGGCTCTATAGGAGATTTTTCAGCACAATACAATTAAGTCACAAATTCCAGAGTTTATTCAATTTCATGGAAAAGATCACATCAGCTCTGAGCAAAGGACAGGGCACCAGATTTGCTAGTAGTCCACCAGAAGAGTTGCAAGCATGTTTGTGTATTAGGGAAGGAATAAGCATATCCATGGCAGAGCAAATCAACATTCTAGAATGCAATTCTAAAAATGGAGGAACCCCCCCCCCCAAAAAAAAACATTATAACTTTTAGGTGGATCAGCACCAAATTGGGCACATCTTGCTCTGTATTAAATTTGGGAAGGTTTGGGCAAGTTTTTGAGTCATGATTTTTTAAAAGTAAAACTACTTTTACCACCACAACCACCCCTGGAAAAAGTGACCTTTAAATGTCCCCCTGATTTAAAAGAGATCAAATACATTGAAAAGCCCAGTCTTGTTTACCTTGAAATAAATAAATAAAAATCCACTCCCCCCCCCCTTTGAAGGAATCCTGGTTGTAGGGGGCTGATTTATCAACCTTCCAAAAAGACCTTTCAAAAAGGTAAAACAGTGACTTTCTTATAAACCTGAGCAAGCATGAAACAGGCTTACCAACAAGAATGTTCCAAAGTGTGAAACCATTCACATCTGATCGAAAACAGGCAAGAAGTGATTTGATGGGAAAAGGGGCCAGCTTTTGTGATTTTCCCTTTCTGGGTATCATTTTATGAACAGTACACTGCAGACCATCTTCACTGCTACTGATGGTATTGTTAATATTCAGGCTGCCCTTTGCTATGAAAACTTGACATCTTTTTTTTCCTTCTGGCAACACAGGCATAATATTGTGAAACATAAACCAGATGATATTTTTTTAAAGACTTGAATTAAAGTGTCATGTTTTTGGACAAACATCCCACCAGGTTTGGATTCATAGAGTGCTACTTTCTTTTTGTGTTACCACTATTTCGGAGTGAGTGAAACACATATTTAATTGCATTTCCACTAAGGATTATTACAGACCTGACTCATTTGTGAACATGTTAGAACCCTGTTTGCTCAGAGCATGAACAGCAGCCTTCCTCAACTTGGTGCTTCTCCTCATGCTGGACTACAACTCCCACCACTCTCCCAGCAGGCTATCTTGGCTAGGGATTGTGGGACCTGTACTCCATCGTATCCAGATGCAACAACCAGCTTGGGGAGGCTAGTATACAGTGTCAGCATTGTCCACTCCCAAAGTGCAGGGTTCCAGTGTTTGGTACAAACAATACCCCCTTAAGCAGAAGGCTGGTGGCTGTGATGTTGTTGGGCTGGGGGAATCTCCACTGGGCTTCAGCCCAAACCTTACAACAACTAGCCAAAGTCCAGCACCTTAGATAGCTCTTTTAATGTTCATACAAAAACTGGAGCAGGTTTGCCATCCTACTGACTTGAGAGCTTCTGATTCCCATCTAACTTTATAACATGTGTTTGCTGTCCTAGCATTTCCAAAGTTTCCAGCTTGCTGTATGTCACTGGCCTTTGCATGTACTTCTGCTTGTTCTATGCTTTCTGAGATCTTTCCCATGGAGACAACGATCCGCCCTGTGTTCCACTCATTGGTTGGCTGCCCTGTAATACTAAAGTGTACTTCCTAGGTACTAAATCTTACTGGGATCAGTAAATGTCTGCTTCTCGGTGAATATATTTAGGATTGCCCTGCATATAGCTGAGATCCTCAACAAACGTGATGCATAACCCACACCTTCCCCTGGAAAATCATGCCACACATCACGCTGGAGTGGGAAGGCCTTTTCAAACCCATATGCTTGGAAAGGAAGCATTGGTGTATCTGAGTGTTTTGGAAAGAGGCAGGCAGGCAGAACAGATTGAAAAGAGAAAGAGAGGAAGCAGAAGTGTTTAAGTGCAAAGGGGAGGAAAAATAACCTCTTTGGTCTATAACTTCCATCCTGAATATCCCAGGTAGGACAGTCAATGGCCATAAATAGTCTGGGAGCTGAAAGTCGAAAGGAATATTATTTCCTGCTTCCTTTATAAATGCATCTGAGTTCTTTGCTGCAGTCTCCATTTGGAATGCTGATTGAAGTGGTGTATATGAAAACCTCTAATTATTTTGATTTCTTCATTATTGACATTAAAGTTATGCAATGTTATCTTCTTAATATTCAACTACAGCCCTTCTCTTCCAGCTTCTTCTTATATGTCATCTTCATCTGGAGTTATTTCAACACGATGTTGCTTTCTGCCAGTAATAAAGTGTCATCTGCATATCTTAAATTATTGATTAGAGATGGGCACGACTTAGTGGTATTTCCGTTTCCGTTTCCGTTACTCGGTTCCGTTACTCTACGGAAACGGTAACGGGAATTACTCCCCCAGACTTCGAGCTCGAACCGACGAACGAACAATTTTGGTCTGATTTGTCGTGCTCGTTCCTTGCATCGCGAGATCGCGCGATGCCACACGCGGCACAGAAAAAAAGTTTTTAAAAGTTAAAAAAACCCGGTTCCTGGCCAAAAAGCAGGCGGGAAAATGCCTGCCGTGCCTCAGGGCACCTACCAGAGGGGTTGTTTCTGGAGGTCCCCGGCCTCCCCCCTCATCCCCCGTCCTGGGCTGCTCTGGTGGGACTCGCCGCAGGCTCGCAGCCAGCAAAAAGCCCAGTCTCGCCGCCGGCCGCCGCAATTAAAGCGCAAGCAAGCGGCACGGACGGCACAGGAAAAAACTTTTAAACTCTCCCCCCACCCATTCCCAGGCCAAAAAAGCAGGCGGAAAAATGCCTGCTTGACTAAGGGCGCAGGGCACCTACCGGAGGGGTGGTTTCTGGAGGGGGGGGTCCCGCCTCCCCCCCGTCCTGGGCAGCCGGACTCGCGAGTCGCCATCGCCATGCCATGCGGTGCGGGCGGGGGATCCAAAATGGGGCGGCAAACGCAATATTGTTTTTGAAATCGTGGTCCAAAAACACACAAGCACAACAGAAACACGCGAAAATTTATAAACTGCCAGATTTTTCACAGTAGCAGTGGGTTTTTTCTTCAAACAAAATGTCTCTCCTCTCCTCTCTGTCCTCCATTGATTTTATTTTATTTTATTTTATTTACACCTGCGCAATGATGGGCTGGCCAAGTGGCCAGCCATGTGGGAGTGGACAACCATGCAAATTTTTGGAGCCATCCCACCAGTCGCATGGCCACTTGGCCATGGAGACTTCTGGGATGTGCCAAAAAGCCCCCTAAAACCTGCCCTAGCCCTAACCCTAACCCTTGACTCCGTACCCATACGTCACAGACTGTCTTCTTAGTGGGTCAGAGAGGCACCCAGAGGTGCAAACCCACTAGCCCACCGTAACCTTACCCGTCACTAGCCTAACCCTAGCTCTTGCACTAAGCCACCTTAAAGCCAGATCTACTTGCTTGCATTGCACTACACGCAGCAAGTACAATTCCCTTCTGTGTGAGACATGGTGGTGCGGGAGCCTTGTGAAGGGAAGGTATGACCCTATCACTCTCACACTGGTCTCACGTCTGCACATTATGTTATGCAATATCCATATGGCTATTGCATAGCATTTTGCAGCAGCAGCAGGTGAGGAAGGGAGACCCCCATGTAGAGGGGTGTCTCTTGGAGCCTGCTTCCCCTTCCTAGTGGCAGGAGGCACCCACGGGTGCCTCCAGGAGCCCACTTTCCCTTTATAGCGGGCCAGAGGAGGCACCCACCCCACAGAGGTGCCTCCAGGAGCCCGCTCCCCCCCCAAAAAAACCAGTACTAACGACAACGAAAAAACGAACCGACTAATTTTTGCGAATTTTCGCGAAAACCGGAAACGACCCGAAATGGGACTGGCCCGACTAACGACAACTCGAAATTTTTTTTTTCAAGTCGTGCCCATCTCTATTATTGATAATTTTCTTGTCATTTTTCATTCTTCCTTCAACTGTATCTAGTCTCGTTTTCTGTATGATACAGTCTGTGAAAAGATGGAACAGATGGGGGGGATAACATATACTCTTATTTGATATCTTTTCCTATGGGAGTCCAGCTTGAACAGCAGTCAGTTCTTGATCTATATATGCTAAATGTCTTTGCAAAAGCAAAGCACAGAGGAGGGCAATCAAGCCCGGGGGGGGGGGACAGCAGACGGTGGGGTGACAAGAACTCAAGCTGAGTTTCACTTTCTTTCTGGCAATGCTTGCTTTGCTTTTCAGCATGGAAAGGCACTTCTTAAACCTCCAAGCCTTTCCCTGCTGAAAAGACCCCACCAGTTCTGGAAAAAAAACCCAAAGCATCAAGAGTAAACAAAAGATGCTGAAAGGAAGGGAAACTGTAAGGTCAGTTGGGGTTCTCTTTCACCCCACCCACACTCCTCAGGAAAGGCTTACTTCCTTGTATATGACCCCCCCAATTTTAGAAAAAAATAGCACTATATACACAGAAAAATACAGTATCAAGAAGCAGAAGGCCAGAGAAACTCTATTCTTTTTTCAAAAACAAGACAAGGAATGGACTGTGATATATAGACCATAAACTGTTACTGTTAAAATTAGAGTAAAACTGGAGAAGAATGAAACAAGCGTGTTAAAATATTAACATTTTAACCAGAGTGACCTCACTGCCAGATGGGCGGTATAAAAATCCAATAAATAAATAAATAAATAAATAAATAAATAAATAAATAAATAACTTTTCTGAGGAATTAAAATACATAGAAATGTATATAGGTAGACTGAATTGACTGCAAATCAGTAGATTTCTGGATTAAAAATCTTTTTAGAGAGGCCTTTGAATGCACCCTGACCTGAATTTTTCTTTGCCTCATGTTTTGCCACCTTTAATACAGATGCACTGCACTGTTGCAGTTTTATGATGATTTAATTTAATTTAATTTTCTTCATTTGTTTTTTTCTATGATAGTATTGCTGTTTTTCTTTAAGTTGTTTTGATTCTACTAGTATAGCATATTGTATATAAATTTATGAAGTAAATAAAATTGTGTTCTTCTGTAATCATGATGTTATTTTCTTTATGTTCAACTGCAGTCCTGCTTTGGTACTTTTTTCTTTTACTTTCGACAGAAGTCGTTTTAAGTCATTGCTGCTTTCTGCTACTAAAATGGTGTCATCTGCATATCTTAAATTATTGAAGTGTTTTCCATCAGTTTGCACTCATAAGAATTGAGTCTGCCTTTCTGTATGATATGTTCTGTGCATGGTTTGAATATAAGGGGATAAAATGCACCCTTAATGCTTGGTATACAAGTTGCATAATGAACTGTATAAGGTAACGGGTGAAGAATGGTTCCTAGTCTGTAGTCCCCTTCAAATGCACCAGTATCTCCCAGAGCAGTGGTTCTCAACCTTGGGTCCCCAGATGCTCTTGGACTACAACTACCTGAAGTTTTCAGCACTAGCTAGGATGGCCAGGATTTCTGGGAGTTGTAGTCCAAGGACATCTGGACCCAAGAGGACCCAAGATGGAGAACCACTGTCTCAGAGGGACCTATGGCTCCCATTGAGAATGGTTGCTCTAACCCACTAGAATCCACCTAGACTAGAGCATGAACAAGAGATTTCTTGTATTTCAGACAGGCAAGTGGCTTTTCATCATAATACACATTGTTGATCTGCTTAGCCATGCCAGGATGTTGATACCAATCTTTATTCGGCCTATGATTCTTTCACATTGCATTTATGGTCATGGACATAATAAAGATCAAGAATGGCTGGGCTAGAGGTGAATCAGCAAAGCTAGAAGGAACAGAAATGCACCAGTAGACAGTGAAAACTGCCCAATCACTAGTCACTAATCAGTGGTTTAGAACATTCACATTTTAAGTCCTCCATCCACCAAGTTATATGTATAAATATCTGCCAAGTGAAGCAACATTCCCCACATCTAAAAAAAGAGGACTTGAGTCCATGAAAGCTCCTGCTAAGGAAAACCTGTTAAATGTTAAAATATCGCTGGGATTCTTCATTGCTGTTTTTATTGGGACAGACTGATCACAGCTACCCTGCTAGAAATAATAACATCAAGGCAGTAAGTTGTGCATTGCTACAAAAGAAGAGAAAAGAAGCACCTCCCCCCCCCCAAAAAAAATCTACAAATTCTTATTTAGACACTCCTTTAGAATTAATGACCAAATTTTGAGTAGAACTACAGAACAGCTCACAAGAGTGAGGGAAATGGTGGCCAAATGATACGTGTTTGCAGTCAAGACTTGTTGGTGCTCAGTTTCTGGGTCCTTGCTTCATTCCTGATAGTTGTTTGATCTTTAAATTTCATTTGGACAGACAAACCGGCAGTTAGTGGGCTGTGCTTTGGAAAGTGGGGTAGATGGGAACTCAGAATAAGGCAGCCAGTATGAAATATTTCCCTGTATTTGGTATCTGAGTACTCAAAATAGTCAAATGAATGGGGAGAGATGTATTTCCGTCGTCTTATATTCATTCCGAATGTTTTGATGAATACACCCCCACGTTTTCATGAGGCATTTAACTCTGAAGGAAAATAAAATATAGCATGTCCTCATTAACACAGGCAGAATAATTAACAGATTATGTGTCAGAAAAAGATCCCCCAAGGCATTAATCTTTCCAAGCTTCTATGTGGTTTGCTTTCCTTCAGGGAATGAGAAGATGTATAGAGTAATAATGTTTCTTTCTCCCATCACCTTTTTTTGTGCCTCAGCCAGACAGAGGAGCTACAGCCTGGGCAGCAAATTGGGACCATGTTGGCTGGGGATGATAGTGAATGTAGTCCAGAACACGCAATAAACTGTGTTGGGGAGAGGTGTGTGCTATATTGAACTGTATGTGTTTGTGTGTGTGTGCTTGCCTGCCTGCCTGCCATGCTTGCTTGTTTACTTACTTACTTACTTACTTACTTACTTACTTACTTACTTACTTAAATTATTTTTACCCCTCCTTTCGCCTTGGAAGGGACCCAAAGTGGCTTACAACATAGAAGGACAATATACAAACTTGGAGAGAATGAGTATACAATAGTTGCCAGGAAACATGAAAAATAATATTCAAAGTCAAGAATAATGAGTGCAAACAGTTACCTTGCATCATTAAAGCTAAAAACAATAAGTGAACAAGTATAAAGAAAAAAATGCCACTCTGACAGATGGAAAATGGAAAATGAAAAAAGACAAGTAGTACTGCAAATTCAGTTCAGGCAGTAATGCATAACAATCCATCTAAAAATTACATAACAAGTGGCCAGTCACTCATGGAATTATTATTTGTTTGTTTGTTTTATTTCTATACCGCCCATCTTCCAACGGAACTCTGGGCGGTTTACAACAAGTTAAAAACTTGCCTGAAGAGAATGTCCTTCCCCTGCCTGCAGAAGGACAGCAAAGATAAGACAAGTCTGGCCTCATGTGGAAGGGAGTTCCACGTTCTATGAAGAGCAACATGGAAGGCCCTCTCCTATGTTCTCTTGAGACACACCTGTGAAGGAGGCAGTTTCAGGCAAAAGGCCTCTCCTGATGACCTTGACACCTGAGCTAGCTCATAGTGGGTGCTATGGTCTATGAGGTAATTTGGACCCAGGCTTTATAGATTAAAACCAGCACTTTGAATTCTGCCCTGACTGGCAACCAGGATCTGCCCCCCCCCCTTGCTGGTTGGGTGAGACACGGCTGGGAAGGGGGGGGAGGAGAGGGCGCAAAAACTGACTTTGTCCCTGGGTGCTCCAAGCTCTAACTATGCCACTGCCTGGGCAGTACTGCAACCTGGGCATTTGGGCTCAGGGATGAATCCAAGAGCAGCCCACAAGTGGCACGCCTCTATTTTCAATGGGAGAGTAATCCCATCCAGCACAGACTGCACCTCTGTTCTTTGGTCTGTTCAGAAGCACCTCTGACTTGCCTGGATTAAGTTTCAGTTTCTTCACCCTCCTCATCCAGTTCATTACTGATATCAACACGGATCTAAAGCTGAAGTAGCTTCCTTGGATTCAGATGGCAAGGAGAGGTAGAGCTGGGTCATTCACATACTGGTGACACCTAACCCCACAACTCCAGACAGGAGTCAGTGAACAGAGTGTTGAACATGAATCCCCCCCCCCAGCACCACCTTCATTCTTCTCCCCTCCAGGAAGAGACGTGAGCCAGTGTAAAACAGTGCCACCAAGTGCCATTCCAGAGAGATGGGTCAGGGGAATACTATTATGGTCCAACCAACCAGTCTCTTCTTCCAGCTAGTTATCTAGGCTAGTTTTCAGCCTTGATCCCCTTTCTTGTGGAGGATTTTGAAACGTTATGCCGCTCACATAGAACTCCTAGGTCTGTACATGTAGATTGAAACAGTTGCCTGATACGACAGCTGCCTTACAAGTGTTGGATTTCCATACCAAAGAAAGAATCAAAGCTATAGCAAAAGAAGAAAGCAGTAACATCACTGAGACATTTCCTTTACTGATACGAGTTACCGGGGTGGGGGTGGGGTGAGGAAGGGAAAGGAGAAGCCAAACTATGTAATTTTAATGGAATTAAAATGGATATAAACACACCCACCCAAACCTACACTTCTAGTTAGCTGCCAGTTGAGTTGGAAATAGATCAACAGTGGTATGAATGGAGGGATTGGAATCCACCTGAGATAGCAGCACAAGCACATTTGGGTTTCGATCCTGATCTTCTGAAGGTCCGGCTTTTCCTCTTCATCCTATCACATGATTTAATATGTGGGACAAGAGTTCCCACGTCCAAAGCTGTTTTTTTTTTTTTAAGTGCAGTTCAGCCCCCTTGGCCAGCAGGTGGCGCTAGCATTTGAAAAAAATGGACCACTTGGCTGGAGGAAATTAATGCTTAGAGGACCCAATTGAACTTCCTGTTGCTCCCATGTGCAGGGAAACTTAAAAATACCCAGCACCGATGGGCCCCAGGAACAGCCAGTCGGTGCTATGAAGAAAGAAAGAAAAAGAAACCCGGATCATCTGTGTGGTCCCGTGGCGTCTGCCTCCTTGAAAGGTGGATTTTCAAAGTGAGGCAAAAAATTCCCTACCTCCTGGGTAACTCATAGAAACCTCATTTAAGGGAGCATTACCGGGTTTTCTTTTTCTTTTTTTCCAAAAAGCCCGGTGGCCATGGGGACAACATTTTTAGATACAGTTTATCTGGTAATTTAAACTGCTTCTAAAGGGACGTGGGACCAGGGCCATATGTGTGGCTCCTTGGGGGCCTGATCTACCCGTATATTTAAAACAAGGTGTATAGTTCTGGAATGCCTTGTTTATGCGAGACAAGTAATAATTCTGCTGCCACCAGGATGGATTCAGGACTTAATTCTCAGGGCATCCAGTGTGCCCCCATCTCACCGAGGCTGCCCATCCCTGCTTATGCAAAATAAACAAATATGATTAAAAAAATTTTTTTTTTAAATGACAGCTGGAGATTTCGGTGAAACCTGGATGTAGCAGGCCACGATGCCTGTGCTGGTGAAAGCAGATGGCTTCTTTATGCTTCATTGTAACTCAGAGATGAGTCCAAGGCAGGGCTATCTGTCCTAGTTGGTCCTTCTTGGACAGAATCCCACAAAGTGAAGCAATCCAGAGTTTATTTTTATATGTTTATTTAAATTTATACCCTGCCCACTCAGTGGACAAACCACTACTTGGGGTAGCTTCCAGAAAATATTTTTTAAAAATATACATGTTTAAAATAATCATATATAAAAAAACAGGAGAGTTCCAATTGAGTTATTTATTCAGTCCCAGAAGATCTAGGATCCAAATGAGGCATCTGGATCCCTGGAATCATTTATAGCCTCTGGGCCTCATTGGTCTCTTGGCAGGCAGATTGTGGCCACTGAAACAAGGGCTCCTCATTGGCTCCTCCCCATCTTTCTCAGCCTCAGAGTTGGGAAGAGGCAGAGAAACGCTGATCCTTGTCCTCTGTCCTTCCACCTCTTGGTCGCCTTTAATGGAAGCAGCGATGTGCTGTTTTCTTGTAAAGTTTTTCACCATCATCTACCCACAGAAGCCAATGATGTGTATGCTGTGTCTCCTGGTCCAGGGACCAGCCAGATCATGAGAAACAACGAAACATCTGCCTCAGGTACTTGAGTTGTTGGGGAAGGGAAATTTGGTGGGATGGTGAGATGGGAAATGGTTGCACTATTGAGCAGTGTTTACCACAGGGCCTTTCTTGTGGTGACTCCAAAGCCAGCCTGCTGTTCCCAGATTTGGAGAAGGTTATATCTTGTTTATTTTCTTGGGCTCCTTGATCACTGCAGATGGTGACTGCAGCAACGAAATTAAAAGACGCCTGCTTCTTGGGAAGAAAGCAATGGCAAACCTAGATAGCATCCTAAAGAGCAGAGACATCACTTTGCCAACTAAGGTCAGGATAGTCAAAGCTATGGTTTTTCCAGTAGTAATGTATGGAAGTGAGTGCTGGACTATAAAGAAGGCTGATCGCTGCATAATCGATGCTTTTGAGCTGTGGTGCTGGGGGGTGGGGAGTCTTGAGAGTCCCCTGGACTGCAAGGAGATCAAACCTATCCATCCTGAAAGATATCAATTCCGAATGTTCACTGGAATGACAGATTTTGAAGCTGAGGCTCCAGTACTTTGGCCACCTCATGAGGAGAGAGGACTCCTTGGAAAAGTCCCTGATGTTGGGAAAGATTGAAGGCAAAAGGAAAAGAGGATGGCAGAGAATGAGATGGTTGGACAGTGTCATCGATGCAACCAATATGGATTTGACCAAACTCTGGGAGGCAGCGGAAGACAGGAGGGCTTGGCATGCTCTGGTCCATGGGATCACGAAGAGTCGGACACGACTGAACGACTGAACAACAACAAAATGTCTTGTCAACCATGGTGAAAGGAAATTCAGTTGCCCATCTGGCTGGCTCCTAGATATACTAACAGGAAGCAGTCAGTATGATTGTTCTAGAGGAAATGACAGGGGTACCTTCAGAAAGCGATTCTAGCCGTCCCATGAAATTTGGAAAGGTTTGGGGTTCAGGGAGCTGAGTTATGAAGCTCCAAAGGGGTGTCCCTAGGAAAAAAATCTTATAATTGGTATCTGAAGCTGATTGGGCGAGCAATAGCGCTGCCTCCGCTTCCTATATGATTCTAATTAGAAGATTTTTCCCTAGGGGCACTCCCTTTGGAGCTACATAACTCAGCCCCTATACCCTATATGTTTCCAGATTTCAGAGGGTTCCCTAAAATCGCTTTCTGAAGGTACCCCTGCTACTTTGGTTTCTCAAGGTAAGTAATTTTTTAGTGCATATTTTTAAAAAATATGCACTCAAAATTATTTTTAAAAAACTGCAATCAAAATTTACTTACCTTGGGGTTCCAAAGTAGCAAGTATACCTTCCCGAAGCGATTTTAGGGAACCCCGTGAAATCTGGAAATATTTGGAGGGTAAGAGGACTTAGTTTATGAAGCTCTAAAGGGGCTGGGGCTAGTTAATTGGCAAAGTGTACTGGGAGCTTGGAGGCAAATCAGGGAGTTTACTCCATGGTATTAACTCCCTAATTGCCTCCATGCTCCCAAAACACATTGCCAATTTACTACCCCCAGCTCCTTTAGCGCTTCATAACTAAGTTTCCTTATCCCCAAATCTTTCCAGATTTCATGAGTTTCCCTAAAATCCCACACACATCCCAGCCTGTTAAAAAGCCCCAGCTGGTAGGCGGGGGGAGGGGCGAATGGCAGAACATAGCAAGTTTCCCCCCTCAATGCTCCATTTCCCCCCACCTACTAGCTGGGGCTTTTTGACAGGTTGGAATTTTGAGGGGGGCACCTCTACCCCCCAAACCTGTCAAGAAGCCCCAGCTGGTAGACAGAGGAGGGGCGAAAGGCAGAATGGAGCAGTGAGGGAAAAAAACCCTTCTGCCTTTCACCCCTCCCCCTGCCTACCAGCTGGGGCTTTTTGATAGGTCAGGATTTGTGGGGGGAGGGATGCCCCCTCTCCAAACCCCAGCCTGTCAAAAAGCCCCAGCTGGTAGGCAGGATGAGGTGCAAAAGGCAGAACAGAGCAGGTTTTTTCCTCCCTCAATGCTCTGTTCTGCCTTTCACCCCTCCCCCGCCTACCAGCTTGGGCTTTTTGACAGATTGAGGTTTGGAGAGGGGGCACCCTTACCCCCAACATGTCAAAAAGCCCCAGCTGGTAGGCAGGGGGGCAAAAGGCAGAACAGAACAGCGAGAGGGAAAAAATCTGCTCCCTTCTTCCTTTCACCCCTCCTCTGTGTACCAGCTGGGGTTTTTGACAGGTCAAGATGTGTGGGAGGAGAGATGGCCCCCTTTCCAAACCCCAGCCTGTCAAAAAGCCCCAGCTGATAGGCGGGGATTACAAGGAAGAAGGAAGTAAGCAGCAGTAAAGTGAAGCTGTTTGAATTTACCACTGCCTCCTCCCCGCCTCCAAGGTCCCTTCAAACCCTACAATGATTCTATTCTCTAGGCAGGCCCTAGGGCTGCATTGTTGGTTCCCTCTTTTTCTTATTTGTTAGCTATAAAAGTGTGTGGTGGTACTGGAGCTGTGAAAAAACCTCTGTGTTGAGGAAGTGCAAAAACAGTGACAGAAATCAAGGAAGCTGAAACACCGCAGACATGCTTGATTTTGTTTGAGTCAGAGTTTCACTCCAGGGGTTTAAAATCATAAAGGCAAAGGAAAAGAGACGTCACTCTAATTTATTTTTAAAGGTCACACAGTGCTATCTTCCTTCCTTCCTTGTTAAAAAAAGAAAAAAAGAAACCACATTTGTGTGGTATGTTATTCTTCAAAAATCCTGTTATCTTCGGGGGGGGGGGGAGTTTGATCCCAGTTTTAGGTCCTCTGTCTTCTGTTTCAGTCAAGCGTGTCATTCATCCCTATCTGTCAACTGCTGGCTTTTCCTCTTTCAATTGCTTCATCCAACATTTCTGAAATCCACATAGTCATGTAAGAGATTACTGAAAATGAAATGAGTTGCGTTTTGTATCTGCATACACAAGGATGGCTGAACCCCAAAGCAGATGATTATGGCACTTGAAAAATAAATCCACTAGGAATTATAGTTTAAAACACAATGTAAAAACCTGACAAAATGGAAATCTGGTAGCAGGATATAAACAAGTTGAGACTTTTAAAAAGGAATTTAAATTTATGGAGAAAATAAAGAGGCATTGATTGCCAACCTAAAATGCCAAGATTGCCAACTGGGTGCAGCCAAAAAAATTATTTATTTAAATTTGTCACTGCCCAGCTCCCTGGAGGAGACTTATATATATATAATTGGTAAGCAGTGAGGCTTTAAAAGAGATAAGACTCTGTGATGTTAATAGCCATCTCCATGATATCAAAAGAAGACTGATGAGACTCAGAAGAGCAGCAATTAAGGGATTAGAAAAGATCATCAGGTGTAAGTGTGTGTCACTGGAGACCAAGACCCAAGGTCACCCACACTATTGTATTAAGAACTGCTGAGAATGGGATGCTTTGGAGATCACACATTCATAGGGTCACCATTACTTGGAAGCAACTTGATGGCACATAACAACAACTTTCACTTGAGGGTCATTGTTTTACAAAGTAGAGATCACCACTGAGAAGGCAACAATTGGTAATGTAGTTAGAATAAGTCCTTATTGCTTGCACAAATCTTACAGCTCTTTGGGGATTCTCAACCCTAACAATTTGCTTGTCTGTATTGTATTGGTTCAGAATAGTGTGTGCTCTCTCCCTCAAACACAGATGGAAGCTGAATCGGATCTAAATTATCAGTTTCCTTCAGAAGCGCCTTCAACTGACTTTTCAGGACCCGGTCCACCATCTTGACAAGCACAGAGAAGTTATAAACTGGTTGATAGTTATTTGAAATCCAGAGCATCCTATATGTATCCTTAGTTGCTGAAAAGTGAACAAGTCTGATGTGCAGTGTTACTGAGCAACAGAACTGCAAAACCTAACAAAGCAAAGGTATGTTCTACTGAGTAGAGATGGGCACGACTTAGCGGTATTCCCGTTTCCGTTTCCGGTTCCGTTACTCTACGGAAACGGTAACGGGAATCACTCCCCCAGACTTCGAGCTCGAACCGACGAACGAACAATTTTGGTCTGATTTGTCGTGCTCGTTCCTTGCATCGCGCGATTGCGCGATGCCACGCGGCACAGAAAAAAAGTTTTTAAAAGTTAAAAAAACCCGGTTCCCGGCCAAAAAGCAGGCCAAAAAATGCCTGCCGTGCCTCAGGGCACCTACCAGAGGGGTTGTTTCTGGAGGTCCCCGGCCTCCCCCCCCAATCCCCCGTCCTGGGCTGCTCTGGTGGGACTCGCTGCAGGCTCGCAGCCAGCAAAAAGCCCAGTCTCGCCGCCGGCCGCCGCATTTAAAGCGCAAGCAAGCGGCACGGACGGCACAGGAAAAAACTTTTTAAACTCACCCCCCACCCATTCCCGGGCCAAAAAAGCAGGCGGAAAAATGCCTGCTTGACTACGGGCACAGGGCACCTACAGGAGGGGTGGTTTCTGGAGGGGGGGTCCCGCCTCCCCCCCGTCCTGGGCAGCCGGACTCGAGTTGCCATTTCGCCATGCCATGCGGTGCGGGCGGGGGATCCAAAATGGGGCGGCAAACGCAATATTGTTTTTGACATCGTGGTCCAAAAACACACAAGCACAACAGAAACACGCGAAAATTTATAAACTGCCAGATTTTTCACAGTAGCAGTGGGTTTTTTCTTGCAACAAAATGTCTCTCCTCTCCTCCTCTGTCCTCCATTGATTTTATTTTTTTTTATTTTTTTTACACCTGCGCAATGATGGGCTGGCCGAGTGGCCAGCCATGTGGGAGTGGACGACCATGCAAATTTTTGGAGCCATCCCACCAGTCGCATGGCCACTTGGCCATGGAGACTTCTGGGATGTGCCAAAAAGCCCCCTAAAACCTGCCCTAGCCCCCCTAACCCTAACCCTAACCCTTGACTCCGTACCCATACGTCACAGACTGTCTTCTTAGTGGGTCAGAGAGGCACCCAGAGGTGCAACCCACTAGCCCACCGTAACCTTACCCATCACTAGCCTAACCCTAGCCCTTGCACTAAGCCACCTTAAAGCCAGATCTACTTGCTTGCATTGCACTACACACAGTAAGTACAATTCCCTTCTGTGTGAGACATGGTGGTGCAAGAGCCTTAGTTAGGCATCTCACTATGGCTCTGGGTTCAGTGCCATCCACTAGTCTTCACAGTACAATTCCCTTCTGTGTGAGACATGGTGGTGCGGGAGCCTTGTGCAGGGAAGGCATGACGCTATCACTCACATGTTACTGTCTGCACATTATGTTATGCAATATCCATATGGCTATTGCATAGCATTTTGCAGCAGCAGCAGGTGAGGAAGGGAGACCCCCATGTTGAGGGCTCTCTTGGAGCCTGCTTCCCCTTCCTAGTGGGTGAGGATAGGAGGCACCCATGGGTGCCTCCAGGAGCCCACTTTCCCTTTATAGCGGGCCAGAGGAGGCACCCACCCCAGAGAGGTGCCTCCAGGAGCCCGCTCCCCCCCCCCCCAAAAAACAGTACTAACGACAACAAAAAAACAAAAAAACGAACCGACTAATTTTTGCGAATTTTCGCGAAAACCGGAAACTTGCCGAAACGGGACCGGCCCGACTAACGACAACTTGAAAAAATTTTTTTTCAAGTCGTGCCCATCTCTACTACTGAGTTTTGTCCAGAGGAGCAGTGAGAAATTGTCAGCTTTCCAGATGTTTGTGAACTACCTATTATACATTTGTATTGGCTGGGGTGTCTAGCTTTTAAAGGGAACTGGAGTATAACAATGTCTGAAGGACTCCATTTCCCAGTAAACTGGAACACAAAGAAGAACTGTGTTTCAAAATCCCACTGATGAAAGCTGGATTTTCACTGTTTTAGATTTTTTTTACCTGTGTGTTTACTTGTTGTGATCTTTTTAAAAAAAAACAGCTTAACCTGGTTAGTGTCTACTTTGTGCCAGCAAAGAGAATTCATCTAACAGATCCAACATTTTTATACGAAACAGCCACTATTGTGAACTATTTAACACAGTTGTCTATTAGTTTAAAAGGAGGCTTCTTTGAATTATTTTCTGGCTGACTGGCTTCTACCATTTATATAGACCACTTAATAATATTGTTCAGTGACTGTCATATATTTTATGCCTTATTTACTGTTTACACTAATGGCTCTTCCAGTTTTTGGTTCCTAATGAAGGCAGCTTAAAATTCTGCATGTTGTATCTGTTGCAGCCCTTTTCTACCCGATGATCATCACTACCTACCGGTAGAAAGATTTTGTGAAGTTGTTTGATGTTAAGTACCACTAACTTCAAGAACCAGCTCTTCTCCATCCCCCCTTCCTTCCTGATTTCATTTCCTTTTGTACTGGGGTCTTTTCAACCGCAGGCCTGAGGGCAGGAACTGTCTTATTTATTGATCTTCCTCTACAGCTCTGGGAGCTGCTTTAGCTGACAGGCTTGCCTGCTGTCTGGGAATCAGCAAAACTCTTAGGGCACTGCTCTGCTTCCCTGGGTCTCCAGGCAGGGTGATAACTCTCTAGAACTCAAGTTGAATTTTAAAACTCCAGGCACCCGTCCTGCCACCCATTCCCAAAGGGCACCAGGGATGACTGGCTCAGCATAAATGTATATCCATGTGCGTTGTGCTTTTACAGTTTCCTCACAGCCAAAAATGTGCCATGGTAAGCTGGAAGAGGGAAAACAGCAATTGTTCTACGCTGCTGGCTATATTGTGCTGCCTGTCAGGTTACAAAAAACGACCTCTTCCCCCCCACCCACCCCATCCCAAGCCTTGGCTTGTCACATGACCCACTTTGTTGGGTTCCACCCACATTCAGGAGGTATTTACCCAGATTCCCCTCATGTCTATTTCCACAATCCATTATTCAAGACCCCTCCTAGCCATGTCTCTAGCCATTTCCTGGCTCTGCAACACCAAAAGCCATCAGAAACAGTATAAAGATCTATGACGCTGATTTCTGATTTGGCTTCAAAATGGCAAGGCATGGGATGCTGCTTGTAAAGGAGGATCTTTCTTTGCTCCTGTGGAGTACCTGCGATGATCTGAGGGTATTCACCAGTGCCATTAATCTGAAGATTTATTCAAAACACAGCAGATAAAGGGAAAGATACAGTCACAAATAAAAAAAAGGAAAATCAATGAAATTCTAACAAAATACAATGCAGTGAAATGAAAAGTGCAATGCAGAACAATCTGGATTAACAGATAATTTGCAAAGTTGGCCACAGTTGGCCCTTTACCATCCTATAATGAATAATTGCATGCCATCAACTCAATTTTGACTTATGGCAACCCTTTCTAGGGTTTTCTAGGTAGAGAAGAAACAAGTGGTTAGCCATTCCTTTCTATTTGACCCTAAAATATTGGAATTGAGGTTGTTCTATGTTGGGTATATCGTGAGATGGCAGGATTTTCCGCAAAAGATAATACTGGTGAGAAAGATTGAAGGCAGCAGGAAAAGAGGAGGCCCAAAAACGAGATGGATTAACTCCTTAAAGGAAGCCACAGGCTTGGGTTTGCATGGATGGTTGAGGACAGGACATTTTAGAGACTGCTTATTCACTGGGTCACCATAAACTGGATGAGGCCTGAGCACACATAATGACAAAAAAGTCCCACAGGTCTAGAGCAGTCAAAATCTGCTAGAGTAAAAATTACATGAGAAGAGTGAACTGAAACACATATGTATGAGAGCATGAGTGTGAGTTTAATTGAGTCAGAGTCTCCCCACCACCACCTCCCAAGCAGCATATGCTTTTTGTTCTGATTCCTCTGTTTTCCTACCTCTTAATTGGCTTCTTTATCTCTACTCCTAAAATTCAGTTTTGCATTGTGGTAACTGGCAAGTTGGGAGAAAGGAATACATTGTGTCATCTTTCTTTATTTCTAGACAGTAAAAAATCATTCCTTTGTCCTGAAATGAATGACATGATTGTAATGTCTTATCAGGATACATTCTGGGCATGGAGCCACTGAAAATATCCATCTTGGTAGCCTGTCTATGCAATTCCTTTGTCTTCGAGCATGCCCAACCTCTTGCTACCACAGCAATCTTTTTGCTCATTCAGTCCTGGTATAGCCCAGAAAAATCCTCTGACCTTTTTGCCAACAGAAAGTAGTCAGGCTTGCTGTTCATAAAACAAACCAAATATTTTCTTGATGCCAGTCAACAGGCAGTCTATTCCACACATTGGTAGTCCATTCCATAGGCCTTATATCTAGAGATGATTTTAAAACCAAATGCTATGATTCAAGATTTGTTGGGGCTGATAAATTTACAAATCAATGATTTTCCAGTGATTTTCCAATGAATCAACAAATTGATTCATCTTCATTTTAAAACGCTATAAAATGTTCACCAATGCACCTAGAGACACCAAAATTGGAGGAAAACATCCCCTGACTCTCTTATACAAGTCCTGAAAGTTTGGTGAGAATTGGGATTCATACCTCTGAGCTATGTACCCTCAAAGAGGGAGCACCTCGGGAATGTCTCCCCACCCCCCACAGGCATATAGCAAAACCAAACTTGCAGAAATGTTTCTACCAACTCACTTCTACAATCTCTCCAAGTTTGGTTAAGATTGGGTTTTGGACATCTGAGTAATATACCCACAAAGTGGGGGGTCCCTAGAAAAGTGCCCAATGGCAACTGGGTTGGGGAATCCCAATCTTTGACAAACTTGGAAGGATTGTAAAGGAGAGTCAGAGGAAGCTTCCTTCCAAATTTGGTGTCTCTGGGTGCCTTGGGGGCCATTTTATGGCCATTTTATGGTAAAACAAATTGACACATCAAAATTGCTAAAATTCACAATTTCATATTTGTTGGGGGACGCTATGACGAGAGGAAGGACCAGAGGACGCTCGTTCATTCATTTAGACCCTAAAAACAGGACCTGATTAACACTGCTGGCCTAGCATTCTCATGAAAAGCAAGCTAAAATATTGCCTAGAGAAACAGACAATACAAATGCATCCTGTACACCATGATATCAACAGAACTCAATGGCTGAACCACAAAAAATCCCATCTTGTCCAGCTTTTAGTTTCTCCTGGAGCCTCCAATGAAGCTTGTAAGGAACCTGGTCATTCCTTACATGGCTGGAGTGTCGGAGATGCTTAAAAGGATTTTTGGCAAACACCACATCCCTGTTTATTTCAAACCCACAAACACACTAAGGCAGAGACTTGTCCACCCAAAGGATACGATACCAAACCATAAAAGGAGCAATATAGTATATGCGGTCCAATGCAGTGAGGAGTGTTCAGACCTCTACATTGGAGAAACTAAACAGCCATTAAACAGAAGGATGGCCCAACATAGGAGGGGCAACAGGTCAGGACCAGAATCAGCAGTACACCTATATTTGAAGGACAAAGGGCACTCTTTCAAAGATGAGGATGTACACATATTAGACAAAGAAGAGAGGTGGTTTGAAAGAGGAGTAAGTGAGGCCATTCATGTGAGCACTGAAAACCCCTCCCTCAACAGAGGTGGTGGGCTCCATAGTCTATCTGCTACTTATCAGGCTGTGCTTTCCAAAGTCCCCAGGCAAATAAAAAAGCCTTCACCACCAAGGCCATAGCTAACGACCCATTCTTGATAGGTTTCAGCACCGTAGGCCACTGTTCACCTTAAGGCTAAGGATACTATTGTCTCCCTAACGAGCCTATTTAGGCCACTGTTCATCTTATGAACCTAATTCAGGCCAGGGTGACAAGAGGTCAAAGCTGCCTATAAGGTGGAGGATTTGCACTAGCTGTATTCAGACCGATGAAGCTGTTTGGATGAACAGCGAAACATTTTTATCTCTCAAAAAAGAAGTCCAGTAGCCATGACTCAACTTCCAGATAAACTCACTTGGATGACTGAGGATCTTCACAGACATTTTTCCTTTTTGCTTCCCTCCACCAGACGTGGTATCCAGAGAGACACTGCTGCTGAACATGGAGGCTGTGTTTGACTATGATAGCATGACTGAACAATCCTCCATGAATTTGTGTGATCCCTGAACATCTGACCACCAACAACACCAACACTTTACATCCCAAAGAGGTCCTGTAGACCATCACTGAGAGGGATGCTATCTTTTCTTGTAGTTTCTTTTGCGTTATGTAGCCACAAATCAAACATCATATTTTCTGTCTCCAAGTTTTTTTTTATTCCTCCTTTTTTGGTTATCCTGTTTGGTTATCCTGTTTGGAATGTTGGAATTTAATCACTGCATGAATGGCTGCATTGCCACTGAGTTAAGAGATTGAATAACCCAACACCCCTTCTCAATGCTCCATGCATGAGACAAGTAAAAGTCCCATCTTTTCCCACAGATACTGGAAACAGTCTCTGGGTAATGGCTTGGTCATAATATCTGCTGTCATCTCCTTGGTCGGGCAATACGACATCTGGATTACAGCATCCTCCTGGAGATCATGCACAAACTGTTTTCTCACACTGATATGTTTTGCGTGTGTGTTCATCTTTTTTGCCTGTGACAATCTGATGCAACTCTGATTGTCTTCCATCATTTGGAATGGTTTGGTATCTTCCATTCCAAAGTCTCTCATAAGCTTTCTTAATCACAGGTGTTCTCTGCATGCCTCAGATACTGCTATAAACTCAGACTCTGTGGATGACAAAGCTATAACACTTTGCTTACAGTTAGCCCATGATATTAAACCATCAACATAGAAAAATAAGAATCCACTACTAGAATTACAGTATGTTCTGTACTATCCTTTGACCAATCTGCATCTGTATAGCATATTAAACTTGGGGAATTGCTGGCTAGTAGCTTTAACTTTAAATCCATAATTCCCTTTAAATATCTGGCTACCCTCTTAACCGCAATCCAATCTGCTTGTGTGGGAGAACTGACTCTTCTACTTAAGATTCCCACAGGCCTTGTGGTGGTCATTAGGTATAGAATCTGGAAGTTGAGTCATGGCTACTGGACTTTTTTTCTTGAGAGACAGAAATGTTTCACTGCTCATCCAAACTGCTTCATCAGTCTGAATACAGCTAGTGTGAGTCCTCCATTTTATAGTCAGCTTTGACCTCTTGTCACCCTGGTCTGAAATAGGCTCATAAGATGAACAATGGCCTGAATAGGCACGTTAGGTAGACAATAGTATCCATAGCCTTAAGGTGAACAATGGCCTAAGGCACTGAAACCCATAACATATGGGTCGTTAGCTATGGCCTTGGTGGTGAAAGCTTTTTGATTTGTCTAGGTTTTGTTGAAAGCACACCCTGGTAAGTAGCAGATAGACTATGCCTGAGGCCACCACCTCTGTTGAGAGAGGTTTTTTTCAATGCTCACATGAATGGCTTCCCTGACTCCTCTGTCAAACCACCTATCTTCTGTCTAATATTTGTACATCCTCATCTTTGAATGAGTGCCCTTTGTCCTTCAAATGGAGATGTACTGCTGATTCTGGTCCTGAGCTGTTATCTCTCCTATGTTGGGCCATCTTTCTGTTTAATGGCTGTTTAGTTTTTCCAATGTAGAGGTCTGAACATTTTTGTCTCTCAAGAAAAAGAAGTCCAGTAGCAATGACTCAACTTCCAGATACTCACCTGGATAACTGAGAATCTTCACAGACATATTAGGTATGGAAGTTTTCCTATAGCTGTTCTGAAGTCACTATTGTTTGGTAGAGGTTGGAATTCACTCTTATTTTTCAGGAAGTCGGTCTGCATAGGTGTTGCTATGGTGTTAGCCTCTTGCAAACCTAATGTATGTAGCAACTCAATGATCTTCTCTTTCTGACTTAAAATAAATGGCCCATCTGCTTCCCTTTCAATTTGTATACCTAGATAGTGACTAACATCACCTAGTTCTTTATCTTCTAACTTCTACATACTCTCTCTCTTTGTATTCACTCTGTTAGTTCCTATTAGCAGATCATCTACGTAACATAGAACGAAAGCTAACTGCCCATCTGTTTCTGGTGTATAAGCATTGGTCTGCATTACCTTGCTTAAAACCTTGATCTAATAATATTCTCTTTAATTTTTTCACTCCACGATCTTGCAGCTTTCTTAAGGCCATACAACCCTTTCCTTAGCTTACAGACATAATTAGGGTGTTCCTTATCTCTGAAGCCAGGTGATTGTTCCATGTATAGTTCCTCACTGATCTCGCCATATAAAAATGCAGTTTTAATATCTAGAATATGTCTAACTTGCATTTTTCTATAGGCTGCTATACTAAGGAACATATGTACAGTACTATGTTGAACAACCAGAGCAAAGGTCTGGTCATAATCTTCTCTGTATTTCTGAAGAAAGCCTTTGGCAACCAGTCTTACCTTATAAGATTCAGTCTGTCCATTGGAATCTTTTTTCTGTTTGAAAGTCCACTTACATCCAATGGCTTTCTTTCCAGGTGGGAGTTTGATCAAAGTCCATGTTCCATTCTTATGCAAGGCTTCCATTTCTTCCTTTGCAGCATTCTTCCACTTGATGCTCTCCACTTCTGTCATCTGCTCCACAGTGTTCCAGTTTGCTGGTTCACATTCTTGTAAAGATCTGAAAGAGTAAGAAATACAAGGGCTGGTACACCTTTGGCTGACCTTGATGAACGTCTGACCTCTGGTACTGTAAACTCTTCTGGCTTGTGTGCAATTTCTTGCATGGGGGTCTGTTCTGGATCCTTGTAACTGACTTCATAATCACTGCTGGTCAATACATCCCTTTCTGTTGGTGTACTGTTCTCTTGTACATCTATGCTCTGCTGTCTCTCTGGTGTAGGTTGTAAAGACACTGGTGTCAATGTACTTCAAGAGCCAGATGCAGGAGAGTGGTATCAGGAGACAGATATCTAGTCTCATGCATTCCCAGATGCCTTTGGTGGGGCCACTGTGAGATACAGGAAGCTGGACTAGATGGGCCTTTGGCCTGATCCAGCATGGCTCTTCTTATGGTTCTCTTCTTATGTCTCTAACAGAGATACTTTGTAATGTAGACAGTCATCATCTAAGATGGTCCCTCTCTTGGTGATTTTTGTATCTTCATCAAAGTGAGTAACATGCTTCATGCTGACATTTCCTGTTTTAAAGTCCATTACTCTGCATCCTTTCAAACTGAAACATATTGTACTAATATGGTTGGTTCAGTTCAGACCTTGGACTCAACTTGTTTCTCTTATGTGTTGAGATATAGGCAGATGTCTGACAGCCTAAAACTTTAATGTGCTTTAAGCATGGTTTTCAATTGTTCCACAGATAAAATAGAGTACACTCAGTATGCTTGGTGGGAAGTCTATTCTGCAAGTAATTAGCCATCATTACTGCTTCTCCCCAAAACTTACTGCGTAGTTCTGCATCTGCTAACATACACCTTGTCATTTCTGGTAAGGACCTGTATTTTCTTTCTGTGATGCCATTTTGCTCAGGCATAAAAGGAACAGTCCTATAATGCATAATTCCATGTTCCTCAAAGAGTGCTCTAGTACTCTGGGAAATATACTCACCACCATTGACCAAAAGAACTGGTTTTGGTTTGCTGTAAAATCTATTGCTTACCATGGTGATACATTTCTTAAGGAATTCATGCATTTGACTTTTGTTCCTAAGCAGATAAATTACATTGTATCTTGAGAAGTCATCTACTAGAGTTAATATGTATCTGTTGTGTGCTAGTGATGGAACACTAATTGGCCCACACAGGTAAGTGTGCATTAAATCCAACACCTTAGTACTTCTCGTCTCAGGGTTTGAGTGAAAAGTAGGTCTAACCGCTTTCTGTGTTATACAGTGCACACACTTTGACATACAGTCTGTATCATGTAGCTTTACCTTGATTCCAGTTGCTAAACCTTTATTCTGGAGCTCAAGGATTGCCTTATGATCATGGTGTGCCAATCTTCTGTGCCACAGCTGCAAATCAGCTTCAGTCTTCTCCTGGGCTTGTGCTGCAATGGCCATCTCCTGTTCCTTTCAGAGATTTACTTTATACACACCATTAGTTTCAAAAGCTTCAAGGAATACTTCATTATCTTTCTCTACTGTGTACTATCTGTCCTTGAACTTTACTTCAAAGCCCTTCTTGTCTAAAGCTGAGACACTAAGCAGGTTGCATTCCAATTCTAGAATATACAACATATTTGAAACATGACTGAGTCTGATGTTTCACACATAAGTATGCCATTTCCTTTGTCTTCAATTGAAATGCCTTCCCCATTTGCTACTTTCACTTTTCCAGAAGCAATTCTATCTATAACTTTTAAAAAACCTTCTCATTATTTACAGAGTGTGCACTACAACCAGAGTTCACTAGCCATGAGTTACATGACTCTTTAGGAAACTCATTTTATGCCATAAAATGAGTTTAGTTAAAACTATTCATTTTTCCTCTGCCTTTTTCCTTTATTTCCCCACCCCAGCGCTAATCAGCTGGAGCATGAGGCTTGGGGAAGGGAAAAAAGTTTTAAAAGCCCAGGCTTTTAAAACCTTTTTCCCTTCCCCATGCCCAGGTCTCCAGATCATTGGTGCTGGAGTGAGGGGAAAAAACTTTTTTTATTCCCCACCCCCAGCGCCAATGAGTTGGAGCCGGGGCATGGGGAGGGGGGGGAAAGGTTTTAAAAGCCCCTTCCCCAAGCCCCAGGCTCCAGCTGATTAGTGCTGGGGTGGGGAAATAAAAGTTTTTCTCCCCCACACCAGCGCCAAAGAACTGGAGCCCCGGCATTGCATGCCGCTCACCACACCAGGCGGTTGGAAGAAGTGGCACACAATGTTTAAAATGCCTTTAAGCAATGGAGCCAAGCACTTGGCTCCATTGCTTGAAGGCATTTTAAATATCGTGCACCGCTCCCCCTCAGGCCCACCCAACCTGCTTCCGCATATCATGGATTTTCAATCATTGTGGGTCAGGTGGGTTGCTAACCCCCACAATAGACAGGGGATTACTGTATAGAAAAATATGACAAAGCTTTACTATAAAACAGGGACAAGACAAAACAAAAATAAACAGTCCATACAGTGCAAAAATACTTAGCTTAGCTTGTGCAGAGAAAGAAAGGCAGCAACAGCATTTCTGTCAGAATAGGCAAGTGGCTAGCACAGGCGTGACTCATAAAGAGCTGACTAGGCTAAGGTAGAACCTTGCCTTATACTAACAGAAGAGGAAGGACAGGTGTGATGACAGGATAGCCTAAAGACAAGCTTCTAGAAGAAGCAGGCTATTAAAGGGGAGAGAGGTTTCTATATGCATGGCTGTATTGCCATTGAGTTAGAGATTGAAAAACCCAACATGGAGAATGAGCAGCAGATGCTACCACATCTACTCCTTCTCCCCTGCCCTTCAAAGCAAAGACAACCTGTCTATCAGAAGAGCTGGTAGTCCTGATTTGTCATGTGAGATTTTCTTTCCTAAAGAATCAAAATCCCCACATAAAACTCTGAAATACAGTTCAGTTTAAAAAAGAAAAGAAAAATAAATTTACTGGACTGGCAATCGATCAATCAATCAATAGATAGATAGGTGGGTGGGTGGGTAGGTTGATGGATCAGTGGATAAAGAGAGAGAGAGAGAGAGAGAGAGAGAGAGAGAGACCTATTGCTTTCATGCAACAAATGCAAGCCAAAAGGCAACCTGAGAGAAGATGTTGCTAGGCGATGGACATGGCCATTGCCCTCTTCTTTCTCTCCCATGGCCATGCTTCCTCGGGATTCTGGGAACTGTAGTCCAAAGATATACCTTCCCCCTAACTTTGGCTCAGCCTTATGTTCCTGAAGTGCTGAATGTGCTGGAAGTACTGAAGCAAGACTGCAGCTGAATGTTAAGGGGAAAAAATCATGAGTACAGAAAAATTGCACAGCTTTAACATTGGCAATGAAGAAATTGGAATATTGAGGGATTTTGGCTCAGTCATCAATCCAAATGGAGACTGCAGGCAAGAAATAAAAAGAATGAGACTGGGAAAAGCATCAATGAAAGAACCGGAAAATATAATCAAGCGTATGGAAGAGTATCTGGAGACCAATGCCTAGATCACCCACACTCTCGCATTTCTGATGACCATATATGGGTGTGAACATTGGACAGTATAGAAACCTGGCAGGAAAATAATTGATCTGCTTGAAATGTGGTGCTGGAGGAGAGCTTTGTGGATACACTGGACTGCCAGAATGAAAAACAAGCTGATCTTAGATCACATCCATCCAAACTATCTCTGGAGAGATCTCTGTTGATATTGAGCCTATCCTACTATGAGCACACCACGAGAAGGCAAGAATCACTGGGAAAAGACCATATTGCTGAGGAAGGTGGAAAGCATCAGGGAAATGTTCAAGGCAGCAGGAAAAGAGGAAGGGCAAATGTGAGATGGACTGGCTTCCTAAAAGAGTCCATAGACTTGAGTCTGCGAGAATTGAGCAGGGCAGCTGAAGACAAAACATTTTGGAGGGCAATCATTCATAGGGTCAACCTATGTCAGAGGCTATTTAATGGCTTGTAGGAACAGCAACAGGTAAAAGATGGTCAACTGGAGAAGTATAAGTGCAGGCCAGCTTTCTGGAACAGCTAAATCAAAAACCTGGAACTTGTTCTTTGGTCCCACCCTTTTGTGATCTTTGTCCTCTATGTACCCTCTGGAAGTACAGTGGTACATGTGAAATTATGTTAAGCAAATTTTCCTTTATATAAATTTCCCATAGGAATGCATTGAAAACAGAGTGATCCCATTTTTATGTTGTACAGATTCGCCCCATAGGCAATTATGTTAAGCAAATTTCCCCTATCTCCGGAATTTTTATGTTGTACAAATTTTATGTTATACAAGCTGTGTGTTATACAAGGGTCCACTGTAGAGATGGGCATGGAACGAACATTTTTTCGTTTTCGTTACCGTTTGTCATTTCCGTTACGCAACGAAACGACAAACGAAAATTGTGATGAAAATGAAACAAAACGAACAGAACCACAAAAATTGTGGTCGTTATGTTTTGTTTCCGTTAATGGCGACGCGCAATGAAATGAGCTGTTTTAAATGTTAAAAAACGCCCTGGACATCCGTAAAAATGCAGCAATAATTATTTATGTTGTCTGATAATACCTACCAGGGGGGTTGGGATCCTTAAAACGTTTGTTTTTGTCTTCTCCCATTGCGATGTTTTTTTCTTTTCCCTTGAAAATGGATGTCGCCACCAGCCACAAAATGGAGGCAAGCCATGTGATGCGGGATCATATTCAACCAATAGCATGCCCAGGTTGCAGACTGGGTGGGCAGGTCTCGCAGCCACAGAGGGCATAAAAAGCTCTGGCAGCCCCCGTCCTCCTTGTAGTCTCTGGTGGGACTTAGGGTGGGATTGCTGTCTCTGCGACTCTAGCTTCAGTCCTGCAGCCTCCCTGTGTGCGTGCGTGCTGCATACCTCTCGGTGAGTACCCTCCCCTGCCCCGCAGTGCAGTCACTCTGTGGCTGCCTTGCACCCTGGGCAACGCCCGCCACTGGCTTTGCAGCCTCCCTGCATACCTAGTCTATACTGTGTCTCTGCCAGCATCATTTTTTTTAGTTTTCCATCTGCTCTGGGGTGTTGGGGGGTCCCTGCGCACGGAAATGTTTTAAAAATCGCGCAAAAAGTGGGTAGAAACGACAAACAAAAAAACAAAAAACGGTAACGTTTTTTCCCAAAAATTCACGACAAATGGAAACGAACCGAAACAGACCTCTCAACAAAAAACGAAAAACCGAAACGCCGTTTTTTTGTTTCGTGCCCATCTCTAGTCCACTGTATACATAATTTAGAAGTAACTTCTTAAACCATAAGGAACCACCAATAAAATCCAAACCAGCAACATAAAAATACAGACGTAAATACAGAAGCCAACAAGGTTATCTTTTTAAAAGGTGGAATCAAAGGGATAAACTATAAAACTATGCTTGTTTGTTTTAAAGAGTGAGAAACAAAAAAAAAAAACAGACAGGAAATAAAACAGGTTGTTGAAACCACATGTATTAGCAATTAATTTAACAAATATATAAGAAGGCCCACAAGAACTGAACGTGTTTCCTCATCTGGCACGAGGGAGAAAGCAATTTTGACACCAGGCAACTTCCTTGGGGAGAGCATTCTATAGCTGGGGAAACCAAGATGGCTTTTCCTGATAACGACCCTTTAAAGTTCAGAATGAAAATGTTTAGACGATCCCTCCAACACTGGGTTCAGTCTTATAGCACGTGACAGTGAAATTGTTATGCATGGCCTTACTTTGGTTGTAAAATACCGTGGATGGAAGTGTCTGCACAGTTCCTGGCAGATCTGTATCTGATGTAGCTTTGCCAATAGAGCTTTCTACTCCCCCTTCTGTGTCATTAATAAACATGTCATCAGTTCTGGAGCTAAGGCAGAGGGTTGTAAAATCTCAGTTCTTTCTTGCAGCCTTTTCATTGCTAGGCACTCATGGAGCACAGACTATTGCAGGAAACATCACAGTGTGAACATTAAAAGGAGAGCACATGTATTATGATGTTATGTGACCAAGATGGTGTGTATCAAGGATGGTGAACATGTGGTCCTCCAGATACTGCCAAACTCCAGCTCTCATCAGTCTGAACCACCATGGCCAATGGTCAAGGAAAATGGAAGGCCACCTTTGACCTTTGATCAAGGTTCCCAGTACTGATGGAATCTGGAAGGGAATTCTGTAACTCTCACTGAAAAACAGCCTTGAATATAGGGACAGACTATAAATAGTTGGTGGGATGTTGCAAAGCCAGATTCAGAAAAAAAATGAAATTAATGGATCTCTCTCTCTCTCTCTCTCTGTGTGTGTCTGTCTGTCTGTCTGTCTGTCTGTCTGTCTGTCTGTGTGTTCAAAATCTGACTAGTTCCCTCTTTTTCTACCTATAGCTCAGACTGTCTCTGAAAAGAACAACATAAAGACAGCACTCCTGGATTATCCCTGGTTGGATTAAAGTTCCCACATTATCTGGGGATGATAGAGGATATAATTGTCAGGGTGTGTCCTCTTTTATGGAGGACAGCCCTCTATTTGAAGGGTTACTCAAATTCAGCCCTCCATTGGAAGGGACAGTCCTCTGTCTGAAGGGGTGGCCAGTCCTCAGGAGTCTTGTAGGTCACCCAGTGACTGTCTTTCTTATTTGAGTGAGATGTGTTGTAATCCACTAAAAACCATTTATGATGCTGCATCAGTACTTTTCGGCCATCAAATGCAGTTTGATGCAAATCCTTGTCTTCCTATATCCCTTTGGTTGATGGTGGGTGCCTTCCATTTTGGAGCTGTGCCACCGGGTGTGGAAGCTGCAGTCCAGCTGGCCCAACAGGCTCCAGAGAGGTGTCCACTGTTAAGTTGCAGCTGTTGTGCTGGTACTTTCTCCGGCACTGTTTGCTTTTCAGCTTCTCCGTAAAACAACTGCTCTTTTTCCATCCATGCTGGTGGCTTAACTTTCTGCTCCTTTTTTAGAGCCGGCTTCCCTAGTATTGACTTTTACCTGGGCGAGAGAACAACAGGATGGAATATACTTCTACCCTGCCAGGTAGTTCCTGATCCACATGAGCTTACATGGCTGGATTTTAAAGGCCAGCTGGGAGAACACTACAGCCAGTTGACTGATATGTACATCATTAAATACTGGAAGAGCAAGGGCACCTGACATTTGGAAAGATTCCTGCTGGCAGGCAAAACCTCAGATGAAAACAAAGGGGGGGGGGAATTGCATCATACTGAGATGCATGAAACAGACCTTGAAGGCAATCGCTTTAAAAACTGAGCTCCGTACTGGTTCCTGTGCATGTCCTGGGATGGGGAATAGCAATATTGTGTTGTTGTTGGAGTAAATAATAATATTAAAATTAAACACATATTTTCAAAAAATAGCCATGGGATATATACTATTTGAAATGCCAGCAGTTCATCTTACTGCAGGCACTCAAATAATTCTGTTGGGAAATTTCAAGGGTGATCCCCGGTTCATAGTGGCTCTGTTAAACTACAGGAACAATTTGTACTGCCTTTTGTTAGCCATGTTTTTAAGCCTCGCAGTTAAGGAAAGCACAGAGAGTTAAAGCGACCTGCTTCTTTAAAAGTCAGCAGAATCCGTTGTTGTCAAGGAGGCCACCGGCTTGTGTTTACAAGGGCTGAGCAGAGGTGTTGAGGACAAGATGTTTTGGATATTGGAGGCAAACCGATGGCATGTAAGGACAACAATAAATTCCTTCCTCAGCCTCGATGAAAGGTATTATACACCATTCACCTTAGAACTAGAGCTTCAGGAGGCTGAATTCTGTCTCGTTCTGAGCTGGCATTCTGGCAGGAGGGAGGCTCCTTGGACATGATGGGTCTAACAGTACATGCCATGCCAGTTCTGAACAGCGCCATGTTGGGAAAGACTGCATGATGAAAGTGTGGCTGCTAGACAGCTCCAGGTTGATACTGAGAAGAACTGGCATGAATGAAACTTTTTTGGGACTAAGAAAAAAGGATCATTCTGTAGGTGGCGGTGATAAGCAGAAAGCAAAATAGAATGAGAGGGAGGTTGGAACCTGTATTTTAGAAATGCCAGGTGGGGATTTATGCACCGATAATAATGTATATGATACACTGCAACTGGCTGAAGCCTAGCTTTAGTTTGGCTCCTCACCCTCTAATCCAGCATAGCACTGTGCCTTCTCCTTTAATAAGACAATGTAAACATCACTTTCATCAGCTTCTGTTTTGTTTTGTTTTTCCTGGTGCAAAGAGACTGACTCTTGCACTGCTGTGCTGACTGTGGCTCTCCTCGGGTTTCCTTCCAACCCACTTGCTTCGTGAATTTGTCTGCACTTTTCTATTATCTGCCTCTTCCATCAGCTTCTTTCATTTCCTATTCAAAGGTCTCCACTAGCCTTTGAATAATCTCGTTTCACATCCCTTCCAACCTGTTGCCATTTCTCCTTTAGCTTTTGATTGGGAGGGGAGGGCTCAGTATGAGATTTCCACTAGTTCCTTTCCTGCTCTCTGGATAGTTCAGTGAGACAGATACCTGACTAGGGGGCCAGATAATGGGGAGTTAAATTCCCCACTGGGAGAAGAGCCAGCCTCGACGGCCTTGGGCAAGCTGCACAGTCCTGGGGTGGCCCCATTTCTTTTACTAGAAAACCTCAGAAAGGGTCATCAATCATCATAAATCAGAACAGACTTGATGGCACACATTATTATTATTATTATTATTATTATTATTATTATTATTATTATTATTATTATTATTATTATTATTATTATTATTATTATTATTATTATTATTATTCACTATGTGATTTATCGGCGAATTATGCAAGCAGATCCCAGTAAGGTAGCTTTCTGCAGCTGACTGATGGTGACTTTGTCAACTCCAATTTCTTCTAAATACTTGCTTAGCTCTTTAGGCACCTCACCCAGCGTACCGGTTACCACTGGGACCACCTGTACCGTTTTATGCCAGAGTCTCTGAAGTTCAATTTTCAGATCCTGATATCAGGTAACTTTTTCAAGTTGTTTCTCAGTGACCCTACTATCACCTGGTATAGCAACATCAATGATCCACTTTATTATTATTATTATTATTATTATTATTATTATTATTATTATTATTATTATTATTATTATTATTATTATTATTATTATTATTATTATTATTATTATTATACTTTCCTTCTCTGTGCAGCTCATCTACCTACCCACCTTCCTGGGTATCTGTCTACCTTTGGAGTCCACGGGTAGAACTAGCCAATGTTTTTCACCAGAGATACCATTCCTCCTGCAGCTAAAGACCAATCACCAAACAAAACAAAACCAATTCAAGACAGACAAACATCAAATGAGTGAGGTGGCAGGGAGATGTGACTTAGGCTATGACTACACTGGCATGCAGCCTGTATTATGAATGAAATTGAGTCAGTCCTCACACAGGGGCTTTCAACTGATTTAAGAATTTACTGCTTGTACTGGATATGATGAGATTTGTATTCCAGCTCATATACTTCAATTCCTTCCTTCCGTCCTTCCTTCCTTCCTTCCTTCCTTCCTTCCTTCCCCCGAGCCTGCTTTGGTCAGTCCTTCCTTCCTCTGGTCCTGCCTCTGATGATCTGAGAGGAAACTGATAGGGGCATAAATATGGGAAATAATAACAGCAATGACCCAGCAATACAGTGCATTACCTAACGCAAATCTCATATATGTAAGAAACTACACAAAAACTCTTTAAAATGATGAAAGGAAAGGAAAGGAAAAGACGATGATTCCAGTAGAGGAAGGAATACATGTTACGCCTGAGCATCATGCTCCAATTGCTTATGTGACTGCAAATACCATGTACAGGCATGCCTCCATCTTTGCAAAAATGCATCACAACTAACCACGTGTGAAAAAGCCCGAATCATTCTGGCTTGAAAATTTGAACCCACTCCCCGAAACCGGCAGAGGTAAAAAAGCCACTTTGGGAGCAAAAATTGCTGGACCAATTCAAATTTGCCTTTGCCACATAGGGTCACTAAAAATACTTTGAATTCACCTGTTGTTTAAGTGGATCAAATGAGCACCCTGTCATAGATCTGCATGTCCGTGAGAGAAACAGAATTCACAGAGTGAGATGAGGAGATGGAGGACTCTCTCTGTTTTGCCTTTTCCTTCATTTCCATTTTTTCAAAGTCTCAAGTTCTTTCTGACTAAAATAAGAAGAAAAGTGAAAATGTATGTAAATTCATTAGCATTAATGAAAATAAAATTCCCTGTGGCCTGCACTGGCCAGTGCATTAGATACAAGTCTTCTGAATATGGAGATGATCACGTGGCAGCCCTCATTCAGCATTATAATCCAGCATTATATCCAGACTGAGAAACACTCACAACTCTGGCCCTGCTTGAATGAATCAGGCCGTTTTTGCCAAAACTCAAGTTTCCACTGCAAATGTGAAGATGCTTCAGAATCCCCCCCCCCCCCCCCAAATTCCTAGGATCAAGTTGGGCTATGTGCTTAACATGTATTTAGGAAAATTGATACATCTTTCTTTATTGTTTTAGATCATTCCCAAAGTTCTCAGGAGCATTGGCCATTTTTAAAAACATAAGAACCATTCGGCCCGAATGTCAAATCGCATACAAACCTGAGCATCACATAGGCTGCTCCACCAAAATGCAAAACAAACTCTAGTCATAGTAGAAAGCAATTAGGACCAAATGAAATCGGCAGCAAGAAAACAATACTCTTGGCAGAAAGTTAGAGTTTGGTACATCGGTAAGTCTCAATTTTGAAAATGCAAATTTGGAAATAACTGTTATCATTTGAAGAGGAAGGCTTTTCATCATCTTGTAGTGGGAGAAGCCTGTGATCATTGCCCAGGTGAGGCTTGTGAGCTCAGTCTGCTTTCCAGTTGCTAACTGAGGATGGATGATTTTGAGGGTCTGCATTCTTTATCTTGAAACAAAACCAGTCTGAACCACCCATCAAACCAAAGGTCCCTTTATATATAGATTATGCTCCCACCCAGCAGAGTCTGACTCTGGTGATATTTTCAGAGTGCCTAACATGTGAGACCAAAGTCTGATGGAGCAGGGCCTTGTACTGCTTTTGTTGTATTCTTGCTGTTGACAGCTGAGTGGTTTAGGTACAGTTGGAAGTTAGATTCCCTGCTGAGCCTGCTGTGAGTGGAGCCAGCCTGTGTGGCTTTAGGCAAGCTGCAGGGCACAGCCCCAGGGCACCCCCAGAAGAAGGACAAAATGGTAAACCAGAGTTGACTTGATGGCACATAATTACAATTATTCATTTTTGTTTAGCATTTTATACAGTTGCAAGTACTTAATTGAATTAATGGCAGTGTCTGATGCATATTTACATTCTTATTTCTATTATTATGCATTTTCTTTTGTTTCATATTTTTCTTTTCTTTTCAGATTTAAATAAAAAGCTAAATTTAGTGGATTGTTTAAAGCATCTGCTACAGCATAGCTTTTCTTCCCAGCTTATCGCAGAAAACATGGCTTGACGAGAGCCTTCCTTTAGACACCGTTTATTGACAAAATAATGGGGAAATTAAAAGCGGACTGACAATGGGAAAATGAAGCTTGGAACAGAATCAGCAGCATTCTTATTTGTAGGGCATATGAAATGGCAGCACCATAATGCATGCAGTGGATTAGACATATGCATTTGAAGCATTGCCCTTGTCATTAATAGTATATATAAATGTCACTTCTGAGATTAGTGGTGTTCCACCAGAATTATTACATTGACTTTTGGAGGAAAGTTGAGTGTGACAAGCGGAGAAAAATGAATGTTCCCCTGCAGTGCCGGGTTTTTTGTTGTTTTTTTTTTTGTTTTTTTTTTTTGCTTAGAAGTCAAATGTTGTATAGCGAATGGAGGATCTCAAAAGATTAAATTTTAGCAAACACCAGTGAGATCCTTTTTGGACAAAGTTTCCTCATTGGCACACAAGAAGTGACCATACCAACGTAGTCAGGTCTCACATGACAGGATTGTGTGTGCAATTATGACATCTGATCAAAATACAGCATCACACCAATCACTGACAAGATGTGTGAAGCCTGACTATGGTGGTATGGACACATCTTGCTTGCCAGTGAGGAAAGTCTGGTCAAAAGAGATCACACCATGGAACGTCAGCGGATCCTAACCAAAGGGATGTGCAAGACAGCACTGAATGAACACCCTTGACAACAACATTAAGTTGTCCCAGGTTCGCCCAGACCTAGCCCACGACTGTGCAAAATGGAAGGCAGAAAGAATAATAGTGGACTCCACCACCAAGTGGGACAAAAAGAAAAAGGAGATATGTAACCCACAATATCCCTACTTTCTTCTTCACATTCACTGGAGTTTCCCATAATTTCCTCCTGTCTTAATGCAAAGACTGCAAGAAGCAATCAAAGCTGGCAGTACAGTGTCATCAAGGCTCACCAGGTCAAAGCACCAGGCTTTCTATTTTTCAGGGATGGCGATACCATAATAATTGTTACCCTCTTCAGACAGCCCTGTTTCCATTGAGCTTAGCTGCAATGCTTGCAGTAGCCGGAGAGAGGGCTGGAATATATAGAAAATGGTGAGCCACAATATTTCTTGTAATACCAGAAGTGGAGTGGCTTAGTATTGAATCAAGACAGTTCTCTAGATGAAGGTCTTTCAAAGACAGTGGAACTGTGAAAAGACAATGGAACAGTGAAACTGCAGGATAACTGTGCCGAAGAATGAGAGTCCCAGGTCATTCAGTCAGCTACTGCAGAAGAGCAAATGATTAGTATGAATTGTGGTATAATGAAGCAACTAAAATAAAGCCTAAATGACTTTTTTGCTGATGTGCACAGATGGAGTTCGAAAGTCTGACACTGCACAACACATGTAAATGGAAGATGAAGCATGAGAAGTGCAAATCAATTTGAAATCGATTTTGAAAATGTAATATATTTTGAAAAGTGCTATGCAATTGGTGTCGCAGATATTGCTCAAATACAAGAATAAAGCAACATGCAAGGCAATGTAGGAAAAACCTATTGTTACTGTTTTGGGTAATGGAAGATATGGCTATCATAATGTTCCTCAGAACTACAGAAGAAGGAAGGAATACAGGGTATTGATAACTCCCAAGGTACATACAAATTTGAATTGCTCTGAAAAATGTTGTGACAGGATCCCTGGATTGAAAACTTTGCTAGTAAATGCAAGATCAGTGAATGGGAAATCAACAATTATTCGGGACCTGATCCTGCAAGAACATGCTGATGAACATGCAAGAACATCAACCTAACTGAACATCAATTCTCCCAGGAAGAAACCTCAGTCTTAGCCAAAGGAGGAAACTTTGCAGTCGCAACCAATAAAATTCCAGTGGAAGACAAGACATCATTGAAAATGTGGAATCAGCCATATACCCTCTTCCGGAAGAAGAAGCAGAGGAAATAAGAAGCAAAATGACAAGGATCCTACGAAAAGCAAAACCCCCAAATAGCAATATAACAAGAAAAGAGAGAAATGCCAAGTCCCTGAACGCAGATCCAGACATCATCATCCTGCCAGCAGACATAGGCAATGCCACTGTAATCATGCAAATAGAAGAATACAAGGGGGGGGATCAGACAACTTCTAGACCCCACCACCTACAGAAAGCTAAAGCAGGATCCCACCAACAAAATCACAAAATAAACAAACATGCTGGTCAGTTGTTCCTTCCTCCACCCCAATGTCATTCCACAAATTCCACAAATTTGTAAGATGGAAACTCTTTCACCAAAATTATACGGACTCCCAAAAATCAACAAAGACTCAGCCCCACTCAGGCCCATTGTTAGCAACATTGGCTGCCTAACATATGAAATAGCAAAACACCTAGCCACCCTCCTACAGGCCCACATCCCACATCAAGGACTGAGGACCAATATGAGGACTGGGCATCCGATGATCTTCTGTGCCATATTGATAACCCTCTGGAGTGATTTCCTCTGAGGCACTGCGCAACTGGCGTACCACACTCATATGCAGTACGTCAGTACACTTTCTACTAAACAACAATAAAAAGACACCAATAGTCTCTGAGTGGTGTTATTCTTTCTGAGCACTCTCTGAAAGTACAGTCTCTGTTGGGCCTTTTTCAGCATCTCAGAGGTGTTTACGCTCCAGGTTAAATTCTCCTCAATAAGGACTCCCAACAAACAGAAGTCTGTCACCCTTTCTACACAGTCCCCACTGATGAATAGTGGTTGAAGATCTGTTTTCTTCTTCCTGTAATCTATTATGTGTAATCTACACATGCCCTAGTGACATCCCAGCTAGACTACCGTAATGTGCTGTATGTGGGGCTACTGATGAAAAGTCTCAGGAAACTTCAACGGGTCCAAAATGCAGCAGCCAGACTGTTGACTGGGGGTTGGATACAGAGATCACATTACACCTGTGTTAAAGCAGCTCCACTGGCTGCCAATCAGCTATCAGGCACAATTCAAGATGCTGACCTTGACCTACAAAGCACTATATGACCTGGGTCCTACCCACCTCAAAGATCGAATCTCACAGTATGAACCGGCTCAGATGTTAAGGTCATCAGGAGAGGCCTATTATCTCCATCCCTCCACCCTCACAGTTATGTCTCATGGGAACCCATGAAAGGGCCTTCTCAGCTGCTGCTCCCAGACTCTGGAACTCCCTCCCACTAGATGCCAGGACTGCCTCATAAGAAGAGCCATGCTGGATCAGGCCAAAGGCCCATCTAGTCCAGCTTCCAGTGGCCCCACCAAATGCCTCTGGGAGCACATGAGACTAGATATCTGTCTCCTGATACCAATCCTCTGCATCTGGCCCTTGAAGTACCCTGGTTTTATGCCTGGAGATTACACATCTCCATCATGTTTTGTAACCTGTGATGGACTTTCCCCCCAGGAATCTATCCAATCCCCTTTTGAAGGCATCCAGGCCAGATGTCACCACCACATCCAGTGGCAGGGAGTTCCACAGACTAACAACAGGCTGGGTAAAAAAAAATTATTTTGTCTGTTCTCACTTTCCCAACCCTCAATTTGAGTGGATGTCCCCTAGTTCTGGTATTCTGTGAGAGGAAGAAGAGTATCCCTCTATCCGCCTTACTCATGCCCTGCATTATTTTGTACATCTCAACCATATCCCCCCTCAGGTGCCTTTTTTCCAGACTAAAGAGCCCCAAATGTTTTAGCCTTTCCTCATAAGGGAGGTCCGCCCACCCAGTGATCATTTTAGTTGCTCTCTTCTGGACCTTTTCCAGTTCCACTATGTCTTTCTTGAGATGCGGTGACCAGAATTGTACACAATGTTCCAGGTGCAGCCTTACTATCGTTTTGTACAAGGGCATTATAATGTTGGCTGTTTTATTTTCAGTCCCCTTTTTGATAATCCCTAGCATGGAATTGGCCTTCTTCACTGCTGCCACACATTGAGTAGACACCTTCATTGAGATGTCCATCAGCATACCAAGATCTCTTTCCTGATCCGTCATGGATAACTAAGAGGCCATGAGTTGATAGATAAAGTTTTGATTTTTTTGCCCCAATATGCATTACTTTACATTTTCCTACATTGAAACACATTTGCCATTTGGCAGCCCATTCCCCCAGTTTGGAGAGATCCTTCTGGAGCTCTTCACAATCTTCTTTGTTATCTTTCTGGAAACAGTCAAAGATCTTTCTCTTCAGGCAAGCTTTCCCTGAATGATGTATATTATATGTCTTTTATATGACTCTACAGGATTACATAGACTTTGTGTTTATAACTACTTATAATATTATGTGATTACATTGACACTATATTTTCAATGTTAACTTCGATCACTCATTACTTTACATGGAACTTTACTCTCCTTTTAACTGCTCACGTTCTGTTGTATCTTTAATGTAATGTTGTCTATTAATGCTGTAAGATGTCCCTCAATTCCCTGTTCTCAATACTTGAACATGTCTTAATTGTACTAGACTGTATATTATCCCTCATTACTGTACGTTGCCTTGGGTCCTTTTCCAAGGAGAAAGGTGGGCTTAAAATACTCTAAAATAAATAAATAAAGGAAGGAAGGAAGGAAGGAAGGAAGGAAGGAAGGAAGGAAGGAAGGAAGGAAGGAAGGAAGGAAGGAAGGAAACATTAAAATATTGTAATATTTGATATGAGCATTCTAAAGTGGAAAGGAATAGAATATTTTCCATCAGACAATTACAAAGGATTTTACTCTGGGAATGACAAGCTCAGAAGAACTGATGTGGCTCTAATAATGAGGCAAGTAATAGCACAAGTACTGTGGGACTATAATGTAAACTCTAACAATATTCTGAATCAGACTTTATGTAAAGCCTTTCTAGAAAGAACTGTACTCAGAACAGATAGAGAACTGTACAGAAGAGATGGAAGGATGATCAATTCCACTGAAGAAGGATATTTCATTAAAATGTTCAGCAGTTTTAGAAAGTGAAGGAACAGCTCTTCTCAAAGCAAAACATCAATATATTTGAAGAAATAAATCACAAGTGGTAGATGGGTCACCAACAGAACTATTGCAGAGACTGAATCTAGCAAAATCTTGACAAGAATGTGTAAACAAGTAAGAAAAAAATATATACAGTGATCCACAGACTGGAAACATTCAATATACTTTGCAATCTCCCAAAGGAGAAACACAAGAGTACAATAACTACAGGATCATGAGGGCAAGGTGGTGCACAAGATGTTCCAAGAAGAGAAGTATTTTGCTAATATGGGTCAATATAATTGGTTACCTTGGTCCCTGCCTTAGGTCCTTTTGAGGAGAAAGGTGTGATAGAAATATTTTAAATAGTCTTCTTTTTTCCCATCAAAAAGAAAGAAAGAAAAATAAAAAATCACTATGGAAAGAAAATGGAAACAAGCCGGAGCAATCAGGGCGGGGAGGGTACTTGTTCAGGTGCCAAGAGGGCATCTAACTCTGTGAGTATTGACTACATCATTTTGCTGAGCTGGTAAAGGATTGTTTGCCATCTGAGGCTGGTTGGGTATCTCCCCCATCCCCAACACAACTAAAAATCACCCAAGAGCGGCCTTGCAAAGCCACAGAAGCACATCTGCCCTTACCATTAGTCAAAACGAGGAAGAGGCCTCAGACGGCTGATGATGGATGATGCAGGAGGAACAGCAGTGGCAGCAACCTGGCTGCGCCCGGGCTGTCTGCCTTGTATCCCTGAATTACTCTCAAGTGAGCGTCCAGTAGTTGCTAGTGTTGAAGGATTTTGCCTGGCAAAACGTCTATAGTTGGCCTTGCACAGGAACTGTAGAAGACTGCGCTTAAGCAAATCATATGCCTTTGGAAACAGAACAAGCTGGATACGGTAGATGCTTGGTGTAATATTCTCATCATGATTGCTTGACAGGTGGCCATTCTGTTGTGCTGCCCTGGATTAGATCCTAGAATGGGATTCAAAACCCCCAATGGCTTAACATTAGTAGCCACTTTTAAAGAATGTATGCTGTGCTTTCAGTACCATTGTTGTTTTATGTATAAAGTGTGTAAATTGTTCTCTTAAATTTTCCTTAAAAGTATTTTTAAAATTACCCAAAATTGCAAAGTAAGCAAAAAATAATTCTTGAAAAGTGACTGTGTTGAGAAAAAAAAATCCTATTTCTCTCTCCCCCCCCCAAAAAATATTGAGCAAACATAAAGTGAAATGAACAAATTAGCATTCGTGTTAAAACTTGTGGGTAAAAATGCTGCTACTTCCTTATTACCCCTCCCCCAAAGGTGTTACAGATAACATTGCCTGTGCCACCATGTTCTATGGTAAGTAATACAACAGTGCCAACCCAAGATATTTACTGCTTGAGCTGAATCACATATTGCACTCGCCTAAGTCAAGATACATATATGACCCTTGTTATTTTGGTACCCAATACAAAATAATCTTGCAAGTGATTCTCCTATTTGTGGCCACTAAAAGTCCAATATTAACAAATCTAACAATTAAATTGAGCTGGCCTTTCAGAATACACCATATCTATGATCTGTGACACCTAATGCACCTTGCCTAATAGTAGGGTTAGTTGTACAGCATAACATCTGCCTGTAGTCTACGCTAGAGCTAGCATTACTCTTATAGGCCTGAATTGTCTCACATTTTCACAACACCGCTGAACAGAAGGGGACATGTCTTTCAGTTGGTCAGCTTAACACTTCACAGTGGCAGATTTCCCCACTGTAATTGCCCCACTGTAACCAAGGAATAGTTGCCTAGATGCCCTAAGCACATCCGATCTCTCCTGATTTTGGAAGCTAAGCAGGGTTGGCCCTGATTAGTACTTGGATGTGAGACCACCAGGGAATACCAGGTGCTGTAGGCGCCTGGAGTAGGAACTGGCAAGCCACTCCAGTATTCCTGCCAAGAAAACTCCATGGACGTAGAGTCACGAAGAGTTGGTCATGACTGTAACGACACAACACACACACATACAACCAAGGAATAGCCAGACTGAGCAACAATTGGGCTGTGAGTCCACCTCTAATGTGGATTTCATCCAATGAATGGCTGGGGTAGATTTTTACGATCATTTGTCTCTGACTGAGACTTGCAGGAAAGCAGCACCAAAGCAGTGGGGGTGGTTTGACATTTGCCTTGACACAACCTTGCTAGTTCCTTGGCAGCAGCTTTTTCTGGGCCCAGATCTCCCCAAGTGAACCGCCTTCCATTCAATTGCACCAGGATTTCTAGCGTGCTTAATGGTCCAGGGCCCCTAAACTAACAAACCGATCTCCGGCTTTGTGAGTTTTCCATGTCTCTTCTGCCCATTTGTTCCCCAGCACAAAGGCAATCTTATATTATGGCTAGGGAGTGATGATGAGCGTAGCACAGATGGGATGGGAGCCAGTCAGCTGCAGTTGTCATTCAGGCCCAGTTGGAATAACTTTTCCAGGCTTGCCTTGTGGTTTTGTTTTATGAATACTTAGGAGAGCATGTGATCCTGTGGGCTCTGTTGGGTGAGTTAATTATTGCATGGAAATAAAAATCTTCCAGCGGCAAGAGAGTTCAGGCGGAATGTTACCAGCAGACGAAGAGGGAAGAAAGCCAGGCTTGGCCTCTGACACTGGGGATGCCAGACAGTGAAGCCTGCACAAAAGATCAAACAGCTATATATAGCTCCATAAGAAGTTTGTGCGATCATCTCTTTTGTTCTGAGGCACTTTCCAAGACAACATTCACACTGCCACCGAGCTCCAGATATCTTGAAAGGCCACTCGGTAGCATATAATTGCTCAGTCTCATCATTCTGGACAGCAATCTTTAAACAGTCAACATGGCCCATCTGCCACTATACAAAAGTGTATAGTCACTTGTTTGTTCCATCTCCTCCCACGCTCACAGTCTTTTTTTGTCTCAAAACCTCACATGCACACTGATGAGCAAATCAGAAGATGCTGGACCGGGTGGAACCACAGTCTGATCTCGTAAGTGATCAGTGTACCAGAGGCTGCCATCTTAAACTACCTTGGCCTGGCATTTTGGCAGCTACTGCTGGAGAGGGGGTGGTGGTCAGATGCTGAAGAGCAGCAGGGGCAGCCACTTAGCTATTCCTCCAGGTCCCTCCCCTCAGGCATTCTTATCTCTTAGAGGATAGAATTGGCTGCATCACACACTGTGTCTTAAACTTAGTAAACTTTGCTGCTCCTCTCAAGTGTGGTGATTGGCCTTATCCTATATTCAGCTGCCAGTTCTGTTGGCTTCTGTCTATAGAATGGAGGCGCCACCATTTGGCAGCAAACAAACATAGGATTCCCTACCTGTCAGTTTTTGCTTCACATTGGGAAGGACCACTACATAGTGACAAAACACAAGCTTTGGATGCAGAAGTTGGCAGGTCTAATCTGTGGTTGAAAGGTATCTCCAAAGGATGGGAAACGATGAACATTTATCAATAGACTGGGTGGACTGTTTGACTTGGAATACATCTTGTTTTTCTAGCAGGTGGGGTCACATGAGCAAAGTCATAATTGTCGAAGATCAGCACCAATAAAGTTGCACATAGCAAGTAGAGAGGCTGAGTTAAGAGAATTCAGAGGGAGCCTCAAACGACAAGCCATCCAGGTTTCAAAGAAGTGAAATTTAAACCACAACCAGGTCAGGGCAAATGAAATGCCAAGTTGAATACTATTCAATCTCAAAAAACAGCACTAGTTTAACCAAGACATGCAGAGGCAGCAAACAAGATTGTGCTCAACACATACTTTTTCTCCAATAGCTTCTAGGACTGAAATTGATGTTAAATTGCACAGCATGCATCAAAAACTAGCAGTAGGCATTTGAGCAGGTGAGACCGCTGGAGAAGGCCCTTTGCCCTGTTGAGACCTCCTTCTGACCTCTCTTGCCCAGGAGGACTCCTTCCCTTGTAGTAGAGGGCCTCCCTGATAGCCCCAAGCTAAATCTGTGCTTTCATTGGGCATCATTCTTGCAGACTGGGAGGGACCTGACCTTCTTTAATTATTGGGCCATGTTTTCTGTATCTAAGTGCAGCCTCCTGGATCTTGACTTCTCAAGGTGTAGGGTTGCAGAAGCAGTATGCTTCTTGCCACCCTGAGGCTTGAATTCATCCAACAGCAGGAGCATGATGACATAGGAGACAGTTTCATATGACCACATGCCTTCAACTATTAGCACTTACTGGGCTACCTAAAATTAACAATACAGAGGCCCTCTATTGGGTTTTCCTTCCATTACCTTGTAGATCACATTTAGGCTATTGGAAATAATGGAACTAGCCCGACTAGAAATGCAGTCTTTACAACATGTTAGCATTCCAGTGATATCAGGAATCAGAAAGGGCAACTACAGGTCTCAGAATGAAGAAAATGAAAACAGTCTTGATTCCAGCTTTAAAATGCTCTATGTATTTCACTGCACCACATTCTTCAGGAGATATGTATTAAAACAAGTGAAATATTTATAACTGTCTATAACTGCCTGATGTTTATTTCTGTATGCATGGAAACAACATTATATAAACAAGTATGGGATGGCTCAGGTATTGTGATATCATATGTAACCTTTATCTGCCTTAGATTTTCTTTGCCAAGAATAAAGGTCAAGGGTTAAACAAACATATACTTCTGGAATGAAGTCTAACAAAGGTAACTATATAAAGTTTACTTAATGGCTATCACCCCTGTTCTGGAACCAAGAAAGTTAGGCTTGAATGCTGAGCTGTACTCTAGAGCATAGGCAGGAAACCTGTGCAATTGCAGAAGGATAGTGGCAGGAGTTAAGGAGCTGTAATGAATGGAAGAAACAGCTTTGAGACATTTTGCTTGTTCGTTATCTCCATGGTCACATCAAAATGACAGAAAATAATAATAGGACCAGAGCTTGGGACAATTATTTTATTTTACACTCAATGTCCCAGAATCTCTAACCAGGCCTAGTGGAATAATTATATAGAAGAAGTGCAAACAAAACAAAGCACACACACAAAACGTCTCAAAGCTCTGAGCTGGACAGGGTTGGGTGATAGAACTGGGCCAACAATGATAGAAGCAAAAGGATGTGATTTAAGCAACCAATCTTTGTCAAGCAGGCACCAATCACACACACACACACACACACACACACACACACACACACACACACACACAGACGGTTCACCAATTCCACTGAAACTGCTTCAAAACTCTGGCTTTTGGAAGACAGAACTAGGAAAAAAACACTGCACAGAGAGCCTTGATAGTATATTAATTCAGTTTATATAACTTCTCAATTGGAATTCCCTGAAATGCCACCATTTCTTTACTGTGGTGAGAAACAAGAGCTACCCATCCCAAAATGTTGATTCTGCTGAAAAATGTCCCATTGAAGATGTCCTCTAGGAGGTGAAGGGCTATCCAGTCCAAGTTAAAGTTCAAGCACCGACAGATGGGGGAGCAGGTGCTTTAAAGCTGCCCATCCAACCATTTTACACTGGGACAACAGATTGCACAAGGATATGGATCACTTTTCAACAGGCCTCCCCACTATGGTGGAAAGGGTTGTATTTCAAAACCGGTATTTGTAGATTTCTATCTATATACATAAAAGAGTTTATGCAAATGTTACACATAACTATGTCGTCTTGTCCTCTAGTGTTGGCTTGCCTCTTTCTTGTGGCCTCCCTACCCACAGAATTTATCCTGCTGACCAGTTCTATCCTGGATGCTCTGGGGCCGAACTTCTCAGAGAGGCTAGTCTGTATCCGGGTGGGGGGGGCACAAGCTCTCTGTTCCTACCAGCTTGTCTAGTTTCTTCCTTTGTCCAAGTGCCTGACTTCTCCTTGGCACAGAAGAAGAGGCACATGAGCTTATTTCCTGAAGAAAAACAAGGACTGTGTCACCTTGCGGGTCTAGGGGCCACATCCAGTGTTGGCTAAGAAGCTGGGGTCACATATAAACCTTTCTCTCTGATACAAACACACTGTGAGGAAGGGGACAGTGGCACAGAGGACCATGCCAGTGGGCTCTTTTTTCTTTCCCATTTGCCCACTAAGTTTCCCACTAATATCACTTCAGTAGACCTGGGGGCGTGGTGGCTCAGAGGACAAAGGCTTCTGAAAACTGTTGGCTGTTGGCAGTTCGTCGGTTCGAATCCCGGGTGCCACGCAGCGGAGCGAGCTCCCACTGATAACCCCAGCTCCTGCCAACCTAGCAGTTCGAAAGCATATAAATGCAAGTAGATAAATAGGTACCACCAGGGCCGGTGCTAGGTTTTTTTGCACCCTAGGTGAGGGGCGGGGTGGGGGGGGCAATGGGAGGTGGCAGCGGCGGGGGCAGGGCGGCGGGCTGGGGGGAGGATGGCGACGGGCATGGGGGTGGGCAGGAGGCAGACGGCGGCGGGCGGCGGGGGGAGGGACGGTGGTGGCCAGTGGGGGGGCAGTGGGGGGCAGCAGGCTGGCCAGCACCCCCTCTCCATTTTGGTGCCCTAGGCAACTGCCTAGTTCGCCTTAATGGACGCGCCGGCCCTGGGTACCACCGTAAAAAGCAGGAAGGTAAAACAGTGTTTCCTTGCCAGCCACGCTGGCCATGTGGGCATGGAGTTGCACAACACTGGCTCTTGGCTTGAATACGGAGATGAGCACTGCCCCTAGAGTCAGACATGACTAGCACGCATGTGCAGGCGGAACCTTTACCTTTACCTAGACCTGGGGGAGACCATTTTGGACTATGACGTGTTCTGTAGGGTGTCTCTTAATGAGAGCCAGGATGGCATAAGATGAATGAAAATAAGTCACCCAAACCTCTTCCTTCTCCTAAAAAATCTGCTTGCTGCCTCAAGGGTAAGAACAAAAATAACATGTTAGGTTTGTAGTTTCTGAGCAAGCCATGCGAGAACTAGCATTAAAGGAGGAGAGCAATAACATTGGTTTCCACAGGAAATCCTTTATGGGACTGTGGGCTCTCCTAAATACTTACTGAGAATCGGGAATAATGTTGTGAACACCTGCGTCCCATCCCCCCCTCCCCTCTTATGCTGATGCTATATAGTTGTATAAACAGCCGTATATTGCCACAGATAAGCCACAAGTCTCCCGGTAGCTGCTTTTGAAGAAACAGAATCCTGCATAAGTTCTTGGACTTTCAGTTTCTCACCTCTTGGCAGTGGGTACATGCATATAACAGTATCCTGACTTGGTCCACCTGAATGATAATGAATCCCACCTCATTTAATACAATCTTTCAGTTTCAGCGAGGCCAGCTCCTCAGCTGCATTGGCCGCTCTCCTCTTGCAGCTAGCCAGCTAGCTAGCTAACTTCAACTGAACCATCGCCTCCCATTACAATCCTTTTCCCATCCCTACTCTTCCTTCCACCAGTGTAACCTCCCTCATTTTCTTTCTTTCTTTTCTTTCTTTCTTTCTTCTTTCTTTCTTTCTTTCTTTCTTTCTTTCTTTCTTTCTTTCTTTCTAAAGCCCCTTTTGTACCCAAACCTCCCACCCTCTGCGAGCTGCCGCCACAGCCACAATCGCAGCCTTATTCATTACTTCTTGCTGGAAGTGGGCCAGGCAGCTGGGGAAAGTAATGAGGAGTTGCCAAGCAGCTGCTGTCTCCTCTGCTTCCCGCCCAGTACGCCTCAGAGAGGAAATGTTACCTGCCTCATAGAAGATGCAGAGCTGCAAGTTGACTCTTTGTCAGCCCTACCCATTTGCCTGTGAGAAAACGCCATGTGTGTAGGGGATGTTTTGGAGTTGGAGTAGAGGCGAGAAAGAGAATGGGAATGAAGGGGGGTCAGAGAAAGCACTAGCAGCAGTTTGGTTATGTAGGTGCAATGTATTATGGTGGATTTCCACGCTGAAAATGGCCAGAAAACCTATCCTCATTATTATTCTCATCTGTTAAGATGCTGAAGAGCTTAATTTGAGCACAAGTGGGAGTGGGACAATGAGTGACAGAAGAGTAGGACTCAGGAGGCCTGGTTTTGAATTTCTGCTCAGCCATGGAAACTCACAAGGGTGTGTGGAAATGGTAGACCCACTCCTGAACCACCTGCCTTGAATGCCCTATGAGAGTCACTGTAAGTGGATTCCAACTTGACGACACATGCCACTTAAACCAGGCATGTCCAAACTTCGGCCCTCCTGATGTTTTGGACCACAACTCCCAGAATTCTAAGCTTAGATTGCCAATGGCAAGGGACTGTGGGAGTTGCTGTCCAAAACATCTGGAGGGCCGAAGTTTGGACATGCCTGACTTAAACAAAGTGTGACACTGCAGTGTATAGGAATGGTAGGCTTAGCATTGCAGTGCTCATTCAAAGATGCTCCTCTACAAAACAGCCGGGCATTTATAAACTCTTTATTGTCACCAGTAAAAGCTTTATGAAACTCCAAAAAGCTGCATGAGGGGCCATTTTGGAAAGGGGTCGTGCTAGATAGGGAAGGGAGTAGAATCCCAGTTAAATTTCCCTCCTGGCACACTCCCTTGGACTTCTCAAATTAAGCCACACAATGAAGAAAGAGATGGCTTGATTCCTTACGCTTTCATTGCAAAGCCCACCATTCACAACATGGTAAAGAAAGTAAGTGGTTTCCTAGGTTGTCTTTATTCATCTACATTGACATGTATAATTGTCAATTTCCTTCCCCCCCCCCCAAGTCGGTTTTTAGAACAAGGACACAAAGATTCAGAAATAGTTTTTACCCAATAGCAATAACCATGCTAAATTCTGTTAAAAATTAAGTTGACGGGTAATATAAGTGTTGAATGTGTAACATATATACAGTTACCCCCGCCTATTGTGGGGGTTAGGGACCCACCCGACCTGCGGTGCCTGAAAATCCGCAATATGCGGAAGCGGGGGGGGGGGCTGCCGGCGCGTGCTGTCTGAGAAGTCTTGGGGTGGTGCGCACCAGCGGCAGCAGGAGGATCTGACCTCCCGCCACCGCCTGCCACGCAGCCCGGAGACTTCTTGTCTGGGGCCATCTCCATTGAAATGCATTGCCTCAATGCATTTCAATGGAGATTGCAGGGCAGCGCCCAATGCTGCCGTCCCGCACTTTTCTGAGACGCCTCGGACTGCATGGGAGGGCAGCGTGGGCGATCACATTGTCCCCCCCCCCCCGCGGCCCAAGGCTTCTCGGAGGAGCACGGGATGGCGGCGCGGAGTGATGCGATCGCCCCCCGCTGCACCCCCGAGGCTTCTCAGAGGAGTGGGGGGGCACCACGGGGCAATGCGATTGCTCCCCGCCACCATCCCGAGCGGCCCCGAGGCTTCTCGGAGGAGGGGGTGGCACGGGGCTATGCGATTGCCCCCCCGCCCCCCGAGCAGCCCCAAGGCTTCTCGAAGGAGTGCGGGGGCAGCACGGGGCAATGCGATCGCCCCCCACTGGCCCCCCTGCGCGGCCCGAGGCAATATAGTGGGACCGCAGTACCTGAACCGTGAAATGGCGGAGGGTGACTGTATTGTACGGGGGATTGTGTATGGCTGTTGTTGTTTTTTAAATCGTAGTTTTTATGTATTGGGTATGAATGCTGTCAGGTGAAAGAGTGTAGGTTTGTGTGTGTATGTTTGGTTTTTATGTCAGTTTTAATTGAGTACAAGTGATGTTCTCTGTGTGAATGTAGGAGTATGTGTATGGATGTTCTTAAATGGTAGATTTTATGTCTTGGATTTTTATACTGGGGTGTGTGAATGAGCTGACTGGATGACACTTTTTAATCTTCTTGTATTTTTATACAATGACAATGAATTCCATTCCATTCCATTCTAATTCAATCAATAGACAGGCTTTATTGTCACCATACCATACACCAGCCTTCCTTCCTTGATCTGCCAACCTCATATATGTTCTAATAAAAGCACAAACCATCTGTGGATCATGGGAGTGTTAGTTTAAGACACCTGGAGGGTATGAAGTCTGTGTAGAGAGATAGTGATGGCTTTTGCAGACAGGGTTGCACAGACATCCAAATATCCAACATGCCTGTGCCAGGTACAACTGATTTTCCACTATTTCAAGTGCCTTAACACGGCAGCATCCTCTGGCGTTTCCCTGTGCCAGCAACTCACTCCACTCTGTGACTATCAGATGTGTGGCAAGCAGAAATGCAGAACCTTTTCTGGTGTGGATGGGTCAGTGATGGGGAATGGGGACATCTGTTTAGTTTCTTCTGGAAGAGTGGTGGTATATAAGTGCATAATACATTTATTTAGTTATTTATTTTAGAGTATTTTTACCCTGCCTTTCTCCTTGGAAAAGGACCCAAGGCGGCTTACAGGAATGAGGGATAATATACAGTCCAGTACAATTAAGGCATGTTCAAGTATTTGAGAACAAGGAATTGAGGGACATCTCACAGCAAAAACAAAACAAAAATGAAAAAGACAAAGAAGACAAAAATATTGTGGCACCATAAAAACTAACTGCTACATTTTAATGTGAGCTTTCGTGGGCAAGTCCACTTTCTCAGACTGCTTGTTGGTTGTTGCGAACGTCAAGGAGTCTTCTAATTTTATCGTCCTTATTTTTGTGTGGCAGGTCAGGCTCACAATGTTGCAAATGAATCCAAGCTGCAATCTCATAGGTATTTGTTGAAAGAAGACCCCACTGATCTCAGTTCAAAGCAGACATTCTGTAAATACTGAGCACTCCACTCTGTATCTAATTTTGCTTTGGTTAATTGGACCTGGAGGCGAAGGTGATGCTGATCAGAAATGCTATACATGGGAAGAAGAGGGTTTTTTTTTTGTCTTTATTTCTTAGCACAGATGGACTGTACACCCCCCACTATCCATGTGTGGGGGTGTAGCAAGTGGAGAGCATCTTACTGCTTCCAACAGAATTTCTTCTTTTTCTGTTCTAGTTATTTATGGGATCCTGGTGGTGGTAAGGCTGCCTCCACTCCAAAGCAGCATTTGAAATAATGACATGCAACCGTGTTCTTGATTATGTTATGTGCTGTCAAGTCACTTCCAACTTATGTTGGCTGAAACTGGGCTTTCAAGGTATTTGAGATCTCCAAGGTAAATCTCACATACTGTTTGCAGTTTACAATTGCCATCCCCCAGTGGCTTTCACTGACGAAGATGGGATTTGAACCCATGGCATGCACCTGACTCTGGATCCAATGTTGTATCTGATTTCTAGTCTTTTGTCAACCTACAGTCAAAAGAAGTATCGACGGACGGGATGACAGTGCAGTGAAAGGCCCCAGGAGAGATGCTGGTTGGTTCACTTAATGTGTCTTCCTAAATCAATCAGACAGGACTTAGGCAGCAGAAAAACTGTGCTCTCTTCAGACCCCCTAGTAGTGGGATGACTTCTTATGCATAGCCAAAAATGTAGAAATGTACCCAGAGATTTTTTTTGGGGGGGGGGGTTGTTATAGATGTATCTACAATTTTCATGGGCACATATAGGAACATCTCAAGGAATTTAAATCAGCTCTTCTCAAAAAAAGTCCGCATTAAAACCCCTTTTTGATTTTTTAAAAAAACTGTTTATACCTTTCCATAATAGTTTACCCTTGTCCCAAAGACGATACAAATGTAATTTGTTCCAAGAAATAACAGAACCCAAAAAAATTAATGTGAAGGACAATGAAAACACCACAGTTTTCCTTGGAATTTCAACACCCATCTTATGGGAGGTAGAGGTTTAAAAAGAAATTAAATACATCTCCCTTGAATGAAGAAGAACTTGACAAAGCGGACCTGTGTGTCTTCTGAATTTAATGACCCGTGGCTATCTTTCAAGGGACAATTTCAAGGCACCACCTATTTCTTCTGACAGTTCTTCTTTTTTAAGCCAGACGTGAACTTAGAGCCTTTTCACACGACCCCTAAACTCCGCGGCAAATGGCTCCCAGCTCCAGAGCTTAAAATTGTTTCCCCACCAGCTCCGGAGTTTACAGAAAATTAAGTGCGGCCACGCCCACCTAAGCGTGTCCAGCGCACTTTTCAGGTACCTGCTCTCTGGGGGTGAAAAATCCCTGATGCGGATCTAATGTAGAGAGTGCCAGGCTCTCCTGGCTTCTGTTTATTGTTTTTTTTGCCCCCCGCCCCTTTAAGAGATCTGAATGCTGCCGGGAACAGAGCGAGACCGGCAGAATGGAGGTAAGCCGGCATTCTTTTCTTTCTTTTTTTCTCCCTCCCCTCACGCAGCCAGCAGCCAGGAGTGTGGAGGGGGTGGGAACACAGAAACAGTGACAAACTCCCAAGATCTCTGGTCCGAATTTAAGTGGCCAGCAGATTTTAGGGGTCGTGTGAAAAGGCTCTTAGATAACCGACACCTCCGAGTAAGAGGTGTTCTATGAAAGTACCTAAAAGAGGATTGTAAAGTAGAACATATGGTCTATCATTCCAAAAGGACAGTATTGAACTTTGAGGCTTGGCCAGTCCCATTGCTGAAATATTTATCCTGCCAGAGCCTCTAACACTCTGTTAATTTTTAAACTTTTATTTGAGAGCTAGCGTTGTTCTCCTGGGATTTTATTTATTTCATTTTTTGGGGGAGATTCCTAACCACATGGAATTGCAAATACACATTTCAGTTTTGTGGTTTGGCCTGGGGATTTTTGTTTTTGGTTTGAGCGGGCTTTGCTGGGGATTGGGAGCTGATCTTGTGCTTACATGAATAAACCCTGTTTTTCTTTCAATGGAAACCCAATGGAAGCGCTGTGTCACAAAACTCTTCTAAACTGTAACCTGTATCATGGAAATGTTAGCACAGTTTTCATAAGTGCAATAGCTGTCCCCTCAGCTCTCATTCCTGAACCTTGCCTGATTTATTTTGTTTTCCAAAGCACTAGTGCATACTTGACTTTTAACAGGGGGACCTCCTCCCTGGCATCTCAAGAAAGCACAGTACTTATACTTTAACTGTGGGGTTCTTTGGATAATGAATTTTGGAATAATGTGCGTATGTCTCTGGTGGGACTGTTCCAAAGGAAGCAGCAAACCATTACTAAACAAATGCCACAAAGTTAACAGGCCTTTGCACACACACACACAAGACTAAGGATACCTGCAGGCAGGGAAGGGCCAGTTGGTTTTCAGCATTGATTGGTGTGGCAGGGAAAAAGAAGGACCCTGATACTCTGTGGCGCCCAAGGAAGGGAGATGGGGCTTAGAAACAGCTGGGTAGTGGTACTTCCTAGGAAGCACAAAGTGCCCATCTCTATTAGTATTTACTATTTATGAACCAGTGGAGAACTTGAAACAACTGTGCAAGCTTTGTACGAGCTTTCAACAGCCACCTGTCAAACTGGAAATTATTAACATGAGCTTGCAAATACTGAGCCACTTCTACTAATAAGTGGGTGCTGTCATGTCAATTCTGACCCTTCTCAGGTTTTCTAGGTATATAGTACTCAGCAGTAGTTTATCATTCCCTTTCTTCTGGAGGAGGAGAACTTGACCAAGGCCACACAGGAAGCAGAATAGGGAATCAGATGGCCACCCCCTGCCAGGCACTCTAGTTCACTGAGGTACCCACCCTAGTTCCTGAACTACTGCCATTATTAATATATGAGCACCTAGCTTCACTTGGGTTAGAAACCCATGACTTCAACTCCTAACTTGGTGCTCTGTCTCTTTTCTTCTGCTCAATGTTTTCTTCTCATTGTTGTGTTTTTCCCCCTTCACCTCTGCATTCCCTCATGCAGTACTCATGCCAGAACACACTCCCACTCAAGTGCAGATGGATGTCTCCCTTTAGAAATTTGAGGATGTTAGTTTTCACAGTTCTGTCCATCAATTGTTTCTGTAAAAAGGACTAGAGATTTTTCCCCCACCCTACATTGTTGGGGAAACTCTGCATCATAACCTACCAGCACTAAGTCATCCCTCCCCCTTTTTTTCTAAATCTTGGTTATAATGGCCATTTTTGTGCACCAAAATAGAAAGAGGTTGCTGAGAGATGCCTAGTGGACCACAGATGAACAACTGAGTTCATAGCTGGAAGGAATGACCTCATTGTTGTAGTGAGTGGAGTAGTGGAGGCAGGGTTCACAGGCTTCAAGCTCTGGGACTTTCTGAGTCACAGGGGTTGTGACAAATCTGCCACTGGGCTGCCCAAATCTGCCTGTTCTCCCTGAACGTAATTGCAGTCCTTAGCTACAGAACCTAAGAACATAATAAGGACAGGTGTACCATAGGACCCCAGTATCCGCTGTTTCACTTTCCCATGGTTGACTACAGTCCAATGCACAAGAGCACCTGCTGACCACATCTCTGTTTTCTTGTTATGATCACACCTCTTGCCTTTGCAGGCCTTCTGCTCTTCTTTAAACAGAAGGTGACAAACAATTTCAACCACCTTATATAAATAGGATGCTATTATTTCTCCCCGCCTTATGATAATTTTCTAGTAGTTCTTTTTTCCCATCTGTTCTTATTTTGAATTGTTAAATGGTTTTGATTTATTGTATTTGTGCTTATTTGCTTATTTGTTCTTTTTATTATGATGATTTGATTATTTGGTCTGATTAGTTTTTATTTACTATTTTAAGTTGTTTAATCTGTTTTTGCATTTTGCATATATAAGTAAACCGCCCACAGTAGCTTTTTTGCTAGATGGTTGCGGTATATAGATCAAATAAATAAATCAAATCAAATCAATCAATCAATCAATCAATCAATCAATAAAAGCGACATTGTCTGCCCATGGGTGTTGATGGCAATTCTGTGTTTCTATGGCTCACTTCCCCTCCAAACTGAGCAAGAATGAATCTCTTGGAACTTTAATAGGGCAGTGGGGAGAAGGAGGCAGGAAGGGGTACCAGCTAGTATTCATTTTAATGAAGGTATTACTATTTTATCCTTGTATCAAACTCACGTTTTAGTTCTTGTGGTAGTCTGGAATATTCAAAAAGAATGTAAACTTTGACTTTAGAAGGGATATTCATTATGACTAGAGATGGGCACGACTTGAAATTTTTTTTTTCGAGTTGTCGTTAGTCGGGCCGGTTCCGTTTCGGCTCGTTTCCGTTTTTCGCGAAAATTCGCAAAAATTAGTCGGTTCGTTTTTTCGTTTTTCGTTGTCGTTAGTACTGGTTTGGGGAGGGGGTAGCGGGCTCCTGGAGGGAGCTGCAGGAGTCAGCCAGAGCCACAAGTGACGGACTGGCAGACTCTTTGCACCCGCTGTGTCTCACGTACTTGCATGTAGTGCAATGCAAGTAGATCTGGCTTAGGGTTAAGACGGGTTAGCGGAACGGCTAGGGTTAGGCTAGTTACGGGTGAGGTTAGGGTGAGTATTGGGGTGCACCTCTGGGTGCCTCTCTGACCCACTTAGAAGGACAGTGTACTGGCGTTATAGGTTAGGCTTAGGGTTTGGGTTTGGGCTACGATTAGTGGGCTGTTTATGCCCGATTGGCACATCCCAGAAGTCTCTGTGGTCAACCTGGCCAAGTGGCCATGCGATTGGTGCCATAGGGAAAATTTGCATGGTCTACTGCAAATGTGCAGGTGTAAAAATATAAAATAAAATAAATAAATCACGGAGACTTTTTTTGCAAGAAAAACCCACTGCTGCTACTGTAAAAATTCAAGCATTTAAAATAGCCAATTTTCGCATCTTTCTGTGGTGCTTTGGTGGGGTTTTGGGCAATGATTTCAAAAAAAATATTGCGGTCGCCATTTTGGATCCCCCCCACCGCATGGCAAATGGATGCGCCCTCCCAGCCTGGTACAGTCAGCAAAACCTGGCCATGCGATTGGTGGAATGGCTCCAAAACTTTGCATGGTCCACTCCCATGGGCGAGCCCATCATTGCGAATGCGCAGGTGTAAAAAAATAAAATAAAATAAAATAAAATCAACGGAGACTTTTTTTGCAAGAAAAACCCACTGCTGCTACTGTAAAAATTCAAGCATTTAAAATAGCTAATTTTCACATGTTTCTGTGGTGCTTTGGTGGGGTTTTGGGCAACGATTTCAAAAAAAATATTGCAGTCGCCATTTTGGATCCCCCGCACTGCATGGCAAATGGATGCGCCCTCCCAGCCTGGTACCAGCAGCGCAGCAGTAGCAATAGCCAAGGAGAGGGGGGCGGGGAAAACCCCCCCCCAAATAAAACACCCTTCTGGCCTGGTAGGTGCCCTCAGACAGTTTTCGCCTACTTTTAGGGCCGGGAATCGGGTTTTTTTTTAACTTTTAAAAACTTTTTTTCTGTGCCGCTTGGCATTGCGCGATGCAAGTAACGAGCACGACAAATCAGACCAAATTGTTCGTTCGTCGGTTCGAGCTCGAATTCTGGTGGAGTAATTCCCGTTTCCGTTTCCGTAGAGTAACGGATACGAGTAACGGAAACGGAAACGGGAATACCGCTAAGTCGTGCCCATCTCTAATTATGACACACCACATATCTGTGCTCTGTTGTATGCCAATAAAGGTTGTTGTTGTTTGTTTGTAGATACCCATAAAGTGACACCATGCGTGCGTGGGTACCAGCTAGCCATGTTAAGGCCTCTCTCCTGAACCCCAAACTCTCACTGCTCATGTCACAATGGTTAAACTGCAGTACTGCAATAAAGATTCTGCTCACAATTTGAGTTTTATCATGACAGACTTAGGTAACTGGCTCAAAGCTGGCTCAACCTTCCATCCTTTGGAAAATGAGTCTACATCCATGCATATTGGGTTTTAGCAATGCCAGGCCTCCATGCTCTTCTTCTTCTAAGCAGGAGGCCACACACACACTTTTATTAGCTGTAAAAGGCAGAGCATGAGATGTGGCGTGATAGCCTATGTGTCAGCCTGCCATAGGCTGATGAACTCCTGGGAAGGGCTTACGTGACGTGGACGTGTCACCTAGCGAGGGACTGGATGATAGATAACCCAGCAGCTTGTTATTTCCTTACATCCCATTCCATGATGTGAGCAGTGCATGTAGGAAGGGTCTTGTTTTTCCCTATGGCCATGCCATGGCCTGGTGCGAGGAAGAGATAACAGTAGCCTGCTTCCTGAATGTTAGATCCCATGGGATCCATTGTCCTCTCACGGAGCATCCCCGCACGCCGGGGGGGGGGTCAATATTTCCCATGGGACCCTTGTGCAGGAGGCTTGCTGGGTGTGCTTATTAATATATCCCAAGGGGACATTCCTATAATTGTCAAAGGTGCAGTTGAGGCTTCTTGGAAACTGATTTGGGGATATGACGTAATTATTGGAGCTGGACAGTCAGTGGGTTCTATGAACATGGTTGTGCTGTTGGCCCTTTACCATTCTAGAGATCTTTTGGGATCAACAATTAAAAAAAATTGAGAAATATTTGGAAAATTAACTCAGAAAAAGTAACTAGTTTTGCATGGCTTAGAAACTGCATACTGCCTAAGCACAGCCTAGTGCCCTTTCCCTTTCATCCAGGTGATATTGTGGGCTGAAGAACCTGCTTCCTACCCTGCTGTTCTTAGCATGTACACAAAGTTTCATGTGTCAGGGTTTCACACACTCAGAGCTGTACTTATGTGAGAGAGTGAGGCAGGCAGGCAGGCAGGCAGGCAGGCACAGCCCTGCCTTTAGTTGCATATATTTTATTAATACATGGTGACATATACAGTATATGAACACTGTCTTTTGGCCTCTGTAAAGTCTCCCAAGAAACCATTTTCATTCAATATTTGTTTAGCGTTAATGATGTTATATTAGGAACTGTGCAAAACATGGGTGATGCTCCCAAAGCAGCATATTTACTATTCAAAAAAATGTAGGCAACCCAGATTTGACGGTGTAAAGTTAATCCAGTGACCAATATTAGTGAAAATGTGTTAGGCAAGATTACGAATTGGCAGCTTTGTTAGCTCAGGTGCCACTTCTGTGCTCTACAGCTCCCTGTGGGTTGTACTACATCTCATTCTCTCCCCTTTCCTGAAAACACTCTGACAGGGAAACCTAAAAAATGCACTTTATTATTTATAAATTATATAAATAATAAATATTTGAACAAATAAATATGTCTATGATTTAGAAAGGGGGGGGGCTAACAGATCACCAAAAGCAACAAAGAAGGGCTGAAGGGCATGGCATGTTAATTGGTTGCAGGAAAAGAAAAGGGTGTTAAAATAAAAGCTGGCACAAGGGACAGAAGAATTAACAGTGTCATTTGGGACACTCACCATGGGAGGAACTGGAAGGAAAGGCAGGATGACAAGTTATAATGCATATATTGCAAAAAAAAAAAAAAGAAATTGTACCAGTCAAAATGTATTTACCTTTGTTTATCCTTGGATGATAGGCACACTGCAGTGTCACAGAATGTGCTTCATATTTTAAAATGTGCATCCTTTTTTGGAAGTGTAAAGGCAGCCTGAAGAGGCTTTGAGAGATCTATAATTAAATGACGGTATGCTAATGGGATGAATAGTGTTACTGTACTTCACACTCGCTCAACCAGCTCTCTGGATGAGCAACCCTCAGCAGACTGCCAGATACAAGTTTCTGTCAGACAGAAACAATTTTGGGTAATTACTGAGCAGTGAGAGAGTGAAAGCCAGTGAACCTTTCAATGGATTCCATTATTGGTGCCCCTGAACATTCTCTTTTGCTGATGAAGGGATTTTCGGGAAACGGAACCAGTAGTTAAAGTCAATTGAGGTTTGGAGGGGGTGTGTGTGTGTGTGTGTGTGTGTGTGTGTGTGTGTGTGTGTGTGTGTGTGTGTGTGATATTTCTCAATCAAACTGCCAGCAGTTTTATGGTAACACATTACTATGAATGATTTTTTTAAAAATCTGGAAGAGACAATCAGGAAGAATGGAGAAGTGTGAGAATCCAAAAACAGAGCAGGGCCTGCCCTACCATTAGGCAGATTGAGAGGGCTGCTTCAGACGGGAGAAGCCAAAGGGTAGGAAGTGGTATTCATGGGCTGGCAAACAAAACAGTGTGTCCCAGGCAGCCTGCTGCTCAGAGATGAATGGTGGAAGAGACAATGTTGACATTGCCTTTGTCACTTGTGAGGCCAGTTGCCTTCTCCACAAAGAGGGGACACCATCTTCTTTGCACCAGGCAGACCGTTTGCTCGTTCTCTGTCCTGCCCTGCAGAAGGACTCGGGGTCTTGGGCCATTCCTATCCCAGGAGAACTGCCTCACCAACAACAATAGCTGGTGTACTCAGAACAGAACCCCCAGTATCTGTGGCCAAATAGGAGTGTTTGTTTGTGGAGGCTCTAAAGTGGCTTTTTGAGAAGGATTTCTGGCCCTAGGGAAGCAAAAGCTCATCATGGGCTTCATGCTTGCCTTTCCATCATGAGTTAGAGATAATACAGTGCAGTCATTCCAACCCACGTGTCATTTTTGCCAAGACCACCTACACGTCTCATGTTTATGAGGCACTTAAAGAGAATACATAACAAACTGTTGTTGCTTCTGGGGCTGTTGTTATGTTTACATAACCCATCAGCACATGCTCCCTTCATATTTTTTTTAAAAAAGCACGTTAAAAACACTGACATGCAACACTAAAAATCACACACCTGTGCTCTTTTTTGACATTTTCATCCTGATAATGTTCTAAGGTAGGTCTCTGAAACCTACTGTGAAGTTTTCTTCCTCTACTGAACTCTAGTCCTCCTCCCTAGCCACCCATTAACATGACACTCCTGCTTTTAGCTAGGCCCTTATCCCACGTGGAATTTTGTGGAAGCAAAACAAAGCGCCAAACATTTTCCCCCTCAGCACTTCATTTTGGGTCGGTAAAATGGGATGCCTACTCTCCCCCTTCCTGCTGCCCCCATTGCCTCCCTACTTGCTTCTGCTGCCTCCTCCATATCTTCTTCCACTCCTGTCATCACCACCATCCCGAGAAGCCCCAGCTTAACCTGCTAGGAGCCAGGGATGCTGCTTTTGTACACGCACCAGCTTATCAGCTGGGTGGTGTGCAAATCAATGGAGACAGTGGGCCCAGACCTTGGCAGGGAAAGCCAGCCTGCTGCCTCTGAAGATGGCAGTGACAATGGCAGCAAAGGAGCATCAGGAGGTGACAATACCAGGGCTAGTGTAGGGAGGTGATGGGGCAGTGGGAAGGGGATGGGTGGGCATGACTGGTTCACATTTATGGTAGTTCATGGTGGTTGTTGGTTGTTCATGGTTTGTGGCTTCATTTTACGTCAGTAAAATGGGATGCCTACTCTCCCCTTCATGAACTACCTTCATGAACTACCATTTTTGGTTCATGCCCATCTCTAATCCAAACTTTATAACAGTACTATATAACATATATGAAATAAAATCCCCAAAGCTGTTTGCTGCACTTGCGTACACAACCACAGAAGCCCAATAAGTCCAAAAAGTGATGTTTATTTAATTGCGATAGTTATACTCTACTTTTCTTCCAGTAGACTCATGGCTGTGTACATGGGTTTCCTCCTGGCCACATTATTTTCACCTATCTGTGGCTCTGAAGATTCTCAGTCATCCAGGTGAGTTTATCTGGAAGTTGAGTCATGGCTACTGACTCAACTTCCAACTTCAGTAGTCACGGCTACTCACTCAAATGTTCTCAAGAAGAAGTCCAGTAGCCATGACTCAACTTTCAGATACACCTATCTGTGAGTTAGGTCAGGCTAAGAGAGAGTGACGGGTCTAGTAATATCATGGAGATTGCAATACATGGGTTTGTAGTCATTATTTCCCAACATGCATCACTAAATATAAATTTGAATATTTACATTTATTGCAAATCTCTGCCCCTCTTTGATTAGACATCTCTTCTTTTAGAATCATGTGTAAAGGTTACTGTGCCTAAAATCCTAGACTTGACCCTGAACAATTAAGAGTTTGACTACATTGTCTGTTAGAACGTTACAGCCATCACTAGGATAAAAAAAAGAGAACCTTAGACTAAACTTGAAGTATGAAGACTGGGAAAGATCCTTTCATGGACTGTAACTCCCATGTCTCACTGTGGCTTTATAGGAGGTATCATGCAAAAAAGTATTTTTTCTAATCTATGGTCCTTTGTGGATTTTAGAAAATACTCTCCTTTGCTCCCTCTGGTTACTCTCCTACTAACTGGAGGTTAGATACCACAGACTTCAGAATAGTAGCATTAAACAATGTGTTTCATCCAAAACAATTCAGACTTTTTGGCCAATAATTCTCATTACATGCCTGTAGTCTACCTTCTTTCATTTTATTTGTTTGATAATTTACTTATTTGTCTGATAATCCAAAGTGCATTTCAAAGCTTATGATCAGAGCCAGGGGAAATTGTCTTCTTTTATTTTTGACATTTCCCAGTGCCGCCCCCCCACCCCCGACATTAACCATGGTGACTATAGATGTCTGAAATCTATGATATAGAAAAGCATATAGATCTGACCTGGACTGTGATTCCAAGTTTTGAACAGGACTGTTCTTTGAGAGTTGGCTGTACTTTCATAAGCTACCTTCAAATCTAAATTATATGACTCTGACCTTCCAGTGATCTTCTCTCTGGATGATTACAATAATTACCCAAAGAGTTCCTGAAATAATAATAATCTATTTCTGTGTAAACATTATTTGGTATAATTAGCAGAGGAAGTATCCGGGAATGAAGTATACAGCAATAATAGAATTCATAATAGAAATGTCAGAGGAAAGAGATCTGTAATAGAAACACAAAAGGTCTGGTGATGGATGATTTGACAAAGAGCCAGGAAGCAAAACCTTTGAGTGTTTTTTGGTTCATCTCCAGATCATGTTGAGCTGTGGGCTCAAGTTCAATACTGGTTCAAACCAATAAAAGCTTTATAGGCCAGTTTAGTCCACTTCTGGAAGCAGTTCAGTAATAATCAATTCAGATGGGCATTGGTAAATATGATTGACATTTGAATGCTGATTGGCAAAAATCAGGCAAAGGTTGGTAGTGGGTTAATAATGCAGCTCTAGTGTCAGTTGTGACCCAAAACAATCAGAACACTCAATATCCATTCATAACATGTTTTAATAGGTAGTGCTATTCATAAGTTAGAGCTGCCTAGATGCCCTAAGCACATCTGATCTCTCCTGATTTCAGAAGCTAAGCAGGGTCAGCCCTGGTTAGTACTTGGATGGGTGACCACCAGGGAATACCAGGTGCTGTAGGCGCCTGGAGTAGGAACTGGCAAACCACTCCAGTATTCCTGCCAAGAAAACTCCATGGACATGGAGTCATAAAGGGTTGGTCACGACTGTAATGACACAACACACATTCATAAGTTAGTAGACTTAACATTTGAGGGAACACACTTCTATCCTTTCACTGTTTTCCCATTCTTGTAAGAGGCTGACCATGGTTCATTGGCAGATGACATACTTGATGAGACAAATACAAGACCGGGCATCTCAGGTTCAAAGAACAAGCAGCAGATGATGGGAAAGATCTATGCTGTAGATCAGAGATGGCAAACCTTTTAGAGACCAAGTGCCCAAACTGCGATTCTGAACCCACTATTTTTTCACAAAGTGCCAATACAGCCATTTAACCTGAATACAGGTGGCTTTGAAGGGGCAATGTCGGGTGCCCACAGAAAGGGCTCTGAGTGCCACCTTTGGCACCCGTGCTATAGGTTCGCCAACACTGCTGTAGATAGACTTCTGGTCAGAGTAGGCAGTATCAGGTGAACAAACTGGTATGAGGGAGGGATGAGCAACAGGCTGCTTTCCAAGAAATTTTTGGATCCGGACATCCAGCATTCTTCTCCTTTGTTTATTTAGGCTGCAGCTAAGGGCAGTTGCAGTCCCAAGCCATATTTCCTCAAACCATTATTCTTCACATCTATTATAAAAACACCAATTTCTCACCCCACCCCTAATGTAAGGCAACATCCTAGGTTCCAAATGACAGAAAGGGCAAACCTGAAAAGCTTCCCAGGAAATTGGTGACAATCCCAGGCGATAGGGTGAAACTGGTTAAACAGACTCTTAAATACTGTATATACTCAAATATAAGTCTAGTTTTTCAGCCCTAATTTTGGGCTGAAAAGGGGCCCCTTGTCTTATATTCAGGTCAATACTTTTAGCCACTGAGGCAAGGTCAGTGGTACTCATTTTTATCGCCACTGACCCCCCTCTGAGCGGCATGCATTTTTAAAATGACTTTTAGCCCCTGAGGCAAGCACTTCCCTTGTTGGCTAATAGAGATGGGCACGACTTGAAAAAAAATTTTTTCGAGTTGTCGTTAGTCGGGCCGGTTCCGTTTCGGCTCGTTTGGCGCGAAAATTTGCAAAAATTAGTCGGTTCGTTTTTTCATTTTTTCGTTGTCGTTAGTCATTTTAAACGGATGGCAGACTCTTTGCACCCGCTGTGTCTCACGTACTTGCATGTAGTGCAATGCAAGTAGATCTGGCTTAGGGTTAAGACGGGTTAGCGCAACGGCTAGGGTTAGGCTAGTTACGGGTGAGGTTACGGTGAGTATTGGGGTGCATCTGGGTGCCTCTCTGACCCCCCTGGCGTATGGGTTGCTTAGGGTTCGGGTTTGGGCTACGATTAGTGGGCTGTTTATGCCCGATTGGCACATCCCAGAAGTCTCTGTGGTCAACCTGGCAAGTGGCCATGCGATTGGTGGAAAATTGATGGTCTACTCCCATGGGAGAGCCCATCATTGCAAATGTGCAGGTGTAAAAAAATAAAATAAAAATAAAATAAAATAAAATCAACGGAGACTTTTTTTTTGCAAGAAAAACCCACTGCTGCTACTGTAAAAATTCAAGCATTTAAAATAGCTAATTTTCGCATGTTTCTGTGGTGCTTTGGTGGGGTTTTGGGCAACAATTTCAAAAAAAAATTGTGGTCGCCATTTTGGATCCCCCCCACCGCATGGCAAATGGATGCGCCCTCCCAGCCTGGTACAGTCAGCAAAACCTGGCCATGCGATTGTTGGAATGGCTCCAAAACTTTGCATGGTCCACTCCCATGGGCGAGCCCATCATTGCGAATGCGCAGGTGTAAAAAAATAAAATAAAATAAAATAAAATAAAATAATTTTTAATTTTTTAACTTTTAAAAACTTTTTTCTGTGCCGCTTGGCATTGCGCGATGCAAGTAACGAGCACGACAAATCAGACCAAATTGTTCGTTCGTCGGTTCGAGCTCGAAGTCTGGGGCAGTGATTCCCGTTACCGTTTCCGTAGAGTAACGGAAACGAGTAACGGAAACGGAAACGGGAATACCGCTAAGTCGTGCCCATCTCTATTGGCTAAAAGTCATTTTAAACATCACACACTGCTCCCATGGCTCACAAAGGAGTTGCTGCCAGGCCCTGCTGCATTTCCCACCCTAGACTTATACTCAAGTCAATAAGTTTCCCCAGGTTTTGGGGGTTAAATTAGGGCCCTCGACTTATACTCAGGTCGACTTATACTTGAGTATATGAAAGGTTTATTTATTTATTTATTTTATATTTCATTTTAGAGAATTTTTACCCCATCCTTCTCCTTAGAAAAGGACCCAAGGCAGCTTACAGCAATGAGGGATAATATACAGTTCAATACAATTAAGACATGTTCAAGTATTGAGAACAAGGAGTTGAGGAAGTTCCATCCTCAGACCAGTATTATGGCTAGAGATGCTGGGAGTTATAATTAAAGAGAAGTCATTTACTCAAGTTCTGTTGTACTTTGATAGATGCTGCGGGCTGCAGGTCCTGCCAGGGCATGAACAAACATACATACAGCATTAGACCTTTAGCGAACGGGCTTGTATATGAATATTTATCGTTGTTAATGAATATGTATGAATGGAATTTGCCTAGCCAATCAGCAAGCTGGTGGGCCTGACTAGTGGATATAAAGGGTGCACTAAGAAAGGAATGTGTTCTCTCTTATGTGATCTAAGGGTGGTCTAGGGAGGCAGAGAGGCAGCAGAGTTGACCGTTAGTCCGCCTGAAGTGACAGTTGATCAGGCATGATAGTCTGAATCTGGTTTTTAAGTCAAGATAGTAACTGTGTTAGTAACAAGTTATTAACGAAACACCTAAGTACGTCGGCTAAGTACATAAGGCTGTTCTTACACTCTTATGTAAGCTATCATAATAATAATTTTGAACATCTAATTGTACAGCAATAAAAGTTAAACGTTTCATTTTAAAATACTAGTGTACAGTATAAACACTGGTGTCGAAGTCCATCCTTCATAATAAGAGTTGCTGGTAAAATGCTGTTATTTTGGTGGGGGAATGCCTGGATTGGGGAACAGTTATTAATTAATTTTAAAGGTGGCAGTGTCATAGATCTAGGTCTGTCACAAGACCTCTCTTCGTACAGCAATAAAAGTTAAACGTTTCATTTTAAAATACTAGTGTACAGTATATACACTGGTGTCGAAGTCCATCCTTCATAATAAGAGTTGCTGGTAAAATGCTGTTATTTTGGTGGGGGAATTCCTGGATCAGGGAACTGTTATTAATTTTAAAGGTGGCATGTCATAGATCTAGGTCTGTCACAAGACCTCACCTCTCTTCGCAGTTGGTGGGAGTGAAATATTTCTTCTCCAGCCCATTCTCCAGCAAGGAAAGAGTGGTCTGTACAGTCTCTCCAGCCACTGTGGGAAGAGGGTCCTTTAGGGTCAGAAATATAACTTTTCCACTTACAGCTCCAAGAATCCCATGGTCAATGATCCAGGAATTTCTAGGAGTGATGGGTTGGTCTGTTTGGTTTTCTACCATCTTTAGTTTTCTTTCCTTTCAAAATCTTTTTATCCTGAATATCCATACATTTGAAAACGTTGGAAATTCATATCAAGCACTGACTGAAAATATATTTCCTATTTATTTGGAATTATAGCTCCAAGAATCCTCCAGATTCCCATGTCCACTGTCCATGCAAGATGCAGGATTCAAGAAGCCATATCCTGAAAATGGCATTTATCCAAGCTGTGATCTCACCCCCTCCTATCAAACTGGAACTCACAGTGGTAAAGAAACCCATCTGGAGGGATTCATTGCGTGAATATCATGGAGAAAGAAATCTTCATGTCACTGATGTTCATCTTGCCCTTTATTGTTCTGACATGAGTTAACACCCTTAGGTCCCATCCTGGTCATAAATGATGCATAGTAGACAATCTTGGCAGGTACTCAAGACAGGGAAAATATTACAAAGGTAAATTCAAAAATGTTTATGACAGCATTGCAACTCCTACAGCACGAGCAGTCTCTTGGATAGGTTTGTGTAATGCTTCCTCCTTGATAGTTAAAAGCTATCCTTTCATATAACCTTGAGCTCAGTTGCCTAAATAGAATATAGGTGATAGATATTGTTTTATTTCTTATTGTGGTTTTATTATTGGATTGTTTATTTATTGTGTGTCTTGACTGATATTTGTGCAACTTTGTAAACCGCCCAGAGTTACTGTGTAGCTCGATGGAACGGTATATAAATAAAATAAAATAAAATAAAATAAAATAAATAAATAAATAAATAAATAAATAATATACTCAACATTTTCTTTGAGATGTAACAAAGGTTCCTGGACACTTCCATATTTTGAAAAGCAGGATCTTTGACAGTTGAGCCACAAGAATTTTTCACACAACTCCATATGTCCTCATTCTTTCTACACCATCCTAAGGTTGTTGTGACTATTGTCTATTTATTAAGCAGTACAAGCGAGTGCAGCTCTGTGGAAGGCAGAGGGAAAGCCACATGAGACCTGGGTTTTTTTTCATGAAAAATTAAGGAACATTCTATATCTGAAGAAGAATGGAAATTGCTCTCAGTTTTACAAAAGGATAAAGAACTCAATATACAGTATATTATATGAAAAGTGTGGTACTGTATAATGAAAAAGTTTTTGCGCTAGGATTCAAGTGACCTCGGTTTGAATCCCCATTTGGTCATGAAAATTCACAGCAAGGTGGAACAGGCAAAACTAACCCTTAAATATATCACTTACATTGAAAGCCCTGTTAGGGTCCGTATAACTTGATTCTAACTTGATGACATGACAAGAACATATACTAGTTTATCCATTAACCATAAAGCCAATTGGATGATTGATGAGCTCACACAACTTCCCCAAACCTGGTACCCTAAAAATATATAAGACTATATCTCCAGTCACCCCAACCTGCCCAGGTAATGCTAATGTGTCTGGATGGCATCTGGACTGGAGGAGGGTGAGCTAGTAACTGTCATTCTAAGGGAAAAGCTGGATGTGGTGTTTCAATGCATCTTGGGTTTCTTCTTTACCTTTCTCTGCTGATTTAGCTTGGTGCCACAGCATGATTGGAGGCATTACATCCTCCTATCCCCAGCGTTGCCCAAATCCAAACAATCTGCTGTACTTGAACCACCCTGTTGTTAAGGCAAAAATACTCATTCAGAATAGATCTCTATATAGCTTCCATCCATGTGGAATAGCAACTTGAAGGATGTGTTTGGCTTCAGTTGAGTTTGCGGCATTGAGATGGCACTGAAATGCCATACCGACCTACCTCGTGGTGCAGTGGTTTAAATGCCTGTGCTGCAGGTAAAACTGTGCTCATGACCTGGGGTTCAATCCCAGGTAGCAGGCTCAAGGTTGACTCAGCCTTCCATCCTTCCTAGGTTGGTAAAATGAGTACCCAGCTTGCTGTGTGTGTGTGTGTGTGTGTGTGTGTGTGTGTGTGTGTGTGTGTGTGTGTGTGTGTGTGTGTGTGTGTGTGTGTGTGTGTGTGTGTGTGTGTGGCAATATGTAATCTGCATACTGTAATTAAACTGTAAACCTGCCAGAGACTACTTGAAGTGGTATGGAACAGTATATAAGCAGAATACTTTGCTTTGCTTTGCTCCCCATCTTCATTTGTGCAAACAGAAATTGTACATCACACCTGGCTATCTCACAGTTCAGATATAAGACCTGTGGTCACTGTGGACATCAGCCTGGCCCTTTGGAATTTAGTATGTGTTTTGTTGTTGAGAATCAAGGTAGCAATGTGCAGACTGGCTGTCACCCTGCAACACCCTTTTGCAATAGAACCACAAATCCGGGGAAGAGTGGTGTTAGATAAGGCCACTCATGAAAGGAAGTGTCACCTGTATGAGTGAAGGGGGAGTTTCGTACCATGCAATGTTTTCATTCTTTGTATAAATCTGAGTCCAGGCTAGGCAACATGTGGCCCTCCAGCTGTGGTTGGATTGCTCTTCCCATCACTCCTTGTCAGTATAGCTGACAGTAAAGGATGATAGAAGTAGCAGTCCAACAAAAGCTGGAGGGCTCCACATGTTCCATCCTCATGCATGCCTGTGGACTTGAAATAATACATGTAAAGGCTTACAAATGCTAATTCAGGTTCCAAGCTGCACCAGGTTGCAGAAGGTGACATCTGGAGGGCCACAAAGAAATCATCCATGGTATAGATTGCTTAAAATTAGCATTGTGTACATAGACCCACATAATATAGGTGAAGGTAATATGTTGAGTTCAAGGCCTATCTTGCACTAAAAATACTACAATAAGTGAAGTGTTGACAGGTTAGTGGGTCACATCTGAAAAACATACTCCTTTCCCTCTAGTAATGATTAAATAAATCTGTGTTTAGATAGAACTAAGACTTGATAAGCGGCCAATAGTAACTGATTTATGTACTGCCAGAGAGAGCTCTAGAAATCTGCATCTCAGCAATTGTGCTCAGAAGAATGGAATCTGTCTCTCCAAAGTGCAGAACATTGGTGCTTTATGTGTCTGGTAGTAGTGTGATAAATGTTTGCTTTTAAAATTTTGATATTTGTAGCCCAAGTGGCTTTAGAATAACTGACATATGGCTAATCTTTAGAGCCCCAGATCATATTAATGCAACAATAAAGGTAAATATATGCCAACAACTTAAAAGCCTTGAAGTAGAGGAAGCCAAACATTTGTTGCCTGGCAAACTCTGGGATTTTTCATTAAGTAAGATTTTACTTAAGCCAACAATGTGTAGGAGAGACAAAAAGTTGACTTTATGATGAAGTAATGAAGTTTGCATCATCATGATATTAAGAAAGAATTGAAGAAGCATCAAAGTCTTAAACATGGGGGTGTGTGTCCTTGTGCGCCATACAGGTGTGCAACACCACCCCAAAAGATTTGGGGGGGGTTACTGTCAGTCAAGAGCTCACTATATTTAAATGAATTAACTAGCGGTCCTCATTCTTTTGCCCTTCATTGTATCAGCACACAGATGCTGCATCAGCAAGGCTAATGGTCAGAGTTTCAGGGGAATCAGTTCCAAAACATTTAAAGAGCCAACGGTCTAAAACCTCTGAATCAGACCAATAAGTGTATCAGGCTAGGTCTGCTGGTTTATATTAACCCAGACCTCTAGGTCTGCTGGGTTATATGAACATGTAATGGCTGATTCAACTGTGTGCTGCATGCATATTTGTGTGTTTAAATATAGAGATAAGCAGTTACCATACTCTGATGTTTCACTGAGTTTAAGCAAAACCAGAGCTTGGGAATCTTAATTTTTGGACTACAGTACATTTACCAGAATCCCTAAACCAGCATTTTTGGGGCAGGCAGAAACCAACAATAACAACTTGTATTGAATAAGTCATCAGACCATTACACAACAAAACACATATGTAGAAATGTAAAAAGATAAATAATGTGATAAAGGACAGCAACACATATACATTGGGCTGTATTTTGCACTTAAGAAGTACTAAAATATATAGTTACATGTAAAATATATCATATCTTAACTAAACCCGCATTTTTGGGGCAGGCAGAATCCAAAATTGAAGGTCCTGAAAATCCTCAGAGAAAAGTATCCCACCTGAAGAGAATCTCGCCTCTCTGGCACCAGTCTCAGCCTGGCACTCTCCAGATGTCTTCAGGTATGATTATCAATCATAATCCATAGGCAGCAGACTATTATGAGAACTTGAGTCCCATAGATCTGGAAGGCACTGGGTTGGAAGGCTGCTCCACAGGATTTCATAAGGCATGCAGGTTCTTCAATCAGGAACTCATACCCAGGCTTCTGACTTCTGAACTCCATGCGTACTCCCTCTTGGAAGAATCACCTGCTGTAGCTTTTCTGGAAGAACTGCTTAAGCGCAATGAGTGCAGGTAACAAGAGACTGTTACATTGCTACTAGAATGGAGCTAAGAAAGGACATATAACATGAGTAGCTCGTGGGTCTCTAAAGCCCTCAACTTGTCTTTGCATTTCTTTTAGGGAAGAACCAATGGCTCAGTAGCCAACCACAGGAAACCTCAGATTCAAACCTTGGCACTGCCAAGATGTACAGTGAAGCATCCGCTCAGTCAGGATCCTTGAGAAACATTGTCAGCAAGAATAAATGATGTGAGTCTGGATGAACTGAAGGGATTTTATTTCACTTTGCTCCTCCTTGATAAGGAAATTATAAAGAGAAACCAATACTCACTCACTCACTGACTTGCTTGCTTTTTTCCTCCCGCATGGTAGTGAAAAAAAAAAAAAACAAGGATGAGTTCTTCTTGTCTTATCCTTGCCTATAAGGAACTACCAGACCTAGGGGACATACACTCAAATTGAGGGCTGGGAGAGTGAGAACAGACAAAAGAAAATATTTTTTTACCCATCGTGTTGTCAGTCTGTGGAACTCCCTGCCACAAGATGTGGTGAATGGTGATGGCATCTAGCCTGGATGCCTTCAAAAGGGGATTGGACAGATTCCTGAAGGAGAAGTCTATCACAGATTACAAACCATGATGGAGATGTGCAATCTCCAGGCTTAAAACTGGGGTACTTCAAGGGCCAGATGCAGGGGAGTGGTATCAGGAGACATATATCTAGTCTCATGCACTCCGGGACACATTTGGTGGGGCCACTGTAAGATATAGGAAGCTAGACTAGATGGGCCTTTGGCCTGATCCAGCATGGCTCTTCTTATGAGGCAGTCCTGGCCTCTAGTGGGAGGGAGTTCCAGAGTCTGGGAGCAGCAGCTCTAATGTTCTTTCTTTGAGAGAAGATAGCAGCTTTAAGCCCTCCTGTTTATAGCTATCTATCTTTTGCCTCTTTTCCTAATAAAAAGCATGGTTAGTTCACACAACAAGAGGAGAACATTGAACACCCAGTTTTGGAAGACAGGAAGAGGCCTTCTCACTTAATACTGTGGCTTCTTTGTTTGATGATGAGCCGTAGAACAGGGCCACTCTGTTCAATAGCACCCAGCAGGCTTGCTTACTGTCAGTCCAGGAGGCCACGGGGTTTCCAGCAAGGAATGATGTTAACGCAAGCCAATGACTCACCATGGAGAAAGAGAAAAAAAGTGGACTGATTGGAGGCACACCACATTTGCTTGTCAAAACTATGGGCGTCACATGGGCCATTACTTCATGTCCCTCTCATCCCTCTTTGCTGTCCCGCTTGGGACCAGTACAAAAAAAGGTTACTTCACATCCATAGCATGACAGCAGAATCTCATCCTGACCACGCCCCCTGAACCGATAACAGAGCATGATGAGCCGTGCCTGCCCCTGGGCTGGGGAATTCTGTTATCACGCTTTGTTCCCAGTTCCTGTTCCGAGACAAGGGACATGAAGTAATGGCAATGGCTGTTTCCCCCCTTTGCTCTAGGAATACTCCGACAACAGAGAAAGCTGACTGGAACTCCTGCGCCACGCCAGGCTTGGCTGCCTGCCTGTCCCTGAAGGAGAAGGCAGCTTTTGAAGGGGCAGGCAGAGAGCCACTGTCAGGCATAGGTCCATCCTCCTCGGGTCCCAGAGGCGGGGCTGAGCTCTCCTTGCCTGCTCGCCTGCCAGCCCGCAAACTGCTGAGTTCAGGGCAAGGGTGTCTTGCCCACTGCCCATGCTGCCACTGCCGCCGCCGCTGCTCGCCCGCGGCAAGTGGTGAGGGCTCGCCCAGCTCCTCCTGCCGGGCTTCCTGAGACAGCCTGCACGCCTGCAGCAGGAATTCGAAATATTGAAAAACGGAAGCCTGACAATAAAAAAAGTGGCTAAACGAAGCCAGGGAAATCTAGTAGTTGTCACGAAACAAGGACGTGAAGTAACTGTTGTCATGAGACAAATAATCACACCCGTGGGTAAACGAAAACAGGGATTGAACAGGGACAAAACCACCGCTAACAATGCTGTCATGGAACAAACATAATCGCGGGATGAAGTAGGACGTGAACTAACCGCCAAGGAGAGATTAGAAAGGTTGCAGAAAGACAGAGGAGGGTCAACACCTTGCCCCACCCCAAGACAACATTTTTGCAGGGACTAGATGTAGTGTAACAACCAAACTGAGCTGCGTAGATGCCCTAAGCACATCCGATCTCGCTTGATTTCGGAAGCTAAGCAGGGTCGGCCCTGGTTAGTACTTGGATGGGCAACCACCAGGGAATACCAGGTGCTGTAGGCGCCTGAAGTAGGAACTGGCAAGCCACTCCAGTACTCCTGCCAAGAAAACTCCATGGACATGGAGTCACGTAGAGTCGGTCACGACTGTAATGACACAACACACACACACATACACAACAACCAAACCAACCTGAAGCTTTCTGAGAAAGACGAGAAAAATATCAGAACATCCGCCTGCAGACCTAGATAACCATGCATGATTGCAGCACGCAAATCAGTGATGTGAACATAGGTTTACCCACCAGCCTGCTTATTATTATTATTGTCTACAAGGGTGAATAATTTGTTGAATGTGTTCTTCGAAATTATGGCTCTACAAAAAAATCATTGCTGTACTCACTGTTCCTTATATGATGCTTATCATCCTTAATGTCTACTAGCAGAACAATTTCCTTTCCTTCTGGAAAGTGCTCAAGCTGTGTTATTTTATAAGATGTATTATTTTGCTATTGTAGGTTTTTTTAAAAATGCTTTTGGAAAAATAAAGCTGATTTCTCCCTCTTTGTCTTCAGTTTTCAGTTTGGGTTAGTATGTCATGTGGATTGGAATTAAGTGCTGTATTACCCTAGGTACCTTGACAGTTCTGTAGAATCCTTGTGCTTTTTTAACAGCATGAACAGTTTCCCAGCAAGGATTCTCAATTTGACCTCAGCTGAAAGAGTAATGCTTGATCATTTCTGAATAATGTCCTGCACATGAACATGTCCTGCAACTAAGACCTAATGGCTGCATACCACAAGTATCTTTTCACTAGAGGCTCTTCTGAGAATCATGTTTCTTTCCCTCATTGACTGTCTGAAATTAGATCTAAACACTTCGCTGTTTATATCTATTTTTAAGTTATAACGATACAGAACCTGCACTCATATGTTGTAATTAAGTTGCTGCTACATTCTTGCAGAATTCTGAATGAAGTGTTTTTAGACTGTTAATATTTGGTGCCCAACGTCTCCTGCGATGACTTGATGCTGAACATTCCATTCAGCAGAATAAGGCAAGTGCCTCTTGTGACAAAGGTGCACGGGGTTGGGGCAGCAATAATACTGCCTCAGCCCCTTCTCTAAAATCTCCCTAGCCATTTCCCTCTCTTGGAAAGCAGAGATGTGTTTGCCAGACAGCCTGCTCGATACCTTTGTACTAGTTTGTTGCCTTCAGAGGTGGTGCAGAACCTTGTCCTATTGCTAGTGCTGAAGAAAGGTTCAAGAATACAGTCAAGACGATGGCCATCTTGTCTTTTGGTTTAGGGAGCAAAATGACTTTTGCTGGACTTGGCTCTGAATTCCATTGAGAAGCAGCTTTTACTCTACAAGATAGCACCGTAGAAATGCCAATCAATAAACAATTTTTTTCGCCGCCTCAATTGTTGGCACCAGTTTTCTTGCCGGAGTTGACTTTGACTTGTCTGGGAGCCTTTTCACACGACCCCTAAGATCCGCTGGCCACTTAAATTCGGACCAGAGATTTTGGGGGTTTGTCGCTGTTCCTGTGTTCCCACCCCCTTCGCACTCCTGGCTGCTGTCTGCGTGAGGGGAGGGAGAAAAAAAGGAAGAAAAGAATGCCGGCTCACCTCCATTCTGCCGTCTCACTCTGCTTCTGGCAGCATTCCAGTCTCTTAGTATCTCTTAAAGGGGCAGGGGCAAAACAACAACAAACAGAAGCGAGGAGAGCCCAGCACTCACTACGTTGCATCTGCATCAGGAATTTTTCACCCCTGGAGAGCAGGTACTTGAAAAGTGCGCTGGGACGCACTTAGGTGGGCGTGGTCGCACTTAATTTTTTGTAAACTCCGGAGCTGGTGGAGAAACAATTGTAAGCTCCGGATCTGGGAGCCATTTGCCGTGGATTTTAGGGGTCGTGTGAAAAGGCTCCCAGACAGTGGTGCTATGTTTAACTCTACTTGTTATTTCTTTTTTAGTATTTTTGTATGGTATTTGTATATTGCTTTGTATGTTGTAGTTGGGCAGTCGCGTTCAGGTGACGTGTTGTACACTGCCCAGAGTTCCCTTCGGGAAAATCAGGTGGTTAATAAGTACAAGAATAAATAAATAAATAAATAAATAAATAAATAAATAAATAAATAAATAAATAAATATTTGATGTTTACACACATTTGAGAATAGATGAGCTATAGTCAAAGGGCATCGAATAAACAAAGCAGTCAGAGAGAGGTCTTATCATTCAGTCTTCCCTGTAGAGTTGGTGGGTACCCTGGGATTGTGCATCTTGCTCAAGGAAAGTCAGGTTGGATCTTCTCCTGGTGCCACAGTGGACTGTTGTTGTTCAGTCGTTCAGTCGTGTCCGACTCTTCGTGACCCCATGGACCAGAGCTCGCCAGGCCTTCCTATCATCCACTGCCTCCCGGAGTTTTGTCAAATTCATTTTGGTTGCATCGATGACACCGTCCAACCATCTCATTCTCTGTCGTCCTCTTTTCCTTTTGCCTTCGATTTTTCCCAGCATCAGGGACTTTTCCAGGGAGTCCTCTCTTCTCATGAGGTGGCCAAAGTACTGGAGCCTCAGCTTCAAAATCTGTCCTTCCAGTGAGCATTCGGGGTTGATTTCTTTCAGAATGGATAGGTTTGATCTCCTTGCAGTCCAGGGACTCTCAAGACTCTCCTCCAGCACCACAGCTCAAAAGCATCAATTCTGCGGCGATCAGCCTTCTTTATAGTCCAGCTCTCACTTCCATACATCACTACTGGAAAAACCATAGCTTTAACCATCCTGACCTTAGTTGGCAAAGTGATGTCTCTGCTCTTTAGGATGCTATCTAGGTTTGCCATTGCTTTCCTCCCAAGAAGCAGGCGTCTTTTTATTTCGTTGCTGCAGTCGCCATCTGCACTGATCAAGGAGCCCAAGAAAATAAACTCTGTCATTGCCTCCATTTCTTCCCCTTCTATTTGCCAGGAGGTGATGGGACCAGTGGCCATGATCTTAGTTTTTTTGATGTTGAGCTTCAGCCCATTTTTTTCACTCTCCTCTTTCACCCTCATTAAGAGGTTCTTTAATTCTTCCTCACTCTCTGCTATTAGAGTAGTATCATCTGCGTATCTGAGGTTGTTGATATTTCTTCCGGCAATCTTAATTCCGGTTTGAGATTCATCCAGACCGGCCTTTCTCATGATGTACTCTGCATATAAGTTAAATAGGCAAGGTGACAGTATACAGCCTTGTCGTACTCCTTTCCCGATTCTAAACCAGTCAGTTGTTCCATATCCAGTTCTGACGGTTGCTGCTTGTCCCACATATAGATTTCTTAGGAGACAGATAAGGTGTTCAGGCACTCCCATTCCTTTAAGGACTTGCCATAGTTTGTTGTGGTCTACACAGTCGAAGGCTTTGGCATAGTCAATGAAGCAGAAGTAGATGTTTTTCTGGAACTCTCTGGCTTTCTCCATAATCCAGCGCATGTTGGCGATTTGGTCTCTAGTTCCTCTGCCCCTTCGAAATCCAGCTTGTAGTTCTGGAAGTTCTCTTTCCACATACTGCTGAAGCCTGCCTTGTAGAATTTTGAGCATAACCTTGCTAGCATGTGAAATGAGTGCAATTGTGCGATAGTTGGAGCATTCTTTGGCGTTTCCTTTCTTTGGGATTGGAATGTAGACCGATCTTTTCCAGTCCTCTGGCCACTGCTGGGTTTTCCAAATTTGCTGGCATATCTTATGCAGCACCTTTACAGCATCCTCTTTTAAGATTTTAAAGAGTTCAATTGGAATGCCATCACCTCCACTGGCCTTGTTGTTTGCAATGCTCCTAATCCCTGACCAGATACTCCAACTCACTGAACTATCTAGACCTATAGCATTACCAAAAGGAGATGTGAGGTAAGGGTGTATTGACCAGCCTGTCATATTCTGAGGGCATAAACTGTGGTAAACAAACTCTAATTATCCTTCAGATTTCATTCCTCCAAACCTTTCCCCTCCCATACTGTATTTCCTGGGAAGCAGGGGGTGCAAGACCAGCATGCACTACCTTTCAGCTTCGCAAGTCTGTTTGCAAATGCATGAAATCACTTCTGAAACTCCAGATGTTACATCTCCAAGTCATGCAGCTGTTTGGGAAGTGGGAACATTACTAATATACTGATAAACAAACTGAACTCTCCAAGAGGCCCCAAAGCTTGCCCAACAGATTTACAGGACAGCTTTTAAAAATCGGGGTTCATTTGATAGAAAATGTCTGACATAAGAACGATTTGTGAAACAGCTGGGAGAAAGAGAAATAAAGTGAGGAGTCTCTTTAATAGCCATGTGTGAGAGATGTTGGCATAGAAACAAATAACTGTATAAAAAGAAGAAGGTGTCTAAAAGATCTGAGGCTGTACTGCGATATCAGTCAGTAGCATCAAGTCATGTCTATTATTCGAAGCTTTCACCATGTAAGGTGAAAGCTGGACAGTTGAGAAACCTGACAGGAAAAAATATTGATTAGTTTGAAATGTGGTGCTGGAGGGGAGCCTCCTGTATTGTCAGAGAGACAAAACAAGTGGGTCCTAAATCATACCAAGCCTGAACTATCTCTGGAGGCACAAATGTTGAAAGTGAGGGTGTCCTAATTTGGCCACATCATGTTGATACCATGAGAAATCAGGCTCCAAAATATTTATTCTAGCTAGATAAATTATAGGAACTGGAATACATTAAGAGTGTAAATTAACTTGAAGTACATGACTCCAGGAAGTGGCAGAACACCTGGATGAGGGGATTATCCCCAAGGTAAACTGTGCCTGAGGGACAGGAGATTGTCTCATTGTCTGGAGTTCCACATTCCCTGTCTCTGCCCTGTCTCTGCCAGACTGGGCCCAGTTGAACAATAGGACACCAATCTATGGAACATTGACTCAAGGATTTGGACCATCAAGAGCTTGATGGCACAGGAGATTGGATGCAACTGTGAACAATGACCCACCAATGCCGATGGAGGGAAACCTTGAACTGGTTTGTATGTATAAAAACTGTTGTTAACAAATGTTCAGAGCTCACTCACACCATCCAGGGTGAGACCACTGACTGATATTTGGCTTGGCTGCAATAAATCAGAATTGAACAGTTCAGTGTTTGCGCTTCCTTACTTTATTTGAATTGAATTATTGGACACTGGTTCCGAGCCAAGCACGGACTCAAAATAATCTGTAAAAACTGGTAACAGATTTTGGTGCGTTGGCCGGGAAATTGAGCTAAAATTAATTAAAGGGTAATTAATTAATCAGAAAGCTTTAAGCTTGGCGCAAATCTATCCCTGCAACGTGCAAGAGGGAGGATTTCCACAACGTCGGAGCCAGCAACACAAGGAGGAAAGCAGGCGAAGAACGGAGGTGCACTGGGTCGTAACGGTCAGGAACAGAAGTAAGTAACTAACAGGGTTTACCAATCTGGACCTTGCTTCCAGCGTAAGGCTGCAAGAAGGTTTGGGGACCAGCAGGTAATTAGGCCGCCAGTTCCCAGAAGCACTGAGTGGCACAGTGGCTTCAGTTGTAGGGGCAGTGATAAACGGGATGTTTTGAGCTCCCAGCATCAGGTTGGTTTGATTGCAGCGCAAGGCAGCAACAAACTGAGAGCCCTTGTGGCAATCTGATTGCTTACGGAAACTGCAAGTGAGTGTAGGTTTCCAGGAAAAATTCCCCCGCAGCTGTGAATTGTGTGTGAGTGTGGCTTACTGTATATCTCTTTTCTCTTCAAGTGGGTTTCTCAGCTTATAATTTCAAGGCGCCTGGAATTATAAGTCTGTTAAACTCAAGTGTGTATGAACTTCTGAACGACTGTTGATAAGCTTGTTTGATAGTTTGTGTGAAAGTGAGCCGGATTTACGTAAGACGCCCAAAGAGGGAAATCTACCTAACAGGATGGGGGTTGAAGGTAGTAAGCCTAATTCTAGAAAAGGCATGAAAAACGGGACGCCGTTAGATTTGGTAACCCGAAATTTGAAGTCCCTGACCGGACCAAGCTCCAGAGTAAGCAAGTTCCTGTGTAATAAAGATTGGCCTGAACAGAAGGGCATACAGCCAAGGTGGCCACAGGGAGGAAGCTTGCACCATGAAAACTTAAAAGGACTTATAGAATGGTGCCAACGCACACCAGGGAAAATGGGAGAAGACATTGCAGTGGCAAATCTCTTTTTGAAATTTTTTGATAACCCAGAACAATATCCTGGTGTGGGAAACATTTTAATTGTCAGGAAGCCAAAATATAAGGAAGACAAGGAGGAACAGTCAAAAATCCTGGCATCAGATGCCAGTCCAAAGGGTTCTCTGCCCCCTCCTCCATATCGCATATTGGCAAGGGCTCCAGGAGAACCTACCACCTGTTTATTTACATCATCCTAATGATCCTGTAAGGAGGATTGTGGATCCAGAGAGGCCAGGGGTAGATCAAATTGGGGTGGCTGCCTCAGCACCACTGCAGGTCCAGCCAGCAAGTAATTCATGGGCACAGGACCTTGGAAATGTAGGAAAGTGGCAGGCGAAATTATTAAATGTGAACACAAATGATTGGGAAGAGGAATTATGCTCAGGTGTGGAAATTGAAAGGAGAACACAGGCAAAGGAAATCCCACAACATTGGGTCAGTGAACAACCACAACAAGCCTTAACAGGCAGTGAATTTCCAAATGTGGTTAATAAAGCCATAAAGGCTTGGTTTAAGAAAAGGTGGGAAAAGGTGCAGAGGCACAAAGGAAGGGTTCCTAAGCAGGAAAGTAGGAATAGCTACCAGGGACCCTCAGCAAAGAATCATAGGAGACAGCAGGGAAACAGGCAGGACCAAAATTCTTCAACTAATGAAGAACAGCACAGATCACAGGCCTGGCATGCATTGTGTTCCATGGGAGAAGATATGAGTCAATGTTATTGCAAACCTACTCATGTTTTTAAAGGTGTTTGGAGCAGATTCCTGGGAGAAACGGGTCAGTTACACTCTCAACCCCCAGCTCCAATAACCAGTGGAAGTCACAGAAGCCCAGAACAATTGAAGGTTTTGATGGATGTTAGAAACATCTGCTAGGGATGCCTGATTCCCCAGGGGCCTCTTCAAGTGACTACTAGAAATAGCACTTGGATGTCTACTGTTAGGGCTACAGAGGGGAATCTGGGACTTTTAGCCCAGAAAACTATTAATTTTGAGGCAACAGTTAAAACCTTGAGTTCCCACTTGGTATCAGAAATGAAGTTCAACCAAGCACAAGCCCAGATCCATAAACATAAGAAGGATCTGTGTAGTCACAAGACAGAACAAGCTTGGGATCTAGAAATCAATTACCTCGAGCAGAAAACAAAACAAAATTGCCCTAAAATCCAAGCCACAGGAGGAAGCATTGATATAACTGTTAGACAAGCTTCCCTTGGTCAATCTGCTGCACATTTAATGCAGAATGAATCATTGTCTAGCAACAAATTTGTCCAGCATGTTCAGTGTTGCCATGAAAGGAATGAACTGGGCCAGCTTGATGTTACAATAATCTCCTTAGACTTGCTTTTAATTACAGAAGAATTGTGTGAGACCACATGTGGGTCTCTTTTCCAGAAAAGTGCAGATAAGCAGGTTTTGACTTCTGAGGAGGCCCTGGCTAGCAGTCATTTGGTGCCTCCGGCAATAGTTGCCCCTGTGGCTGATAGGATTGAAGAGCTTGGTGTGAGCTTAAAGTCTGCACCTTTGGACTCAGAAAATGGAGACAGAGGAGGAGAGCTACTGCTGAGTAGTAAGCCTTTTGATCCAGGAGGAAAGGTAGAGCCTCCAGCTGCATGATTGGTTTATCTGGAATTTGAATTTGGTTTGGAACTTAACATTGTTTTATCCCTGAAACAGCTAACTGAGTCCCATAACACTACTGAACTGGGTGCCCATTTGCTAAAAATGTTTTTTTTTTGTTTCCTCAGTTATATAGGTCAGAATGGAACCAAGGGAATCAGTGCCCAATTGAAGGGTTTATCCATGGAATTCCCTGCCTCTGTAGAAATGGCAATGGGATTGTTATTTGATTTTCACCTATTGGCAAAGTTCCCAAGGCAAAGCATACATTATGCAGACTGAGGTCTTATACCTCGGCTTATTTACACCTAAAAGGGAATGGAGGACCTTCTTAGGAATGGCTGGTTATCGTCGTATTTGGATTCCTAATTTTGCACAATTGGCTAAACCCCTATTTTGTGGGACTAAAACAGAGGGGTGAAAGGGTTGAGTCAAGTAAAGAGATGCGGAAGGCATTCCAGAACCTAAAGCTCAAGCTTATCGAAGCTCTGGCTTGAGGTCTACCTGACCCAGATGAAAGGGAGCTGGTGGAGACCAGCAGCCTATCTGTCCAAACAACTGGACCAGAATGTCAGGGGCTAGACAGCGTGCCCTAGGTAACAAAGGCAGCTGCACAGCCAAGTCGAGAAGCAAGTAAGCTGACTTTGGGGGCATCACTGACTCTTTATGCCCCACATGCTGTTAGCACAGTATTGGAGCAGAAGGGAAGCCACTGGATGTCCAATGCTAGAATTGCCCAGTACCAGGCTGCTTTACTGGACTATCCAGGACTGCGGTGGGTAACATGTAATGTCTTAAACCCTGCCACCCTGCTCCCCATGGGAGACATTAATTCAAACAGTGTGCTTCTAGCAAGCACACAATGCATTGAAACAATTGATTCAGAGTACACAAACCAGCCAGATCCTAAATTGGCTATTTCCCTCTATCTAAATTCAGAGAATTGGGTGCACTTTGTGGCAGAAATCATACAGAGGTTGCACAACATTTAGATATGTAAAATGGTCCCTGCATGCACCCTGGCATCCAGAATCCAGTGGAATGGGTTACTCAGACGTGTTAAAGTCTTACTTAAGCAAATTAGCTCAGGAAACTAATATCAGCTGGATGGACTTGCTCCCCCAAGCCTTGCTTCAGATAAGAATATTTCCTAGGAGTAGGCTGGCCATGTGAAGCTCTTTATGAGCAACCATGTCCTATTGGAAAACTTCCCTCCAATCCCACTGAACATGTAAAAGGTATCCCTGGGGAAACTGCTTTTAAGGATTATCTTGTTTCTTTATCTAACAAGCCGCAAGGCACCCTTCAAACCCTTCTCAACACCTCAACCTCAAGGTCCTTCAGAAACCAGGAAGCGAGATCCCAGGGCATGCCAAAGTGGAACAGGCAAAAGTGGACAGTGATGAGCCTGAATGGATTAAAGATCCTTTTCCAAAAACCTCCTAACCAAGCTTCATGTTTGAACTTATACAGAGTTGGGATTATCTGATTTTGTAAACCATCTTGGACTGGATTCAAGAATAATATCTATGTATTTTCTTGTTGTTTTGTACTTTAAACCTTTAGAAATTTATTGTAAGGGTACAGTACATTGATTGCATAAGGTTCAAGGGAGATGCATATTGTGTTTAGTAGTTAAGGATACATTTTTCTGAAAAGAATTGTACATTATCTGTTGTGTATATTTCTGAAAAGAATTGTTGTGCATTATCTGTTGTGTATATTTTTGAAAAGAATGGTCTAGTTAGGGATAAAAACTCATATTTTAGTTTCTGTATCTCAGGGTTCCATAGTAAGGACTGTTAAAAAATGTAAAATCTTTGGGGCTTCCTTTTTGGATGGTTCATCACACACTCCTCATATACTATGCAACTGGATTTGTAATCACTGTGCAGGAGGAGTTATGAAATATTTAAGTATGTGGGTGAGATTTTTCATTTTGTTGTACAAATTCAAAATTCACCCAAAGTCCAGGGAGGACTGATACCATGAGAAATCAGGCTCCAAAATATTTATTCTAGCTAGATAAATTATAGGAACTGGAATACATTAAGAGTGTAAATTAACTTGAAGTACATGACTCCAGGAAGTGGCAGAACACCTGGATGAGGGGATTATCCCCAAGGTAAACTGTGCCTGAGGGACAGGAGATTGTCTCATTGTCTGGAGTTCCACATTCCCTGTCTCTGCCCTGTCTGCCAGACTGGGCCAAGTTGAACAATAGGACACCAATCTATGGAACATTGACTCAAGGATTTGGACCATCAAGAGCTTGATGGCACAGGAGATTGGATGCAACTGTGAACAATGACCCACCAATGCCGATGGAGGGAAACCTTGAACTGGTTTGTATGTATAAAAACTGTTGTTAACAAATGTTCAGAGCTCACTCACACCATCCAGGGTGAGACCACTGACTGATATTTGGCTTGGCTGCAATAAATCAGAATTGAACAGTTCAGTGTTTGCGCTTCCTTACTTTATTTGAATTGAATTATTGGACACTGGTTCCGAGCCAAGCACGGACTCAAAATAATCTGTAAAAACTGGTAACAATGTGAAGGCAGGATTCCCTGGAGAAGACAGTAATGTTGGGAAAGGTGGAAGGCAGCAGGAAAAGAGGAAGAGCAAATACATTTTGGAGAGCTCAAATTCATAGGCTCACCATGAGTTGAAGGTGACTTAAAGTCACAAAACACCACCAACAACAATGATATGTCTAAAACAGTCTGTCCCCCACTTGGCTTCTTCCAGGAGTTTTGAATCACAGTTTCCATCGTTCCTGATGATTGGCCATGCTGACTAGAGCATGTAGGACATTACGTTCAAAACAGCGTGCTGACCTAAATTGGGTTCTGTTTTCACCTGGTGCCTTTGGAACATTGCAATCCTTTTTCATAAAAACAGAGAGCCAACGGTTTACACAACTGACATAATCAGGGCTGTCATCAGGTACATTTATAGGCCATTCAGAAAATGGAAGAATGTGGGCATATGTTCTCACTTCCTTACCTGGAAAACCAGGAGCTAGAAAGGCTAGGCTGCCCAAGAAGGTCTGTTTATGGCTTCTCCCTTCTCCCAAAATTTCATCTCAACATCTGGTTGGTGGCACTACCTTAGCAGCAGGCTGAGTGTGATGGTTAGCGTTGCATGTGTGGAGACACAGAAGGAGACGTTGTTGAGGGTGCCCGGCATCTTCTAGTAGAACAGAAAAGCCCTAAAAAGAATAAGTCAGTAGTGGGGGGATTAATTTTCCTGCTTTATTGATATTTTCTTGCAACAGGTGGTCTTGGAGAAGCACTGGACATGTTTTTGGATGCACTTTTTGTTCATGCTGAGGAACTGTCAAGTCCCCCAGTCCTGGCCAGTGCTTTGCATAAATTAAGTGTGCAACACAGAAGACGATCTAAAATCCTCTTTCGTGTGCAGAGGTTCAGCTGCAAACATTGCTCACTCGGCAAGTTGCTGTGGAAACAGTTCCCTGAAGGTAGGAAGCTGGAAAAGTGCTGCCTGATGCAGCAAATCAAAGCACAACCCTGCACCTTTCATCTTGGCAAGTGCACGTGTGTGTGTGTGTGTGTGCGTGCGTGCGCACGCGTGCACGCATGCACACGCATGCATGCGCACTTGCGATTTACTAAAGATCCCTTTTCTGTACACTTCGGGAGCTTTCTCTCCTTTTACATTAGGCCTCACTGTTATTTTATTGTACACTTCTCTACCTTCACAGAAAGTCATGGAGGGCCTGGCTGCTGCTATTATCCTTTTGAAATTGAGCTGCGTTCAGTCTGCCCAGTTGTCCTTTTCCCCAAACACCTAAAACAACAGCAACAACAAAATAGGTAAGGAGAGAATGGGGGAATGACTAATGGAAACACAAAAGGTACAGATAGTTGTTGAGAGTTTTTCAGCTGTTTGGCCGTGTTCTGGAAGTTTTTCTTCCTGAGCTGACGTTTTGCCAGACTCTGTTCCTGAGAGACGAACAGAGAGCAAGGAGCTCAGGGAACTAGGAGTTCTCTCTGTGCTCTGGGGTATAGAGTGAGTGAGACTTTGGGGTTTTAAAGTTGTCCTGTGTAGGAGAATAGGTGTTAGACATTGTTGTGCCTGGGTGGGAATCACTATGTCAGACTACACAGGGAAGCCACTGAAATCCACAAACACAAGCAAAGTTTCAACAAAAAAGAAAAAAGTCTGAAATTCAATGAAGCCTGTCTTCCAGTACTGAAAACTACAGTCTGCAAAGGGTCAAAGTTCAATTATTCCCACCCAGGCACACAACAAGCACCAGTTCACACAATAGAACAGATAAGGACACCCATCAACTACAGAGAAGGATCCCTGCCACCCCTGATTGCAGTGAAACTTCTTAATCCCTCCATCACAATACAATGTTTAAAACCTATTATCCTACATAGGACAAGTTTCCCCTTTCCCACTGATAGAGATGAATTTTAATATACTCTATAGTTTATAAGCTGTCATTGTAGATAAAATGACAGTATTCTGGTTCCATTATTAATTCAGCTCTGCGCCCCTTAATTCACCTCTCTCCCCCTCACGGAACTGTGGCACAAAGCACTACACTATTCCCCAAGCCTGTGTCGTGAGATAACAGGCCATAAAACTACTGGACAAATACTTATCTGTGTGGGAAGGTCGCCAGTAAAAGGGGCCCCTGCGCAAGATAAGCCAGACATCCGTGCATCGATGTATCGATATAGAGCTGTCAAAGCGCTTTCGGGGGAAGAAGCAGAGAGTTCTGGGAACTGCATGACAGGGGGCGCTGAAGAACAAGATTAATAGTGTCCGGTGTGTGTTTCCCTTGAGAAATGGTTGTAACAATGTGATAACTATGTGTCTTTTGAAGTTTTCTTTGTTCTTTGTGGGTGATTTACGGTGCCCAGATGTATCCTTGTTTTTTTCTGATAAAGGAGGGGTGTTGAAGAATGTTTCCTATAAAGACTGTAAAGTTTCTTTGCCTAATGCCCCAGTTTTCCGACTGCAAATTCGGCTGGGCGCCTTGCTGCAGCAAAATTAAAGTTTTTCTCCGTATCTTCGAACCTTGGCGTGATCTTTCAACTCTCGGCTCCCGTAATAGCGGCAAAGGTAATCCGGGGTGAAGCTTTCACCACAACTTTAAAACCCCACAATCTCTCTCACTCTAAACCCCAGAACACAGAGAGAACTCCTAGTTCCCGGAGCTCCTTGCCCTCTGAAGATGCTGGCCAGAGAGTCTGGCAAAATGTCAGGAAGAAAAACTTCCAGAACATATCCAAACAGCACAAAAAACTCATAACAGCTATCAGATCCCGGCTGTGAAAGCCTTTGAGAATACACAAAAGGAACAGGTTGAAGCAGAATGGGAGAGCATGGGGTTTTGCTTTTTTTTGGGGGGGGGGGAGAGGCTACGGTGTCATGCAGAAGCCATCTTAACTGCAAGGTGATAAAATGATGTTCTAGTTCCCAAGAGTATCATCCTACAAATGGTTCAATTAGGAATGGCTTTAGAAAGTCCTTATGTTAATTTTTTGGAGGCTTGTAAGTTGACTTAGGGCAGGGGTGTCCAAACTGTTTGCAAGGAGGTCCAGATTTGGTGAAGTGAAAATGCGTGGGGGGCGACCATTCAGCCGCATTTGGCCCCCGGGCCGGACTTTGGACAAGTCTCCATAACATGCAAGGAGGAAGGGAGGGTGCTGCAGCAACAGAGTCGGGGTCGGGTAGGCTGGGAAGGTGACTGGGTGGTGGTGGACAGAGGCAGGGAGGGCAGCCAAAACATAAAACTGCAAGCTGATACCTCCATCCAGCATGGGGAAGGGCCAGCTGGTGGGGATGCATGACAGGATGAGCCGGTGAGGAGAAGAGGCCGCGGGTCACTCGAAATTTGTAAACGGGCTGCATTTGCCCCCGGGCCTGACTTTGTACATGCCTGACTTAGGGGGAAGCCAATTACCTAAAAGTTTCCTCAAGGAGAAGCCTGCTCTGGTTACCAGTCAAGTCATCCCTTCTTTATTGAAATGTTTTGATTTTCGCCCAATCTTCTTTCTTTATCTCTACATTAAGATCTTGCTTCCAGACCTCTCTCAGAGAATCTAACTCTTTCACTTCCGATGAATCCCCTATTATTTTGTATATTTTACGTACTATTCCTTTCTCTATATTATCCTGGTCAGATTCCAGTGATAGTAAAAACTGTTCAAACTAACCGATAATGAATCTTGAGATCATTATCGATTAGGATAAAAGAAAATTATTTTAAACTGGTTTATAGATGGTATTTAACACCAGTTAGGTTGAATAGAATGAATGCTGAATACTCTAAGATGTGCTGGAAATGTGAAAAAAGATAGGTACATATATGCATCTCTGGATATTGATTGCAATCCAGAGACAGCACTATTATCATTGTTAACTAGTAAAGATTATGATGCTACAACAAACAAACTAATAGCAAACCTTACGAAAGCAGCTAGATTAATTATAGCAAGAAATTGGAAATCTAAACTAGATTTCAAGATGGAAGATTGGTATAACGAACTTTGGGATATAGCCATAAACGATAAATTGTCTTGTAGCTTAAAAGTTAAACGAGGAGAAATGAAAAAAGACGTTTTTTTTATGACATTTGGGGAAAATTTATAGACTTTGTAATAGTTGAAGGGAAGGGGAAAGAGCCGACGAATACTTCAAGACAGTTCTGGAGAAGGGGACTTTAAGAAGAATACTAGAACAATAGAAGACAGAGTAATAAAGAAGAACTCATGGAAGAACAGGATGGTCCCGGGGGTGGGGGGTGCACTTGTATTGTTAATTGTTAGTTGTTATTTTGTTTGAATGTATTATAAAATTAAAATTAAAATATTTGTAAAAAATGAAATGTTTTGGAACCTCTGGTCACATTAGTGGGGAAAAGTGACTGACATTATGCCGTTTTCTCCAGCCCTTGCCATGTGTTCCAGTGTGTAGAGCCCCGCTGTGTTCCACACAGCAGCTCTGACTCCAAGGCTTGCCTCGTTACAAAGAAAGTCAACATGACACTGAAACCAGCAGTATGTCTATGACAACTTCTGGCCACGAGGCTGCAGTCTTCCTAGTGGTCTTTGATGAGTTTCTTTAAAAAAATATCTGAAATGTTACTCTAACGGGAACTGAAATTATGCAAGCAGTGCATTTCCTTTAAACAAACAAGAAGCAGAAGCAGACATGGAAATAAAACTGATACAGAGCTAATCAGTTTTGACTGCTGTTGTTCATTTTTCTGGGAATAATAACATCATTCTTGGAACCAATGAATCACTAGATGAATCGAAGAGGTTAGGGCCTGATGATGTAAGAAAAGGTTGGTTTTCTGTCCTGATTGCAAATGATTTTTTAAAAAAAACCCTCAAGGGTGTGGATTTGAAATTGACTAAAAAAACGGAGAAAGCAGGGCTTCCTAGGAGGCATGTTGAAGTGTCCAGAAAAATTAAGGGGCAGATTTGAAATGGATGAGAAAAAGCAAGTGGGAGAATTTCTAAGCTGGCCTGTAAAGCTGATCATAAAAAGAAACAACAGGATTTATAGTCCCAGGATAACCACGTTCAGTCAAAAAGAAGGATGTAATTCACACGTCCTATTCTGCCATTGGTATCTTTAGGGAAACAAAACAAAACAAAGCAAAGAGGCCCATAACTAATAAAAAGATACTGGGAATCATCCATTCCAAAATACAGTGGACCCTTGTATAAAAAATGGTTTGTATAAGATAAAATCTGTACAACATAAAAAATTCTGGAGATAGAGGAAATTTGCTTAACAGAATCGCCTATGGGGCAGATCCATACAACATAAAAATGGTTACGATTAGGGATTACTCTGTTTTCAATGCATTCCTATGGGAAATTTGTATGAATAACATAATAACATAATAACATAATTTCATTTGGAACGAATTAATTCCTTGATACAAGGTACCACTGCATTTGCAAAAGAGGGTGTGGCTACCTTGATGCATCTAGAAAAGTGGGTGAGAAAACAGTGCCCACTTATGTAAGTCTGTTCTGCCCCAACATAACATTCTGAATATGTTCATTCTCCTTTGGTTTAAAACTATAATGAGTTTCAGCACCTGGTTTTGAAGACAGAGACTGCGAGCATGTGCCTTATAGGCAAACTACATGGTCTAAGAGTGCCCATCTCCCCAAAGAAGAGAATGGTAAACCACTTTTTAGTACAGTTATATACTCCACGGCACATTGTTGTTATACAGATCTATAAACACTTGACCTGATTCTCTGTTGTCATGTGTGATTGATTGTACTTCATTCTGACCTGGTTCTGTACAGATATCTCTGCTGAGCTACCTTGGGTTCACTGCTCTTCCCTCTCTTTCCGCCACACAATCATCCTGGTTTAGTGGTCAGCCTTCCGTTCTTTTCTTATTTACCACTGATCACTTAGATTCGCTGCTACCAAGTTAAATACCTTAACAACCTCAAAGATATGAGTACAGTATACCAGTAATTGCCTAGCTAGATACATCCTGATCAATGTGCACTGAGGCCATAATAATGTGCATCCACTGTGGGGAGAACACAGTGTGACCCAGGCATGCTCTAGGACTGTCCCTTCCCAAGTAAAATCACTGAAGTTTGGAAAGCCAATGGAAATTCCACTTTTAACTTACAGCAGAACAGTAATGCTTTTGCCAGCACCGGAGGCTCTTTATCCTGACGCATGCTCATATACTGTGCTGTTTGTTTTTTAATTGTCATGCATCTTCCCCACTTTTGTGGGGAACATGATACGCTCGCTGGTAGGCAAACTGGCCAAGAAAAAAATTGCCCCCCCCAAAAAACCCTACAAAAACATTGCTGCAATCCAACAGTGAGTACAATGATCTCACTCTCAAAAACTCCAGTCTGACTAAAACGGTTTCGTTCTCTCTTTTTTTTATTAACATCTTAACTTACAGACCTATCCCGAGTGATCATTTTCAGTGTGCGCTCCAGCTGGTCCTGGGCAGAACTCAGAGAGATCCTTCCTGAGTTGAGAAGATTAGTGAGTTAAAAACTCTGAAAGACTGGCAAGAGAAAGAATAACAACTTGATTTACTATTCAGGACACTGCTATGGCTGTGACTTTCAGATATATCACTCCAGGGCACAGCCTCGTTTTATGAGAACATGAAAAAGCAGGGCAGCTAATCACAGAGAATGGCTCCCTTCCCCCCACCACCAAAAACAAAAAACAAAAAACAAACAAAAAAACTCCATGTGCTCTTCTGCACCATATTATCAGGGGCTGGGGCAGAGGAAGATGCAGCAAGAAAGCTGCAGTTGAACCAGAGTTAAACACTAAAAGAGGTCCACAGATGAGTTGTATTGGATTCTGCCTCTTTCCTTGCACAGTTTGGTATGGGTTAGGTTTGGTATGGATTCAGAACCGGCAGCATCGAAGCACCGAGACTAATGAGCAGGACCAGTAATAACACCCCCTCAACAACACACAAATGCATACATACGCACAGCACCAGCACCAGCTGCCACCAGCCCCCTCCTCTGTTCCTACTAAGTTTGACTGATGATTCTCACAGTAACAGGGTGTGGGGTGGAGATACATCATCGCAGCAACAATATATTGTGAAATATATCCAGGTACTTGCAGGGTGCTTTCAGGTGACTTTTACTTTAAGATCCATTTGCTTTCTAAAAGTTCAGGCTTTGCTGGAGATGAAAATATAGTTTGCCAGTTAAGAAACAAAGTGTTTTTCCCCCTGGTGCCTAAAAAACTTTGAGCTGGTAGGTTTATAGGAGTTGGGACCACATGCAGCCCCATCTTTCTCACAAGCCCAGGTTTCTCCACCAATGACCAACATCCATCCTCTTTGTGCCTTTTCCAACTCACTGTTCCATGAATGACAATCATCTGATCCCAGTCAACTGGGGATGATGCCGTCTAGCGATGTTTTGAGGAAGGGGTGTACAGTATATATTTCTATGTGTACACACACACACATAAGACCTCTTGAGACTTTTTTTAGGGCAAGACATCAAGAAACACAAATAAAAGTCCTAATAATCACAATGATAACAATAAATAACATAATTTTATCATGCATTTTTATATTTTCTGTACTGTTATTTCTGATAGGCTCATCTTTATGTCCTTATGGATCAATTCAGTTGCCTGTATTTTTAGACTTTGCTTGGGGTGTGATGATGGGTATGACTACGATGAGCTCCTGTATTTCAAAAGTTACCACTGCACCATTGTCCCCATCTCTTCTCACATCCTGAGGCAATTTTTCCTCCATACATAAGCATGAATGGCAAAAAAGAAATCAGTTGACAAAATAGACTGCAGGCAGCATGAGAGGGCTCTTCCATCCTCCCACACTCCCTCTCACTTTTATGATACAATAAGGATAGAGCTGGGTTTTAAACAGATGGTTCCTGATGTATATATCTTGGAAATGGGCAAAATAAATGGTCTAAATCTGGCACACAGGAAACAGTGAAAGAGCAACTTCCCAACTTATAAAAACATTCGACTTTCCAAAAGTATACATGAAGAGGAAAGTTCACTAACATGATAGGGCCTGTTCCCCATCATTAAGTAGTCTCATGGTGTGTACAATGTTTATTTAAACCTAATGTTAGCTTAGGAGAGAGAAATCCAGACTATCTTACTGCAAAGTGTTATTTAGGCTTCGCACAGAATGTATTAATTCTGACAGCTAAGTCCACCTTCCTTTGGAAGACGGGCATGTGACACAAAAGTGGTAGCAAGAGGTAATTTCTACCTCTCCCTCCTCCCAAATGAGGGCAATGTGTGAAGGGGAAGAGGGGGGAACGCATTGGGTGTGAGAGAGAATGGGTCCTTTTTAGATAGGACCACTTCTTTGTGTTCAGGTTTTATCTTGGTGAGTGTACCTTTGTAATGGATAAAAAGAATGACCCACATCCAATTGTTAAGCTTTGACTACAGTAGATTCACTGATTCACTGAGAACTTGGTAGCACTTATATAAAGTCATTCCATGCATCTACTCTGAATTGGACTCACAATTGGGTTTAGGTTGCTGTTTAAATTAGAATGATTGGTGTCATGCATTCGACTGGAAGTGGTTGAGCTTCTTCTGTTTTGTTTGAGTGACTGGGCTGATGTCCTCAGATCATTGCCATGCACCGGTGATTTTAAAAGGGAGTGTGTGGCTTGGAGGGCAGCAGGGTCATGATCTGTCACCCCTCCCTTCAGTGTCAGGACAGTGTGCTCTCCTGGTCCACCTACAATGATGTCACCAGATTTTATGGGATCTGAGATGCCATGATGTTCTCTTGTTCTGAACACAAAACAATCCCCTGTTGACTGAAGCCAGACTGTGGAGAATAACAAACCCTGATTTTTTTTTAATAACAGCATTGCCAAAGAAGCAATAAAATGAACCTTCCTGGCTCACATGATCTGTGGAGGCTGGGCTAAGTAAAAAAAGAAAAAGAAACATGAGGTCAAGCAATCAGGGAATACAGAGCCTAAAGGAAGTGAGTGTGGAAAATGCTTGGAACCCCATCATTATCATAGGTGTTAGTTGTTATCTGATGTTCCACTGGACTATGATGCACTAATTCATCTCCATGAATGCACTCATTCTCTAGTTTAGTTGGAAAATGCACATCCAGTTAGTTTTATTGGGCATATGGAATTTTCTTCATTCATAAAATGAGACAGACATTGTATGCGCCCCTGCTCCTACATGAATAACCCATGTACCAATCACTGTGTGCAGTGATAAGAAACAATGCTATGTTGGACAACTTGCCTCCCTCTTGTGCAGTAAGTAGTGAATCCAGGCAGCTAGAGAGAGACCATATGATGGATACATGGAGCAGTGGTTAAAAAGGTGATGAGGAATACAAACATTTCTGGGAGCAGGTTTTGAGACCTGCCATGAGAACAATGCCTCTGTGTGTGTGTTGTGTCATTACAGTTGTGACCGACTCTTTGTGACCCCATTTCCATGGAGTTTTCTTGGCAGGAATACTGGAGTGGCTTGCCAGTTCCTACTCCAGGCACCTACAGCACCTGTTATTCCCTGGTGGTCTCCCATCCAAGTACTAGCCAGGGTCGACCCTGCTTAGCTTCCGAAATCAGGCGAGATCGGATGTACTTAGGGCATCTAGGCAGCAACAATGCCTCTACCCCGTGAGTAAAAGAGCATGCAACAGGACTGACTTACTCCTTTAGGGGGCTATTTGTATCATAAGAAAAGAAGATATTTTTAAAAAGACATTGTAGAAGATAGTGGGAAAGGCAGAATACCCATACTGTACTTTGTATTATGGCAAATAGCAGCATTGGAGAGGCTTCCAGTTTTTCTTCTACTGGGTGAAAGTTGTGTTGTCACCAATGCAGCCCCTACCATTAGTCAGAGTCAGGCAGCAGACTTGGGGAGTCACAAAAGGACAGGGGACAATATGACAGAGTTTCTTGTTTTTCCATTTTTATTCTTACAGGTAGGGAGTGGTTTGTGCAGGATTCTCTACCTCAGATATCTAAAGGAATTGCTTGGTTAAGTACAAAGTGCCTTAATTTAAGCAAAATACCTGGGGCCAGCTTGGGTTGGTGGAGTTTCAGCAAACAGTAGTAGCCTAGTAGCATTCTTAATTCAGTGTGGCCTACAATATGCTGTGATGTAGGCCTGTTATCTGGGGCATACTTATTCAAGAAGGATGGGACTATTGAAAGCCACCTTAACATGAGTCTGATCATTGGTCCATCAAGTCCAAGGCTGTCCACTCGACTTACAGCAGCTTTCCAGAATTTCAGGCAGACTTCTTTCCCAGCCTTGCCTGAGGTTCTAGGGCAGTGGTGGTGAACCTTCGGCACTCCAGATGTTTTGGACCACAACTCCCAGTCCTTTATCACTGGCAATACAGGCTTGGAATTCTGGGAGTTGTGGTCCAAAACATCTGGACTGCCAAAGGTTCACCACCACTGTTCTAGGGTATACTGATGATCCCCCAATTTAGGTACTACCAAGGACTCATCTTGCTTCACTTCTGAAATTAGGCAAGACCAGGCATGTTCAGGGTAGTACAGTGACTTTATATGACTATCCTACTAGCTTGAAAGAGATCAAACCAGGCCCCAGGCTGAAGAAGGCAACCCTCAACCTCCCATAGCTGTAGACAGACTCTTGATGGGCCCTTGTAGCCTCCCAAGGATTCCCCTCCCCCATCTGTTACACTGGCCACCCCCCCCCCCAGCAAACACACACACACACACACACACACACACACACACACACACACACACACACACACACACACACACACACACACACACACACACACACACACAAAACCCCTCAGTATGTAACTCATAACATGTACATTGGGGCAAGTTGCTTCTAAAGGTTATGCCATTTGTATGTCACCAGAATTATCAGATATGAGAATTTGGGTCAGTATTTTTTTCCTCACACACTGATATAGCACCATGCTCCACTGGCATGCTGGAGTTTGGAAATAGTTCCTTTCATCATCTCTCTTGGTAGGAATACTCTGTTCCAAGTCTGAAAAATATTACCCTGGTACAATTATTTATTTAGATTTGTCACAATCCATCTCTCCAGAGGGGACTCTGGGTGATTTGCAATATAAAACATAATAAAACAATACATATTTTTTTAAAAAATCTAAAACTGACAATATACATAAAAATAATTATAAACAATCATTGGGGTCGGTCAGGGGTACCCAAACTTTTTGTAAGGAGGGCCAGATTTGGTGGCTGAGAATGTGTCAAGAGGCCGGTTGCTCCCCGACCCTGCCACCCCACTGCAAGCCCCACCCACTGACCCATAAGCCCCACCCACTGACCCCTTGCAACCCCACCCGCAGGAAGGAAGGCGGGGAACAAGGGAGGGAGGAAGGAAGTTGGAAACCAAGAGAGGAAAGAAGGAAGGTGGGGAACAAGGAAGGGAGGGAGGGAGGTGGGGACCAAGGGAGGGAGGGAGGAAGGAAGATAGGGACCAAAGGAAGCACAGGGAGCCGTGGCCACAGGTCATCCCTTGGAAGAGGTGATCTGTGCGACCTTGCACCCCCCAAGCTCCCCAGCGGTGGTGACGGCTCACCCGCCAGCCCACCCCAAAGCTCCTTGGCAGTGGCAGAGGCCCGCTGGCCTGCCCACCCCACACTTTCCCCTGCGGCAGACCACCCATCCGCCCAAGCTTCCCAGCGGTGTCAGTGTTGGCAGATTTTTTTTTTAAAAAAAACATGGGGCGAAGGAGGGGGAGGCCAGCCAGCCACGGGCCACTCAGAATGGCCTGATGGGCCGGATTTGGCCCCCGGGCCAGACTTTGGGCAGGCCTGGGGGAGGTGGTGAGGCTTTAAAAATTAAAAAAGCAACAGTAACATATTCATGTCATACCTGCAGAATTGCTTTACTTATGCAACCCCCTTAATATTAAGAAGAGTACTGTATTGTTACAATGCATAAAAGTAATGCTCCAATGAGGCACAGAACAACAGCCATGAGCAACTTCTAACTTATTGGTATAGTACTTTGGTTTCCTAATACAGAGTATGATTTGAATTTAGTCTAGCCTAAGACATTTGCTGTCTCAGGCAAAGGACAAGATAGTAGTGCCATTCCCCACTTCCTACATATAAGCTGACTGAACTGGCAGTTGGATCGGATTTCAGCACTGGCAAAGAGCAACGGAGCTCTCAGTTCCGGTTCAAAGGAATAGCTGGGGGACTCCCTGTGATGCTCCCAGTACCAACCACCTGAGGCAGTTGTCTCACTCCACCTGATGCAACCTGGATCCTAGTCTCGGCAGTGCTTTGTACGGCATAATAAATCATTAAGATCATAACATAATTTATATTTATTGACACTTTATAATTGTTTTTTTTCACATACCAATTTTAAAAAAAAATCTGTCAAAGTAATACACGAGGTGAAAGTTTTGGTAACGCGCAGTAAACAGAATTCCTGTAAATAAATTGTAATTCGAGGGAAACAGTTAAATATTTCACAGAGTTATGTAGGCGCCAGACATTTGGAATCAGCTCTGCCAGGTTCTCAGTTTGAAGACCAGTCCCCGTCCTTCCGCAAAGGACCCACGCTTCTTCAATCCACCCCGCGGAGGCAAAGATCGTCAACCAGACATGTTATGTCTGGAAGTCCCGCCTGGGTCCCTCGCAGTCCTTCGGCGGGCTGCCTTTCTGAGCCCCGTTTACCCTGGAGTAAATGCCCCCACCTGCCGTTCTGCTTTGCAAAGGCAAGGGAGCGACAGCCGCCCAAGCGACGGGGTTCCTGCCCTGCCCTGCCAGCAAAGGCCGCGGCCCTCCTTTCCGTGGACACGAAGCCGGATCAGGATCTGCCCCCCCCCCCCCACCACGGCGAGGCGCTGCCTCCCCCTCCCCCCCCCCCCCCCCCTCCCCCTCCCCCTCCCTAGCGCTGCTGCCACCTCGCCGTGACAACCGGGGAAGGACCCCAGGAGGCTTAGCGTGCTGCTGCCATGACGACGTGCCTGGCCCCGCCCCGCCCGGGCCTGGGCGGCTCGCGATTGGCCAGGGGGTGGGCGCTCGCCCTCTGCCCCCTGACCCTGGCGCGGCGGCGGCGGAGGTGGAGGCGGAGGTAGCGGCAGCGCCTGCTGCCCGTTTCCTGCTGGCCTGGCGGCGGCTGGTGCCGCTGCTGCAGCACCGGGCGGGCGGGAGGATGCGGCGCAGGTCTCGGCTGCTGCTCTGCTTCGCTTTCCTCTGGGTGCTGGGCATCGCCTACTACATGTACTCCGGGGGAAGCGCCGCGCTCGCCGGAGGCGGCAGGAAGGTGAGGAGAGCGAGCGAAGGAGGGAAGGGAAAGAAGGCGAAGGAAGGACGGAAGGAAGGAAGGAGACCCCCGGCGCCGGCGAGGCTCTCCCGAAAGAAAGGAGGCGGGCAGGCGGATTCCGTGCCCGACCTTCCCTCTTGGCCGCCTCCCCCGCTTCTTTCTTTCTCCCTTTGGAAGCGAGGAGCCTGGTTTCCCGGCGCTTCCGCCCAAGCCGGGCTTCGAGCCTCCGCGGCGTCTCCCCGCCTCCCCTCTTCCTCGCCCGGCTACCGCGGAAGCGCCTTCCGCTCCCGCAGGCATTCCCCTCCCCCCCGCCACTCCTCTCTCTCGGGCCGGGGCCTCTCTGTCTCCCTCACCACCACCACCACCACCACACCCCCAGTTCGCTGGGTCGGAGCTCCCTTTCCACTCGTGCTGCTACTCGCCGCCGCCGCCGCTGCCTTCCTCCCCGGGGCTGAGGGAAAGAAGGCGCGCGGCTTCTTTTCGAACCCCCCCCCACACACATGGGGACGTCTGTGCCGCAGGGGGGGGGTCCGGGCCACGTTTTCCCCTCGGGCAGGTGGGAGAGACGGTAAGGGCGCGGGAGGAGGAGGAGGATCTTACTGGACACGCGCCGTTTCCCAGAGGAGGGAAAGCTGCGTCTGTCGGCGGAGAGAAGGAAGCTTTCCAATTCTACACACACACACACACACACACACACTCGTGTGTGTGTGTGTGTGTGTCTCGGCGGAGAGAATGAAGCTTTCCAATTCTACTCTCCCCCCTCTCTCTGTGGTGTGTGTGTGTGTGTGTTGGCGGAGAAAATGAAGCTTTCCAGTTCTACTCTCCCCCCCCTGTGTGTGTGTGTGTGTGTGTGTGTGTGTGAGAGAGAGAGAGAGAGAGAGAGAGAGAATGAGTGGGAGCGCGTGTGCGTGTGAGAGGGGCTCCCTCCGGCGTGGATGCTTCCGCTTCCCTTTTCTCCAGCCCCATTCAGGCGCTGACACGAGGTGAGGCTTGGGTCCGCCTCGCTTTCTCCGGAGGCGCAGGGGTGTGTGTGTGTGGGGGGGGCGAGAGGTTCCCGTCCAGATCCCCGAGGGGGTGGCGGGGGATTTCCCTCCTCCCGTTCTTTGCCGGTGGCTCCTTTCGGGAGTGGGGGCGCCGCGAGAGAGAGAGCGAGAGCGCAGCCCTGGCCCGGCTCTCCCCCCCCCCACCACGCTGCCGCCTCCCCCCAAGCGCATTCTCCTTCCCCTCCCGGTCTCCCGGCAGATGGTTTCTTTGTGGACTTCAGTCTGGTTTTCAACTCGTCACGGCACGGAGTCGCTTCCAAGCCAACGGGAGCGAGCCACGTCTCAGCTGGTGGGGAAATTAGCGGAGGAGGGAGGCTTATTAGGGGAATGGGAAGAAGGCTGGGTAGAATGGCCCTGGCTGCTCTCAAGAAATCTACTGATTCACAGGGTGCCCCGCTTGGAATTGAGTCCCTCCTTTTCTGTCGACACACGAATCTCCCTACCAGTAGTATGTGTATAGTGGAATCCAGCATGAAATAATTATTCTCCAATTCATTACCTCTTTTTCTTTGCTAAATTTGCCTTGCTTTGTTTTGTTTAACTAATGGTTCCCTAGATAGACGACTTGATCTTCAGATTTCTGTACTCTAAAGACAAGTGTACACTTTCTGTATGTTGGTTTCTTTGAATTGCTTCTCTTGAAGCATTTCTGATGATAAGTATAATCGCAACACAAATATTTGGTGATAGGTAGCGAAATGCAATGGTTAGTTCTGGTTAGACCTGTTGATGAATGTGACTTACAGAGGCAATGACTTAACAAAAGCTGTTCATTCATTACATCAGAAAAAACCTAAATGGAGCCATGTGGTTCTGGTGTGATTCAAAGGCATGCAGAGGCGATGCCTTTACTGGACCACTAAAAATTTGAACAATTAGCTAGCATTTGACATTAATCCATCTTCTTCACGCTGCATTCCAAAATATTATGGTCAGTGCATTTAAATGAGAATCCCTGGTAGTTGTCTGGATTTCTTGAACAAAGGTCCACCAAATAATTTATTAAATTTACAAAGCAGAGCCTAACAATTGAGTTGAGTACATAAATTATTTATCTGTATGTTTACTGAAGTGTTTAATCTGTTCTGTGATTACTTGCGGTAATTTATTGGTAGACAGCATTTCAGACAATGCATTGCTGATTTGTAGTGATGCCTTTGATCAAGCTTCTGCTAGATCAAATAATAATAGTGAATGTCAAGTTCAAAAACTAGCCTTTAAACCAACATATTGAACAGTATTTAAATAGATAGCTCTTGTGGGTTTTTCGGGCTGTTTGGCCGTGTTCTGGAAGTTTTTCTTCCTGACATTTCGCTAGACTATGTGGCCAGCATCTTCGTAGGGCAAGGAGCCTAGTTCTCTGAGCTCCTTGCCCTCTAAAGATGCCAGCCACAGAGTCTGGCGAAACGTCAGGAAGAAAAACTTCCAGAACACTGCCAAACAGCCTGAAAAACTCACAACAGTTATCAGATTCTGGCCGTGAAAGCATTCGAGAATACAGTATTTAAACAGTATGCATGCAGTAAAGTATTTGATTTCAGTCCAAGCGGTAAACAGTTAGCAGTGAGTGGTCACAATATGACCATTTACTGTACTGAATTATTTGTTGCACTGCATTAGAAGAACAAGACAGCATACAAACTGCTGGCAGCTGAGCATGATTTTGCAGTTGGCCGTGAGTTTCAAAAATGGGCATAAATAGGAAACTTGGATTTCTTTGAGAATCTGAAGGTGTGTGGTTAGGGGTCTAGAGGTTTTATAAATGAACGTGTCCCTGAAGGTTTTTCTAAACATTCAATGTTAACATAGCTAAAAAGATCCATCATGTGGGCCTTTATGGCTGATATATGCAAAGTTTAGCATAAAGTTTACCATTTTAGAGCTTGAGAGAAGGTTAACAAAAGTGGGCTAGGGGCTGACTATTGATCAGATTTAGAACTAAGTAGAGAAAGTCTAAAGCAATGGAGCAGTAAGGTTGATGTACTGTGACCATAGTTGTAGACATGAACAATTATACATGGATTGGTGATTTAGGATTCCATTTTATCTCAGTGAAGCATAATGTTCAATCCCAACCTTTTAGAACAGTTTGTAATTGTGAGCGAAGGAAGAGGTATAATAGCTTCTGAAATTGTTATGAAAGGCTCATTAACATGGGATGTCAGACCTTGAAATAAACTTGAAGTGTTGTATGTGACTAGAACTCCAACAGTTGGAATACCTGTACCAGGAAATTCAGTGAATTTTTCTGTTATTTTAAATAATTCCAAAACAGTCATTTCATATTGAAATATTAGGTTTCATTGACTATAATTTGAACTGCATCTTTTTGAGTGTTGTATAAGGTATAAAAGTAGGTGGCCTCTACAAGCTAAATTTGTAAATGTCTTGTAAATGTAAATGAGATTTTTTTTTTTTAACTTCAGAGGGCAAAAGAGGTAACCAGAGATCATTTGAGGCTATCTGTTGCAATTAATTTCTATATTTATTTAAATCACAGCAGATAAAGGGTATCCACAATATGAAGGTACAATATAAATGAAATAAAGGAAAATGTGTGTATTTCTAACACAATACAATGCAGTGATGAAATGTCTGTGGAGATTCTCAGTCATCCAGGTGAGGTCATCTGAGAGTTGAGACATGGCAACTGGACTTCTTTTCTTGTGGGATTGAAATGTTTTCTACTCATCGAAGTAGCTTCTTCAGTCACACTGAAAAAGCTATTTGGATGAGTAGTGAAAGGTTGTGATCCCATAAGAAAAGAAGTCCACTTGCCATAACTCAACTCCTGGGTAGTCAGGAAATGAAAAGTGCAAAGGAGGGCAACATGTATTAAATATTGTGATATTTTAGTTATGGAAAATTACCCCCACTTAGTCCTTTAAAAACACAGTATTTTTCTCTAATCTTACAGCACCTCTCAAGATGAAGCTCAGTATGTTCCAGCATTTTGGTTTAAAGATTAGGAAAGAAAGACATATAGGTAGCTATTCCATGGAACAGATTCCTGAAGACACAGGAATGTGTAGGATAATTGATCCTGGATAATCCAAATGGAGAAATCATAAGGGAAAATGTAAATGAAAGGAGTACATTTCCCTTTCTTCCCCTCCCCCTCCCTCCCCCTTCCTTCCCAGCAGGAATAGTCTTACCCAGGCGTCGCCAACCCAGGGTCTGCTGACTGGGACTGGTCTATGGCCTCTTATTTACTGGGCCACAAGGTGCCCTGTGTGGCATGTGCCTGCTGCCCTCTGCAAGCATAACTTCTCCTCCCCTACACCCCTGCCACGATGGAAGTAGCACGGGGGTGAGGACTTTTACGTGCATGTGCATCTCTCTCATGTGCCTGAAAAGAAGTCATGTTTGTGCACATCCCCCCCCCAAGCCCCAGAACTGATCTATGGACCTAAAAGAGTTGGGGACCACTGGTAACCCATGGCAAAACCTGAAACTTATTTCAGAACCAAGACAAACTAAGGGCTAATTCTTCAGAGCAGTCATAATCTGTAAATGTAAAAATTCTAAAAGGAAAAATGAGCTAAAAATCATCTGCATGTGATTATGACTGAACGCTACTCTGAGTCTTCTTGTCTCAAACAACAGTTTCTTTTTCTTCCACTGGCACCCATAGTTTTCCTGTATTCTGGTAGTCTTCCTTACCTTCACCTCTAAAATTCAATCTTGATTGGTAAATGGGAGAATATGTCCATTGGATCATTTTTCTTCATTACCAGAAAGTAAATCATCCCTTCGTCCTGTGGCACGTGATGTTACTGGAGCATCTTATCAGGGTACACTCTGGGAGTGGGGCCATTGAAAGTATCCAACGTTGTAGCTTGTCCACGCTATTCCATGGTCTTCCAGATCAGCCTAAGCTGTGTTGTCACGGCAGTCATATGCCCGTACAGCATTTTTTGTTTGTTTTTCTTTTGCTCATTTCATTATGCAAAAGCCCAGGCTGAAAGGAATCTTCTGACCTTTTTGCTAATAGGAAATAGTCAGTCATGGTGTTTATGAAACAACTCAAAGATTTCCTTGATGCCATTCCATAGGTAGACCATTCCACTGGTTTAGTAATACAGTACAGTCCACAGGCCAGTTCAGTCCACATATCCTCAGGCCTTTGGGCAAGTGTAACTTATATCTGAACATTGGACTAGATTTTCAGATTGCAGCTCTTCTACACCTTCGTCCATGCCGGCAGCTATTTATGGGAACTTAAGTCTAAACTTAGGTTCCCCATCAGTGCCATCTAGATTCTCAGAATTCGAAGACATGCCACATTTCTCTTGTTAGAGAAATACCAACTTCTTATTTATGTTGGGCATGCTTCCAAAGCATATCATGAATTCTGACGTAAACTTGCTTCCATTGCTTTTCTTTAACTAGTTCCATGCTCTTGGTGCTGATAATACTTGTAAACAGGGTGGATAAAATCATGTTTCCAGAAGTTCAGATAGTGATACTGGGAGAGAATCTTGCTGTAGGTCGTTTAATGAGTTTCTGGCCCAGTGAGGTTCAGATCAGATCCTTCCTGATCCATCGTTCAGTCTATCACTTTACTGTGCTCGCTGCCTAATGCAATCTCTCCTTATGCTGTCTTGGTGGCTATTCTATTTTGAAGACAGTAGCTTTTGAGCATTTAGTATTATCTGGCTTCCCAGGTTGACATCTCTTCACATTATCTTAATGTAATAAAAGGATAATCTCGGTGGCTTGGTATCTGTCTGCTGGGCCAGAGTTTGTGAGTTTGATTCCCCAGTATGCCTCCTGTAAGTAGAGCCAAGCTGTGTGGCCTTGGACAAGCTGTACAATCCAAGGGCACCACCAGATGAAGGGAATGGTAAACCACTTCTGAGTATTCTCCATTTGGAAAATCCTGAGGAGGGCAACTGTTAATCAGTATTGGCTTCATGGCACATGATTATTGATTAATAAAAGTGCAGTGGTGCCTCGGTTTAAGAATGCCTTGGTTAAAGAAAAACTCTGTTTAAGATAAATTATTTGAAATGGGAATGCCTGGGATTAAGAAAAAAATAAATTAAATTGCCTTTTTATGACCTCCGAAACAGATTAATTGGAATTCAATGCATTCCTATGGGAAATTGCATTTCAGTTTAAGAATTTTTTGCAATACAAAACGCCCCAGAGAACAAATTAATTACTTAAACTGAGGTACCACTGTATATTCAAAAATATAAATTTTGGCCTTGAGTATTAAATGCATAACCTAAAGAAAAAGAGAGGAAGTATACCACTTTCTAAAAAAGATATGTTTCCTCTTATGATTGGAAATGTTGGTATGTGCTCATCAAGTTGCTTCTGTTGGAGTGATCCTATGAATTAGTGACTTCCAAGACCTGCCATGCACAGGTCTTGGAAACCTAAGATGGTAATTAAGAATGATTACTAGTATGAGTAAAATGTGAAGCAGTTGCTGTTGAAAAATTTAATAGGGCTGTCAGAGAGCAAATCAAATGGTTTAAAAAAAGGATAACTTTAGGCCGTAGGACCAGTTTGTTGTCACTGCCTTTGTTTGCATTGTACTGCAATGTGTAGTCGTTTCCACTTTGCTTTTTCTGATTAGTGTTTTGCCTCAGGAATGTTAATGTTTTTATGAACTGGCTTTGATGCTGTTCGTTGTGTTGCAGACCTAACATGGTACTAAAGTGATCTTTGGCAGATTTTTGGTGCAAGTTTGAAATTCATTAATGCTCTATATTTGTTCAGTATATGTCATCTATGCATAAATGAATAGAAAGAGAAATGATTCTGTTTGAGGAAAAATAATACAGTATGAGTAGCAGAGAAAGGAAGTAGGGACAAGCTGGAATCAATGCTTTTAAAAGTTACTCTCATTTGGAGGCAGTAGTTAACTGTTGATTTTACAGATCCTCTGATTTATGAACAAGACAGCAGTTGATTCCATTTGTAGCATAATCCTATTCATGTTTTCTCAGTAAATATCTCTGTTTTTTTTATTAAGGTGAATTTTGCACTTCTCTTTTAAAACATGGGTATGTTCAGATATGACAAAACTGTCGAGTTGCTGTGTTAGATCAAGGCAAGGCCTTTAGGTTACATTAGGTTCCAGTGATGGAAATGGGCATGACCTACCTACCCCAGCCTGTTGTCTCTTGCTACAGAGACATTGGGAGCTCTTGAGCCTTGTGAAGGATGAACTAGGTAGGTCATGAGGGATCATATGTGGCCTCTTCCACATCAGCCAGAACAAATCCTCTTCTTGATGAAATATGCTCAGTATATGGAAAGAACTCTTATTTTTGTATGACATGATCTGACAGGTCATCTGTCTTTCAACCACTGTATATAACATAAGCTAATAATTTGCCTGAAATCCTCTTGCATTGCTATGCATAGTCATAACTTTTGGAGGTGGACTGCTTGAAATTAAAAAACATCACTGTAGTCGCCCTTCCAGCTCTGCAGTTCTAAGATTAAGTTATCTGTTGCATACGGAGTTACACAACTTAGGTTGCAACAGATGAATGCTTATGGATATTTCTTAACTTGATGCAGTTGGCCTCCAAAATGTATACCTTTTGCATAGCAGCAAAACAAGATTTCAGCCATCGTTGGGCTCATTTTTAGTCTTCAGTAGAAGAAAGAGCAAACATTATATTGCTTATTTTATTTTCCACACAACATATGTCATTTACGTCTTGAAAATCAGAGGCATAATTTCCTAACTGAAATTTTTAGCTAGCTGTGATTTTGCTCTGCATGTGACACTCCAGCTTTAGCCATGCATTCTTCCAAAGTATATCATGGATAGTGTAACAAATGAATTATATGCTAGAAATGCCCTCCTTTTGGAAGGGTATGGGTTAGTGTATACATGATGAGTCAGAATTTTTTCCTGAGTTTTCCACAAAGTGGAATCATGTTCCTTAACTGAATAGACAGTTCTCACTAAATGAGATGCTAAAATAATTAAATTGGCAAGTGGCAAACAAGTACTCTTTTGTATAAAACTTAGATTACTTAATTAACTGGAGATGACATGACATTACTGCCACATACAGGGTGACGTATGTAGCTCTTCTATATGGATACCTGCCAGGCAGGTGAACAGTGGCTTACTGAATGAGGCACTATTGGCAGTTTTCCAGTGACCTGCAAAAGTGGTTGAATTATTTCCTCGTCTGTCTTCAGTCACTCTTAAAGAATAGTTTAAAACACTGGATGATTTGAGGGGGGAAAACCTCTTCTAACTAAATTTAATATGTCACAAAAGTTTTTAAATTGTGCTTTTAACAAATTCAGAACTTTTTCCTCGGGTTTCTCTAGGCATTAGTGCTACATACAAAAAGAAGTACAGTAGTTAATGATACTTATTTGAAGCTGTGATTGCTAAATGTTTTTCTCCGAGTTCTGTTAGTAAAACAGCTTTCTTTGGATGTTCTTTCTGGATGACAGCTCAGTGACAAAATAATTGTTAAAAATACATTAATGGCATCCTTTGAGAGATGAGAACTGTGGTTAATATTGAGTAAATTATTTTAGTAGCAGCTTTATTTCAAGAAGATACAGTATAATACAAGAAGATATAGTATCAGAAACAACTGATATCCTTATCAAAAGTATTCAGATAGCTGGACTTCTGTTATTTATTTATTTATTTATTTATTTATTTATACATACATACATACATACATACATACATACATACATACATACATACATACATACATACATACATACATACATACATACATATTTACAACAAATTTAGAAGCAACATATTAGTCTTGTGTTTCGAGATTTGCTAGAGCCTGGAAGGGTTACCTTGTTGAACTGCTGCTCCCACAATCTCCCAGCCAGAGTGGCTACCAACCATGGAGGCTTGGAGGTTCTGTGAGCTCTAGTTGAAAAAAACCTTCCTTTTCCCTTCTCTGTGTTGCTTGTATTCAAAACATAGTGTTGATTTCTGATATTTGAGCTTGGCTGTTTCTGCATTGATCCAGAGACTGTGAAAGGAAGATCAGTTCTTTTCAGGAAGGGTAAATGTGGTGCATTCTCTCCATCATGGAGACTACTAGTCATTCATAGAGGTGGAGCCGTGAGAAGTAGTGGATACATATTGCTTTGGCATGGGATTCCATAAATAGGAGTATGCATTTTGTTTTACTCCGGATCCCAGGATTCTCTGCTTTGTGAGTTCCCACTGACAGCCAGACACCTCATTTGTGCTCACATGGAGGGAGACTGAGCTGGAAGGGCTCATAGCCCAGACTAGGCTAGGCTTAGAAAAGGAAATTATCCTGGGCTCTGAGGCATTCCAGCCCAGCCTTCCTCCATGTGAGCACAAATGAGGTGTCTGGCGGGCTGGTGGAACTCCCAGAATGAAGAATTCTGGGATTTGGTGTAAAATAAAACCTAACCCTATGAATGCACATCCCTATTCAGGATTATTATTATGGTTAAGGATTGAACTGTCAGAATTGGGTTAGGTTCTGGACCTTCTGTCAGTTCTTTTGTGTTTGGGCTGAAATAAGGACAAGCTGCTGAACTGGGTATTGCAATGGGAAGTTTTTCAAGTAGGAATTTCTTCAAATCTGGGTGTTTCACACATCTGACCTGGAACAGAAGGTTGTAACTACTCATAAAATACCACTGTAGATGCTGGATGGACTAGATCTCCTGTAGCTTTACTGCTTGTACCACTATAGTAGTCTGTTTCACTTTCTTGGGAGAATTGGTGTTCCAGACTTGGAAAGCTTTCATTATATGGGCTGCAAGTTTGTATATTCCTGCTAGGAAAAAAAGGATAAAAATAGCAGTTTGCATTTCCAATAGTTTTTTTAGATATGCCAAGCTCATTGTCCATCCATGCCAGAGTTTCTTATGTAGCTGACAAGTTGGTGCTTTTAAGAAAATGTTGTTAAATGTGGGCCCAAGTGGCATAGCTGGGAATTAGCTGGCACAGTTAATAGGTTCATTACCTTTTCTTTATTGATGAGGAGCTTAACTCAGACTTGGATTTGTGTCAGTGCTGAATAATGGACTTGCAGAAAGCTTTTGAGCTTCTTTTCCAAAAGTCTACCAAAAAACAACCCAGGTTATCCACAATATAAAAAGAAAGTTATAATGTTTTGAAAATTATTGCATTCGCACACTGTTTAAAATATAGTAAAGTTGATACATGCCTAAAGTAAATGATTCTGCCTGCTGTAACCTTCGTAGTCAGAAAGAGCTTACTTAGATTGCTTATAGTGGAAGTTAGTGCTCCATATTGCCAAGTACTATACCGATCTGAAGAACTTTTTTGAATTTCTTCATGTATTTCTTCAAAACCAGAAACCCTCCACCCATTTTTGGCACCATGTGGCTAGTTTTATTACAGTTCAGATGTACTCCAAAAATGTTGATACTAGGGTTAGAGCACATTCTTTTTTTTTTTTAATCAAAGGTTTCGTCACTTAAGATGTGTTTCGTTTCAGAGTCAGCAGTGGGCAAGATCAATCCTCATCTTCCCAATTCTCTCTCATACTACTTAAGAGAAAGAGAGATAAATGTTGTGGAATTAATACCATCATCACACATTTTCTTTCACACTAATTGCCTATATACACTCATCCTTATCACGCATTCAGATACATTCCTTCTACTGCACTCTCTATGACATGTCATGCCCTTCCCACCACATGGTATAGTTGTGGTGATCGATCGTTTGGCCTCTTAGTTAGCATAAATGTCCACCATCTGATCCGTCTCATGCTCTTTGCACTGGTTTATACTTGATTAACTGTGAGACATCATGCACCATAAACTGTTGAGCTCTGTTTGTTAGTTTTCTTCATTTTTTTTCAGAAGGAAGACTGCCAAATGCCAAGATGATTTTTTTCTGGCCTTTATACTCTCTGGTAATGGACTGCAGTAGCAGATGTTATATGGTACTTGGCATTAATACATAGTGTAAGAATGCAGGCCAAGGAATGATGCCTTTGCTTCCTATCAGGAATTGAGAATGGTTGTATTTGACAGTTAGAGATTTGATTCCAAAATGAAATAGATGGTGTGAATTCCTCTGGCCCAGTCTGTTTCAATGGGTGGCCCTTCTTCCACCCCTGGATCCATAGACTCAACAGACTGTGGTTTAGCAAAAATGGGTCTATTACAAGTTCCAAAGAAAAATCAACAGACTCTCTTCAGAACTGATACATGAAGGGCCAGTGGTGGGCACAAACCATAAACCACTCTTGGTCCTCTCCACAGCGCTATATAGTGGCACTGAATGGGAAAGTATTTTGTTTCTCTTAATGGCAGCTGCAATGAGGAGCTGAAACTGGAGGCCCTGAGGAATGAGATATGGCACACCTGTATGAGTGCAAGGTTGAGTGTTCCATGATGCCTGGCTCATCGCCTGAGAGCTCCTTTGTATGTTGTTGGAGAAGCTGTTTCCTCTTCATCCCGTTTTCTTCTGCAGCATCACAGTTACATCACGGTAGGGTCCCTTGCCTTGCCTCAAATTTGCACTGAGGTACTTGACATTGATCCTAGTCCCCATAGTACTTTGGGTATTAAGAAGCACTAAGGAGTCTGAAACCTCTTGACTTCTCCCTTGGATGTTCCGAGTTCTGCTCTGTGTCCCCTGTCAAAGGATCTTCCGTATATACATTACATAGTCCAAATCACCCTCAGGTTCTCTGGCCTCTTAAGTATTACAGATCTCCTCCAGCTCCTGTGCATCACTACAGACCAGACTCCTTTCTTTTCCAAATTAGACAGATTCTTCTCTACTCACACTTTCTCTTTCTCTAGTCTTCCTTCTACCAACTCCAGGGCCTCTTTTATATGTTCCACACCTAAGGCTCTTTTGTCTTCCTTCACCATGCCTTGCCCACCTTCTGCCTGGGGTGTTTGTGGCCTTTCCTACCTTCCTCTAGAGGAAGTGGGGTTCCATTTGCATTGCCACGTCCTGTGTTTCTGTGGAGATTCTAAGTTATCTGGGGGTTGAGTCATGGTAACTGGACTTATTTTCTTGTGGGATTGAAACGTTTTGCTACTCATCCAAGTAACTTCGGTGTAAGAAAAGTCAGCCATCTATCATGCACTGGTGAAAATCCTTACCAATTATTCACTTCCTGGGAGCTTTAATTTTCCTATCAGGGATTGCCAGCTTGTCATCAGTACTAGCTCTGGCAATTGATGGAGCACATGCAGCTGGAGTGGCAGGAATGATTTCATTGCCACATGCTTCTGGCATAGTCCCCCCCCTCGTGTCCCCTCAGGCTCTTCCTTTCCCATGTCAGATGTGTGTGCACTTCAAGGGGAGGTGTCTCTCTCTCCCCCCCCCCCGTCACAATGCTTCTTTGTACAGGAGATTTTGTGGGAAAATCAACTATGGTCGTGTCTCGTGTTTTTCATAAATTTCTTTCCCAGCTGTAAAAACAGTAGCACTGCTGTCACCCAAGCTGATAGTGTCAGTCTGAGTGCTCATGTGATTCTTGTCCTTCTCTGGCACATCAGCTGTTAGGGAGAAAGTGCCTTCTTCACCATTTTGCTTTGCCCTGGCTGTCGTGGCTGGATTGTACAGATGGGCACCAACTGCTTAACACCTCTTGTGATGATAAATGAACTGCACCCATCTCTACTGAATCACATCCAAGTAAAACTGGTATATGCTTGAGGTTCGCTCCAATCTGCCTCATTTTGAACCAGAGGCTTCTCTGCCACCTCCTTGGCAGAAAAACACCCACCCACACTGTACTGCTGCCTGCTGCTTTTTCACAGTGCCAGTGCTGATCAAGGCTCAGAAGAGCAGTTGCAGACTGGAGTTTCCCTCTCCCTCTCAGTATAAGCTGATGCGGTGGATGCAGGCAGCATTCCTGCAGCTCTCCCCCAGTGCCAACTGCTTCTACTACACCCACATTTCATACTACCTGCAGACTCTACCTCAACAACAGTATGGTACGACCCCTTATCTGCTGATTCACTAACCGCGGATTTATTTATCCGCAGTTGGTGATCGGGGGGGGCAAGGAGGGGGAGGGAATTAAAAATAAAATGTACTGCTGCCGATGCCTGCCACCTTCCTCCTCACTGCCACCACCACGGGGCAGCCTGCCACCTTCCAGAGGGGTAGGGTGGGGACTCATCCACCTGATCAACTGGCCTTTGAACTTCCCAGTCGGGTCCCAGGTTTTGAATCGCAGTTTGGGCACTTAGTCTCTAAAAGGTTCACCATCACTGTTCTAGGCAATCATGCTGATGTTTCTAATCTTCTTTTAAAAGTGAAATTACCTAGTTTGTCAACTAAAAGTAAAAAATCTTGGGGCAGGCTCCAAAAACATCAACATAAAAGATAATATGTAGCAAAGCTGATAGAGGTTGTGTTTGTTGTAGTCTATTGGCTTGTGGGACAACGTCTCAAATTTGGTTAAACAAACTCTGGGAGTACACACTTTTTTCCTGGGATTGCAGGAAGCCTTAAAATCTGAAGCCAATGAAATCAGCCTTTGATGATGTTTGTTTGTTTGTTTGTTTGTTTGTTTGTTTTATAAACTTGCATACCGCCCGTCTTCACGAAGGAACTCCGGGCTGTTCACAACACAGGATACAACAATAAACAAAAGTGAATCGGTATAAAAACAAATTAATCAACAGTTAGACCAACAATTAAACCAAACAATCAGCAGGAAGCAGATGGCGGGGGGGGGGGGGGGAATCAGCCACCAAATGCCTCTTGGAAAAACCAGGTTTTTAAAGCTTTCCGAAAGGCTTGCAGGGACTGTGCGAGGCGCACATCGCTGGGGAGGTGGTTCCAGAGGGCAGGGCCAACCACAGAGAAAACCCGGGAACGGGTAGATGTTTTTCCGGGCCCCCTGGGCGTGGCCACCCGCAGCGTGTGCGCCCGCGACAACCGAGTCGGTCGAGCCGATGTTGACCGCTGGGCAATCCGCTCCACCAGGTAGTCAGGTCCCAGGCCATGGAGGGTTTGCTTAGATTACATTGAATTTGAGATAATGCCAATGGCTTGGACTACAAAAACAACACACCCTGCAACAGCACCCCAGAAAGATCCAGTTTTAAAGCAGAGTAATAAGTTACAACCAGCCTTATGACAACTTTCAGCTCCATGGGGTATACAGGAAGAAGTGAGTATGTTTCACCCCTAGCATTCTCCAGTGATAGTTGTAATAGCTGATCCAGTTTTGATGCTAAAGGGAGTTTGCTCATTGCTATGTTGCTCCCAGCCATGTACAAAGCTACAATGTATCATTTAATTCAGGCAAATGTAGTGAAAACGTCTGTGCAAGAAAATATTTAAGAATTTTTTTGCAGTTCTGTTCTTATGAATAGAAAAAGGGCATAGTCTGACTTCTTAGTACACATGCTTTGCCTCTCATTTTTATAGGGGCAACACTTCATGGCAGTGCCATTATCAATAATAAGTAATTCTTAGTATTTTCTGCATCTAAATTCATTCTGACTTTTATGTCAATATTCCAGACCCAAATTACTTACATTGTATATATGGCTGAAGCTGGCTAGGCTGTTCTAGGAGTTGAGCATGTGACCCCCCCCCCCGCCTCCCGAGAAAAGAGCCAGCTTGTATGGCTTTGGGAAAGCTGCACAGTCCCAGGGTGGCCACACCTAGGAGACTCTGAAAAGGGTTGCTGTATCTCAGAATTGACTCTAGAGCACACCGTTGCTTTGGTTACTTTATTTATGCCTGAATCTCTAGATTAAACTCCTTACATTTGAAAGATGTGGTCTGTAGCCCAGAAAAGATGATGCTATAACTGCAACACATTAACAAGGCTATGGTTTTTGAAATTCATGCTGTGTGGCATTATGATGCAGAATCATTATTGCCACAGTTTTGTTGTTTTTCTTTTTGTGCTATTGTCCAGTATTTGTAGTATTTGTAGTAGTTATGTAATTTATGTTTCATATTTTGCACCGTACACTATGCAGAATAGCAATTGGCTGGCTGGACAGATATTGCCCCAAACTTTTATTATTATTATTATTATTATTATTATTATTATTATTATTATTATTATTATTATTATTATTATTATTATTATTATTGGATTTTCAAGATCAGGTTGAAAATCTACTATCAATACAGTAGTAACCTAATTTGCAATAAATTTCTTGCATTGGCTTGCTGTAATTAGTATAATCTCTACTGAGAAATTAAAATGTATATCTCTAGTTAAATTTGTTTGTTTACCCTTCCTTGTTTACCCCTCCTTTCTCCCTAGAAAGGACCCAGGGGGATTACATCATTCTTTGAGATTCCCTGATTGCCCAGGCTGCTCGCTTCCATCTCACTGTGCCAGGTCCACTTTGAGAAACTAAAGTGACTGTGTGGGCTGTGTTTTGCAGAGTAAACTGCAGATGCTATCTGAAAACTTCCATGAGCATATTAAAAGCCATCTATCAAGCTTGCTTGACTTAAATGTAGGACCTGTGGGCTTCTTATTTTTTCATTTGTTTTGCTTTATTAGCTTGCCCCTGATTAAAGAGAAGCAGCCATTCTCCCCTACTCACTTTTTGAGAGCAATTCAGTGAGCTAAGGCACAAGACAAGGCAATTTCTGTAGTAGCCTAAACTTCCAAAAGTAGGGGCGCATCCGCTGGCAGCTGGTCTTTTTCACTTCAAACTTGTAGGAAGGTCCTGAAGACCTGCTTTTCCCCCTCACCACCTCCATGAGTGTGTTTTATGAGACAGTTATTCCCCTGTTAGCTGGAATTGTGTTGTAGCTTTTACTGTTGGATGTTTTAGTTTTGGCTGGATTTTTCATTGGATATGATTTTACTATATAAACGTTATTATGTAAGTTGCCTTGGCTTTTACCTTTAAAGGAGATCTCAAGAAATAGTTTAATTGCCCAAACACTGTGTGGTGGATACTTGTTAAGATCTGCTGGATTTTTTTTAAGGTCATTGAACTGAATATGATGAAGACCTAGGTTTTCAGCATTGCAAGAGTGGTGCAATTACCATGATTCTCTAGTCAATTTTTCATGCTAGTTGGGTAGTACTAAAATAAGTGAAGTCATGTAGGAGGATCCAATAAGCACGGTTAGTTTTCATGCAGGTTTTGCCTGTCCATGGTGTAACATCAAACGATAACCATATTTTGATGTATTGCTGCATTATTTCAGTATTTTTATGATACCAGGTTAGAAACAGTCTTTTAAAGTTAGATTAGCATGGAACACACACCAGTAGGATCAGACAGGCTGCATGTTATACAGGATGTAGGTTGATGACTCTTACTTGTATGGGGCCCAGGTGTAACCCAAAGAAGAAAACACAGGCAGGGGGGAAGTGAAGTTGCAACTTGCAATAATTGTAATATCTACCTCAGCATTGTGGAGGGTAAATTAAAGATGCAGTGACACTTCTGTATATATATTTTTTGCAACTTTGCCCTGTCTGGAGCTTTCATTATTTGCTTGCAAAAGCGATCAGAAGATGAAAGGCAAAAAGACTGTGTTCTCTATAGAGTAGTTGAGAAGAAAGCCATCACTTTTATGCTGGGAACAGTTCCAACAAGTAGGGATGAAAGTGACTTGGGAAGTTTAATGGCAAGCTTTCATTTTAATGAGTTACATTATCTCCTGGGGTTTCAGCAAATCTTAGCCATTGACGAAACTAATGCAGGATGAACGTGAGAGCAAAGGTTGCTGCTGGTGTTAAATTGTTTATAGGCTGCCTTTTCTCTATCTCACCCTGTCTTTTTCATTTTCTGGATTAGAAGAAGCAGATTTGTGTGACACGTATAACATGTATTTTCCACAGGAGGAGTGTGTTAAAAGTTCAGGGATAGTGTGCACTGGACAGAGCAACATCAACCTCTGTAGGATTACCTTTATGGATCAATAGAAAGATCTTCATGTATTTTCCAAAACCTCTATACTTAATTTCACCAGATTTATTTGCAAAAAGTGCAGATAGCTCACTGATGGAAAAATGCTCCATCAGAATGTGGAAAAAAATAAACACATGTCATAGGGGAAGGAATGGTACAGTGGTCCCCGCCATTTCGTGGTTCATATACTGCGGTCCCGGTATATAATGGGACCACAGTATATGAAAAGCAAGCTCCCCTGAGTAAGCTGTGTGGGCCAGTTTGAGGACTCTTGCACTTACCACAAGCCTGCCACTGCCCCAAACGGGCCTCTGACGGGCTTCCCGGGCCTGTCGGAGGCCCCAGAAGTGGTTTCTGGTGAACCGGAAGTGACGTCCAGATCACCAGAAACCACTTCTGGTCCCCCAACAGGCCTGGTAAGTCCGTTGGAAGGCTGTTCAGGGCAGCGCCAGGCCTCAGGTAAGTTTGGGAGCCCCCAGAGTGGCCCTCCAGTCCCTACCTGACCCAGCATCCACATATCACGGATTTTCTATTATTGCGGTTCAGGTTGGGTCCCTAACCCTGCGATAGGCGGGGGATTACTGTAGTTGGAAAAGAGATATGTCTTCAAAAAGGCTGTTCATATGCCTCCTTTCCCTTCTAGAGGAACTTTGGTGACAAAGGTGGCGTCCCTTGCTTGTAAGAACAAGGCCCAGAGTGGCCTTGTTGCTTGATGGTGCAGTATATGTCTAATAAATAAATACATAATAAATAAGAGTAGGTGCAGTGTTGTTGTTTTGCTGTTGTTGTTAATTGCTATCAAGTTGGAACTGACTTAGGGCTTTCAAGCTAAGTGAAATGTATGTATGTATGTATGTATGTTTGTTTGTTTGTTTGCTTGCTTGCTTGCTTGTTATTTCCATTTATATGCCACCCGACTCTCCTGAAGGAACTCTGGGTGGTGAACAACCAGAAACAAAAAATATAAATAGAAGTAACAAAACAACAACAAAATCAAGATGGGCAGAAGCAAGATGGTGGTGGTAAACAGTGGGCTAACAAATAGACAAAACAGCAGTCGCCAAAGGCAGCTTTAAACAACCAGGTCTTAAGGTGTTTTTTAAATACCAGCAGGCACTCTGCAAGCCTTATCTCGCTGGGTAGATGGTTCCAGACAGTTGGAACAACTATCAAGAAGGCCCAACTCTGAGCAGAGGATTTTCAGGCCTCCCTCAGGGTGGTGACCCATAGTGAGAGGGCCTGTGATGCTCTAGTGGGCCGGGCCAAAGCTGATATTCTGGGCCCAAGCCATGGAGGGTTTTGTAAATCAAAACCAGTACCTTGAGGCTTATTCAGGAGGTAACGGGTAGCCAATGCAGGCAAGCCAGAATTGGGGTGATGCGATTAAGGAGCTAATTAAGGAGTGGTTTTACCAGTTCCTGTCCTCCAGTGCTTTTCCATGGGAAAGGAGGTATTTGAACCATGTTCTCCAGAGTCCTAGTTCATCACTCTACCCAACAGAAGGAGCTGAATTATCTGTAAGGGAAAAGTCATAGGTGAAGCTCCTTCCCTTGATTTTCCTTAGCCTTCATGGTGTTCCATCTGCTTGATCTGTTTGATTGTTCTAGCCATATATGGGAAGCTAGGGTGACAGCTGCAGAAAACCTTAAACCAGCTAAAATCTTAAACTAGGGTTTGAATTTGGTTCTTAAAAGGCTAGTTTGTTTTATAAGTGGAAATCATTGTTTGGACAGATAGAATGGGAAACTATGGGTTGCTATCAATGTTCAGCTTGCATTCAGATGTGCTACTAGTAGAGATGGAAAGTGGAAGATTGCTTACTCATATTTCAACTGATAAACTCATTTTATCACTTGAATGTGTTCATTTACTTCTTGCTTTCCCTTCATTCCACTTATCATTAATAGCTCTACTGTTAGTCCTGTTATTGCTGTTAGGAATATACAGTAGTTGGAAAAATGTAAATGTCTTTTCTGACTGCCTTAAAATATTTCTAACAGCTGCTTATTGACACAAGTGATCTTACGCCTAAGAAATGGAACACTTTGAAGTGCTATTTAGCAGAAGTTTTCTGTCATATATGTTTCCACACTTATTTTAGGTTTACTGGAATGTATGTTTAGTGGTTTAGTATTTGCTCACAAATATTTAGGAACTTTATTAGGAGAGAACATAAAGTTGCTGAAGAAGCAGTACTGTATAGAATATGGAAATGTATATTTATCACCTGCTACAGTGTCTTTAAAAGGAATGCTGATTTGGAAAAGAAAGATGTTTGCACTTCTGAAAATGGTTCTCTCTCTCTCTCTCTTTTTTAAAAGAGAATAATTCCATATATATTTATTTTGAAGTATAGTGTTTCCCATATTTAAGTATGAAGTTCCTTCCCCTATTTCACACTGAAGCTGGGAGATAGCATGGTGTTAGGGGTGGACAATTTCTAATCCAGATCTATGCAACTTTGTGCCTGATACAGTATAATGCCCTTATAGCTTTGATCTCCCAAGGAAAAACTCTGGACAGAGGCTAACCGAATTCAGAGTAACCATGGCAGGTGTTAGTATTGGAAACATAAGTGGGGGTGGCAGATAATTTTGATTGTGGGCATGTCCTGCATACTTTACATCATATTGCAATGGAATGCCTCCTTTGAAGGTTCCCCAGCTCCCTGCAAGAATTGCATCATCTTGATGGCACTGCTGTTCAATAGTTAAATGATTTGTGTCTTAGGTAATTTATATCACCAATCATTCATTATTCGCATTGCAGTTTAAAAATACTCCTAAATTTATTATTTTAATATTTTATGTTTTATGCATATTTTATATTGTCTTTGCAAAGTTGCACACAATAATGCTGTATTTTGTTGTGCTATACAAAATAAAGCACTGAAACTATTTCAGTACATCTTCATAAGACTACAGTGAGCTGATTTCTGGATCATTTGTGTTTTTATTTTACTCTTACCTGCTTCTGTCTTGCCAAGTCTACATTTTCTATAGTTCTTCATGAGTTGATTACACACACACACACACACACACACACACACACACACACACACACACACACACACACACACACACACACACACACACACACACACTTCCAGTAATTGTATGCCATCTGCTTGATTCCAAATTATGATAACCCTTTTATACAAGAATTTATATGCTGCCCTTCAGATGCTCCCACTTTACATGGCCAAAGAGAGTAAAATGTATTTAAAATATTGATTATAATAAACAATTTGAAGAAAATAAAATTACTTAGAAAAACAGAAAAATTTATGCTATACAGGAAAATACCATCAAAATGGTTACTCTATTCTTCTGGGAAAAGAATTGTTCAGTTTAGCTGCAGTCACTGAAAACCATATGTTGTAGAACAGTATATTATGATTGAAATTCCATTGCTACATATTGAGTTTAATTTTTGAAGAACTTCAAGCAAAATAGGCAAAATAGGTAAATTTGTTGTCGTTTTGACTTAATGATTGGTAAACACTGTGTTGTACCCACTTAAAAAGTTTCCTTAGGAATTATGTTTTGGTAACTCTTGAAAGTCACATGGTGAAGCCTTGAAATATAAGAATTTTAGGAGGAGATCATTCAGTGTACATTTCGGTTAGTCTGAATAAGCTAGCCAAATGTCTGTAATTCATTAACTCTAATAGATATATTGAATTTCTTTGTAATGCATGCTGCCTTGTGATGGCTGTTGAAAACAGTGGTAGAAGCAAGTTACTTAATGCCCAGAATACTAAGCAGTTTATAAGAGTTCAGTTGAGTGCTTTTGTCATGCATTATAAGAGTCTTATCCAATGGAAGAGAACTCGGGTTAGTATCAGCGGAAATTCCAAAAGCCACGTAGTTGGAAATCAGGTTCTAAAATGCTTACAGCCTTCTGCATTGTCTTAATAGGAAAATTATTTAGTTTACCAAACATTATTGTGCTTGTCTAGCTTGTTCAAAACGTACACAATTTTTTATTGATCTGTAGTTGAATTTGTTTGGAGAAAGATATTTGAGTTTGGGCTTGTGGCAATCCAATAAAGGCTGCAGTGTTGGACTGCAGATGTTCATTTTGTTTGACTGCAATTCCTCATTGTTTAATGTTTCGGATAGTGTGTATGATAGAAAAAAATCTGTGCTCTGTGTTGAAGACAAAGTTCCTTGTATGTGCTTTACTTTTTAACTTCTATAAAGCAGTCTGTATGTATACTGAAGTGTTATTGTAATAGTGTTTTGAAATGTACTTTTCCTAGCTGGTGGTCTCATGATATGTTGGTCCACAGTTTTCATTATCATCAGTTACCAAGATGTAAGCAGGAGGTGTCAGAGTGTGGGTACTCCTGATATCTTTGAATTACAGTTGCTCCAGACATGTACCCTCAAGTGTTTTCAGGGTGAATGTGTAAAAAAAATCATAAGGAGGAGATAAGGAAACCTCTTATTTAGCTAAGGCTGGATGGCCATCTGTCAGGAGTCCTGTGGTGGGGGTTCCTGTATGTCAGGTGGTTGGACTGGATGGCCCTTGAGGTCTCTTCCAACTCTATGATTCTATGAGAATGTGAATATAGACTCATATTGATGATACATTTATAGAGTGTCCCGTCCTCTTCTTGCACACTCATACACAGAGTATCTCTGCCTTTTTGGGACTGCTGCTGACATATGTCTTAAAATACAATAGGCACTATTGCAAAGATGCCCTAAGCACATCCGATCTCGCCTGATTTCGGAAGCTAAGCAGGGTCGGCCCTGGTTAGTACTTGGATGGGAGACCTCCAAGGAATACCAGGTGCTGTAGGCGCCTGGAGTAGGAACTGGCAAACCACTCCAGTATTCCTGCCAAGAAAATTCCATGGATATGGAGTCGTGAAGAGTCGGTCACGGCTGTAACGACACAACACACACATTGCAAAGAGGGTGTGATGAAAGGCTACATAGGGCAAGTGACGTCCCTAAGAAACTCACGTACGAAGAAGGTAGTTTATTTGGATCCTAAATTTCCTTACATGTGTTTGCCTCTACAAAATATGACAGAATACCAGTTTTGGAAAAGAAACTGTTCAGATCGTATCATTTCAGATACGATGTATGCAGGTTTTTGGCTTCTTCTTTGTGTAGTGGTACTGTATATGTATTCCTAAAGATGCAAAAGGTCAATTTATGCTGCTGCCCTAGCTTTTTAGATTACAGTAGTCCATGCAATGACTACTGTTAACTGTGACATGCTAAATAAATGTCCTACTGGTGAGACTGCAGTGTGCTATGAATGCCATGAACTCATTGGCTCAATGCTAATACTTGATTGACATTGGTAGATGGGGGTAGAAACAGAATTTGTAGCTGGTGTTTGAGAAACCAGACTTCAAACAAATCCTGTGCTTAGGTTCCGAAGACCAGTCATGAAATAAAGCAAGCTAATTTGCTAATTTCAGGAGGTGAGAGACCCTCCATCTGTGACATGTATTTACAGCCAGTCCTTAAGGATCCTCTATTTCTACTGGCTAATGTAACATGGTTCCTTTTGTGTTGGGTGCATTTCATTTGGGAATCCATTGTATATAATGTGTATGTTTTAATATTGAGAAGGGGAGAATTGATAAGAAACGAAAAAACAATTGGTAAGGTTTTGTTGGAGTATGCTAGGCTAGAGGGAGAATCCGTACAACATAAAAATGGGATTACTCTGTTTTCAATGCATTCCTATGGGAATTTGTATAAAGGAAAATTTGCTTAACATAATTTTATTTGGAACGAATTAATTCCTTTATATAAGCTATCACTGTATAATAATATAAAAATCTGAACTTTTAATATTATGATTTAAATCAGATCCACTCTAGTGGAGAGTCCTTTGCTGTTTTATATTATTGCATCTGATGTAGTAGACCCTGGCCAGAGAAGCATACGAGTCTTCCAAAATTCCTTTGTTTTATAGTAACAAACACCACTACCATTCAGAATTTGTATTTGGCCACCAGTGCAGGAACATGACATATAAGCTCTGGGTTCATTGTATAATTATTATCAGTCTTGTTCAACTTGTGTGATATTAGTTTTTCTTGACTACAGTAGTTTTTATCTGATCGTCTGCTCTTTCATGATCTCATGCATAGTGTCAAGAAAACTAGTGTGAATCTTTAAAAGTACCAACTAAAGCATATTTTAACCAGTCTTTTTATGTCAGATAGTGCCTCATTTTGTGGTTGACACTGGATGCTTGGAAAGTCTCCAGCTGTCTCAGTCAGATCATTTTCCTCCCTAGCACAACTGCAAGCCATTGCTTGAGCCTGAAACTAAAGAACTGGGAATTGTTTTGTTGTTGTTAAAACATAGCTTTTATTTTAAACACTATCTTCATCATTCTACTTAATCCTGTAATTTTGGATATATGGAACTCAATGTTCATTCATGCAGCACAGTACATGACTTCTAGCAGAATCATTCAGAGCTCATACAAAAGCCCTTTTCTATCTTAATAACGATTTGTGAATAGTACTAGTCCACTTCTAGTTGTGAACACACACAAAACTTCTCAGTTGGATTGTATCTAAAGCCTATTGGGTTTTTTTTGTTAAGGCTGTATTTTTATAGCAATACTGTATAGGAATTGATTGCCATTATACAACAGTCCTCAGTGTGGAAGATTTGTTTTTATTCTGGGATTCCATATGAATTTCTGATTTTATAAAATGTCTGTTCTCTAGAAATCATGTGATGGGAGGGCCTAAGGCCATACAGTTTCAGGCAGGGATGTCATAAACTAAGGTGAGTCAGGATAAATTAAAATATAGGTTGCATATTTTTAATGTTTTATTTTGTATAATTGATTATCATAAAATTGTTTTGTATATTTGATCATCTCAAAATTGGAAGCACAACCTGGTATTTTAGCAAAAGTTTTGAAAAAATAACATTCTACAAGCTCAAAAAACATTTGGTAATCTGAAGTATAATGTTTAATTTGATTTAAAATTAGTGCACGTAGGAAGAACTGAGGATTGTCAGTGATTCCAGTGGCAGTGGGTTCCCCCCCCCCATCAGAATGCAGGTAAAGTGCAACAAATTGTCTTCTTGTCAACAATTTGGCAACAGTTCTGTCTGCATGATTCTGGGATCTTTCTTCAGAGCCTTGCTTTTTAACCCTCAAGCATCAGGATTTTAAACAAACCATAAAACAATTCTAACAAGTCATTGTTAGAGTTGACAGAAAAGGCAGTGAGGGTGATTGCTTTAGTGGTGACAACCCTTTTTCAGAATTACTGTCAGATCCGGAGCCATACTCCAAGCTAAAGAAAGATGGTCATGGACAGATCCTAATAATGCATATGTTGTTTTAAAGTTATAATGCGGTGGTTGGCTATTGTAAAGGTTGTGACAGTTGGTTTTTGTTAACTGAAAAATTAGTTCAGTTTTACAAAGGGGTTGTAACTGATAAAGACCTCTTGTATCCTAGAATGGTCGCGTAAAATATTTTTAAATTTAAAATTAAAAAGCACACATTTTTGAGTTATATGAATCACAGAGATGTTGAGGCTCCTCAAAACATTGCAGAATTATCTTCTAAGTCTCCAGTTAGGGACCCCCCAACTCTGCTGAAGAGTTGTAAAAAGGGGGGGGGCTCTGGGGTGGCGTGCATCTCGATTGAGGGAGGAAATTATTCACTGCTGGCATAAGGTTTCGAGTTGTGGTTAAGTGTTTCATGTACATTTTTTTTTTAGTACTTTGTGGTGCCGTTGAGCATTTGTGAGGCTGCAGGCTGGCCACACTTCAGAGAGGACAGAACTTCTCACTGTCATCAGGAAATATAAAAAAGTGTACATGAAACACTAACCATAACTCTAACCCTTACGCCAGAAGTAAGCAATATGGTTCTTGTCATCCTGGCTTCTTTGAAAAAAAGAAGGCTGAAATACTATTCAGGAGTTGGGACTCTGCAGGAAAGGCACAGCTACTTAGCTGTCATCTGGCTTGGATTCACTGAAATATATTTCATACATTTATGCACAAAGGTTGCCTAGATTTGCCAAGCTCCTCAACATTTTATGGTTCTTATTTTCTGCTTTCCTAGCTGAGTTTTCTTCTGAATACATTTATTTTAATTACACATCAAAGCACATCTAGCAGATGAAAGCTGCATGAAGCACAACTGAGTTAGCACTCAAAAGTGAGTGAATGTTTAGAATGCATGCATTTGTATTGAAGAAAATAATAGCCACTGATATAGATAACATTTATGCCTTTCTCTGCGGGGCAATAGACTCTGGGACAATTTGGATTTGTCTGTGTTCTAGGGGTAATGGCATGTTCTTATGTCCTTGGCTGAAATTTGTCAAAAAATTGCTGCTTTTGGTACATTTAGAGTTCCAATTGTCTTTGTTTTTTTAAAATGAGATTTGGTATTCATCCATCCGGTGTGCCCTTGTCTTTTAGCTGGAGTATGAGAATTGGCAGTGATGGCCAAGGTTCAAATAACCACATGTGCGGTTGTAAAACATTAATATAGAGATATAAATAATGTGTGTGCGTACAAGACTAGACAGAAACATGGAAGTGCTCCAGAATGTCCAAAGGAAACTCTGTGAAGCCTTCTGATCACAGTCACTGTCCTTTACTATTGTAGTGTCATTGTATTGCCACTAACAAAAAGCTAGCAGGTGTTCATTTTTAAACTAAATTGCTCACTTCATTTAAACTCTGTAGTTTTTTATATGGGTCAGTATCCGCAGTGGGTTGTATCCAGTAGTTGTTGTATGAATGCAAAGCAATTGTACAACTTCCAGTTTCATTCTTCCTGCCTGAACTTAGAAATATCTGTTTAGAGGACCAGGAAACTTGAACATTATTATGAGGGTTCTGCAACATTGCAGTGACCCAGCATTAGATAGAGGCACTTTGTGTAGGGGAAAGGAAGAAATGGAAAGATCAGTTATGTAGACTATTTTCTATTTACATACATTAGATACAACCCAGTGTGATACACTTGACCTTTTTTCCTTTTAAGCATTTAATCTAATTTGTGGCCCTTGTTAAAGGCAAAACTGTTTTCTTTGTTACCAGAATTGGCCACTAGAGGGAGCCAGAGGCCACACTGAAAATTTGTTATACAATATGCTCTCTGGTGGCCAGTTCAGGTAATGCATGTGAAAATACTTTTTTCACATTTTTCCTTTTGCCATGTTATATGTAGTGTTCTTTATTATACCCAGTTTCCAGTATCCACGAGATGGGGTGTGGGCTTGGAACCAATCCCCAGTGGATATGGTGGTCCTACTGTATATTCAACTCCATTCCCTTCACTTCTTTAACCACTACTATGTATATGGCTACTGAAAGCCACCTGAGACTTTTTTTCTGTCTTGAAGATGCTTCTGCTAGCTAGCCAAAGGTAGCAACTGTTATCTGATTTTATACTGTGGGAGCCTTAAGCCCAAATAGTGGTAGGCAAATGAACTTTCCTTTCCAAATCTGTTTTGACAGTTGGCTGCTCCAAAATGTGTTATGCTTATAGTCCATTAGTATCAATCTGTTTTTGAGGTGAACAGACTGATGAGTGCTCAGACTATGTAATGCAAAGAAACTGCATGTATTTATAAACAGAAAGTGGAAATGAAAGACAGAATGGATCTGATTTAAATCAAATTGATTAAAATCACAGTTAAAATCCTTCTTCCAAAATACTTGATTTAATCATGTGTTTTTTTTCCATAGTATACTCTTGCTTGCAATAATCTTAATATACAGTGGTACCTGTATTTACAAGCTGCTCGACTTAAGAGCAATTTGACTTGAGAGTGAAAAAACATTGGTGTTTTAACTGCTGCCTTACAAATTTTAGATACGGTCTGCTGCTCTACTTACACACTTTTTCTGATTTTTAAAAATTTTTTTTTTAGATAGGGCTGCTCTACTTAAGAGTTGTTCGACTTAAGAGTATGCATTCAGAATGGATTAAACTCGTACGTAGAGCTACCACAGTATGCATATTATTCATAGTCTCCAAACCCAGATCAACTCCACTGCCAATAATGCTCTTTTCATTAACACTTCCAAGTATCTGAAACTGTGTAGTTTTAGAGACATGCTTCACTCTGTCCACACAAAGTTGCAGAAGGAATCAACACCACAAGATTGAAATGAATCCTGATGTTTTTAATAGGGGTCCAACACTGTATCATATTGAGAGGGAATGGAAGAATAACTTTGTAAACTGCCCAGAGTAGCTATTCAGCTAGATGGAGCAGTATATAAATTTAATAAATAAATAAATAAATAAATAAATAAATAAATAAATAAATAAATAAATAAATAAATAAATAAATAAATCTTTTGATGGGAAAGATGGCTGATAGGCTCTGATACAGTAACCCCCCACCTATTGTGGGGGGGGGCTATATGGGGCCTCTTGTACTTACCCCAGGCCTGGCGCTGCCCCAAACGGGCCTCCTGACTTTCCGGTCATTTCCAGGTCACTGAAAAGCATTTCTGAGACCTTTGACATGCCTAGAAAGGCCCTTGGAGGCCCCAAAAAGTGCTTTCTAGTGATTCAGAGATCACTTCTGGTTTTCCAAAAGTAAGTTCTGGTTTGGTGCGAAACACTTTTGAGGCCTCCAACGGGCCCAAGAAGGCTGTTGGAGGCCCGTTCGGGGCAGTGCCAGACCTGGAGTAAGTACAGGAGGCCTGATACAGGCCTCTCCAGCTTATCCCAGGGGGCTTTTTTTCATATACTGCAGTCCCGCGATATACCGGGACCACAGTATATGAACCACAAAAGGGCGGGGGGTTACTGTATTTCTCATCTTCAAGAGAGCCTCCTGGTGCAGTGGTTAAATGCCTGTACTGCAGGAAAAACTGTGCTCATGACCTGGGGTTCAGTTCCCGGTAGTTGGCTCATGGTTGACTCAGCCTTCCATTGAAGTGGTATAGGGCGCTATATAAGCACAAGACTTTGCTTTTGCTTTTTCTGCTATGTACCTAACTACCTTGATGAGTTAGATAGAGCTCAGGAGGCTCTATTTCCCTCTGCCTCTTGGGGGAAGTGCCAGCACATGTAGCCTTGAGAAAGCTGCACAGTCCTGTAGTGCTCCCAGAAAAAAAGGAATGTTAAGCTGTGACGTCACCCCTTCCACAGACTGAGTTTTCAAGGCACAACTGGGTTTATTTCGATATCCCACTGCTGTGCCACCAAATTGTGATGACACCTCCCTTTTACACACTGAATTGTGATGGAAATGGTAATGCTGCCACCTTTTATTTACTTGGTAATGCTGCCACCTTTTATTCACTTGGTAATGCTGCCACCTTTTAAAATCGTCGCCTCATGAATTGGGACCGACTCAGAGATATATAATATAAAATTAATGATGAAGTTTATTGAGAAAATAATAAATATAACAATATCTGAGGATGCTATGCGTTGCCTTTAACATACAATAGATTTAATCAACTCTACAAGCCTCCCTGTCTTTAATAACTAGTAAACAGTATAGCCCTCACTGCCTGACAGAACTCTCACAGAGCAGTGCTCTCTCCCAGCACTCACTCTCAAAACCTTCAACTTAACTCAACTGAACTGCCTCAACTGACTAGGCTCCACCCTTTTTATATCATACCATTCCCCGCCCTCCTGCTGGGATTGGCTGATGATTTGTATATTCATTACTCCTGTTTCCAGGGTTTTGTCACATAAACCACTCCTGAGTAACTGTTACCTAGAAAAAACTGGAAAGGGTGGCCATAACTCAGAATTGACTTGACAGCATGTCATTAGCATTAACTTGATAGCAAATATTGTATTTACTGGTAATAACAAGTACATATTTCTAGAGTTACAAACTTAGTATGGGATTGCAAACTTCTGAAAGTATTCTCTACTGAATACAGGGGGATTACAGAAAGATGAGACAAATAATCTGAGGTTAGAATTCTGTTGCACACATACACCTGCATAAAAGCAAAAGCAAAGTGTTCTGCTTATATACCGCCCCATACCACTACAAGTAGTCTCTGGGCGGTTTACAATTTTGATTACAGTGTGCAGGCTACACATTGCCCCCCCAGCAAGCTGGGTACTCATTTTACCGACCTCGGAAGGATGGAAGGCTGAGTGAACCTTGAGCCTGCTACCGGGGATTGAACCCAGGTCGTGAGCACAGTTTTACCTGCAGTACAGGCATTTAACCACTTAATCTTAGTATTGAATTGACACTTTTAAGGAGGCATAATTTCCTCCCACAGGAGACCATGCTGGCCCCGTCATTGGCGTCTTTCTGCAAGTAGGCAAAGACTTGTCTCTTCAGGCAAGTGTTCCCCGAGTGACTGACTGCTGAGTGAGATTTTTTAAATGGATTGATGTATTTTACTGCTTTGAATGTATTTTAGTGTTGCTGGTGTGTATTAGTATGGTATTTGTTTGATCCTTTACCTTTTTAGGGTTGTATGCTCACTGTTAGCTTTAATATTGTCTTCTAATGATGCCTTGGGTCACAGGACTGGTGTCCAATGAAGAATTCAAACAGCGACTCCTTAAGTTCATTGCTGTGATACAGTAGGACCCCTGTATCTGCGGGGATTGGTTCCAGGCTCCCCCGTAGGTAATGAAAACTGCGGATAAGAGCAAATGCTCTTATACGGGGTGATGGTGGTGACAGTGGTGGTAGGGTGCCCAGGGTGAAAGCTTTTGTCCTGGGCATCCCACCACCCCCTGTGGATCGGGTCCGCTGTCCTGGAATTTTTGAACTTCGTGCTTGGCTTGCCTCTACCCAGGGGCCCCTGGCTCTCTGGCAGGGAGTCGAACCCTGCATCACTGCCACCTGCCTTCTCTATCTGCCGCGGCGGACCTGATTGTGGGCTGGGCAGAACTTTTTAAGGTGGACTGGAAGAGGGAAGGTAGAAACCCTTATAAAGCTTTGCCCAGCCCACAATCTCATCCGCCGTGGATCGGAGCTGGAAATCCCTGGATGCTTTGCTTTTGGATCCAAAGGATTGCCCATTTGGGAGCAAGAAGGCACAGATAGGCCATACAGGTTGCTAGCCACCCTCCTCCAGTCCACCTTAAAAAGCCCTGCCCAGTCCACAATTGGATCCGCTGCGGCTCAGAGCTGGAGACCTCAAGACAGATAGAGGCAGGTGGCAGTGATGCGGGGTTCGATTCCCTGCTGGGGAGCCAGGGGCCCCTGGACAGAGGCAAGCCCCTGGCACAGCTGCCCCTGCTGGCCAAGTGCAGGGAGCTCTACAGGAACCCACCACAGAAGGAGTCGGAGGTGGCTACTGGGGAGGGGGTCTGGAGGGGTTTTGACTTCCCACTCAGGCGGCAGAACAAGCAGGAAGTTCAAAACTCCCAGGGCGGCAGACCCGATCTGCCACTCTGCCCATCTGCAGGGTGTGGTGGCCTGCAGGGGCAAAAGGGCTGGGCCCATGAGGGGCAGCTTTCACCCCCAGCACCCACCCCCCACCCCACTGATCACCAACTGTGGATAACTGAATCCACGATTGGTGAATCAGTGGATACCGGGATGCTACTGTATTGCACTGAGGTGTGCAATAGCTAATACTATAGCCAAAGAAACTGCATAAAACTGGGCCTTACTCAAAAGACAATTCATATATATGAATTGTGTTTAAAAGACAGAGCAAAAAAATGAAAATACAAGGGGAAACAACACTAGAGCACTGTCTGTTCACTCTTCACTGTAAAAACTTTCACACACACACGGTAAATATGCATATAATACCATCCAAATGAATTAAAGTGTTCACTAAAGGATTGATAGAAGATTCCTTGTCCAAATGAATTTCAGAATTCATTTCAGAAGGGAAAGCTAAGAGTGTGCTCAACTATATATGTAGATTGGGTATTGTGTCAGTATAAAGTGTACCACCCCTATCAAGTTTAGCGATCCTGAGAACCATATATTGTAACACAATAAAAAAGAGTGAGGTATATAAAATAAAACAAACCATGCTACTAATTAAATGTAAGTGTCCCCCCCCCACCGCCGTATCTCACAAAAGGCTGGTCTCATCATTTAGCATAAAAATGCAGACCAACGCATATCACCACACATTCAAAAACTCTTTCATCATCCACAGTCTGTCCTCCAACAAGGAAAAACCTATGCTAACGGTATTACTTTATGCAAACTTCATAACAAAATGTGGGACAGGGAGTAAAGGGAGCTGAAATGAGCTACTTTAGAGGTCACATTTTTGCATCATAATTTTCAATGCTTAGATTAAATATATTTTTGATACATGAACAGCTAGCTCTAATAGCTTATAATACTGCTATGCGGGTCTGTTTGTGCAGTGGGAGATTGCTGCTGATTAAAGGCTTTTTGAGTGTGATTTTGTGGTGTGAATGGCTCATATTTAATGAGACAAAGTGGCGAGCACTCCAAAATCACTAAAGGAAACCTTTAATCAATGGCATTATTCCAGCCACCAATGCTGTCATTTCTGTTTTGCAGGCATACCCAGCCCAATAGGATTTCAGCCTTAAAATGGTAGTTTGGTTCCTTTTAAGGTGAACTGGAAGTTGAGTCATGGCTACTAGACTTCTTTTTGAGAGAGAGAAACATTTCGCTGCTCATCCAAACAGCTTCATCAGTAGCCATGACTCAACTTCCAGATAAACTCACCTGGATGACTGAGAATCTTCACAAACTTTTAAGGAGAAAGACTCATAGAAAGTTTTCAAGCAAGCAGAAACTGCTGCTTTTCCAAGGTATCGCTTATGTTCCCACCTACAGTACCTTTGTTGGGAAAACTAACTTCTATCTATAACAGGGGTGTCCAAACTTTTTGCAAGGAGGGCCAGATTTGGTGAGGTGAAAATGTGTGGGGGCCAACCATTTAGCCGCATTTTGGCCGCATTTGGCATTTGGCTGGACTTTGGACAAGTCTCTATAACGTGCAAGGAGGCGGGGAGGATGCTGCAGCAATGGAGCTGGGGTTGGGTAGGCTGGGCAGGTGGCTGGGGGGTGGACAGAGGCAGGGAGGGCAGGCAAACCATAAAAACTGCAAGCTGACGCCTCCATCTGGTATGGGGAGGGGCCAGCTGGCGGGGATGCATGACAGGCTGAGCCGGTGGGGAGAAGAAGCCATGGGCCGCTCAGAATTTGAAAACACGCTGCATTTGGCCCCCAGGCCTGACTTTGGACATGCCTGATCTAGAACATCTAATTAAGGTCCTTGTTGATGTCAATTGCATATACCATTTCTAATAGTTAATACTTGTAAAGTATGGGTTGTGATTAGTATTGGCCATATTTGATTAAAATACATAAATGATAGTGGGAGGTTTTTGGTTTGTTCCTATTTTTGAATTGAAGGCTATATTCTTTCAATGGAAGGTTGCTGTGGGCTGGATCGGCAACCCAGTGGCAGGCTGAGCCAAACCCTAAATGTCCTTTTTTCTTGCTTCCTTGTTCATCCTCTCATTATTTTCTGTTCTTCACATTTTCCTGTCCCTTTTACACCTGCTTTCTTCTACTTCCCTTGCAATGTCCTTTCTGCTCCCTCCCTCTTCTGTTCCTTTCCTACCCATACAGACAACTGCCAGGGCAGGAGTAATAAGATCTTTTCCTCCACTGGCAGCTCACTTATCTGCTATATTAGGCTTTTGTGAAACAGCTTCACTTCCTCGGTGATATCCAAGAAGTGCCTCAACAAAAAAGTCTGTTTTCCCTACTAACAGCTTGAGGGGCAAAGCCCGAAGCTGAATGGAAACATTCCACAGCTTGCTGCTGGAAGTTTCTAACCTTTGCTGTATCTAAAGCAAGCAAGTTCAGTGGACCCTCGTATAACAAACGGTTTGTATAACATAAAATCTGTACAACATAAAAAATTCCGGAGATAGGGGAAATTTGCTTAACAGAATCGTCTATGGGGCGAATCCGTACAACATAAAAATGGTCGTGATTAGGGATTGCTCTGTTTTCAATGCATTCCTATGGGAAATTTGTATAAAGGAATATTTGCTGAACAGAATTTCATTTGGAATGAATAAACTCCTTTATACAAGGTACCACTGTACCTGGGAATATGATACTCCTCATTGTTAGCTCATAATGCTGGAAGAGTCTTAGTACAGGCATGTCCAAAGTCAGGCTCAGGGGCCAAATGCGGCCTGTTTTGCAATTTTGAGTGGCCCGCAGCCTCTTCTCCCTGCCGGCTCAGCCTGTCATGTATCTGCACCAGCTGGCCCTTCCCCATACTTCCCCAAGATGTCAGCTTGCAGTTTTATGGTTTGCCCTCCCTCCATGCCTCCATCAGTCCCCCTAGCCACCTGCTCAGCCTGCCTGCCCCCGGCTACGTTGCTGCATCCTCCTCCCTGCCTCCTTGCATGTCGTAGAGGCTTATCCAAAGTCCGGGTCGGGGACCAAATGCAGCTGAATGGTCGGCCCCCACACATTTTCACCTCACCAAATCTTGCTCTTCTCGCGAAAAAAGTTTGGACACCCCTGTCCTAGTATAACAGCATAGGTTTTGTTGGTTTCACTTCTGATTCCAGATACTATTGTGATGGAGCAACTCTGAAATATTTAGCAGTCTAGTTTTGTGCCTTGAATTAAAAAGGTCATCATAACCAATTTACATTAATCTTTAGGTCTCTATACTAATATAGGTAATAACTAGCATAAGAAGCTAAGCTGCTACTAAAATGATAATATTAATTGCCTTCAAATGGACTGTGTGCCAGCAAACAGCATGCTGAACGGCATTATGACTTAAAAGAAAACATGATTATTAACAGAAGAAATGGGGTTTATTGACCATCTTACTTCATTAGCTGAACAGTATTAACTTCCCACAATCAGGAGCAAGTGAATTTTTTTTGAGTGCTGAAACCATTGGGAGAAATTATTCAGAGTTTTGGGGTTAAGGGTTACCAGCATGCCGATGACACTCAACTTTATCTCTTGTCACCTCCGGACTCCAAGGAAGCTATTTTGACTTTAGATCAGTGCTTAGCTTTGGAAATGAACTGGATGAGGAAGAACGAACTGAAACTAAACCCAGACAAGACAGAGGTGCTTCTGGTCAGTCAAAAAGGAGATCAAGGGATAGGGATGCAACCTGTACTGGATGGGATTACCCCCCCAATTGAAAAAAGAGGTGCATAGCTTGGGGGTGCTCCTGGACTCATCCTTGAGCTTAGATGCCCAGGTCACAGCTATGGCCAGAAGTGCATTTGCAAAATTAAAACTACTACCCCAGTTATGCCCCCCAAATTGAAAAAATTTAAAAAAAATGTAAGTAGAACAGGCCGCATCTAAAATTTGTAAGGCAGCAGTTAAAATGCCAACAATTTTTTGCTCTTAAGTCGAATTGCTCTTAAGTCGAGCTGCTCGTAAGTAGAGGTACCACTGTGGAAGAAAGTTTGTCAGTCTTTTGTATCCTATTTCTTTCTTTTGTTTATCATTTATTTCACCCATTGGACTGTCAAAGGTGAGGGCTATTTGATTGTGGAGGGGCGGTGATGGTATTTATTTTCCTTTTACAGTGGAACCTTGACTTACTTGCTGCTTGAGTTACAGCATATTTGACTTGCAGCAAGAAGGGGCCTGTTTGACTTGCATTGCGGGCTCTGACTTACAGCTCGGAGCCCCGGCGCAAGGCCCCGGAATCAGGCAGCAGCCATGACCCAGCATCGCGGCTGCCGCCTCCAAACTGCTCCTGCCTTCTTCCTCTCCTCCGGCAGCGGTGGCTTCGGCGAGGCCAGCTCCGAGCACCTGGAGCTGGTCCTCGGCCTCGCTGAAGCTGCCGCTGCCGCTGGAAGAGAAGGGCCAGGAACTCGGAGCTGGCCTCACTGGTTAGACAGTCGGCTCAGTCTTGTAAAAAATCTGGCTGCAGAATTCTGATCCACAATGGAAGCATTTTAGTTGAGGAGCTGTACAGTTATGGGACTCTAATGGTAACCATAGGGTTGTTCTGAATTTGGAACGTCAGGTTAAAAATCAGTAAAACTTGAATATTAATTGTTACTATGAACATTAAAAAGTGGAGGCATATAACTTGTGGACTATAATTCCACTGTCTTCTCCTCTCTTTGAAGAGACATTTCATTTACATCCCTGGAAGGAACCTCCTATCCCAGTCAAATTTGTGTTAAATTGCTGTTTTCGGGGGTCTTTTTCATCATCTAGAACAGATTAATCCACTTTCCCATTACTTTCTATGGGAAAAGTTCGTTTGACTTAAGGCAAGTTTGACTTACGTCTAGACCTCCGGAACGGATTAATGACGTAAGTCAAGGTTCCACTGTATTTGCTTTCTTCATTGCTCTTCTTATTTGGGAGAGATATTTGTGTGTAAGGCGTTACTATTTTCTACTCCATGTTAGTGTATGGATGGGGAGTGCTTTCCCTGTTACATTGATTGTTGAAAAATTGTTTTAGTTTACTGCATATTTATTCTGTTAAAGAAATATAATCATGAGCCTAATTTTGATGATTTTTCCCCTCCCAGGTACTGTTGCTTGCTTTTCAGTAAATCAGTTCTTCTTTGTTGCCTTGCCTCTTTACTTTTTTTTGGAACAGGTTTAAGAGGTTTTTTTAGGGCTTTTGGATGAGTATCAGATAGAAGATGAATGGGGAGGGAAAAAATGAAATGAAAGAACTTAAAAGAGCCAGTCCTGTGTGTTTAATGAAAGGACCTGTACATGAATGACATGAAGACAATCAGAGCACCCAGCTGAATGAATCCAAATTAACAGCAACAACAAAAAGTTTTCACTTTGGCTGTCTTTAATTTAACCTTTTATGAAACATATCCACTTCACCAGATATGAGTCAGAATTCATGTACTGCATGTAAAACATTCACACAAGGCTCTTAAGATAAAGGGACAGTGGTGTTTGGTTGAATTTCAAACTCAGTAATGAGTTAAGTCCTCTGTTATGTAGTTCTTTTGAATCTTGATTCTGTAAACAGCACAAAATAAGTTATACAAGCAACAGCAAAATATGTGGTAATGTAGAGAATAACAGACTTCATCATTGAGCTTTGTTCTGAACTGGAAAAATGATAGATAAAAACATAATTATCTCATTTAGTAATGGATTAAGAAACTTTAGCTAATGTTTAACCCATTGAGATGGGGGTCCAGCATGGATATATATTTGGTAGTGGGGTGGCTAAAAAATCTTGTAAATAAATCAAAATAAATAAATATTTTATCTCAGCTGTTTCCCTCTGGATTCTTGTTTTAAATTTCTTTTTGGTCCATCATATTAACTTCCATATCTTGTGAAGAGTAGCTTGGAAGATTGAACTGATTTGAGACAGGTTTCTCTGTGTTGCAATTTTTGATGTCTGACAGAGGCATAATCCCTACAGTACAGAAGTCTCAGTGCAGCTACTTTCTCCCCTCTAATGTCTCATGATAAATACTAGTAATGAAAACAGTAACTATGTGAACTTAATAAAAAAGTATTTTTTGTAATTTAAAGTATTGTCAATTGAGCTGTTTTGATTTAAAGATTTAATGAAAACTAATGAAATAGGTACATGTGCATTTTAACATTGTACTGTGGAAACAGTTGATTACAGTAGTACATCAGACACCATACCTGTGCCACCATATCATAGCCACCTGGTGGATAGTAGTGAATCCATTCACTGATATCTAAGGGGGACGCAAGAGGACATTGTGCATATGAGCATTGTAGGTTAGGTTGCAGCAGCGGCAACCACAGACAACTAAAACTGGATATACTTGGTATAATAGATTATGGCCTGTGAATGGGTTTTATTTGCTTCAATAGTTTGCCACCTCTTTTCCTGATAGTTTTCATTGCATTGCTCATTTTTAGATATACAGTAGAAGGTTTCCGGTCTAATCCTTGACATTAAAATAAATATTCTAGTCTTGTGGCACAGTGGATTAAATGCCTGTACTGCAGCTAAAACTGCTCACAACCTGGGGTTCAATCTCAGGTAGCCGGCACATGGTTAACTCATCCTTCCATCCTTCCAAGGTTGGTAAATTGAGTACCCAGCTTGCTGGGGGGTGGGGGCAATGTGTAGCCTGCATACTTTAATTAAAAACTGTAAGCCACCCAGAGACTACTTGAAGTGGTATTTATTTATTTTATTTTTATTTTAGAGTATTTTTACCTCGCCTTTCTCCTTGGATGAAGGACCCAAGGAGGCTTACAGAATGAGGGATAATATACAGTCCAGTACATTTAAGGCATGTTCAAGTATTGAGAACAAGGAATTGAGGGACATCTTACAGCATTAATAGACAACATAAGCAGAACACTTTGCTTTTGCTTATTTATGTTGCTTATTATTATTATTACTCTTAATGCAATGAAAATAAAATCAATGAAAATAAATCAGAATGATGATGAAAAAATTCTTAAAGGATAAGTTTATAGATTTTCCTGATAGCTTTTGTATACTAGATTGGTGCTTACATGTGGCTAGGAGAAAATGTGAAATGTATAAAATGTGAAATGAGCCATCTGCAGGCAACTTGGTGTAAAAAACCCTGAAGAGTTGCTTGTGCATAAGAAGACTAGTTGACCCTGAGAACTAGTGTGCACCTCGCAGCTGTCAGATGCACAGTTGGCTGTAATATAGGACATCTTACATCTGGTAATGAGGACCAAGGACTTGGTTCTGAAAGAATGGACAGAACCATGACAAAGAAAGAAAGCTCCTGTTACATATTAAAATTGCTCATATATTTAAAATGTTTACTGATTTTATCCTTGTTGGAAGAGAGGATTGGCTCACTAGCAATTTCCTAGTTTCCATCGTGGAGGGGAAAAAAGCTGGAGATGTTAGATCTGGAAAGTTGACAAGTCATGTTTGCCAGCTTCCATGTGGTGTAGAGGATCAACTGCTAGAATTCAGAATTGATTGAGGTTGGAATAGAATTTGCTATGCATATATGTATATTTCCTAATTCTTGTAGTGATTCATTTTGGCAATGTGCAATAGTGCATACAGCATACACTGCCATATGACATTTTTCCCTAATTAATGACAAAAGCAGTCAGTTGACAGAGCATGTTAGGATCATAGACAGTGTACAAAATAATGAAGTACTTGCTTCATTGCTGAGTAATCTTTTTACTGATTGAATTTTGCGTTTCTGTTTATATTAAAATAATAGTAGTTTCCCAAAAAGTAGATTTTTTGTCATATTGAAATTGTTTATTTAAAGTATAGTTTTAGTGACAAATCTCTACCATTTGTTTTCCCCCCCAGGAGGATCCAAATAATATTGCAAAGAAAGATCAGCGCAATACTAATGGAGATGACAAGTTACAAAGTATGGAGACCCTACCACCAGGTACTGAAATAGCGCTTGTTAACTTTTAAAGTATGGCCAGGCAGTATTACTTAGCTGGCCAGGGCAGGGAACTTTGTTCATATATGTGTTAACTAAAAAGGAAGCATGAGTTAGTATGATATGGATTTTCTCGATGAAAGAAGCCACCGTTGTTAATTTGCAAGACTTGAACAAGGTTGCTAATGGTAGAACCTTCTGTTGGTAAGTAATTCAGAGAGCAGGCATAGTCAGAGGTAAACACCACATGACATAACAAGACATGACAGGGGAGAAATGAAATATCAAGTTTTGACTGATACAATATTGTGAATGCAACCTAATGAGACCTTTAGACTTCAGTAGCATATATGTCTGTGCATGTGTCTCATTACAGGCAAGCATAAGAACATAAGAAGAGTCATGCTGGATCAGGCCAAAGGCGTATCTAGTCCAACTTCCTGTATCTCACAGTGGCCCCGCCAAATGTGTCCGGGAGCGCACGAGACTTGATATCTCTCTCCTGATACCACTCCCCTGCATTTCGCCATTGAAGTGCCCTGTTTTTAAGCCTGGAGATTACACATCTCCATCATGGTTTGTAACCTGTGATGGACTTTTCCTGCAGGAATCTGTCCAATCCCCTTTTGAAGGTATACAGGGCAGATGCCATCAACACATCCTGTGTCACGGAGTTCCACAGAGTAACAACACGCTGGGTAAAAAAAAAATTCTTTTGTCTGTTCTCACTCTCTCATCCCTCAATTTGCGTGGATATCCCCTAGTTCTGGTATTTCGTGAGAGGGAGAAGAGTGTTCCTCTATGCACTTTACATCTCATTCATATCCCCCCTCAGGCGCCTTTTTTCCAGACTAAAGAGCCCCAAATGCTGTAGCCTTTTCTCATAAGAGAGGTCCTCCAGCCCAGTAAACATTTTAGTCACTGTTTTCTGCACCTTTTCCAGTTCCACTGTCTTTTTTGAGATGTGGTGACCAGAACTGTACGCAATACTCCAGGTGTGGCCTTACTATCGTTTTGTACAATGGCATTATAATGTTGCCTGTTTTATTTTCAATATCTTTTTTGATGATCCGCAGCACCCTCTCCAGGAGGGGCTGATCAGTCCACCACCATAAGACTGGGGGGGGGGGGCCACTGCTCTGCTATCAACAGGACTCCTCCTTGCTAAACTTCAGACTCATTTTTCTCAGGCCACTTCCCAGAGACTAATAGCAGCACAGTATTTATTGAATGTTTTTAACTTATTTAAATTTTTATTTATCTATTTTTAAAAAGCATACAACCAAAACCATGCTGCTCAGATCCATGTAATTCAAGTGAGATGTGTACTAGACCTGCAAAGCTTTTGGCTGGAATGAGGATTTTGTGCATTTGCATTGTTAAAAGCTGACATGATATTTTAAGATCACAGACAAGCAGTAAAGATTATAGGGGTTTGCAAAACCATTAACTTTTAACGACTAAACACTCTTCCTTTAAAATACCTAAACTGCATTTTCTGATGAGCTCACTGCTGTTAATAAAATATGAGGATTATGGCTGATTGAATTAAGCAGTGTCAGCTTTTACAAGAGATAAAAACATGAACTTGCCTCCTGAAAATTAACCTACAAAGATTAATATCCACCTTTGTAAAGTAATTTGTCCCAGCCCATATGTGTTAACTTCATTCTTAAATTGGCCTCCCAATTTATGCTTCTATAGTTTTAATTATATCTCCACAGTTCGCTTCTTAAATAAAGTAGTAATTAATATACTTCAATCTTCCTATTCCTTTTTACAGTTGAAAGATACTGTGAAATGAATCTTGGGAGTAACAAAGGTTGAAAAATGCATGCCAGTTTATAGCTAGTTTTTCCCATCTGGCCATTTTCTTAATGGAACGTCATTAAAATTTTGGCCACAGTTTTTGGATGAATTATCTTATAGTCAAGTACCTCTTTTTCTGTTTGGATCTGTTTCTGTTGATGTCTTGTACTGGAAAGCTTTGGCCTGTTTTAGTTCTAGATGTGTAAAGAGGGACTGAAGAATGGGGCAAAGCAAAGTGCAGTATTAGCAAGAATGTAGAGGGTGTGAATTTCAGCAAACATTTTAGTAACATAACAGTTAAAATGGAAAATGCACTTTTCTTTCAGGTGTTTACAGTGTCACCTTGCTGACATAGCAAACAAAGGAGCAAAAATTGACCCAGATTCTTCTTTTTAAATCTATTGTCCTGGATTCAGTAAATAATCAAGGCTTTTGAGTCTTCCTCAGGCACAAGGAACTAGGTGCCTTTTGCCTAAAAAAGCAAAGTAGCCAAGACTGTCTCTCCAATGTATTAAATCTAGTTTCATCATCACTTTTGCTGACTTCGCATCCATGGCAATTCTGGAATGAACTTGAAATTAAATTAATCCACATGAAATCAAATACACCCATTGGCTTTAGTGCATTCTATATAAACCTGCATGATTAATTGCTGAAAGTTAAGTACGTTAATTAGCTGCCTAGATGCCCTAAGTACATCTGACCTTGCCTGATTTCGGAAGCTCAGCAGGGTTGGCCCTGGTTAGTACTTGGATGGGAGACCATCAGGGAATACCAGGGGCTGTAGGCACCTGGAGTAGGAACTGGCAAACCACTCCAGTATTCCTGCCAAGAAAACTCCATGGACATGGGGTCATGAAGAGTCGGTCATGACTGCAATAACATAACACAAGTATGGTAATTAACCTAGGCATTTGCTGTTACCTCTTCAGCATGTGTATAGGATTTACAGTTAACTGCTCTTTTTCTCCAGAGTATTAGCTCCCTGCAAAAGATATGTGGGCAAAAATAACTTTTATTTGATTTTATTTGGACACTATATTAGTTGTTAATTGAGTTCTGCTTTTTAAGAAGATGCTTTTTTTGGCTCTTATTAGTCCTCTGAAATGACCCATCTGAGGATGAGTTTCTACTAGCACATGAGATTGTTAGGTACATGCTATGTATGAGTGCAGGCTTGACTTAAAAGAAAATACGTAGCTATGGCATAATAGCACTGATTTGACATCTAGCTCATGTCATTTCTCTTGAATACACTGGTGGCAGCTGCTTGAGGCAATGGCCATCTCAGACGTCTCAAGGCCTTAACATTTATTAAGTTTTTGTTGTATGTCTATTAGAATCTGGGAAACATTTTTCTGTTGCTAATGTAAGAATTGCAAAGTTGGTAAATCTTGGAATCTGGTATGTTATCATCATAAAAATAATAATCTTTCCTTTAAAGGGACAGTGGTCAATAAGGTAAGCCTATTTACCTTTCAAGGAACAGTGGTTACCTCCCAGTGACCTGTTACAAAATAAAGCATGCTCATATGCCAAATGAGGGGTAGCACATTATGACTATCACACATTTTTATCACATAATGAAGCACCTCTTCTAAAATGTGCTAAGTGTTTACTGTTTAGTTTAAGACTCAGGCCCTCTGTTATAGGTGGGACGCATTTAGCATCTAAAGGATACTTGTGGAAGGGGTCCAGCTGAATTACGCAATCATTTCTTTGCCAAAATTAAATATTGAACATTGTAACATAACACATATTTCCTAATTATTCACATTGATACATATTTTATGAAAGTGCATTCAAGTGAGCAAAGTTTATCCTGGAATGCTTTCCTTTGTTCCACCCATTTAGTTCATTAACTTGTACAGCTAGAACTGATGGATTTAAGAAGGTTTTATTGCCTAAAAGTGATCTGATTTAAATCAGCATGTTTCATTTTCAATTGTTGGTGGAAAAGCCAATATTAAACAAAGATGCTGTAGTATATATACAGTGTTCCTTAAGGCTAAAAACGTGTTACTATAAATATTTTGTTGTATTTAACATTACTGGTGTATGTTAAAAAAGACCTTGAGAGTCCCAGAGAACAAAAATTAGAATCTGGGATTTCTCAAGACCGGCACTCTCTGTGCAGAATGCTGCCATGCAGGAGGTACAGCAGGCACCCTCCGTTCCCATATTTAAACGGTTTTTGACAACTGAGCCATTCAGAGCAGCTTCTGTGGAGGTTCTCCACCAAATGGCTGGGAGAGTGGACAAAGGAGGAGAGAAATATCATAGTCTGTGATTATGGGTCACATTTTGGGTCCTTTTCCAAGGAGGAAGGTTGGGAGGGGGGGAAATATTCAAAAAAAAAATAAAAACAAATAAAACAAATGGTTAGCCCTGTTTTTTATTTGTGATACTGTTTACTGTTTGTAGTAATTATATAATTTATGTTTTAGATATACATATAGCTATAGATATAGCATCCAGAATAGTGATTGGCTAGACGGGTGGTACATAAATCAAATGAATGAATGGATGAATAAAAAATAGCAACCTGGGGTAGTGGTCAGGATAATGACTGTCTCTGGGTGGGGCACCTACTCATTTTACATGTCCAGATATACTCTCTTTTCTTAATTTGTGGAGAGAGAGCCACAGTGGTAAACAGCAGTGGGTGATATATGCCCTAATTTGGGGTGTACTGAAGGGGGAAGAAAGGTTAGCCTTTTCTAATTTTTTTGCTGTGGTCCTGATGGAACTCCATGACAGCAGCTGTAATAGTCTGCAAATCGAATCACATTTAATTCAGTAGTACATTCAATATTAACAGGAAGCTTGGCTTCGTTGTTTTACAAGCCCATGTATTAGGTTTTAGACCTGTGCACTAGCTGCTCTATGTGTGCTTTTCTTTGAATAAAGCTTATAGTACCGTTTGACTCATGGGCAGGAACACTGTTTATCACTGAGAAGTGCTGGCACTGAGGACACATCATGTGATAGAAGAAGGGATCTGCTTTGAGTGAGTTGGAAGGAAAGTTACAACACTTGCTTTTCTGGGATTTGAAAGCTTTGCTGTACAGTACTTGTTTGTAAAATGCAGATGGTTTATATAAAACCACAGTTCTTCATTAAAATCATTTAATACCAGTTTTTTTCTCTTTAGGAAAAGTTAGATGGCAAGATTTTGACCAAGAAGCTTATGTTGGAGTTACCATGGTCAAAGCCGGTCAAGATCCATATGCCCGTAATAAATTTAATCAAGTGGAAAGTGACAAACTGAGAATGGACAGAACTGTACAGGATACTAGACATGATCAGTAAGTACAAAATTGCTGTCTTGAATAAGTTTCATGTAGAAAATAGTCCATAAAGTGAAAGACTTGATCTGTGACGGCAAACAAGCAAGCATGCAACTGTTCAGCTGCCATTGTCGAGACTTGGCAGTTACAGAAATATCTCAGCTGTATTATATGCTTCTGTTGTGCCCTTCTCTGCTGTGTCTTATTTAGGGATGGTTACGAAATGGAAAAATGTTTTGTTTCAATGTGTGCTCACCCCCGTTTTGTTATGATTTTTTAAAAAACAATTCATATGAAACAAAACGGCTCCCCTGGGTCCTAGAGGCACCAGATTTGGTGCCTGGGACTCCGGGAGCCATTTTAAAGGGCTCCTGCTGAGCTGTTATTGGCTGGACCCCTTTAAACCTGGCCCAGTTGGCACCAGGGGGACCCTCTGGTACCGACTGGGCCAGGTTAAAGGGGTCCAGCCATTGACAGCTTGCAGGAGCCCTTTAAAATGGCTCCCGGTTCATTTCAATGGAACGAAATGGTTCATTTCAATGGAAAAACGACTGTTTCATTTCGTCTATAATGAAATGCTTCTTCGTTTTGTTTTGTTTCATTTTGTATTGTTACATAACGAAATGACGAAACAGCATTTTGTTTTTCATTTCCTGCCTATCCCTAGTCTCATTTATTCCTAATACAGTTTGACTACTCTATCAGTACCGTGCAACAACAAAGTTAATTATGTAGTTCATGTGAGATTGCTTGAAATATGCTGGGAATGCATGCATTTTATGGTGCCTTTGATGTGAAGTTTCAAGATAATGAATTACAGAAGATGTTGGTTGATTTTTAGTTACCCAGCATGGCTCTTGATTAGAATTTCTCAGCGGTGGAAATTTTTGGTTTCAGCCACACTTCAGTGATTTGAAAACAGCCCAGTCCATCTCAGAGTGCTTTAGAGGCTTCCTGAGGGAATCCAAAGCTGTGTGACTGGCTGTTAACTTTCATTGGAATGCTGACTGGGACTTGGAGGGCAGATTTAGTTAGAGCGTAGAATGTATTATAAATAACAGTTATTTGTTATTATTCCCTTTGGAAGTAGAAGGAGATAAGGAAATAATAGCATTGTTTGTGTGAAGTAAATACACTGCCTGTTAGTTTTAGAACTGTGAACCTGAGGTTGGGAGTTCAATTCCACACTATGCCTCCTAGGAGAGGGGCCAGTATGGCCTTGGGCAAAGCTGGACAATCTCAAGCCCCTGCTCCCCCCCCCCCCCGCGCGCATCCATGAATGATAAACCAGTTCTATTTTTTGAGGGTTTTTTTTCCCACTTAGAAAACCTGGGAAAGGGACCCCATAATTACAGAATGAGGGCTAATATTGACAATACAATATTAACTATTAAATATTGAGCTCTACAACGTATACAGCATGACAACATTACATTAAAATGGAGAATTTTAAAAAAATAAAATTTCTAAAGTCTATATTGAGGGAATACTAACATGAATAATATATGCAATCAAAATTCTATAAACACAAATCTTATTTCTTTTATAAATTATTTAAAAGCCACATTTATTTATTTATCATTCACACATATTGCACATCTCTTTGTGTTTCAAGGGTATTTTTATCCCACCTTTCACCTTGAAAAGGACCCAAGGCGGCTTACAGTAATGAGGGCTAATATACAGTCCAGTACAATTAAGACATATTCAAGTATTGAGAACATGTGATGGACATGCAGTTCCAACAACGTCCTACAGCATCAAAAGACAACATTTACATTAAAACTACCTGAGAGAATGTGTGCATATTTTTAAAAAGAGAGTAAAATTCCATGTAAAGTTATGAGTGAGGGAAACTAACATTGAGAACATAGTGCCAATGCAATCACAAAGTCTATAAACACAAAGTCTATGTGTTCTTGTATGATAAATTCATATAAAAGCCACATAACAGGTAGTCCATCATTCACACATCATGCACATCTCTTTGTGTTTCAAGTAAGTAAGCTGGGGAATTTCAAAAGCCATGCCACTATGGTGGATGAAAAACAGTAGCTTTGCGTTTTAGAGAGGAAAACTTCAACATCCAGTGTTTTTTGAAGCAAGCACACTATTATTCTGTTCTGCCTGGCATAGGCCATATATGCACCTTCACTAGTGTTAGACTCATGTGATGGACATACAGTTCCAACCTTGCAAAGATAGAGTAGCATGGCTGATGCACTTTCTCCACATTCCTCACTTGTCCGGTATCTTATTTCCTGAATGTGTAAGATGTGTAGGCATATTTTTACATAGAGGTATAAACTCGTGTTTAGAATTTCCCTTAACTTCCTTGCTAGCTAAATTAGTTTGGTCAGAATGTGGAGGAAGCATCCCTCAGGCCGGGCAGTAGAGTCAAATCCACTTTGTTTTTCAATTATGTACAGTATTTTAAACAAACAGAAAGAAGTCAAAAATAAGTAAAGCCTTAAAAATAAGGGTAACTATATAGGATTGTATTAAACAGGCAGGTTTCAGAAGAAAGAGACCCTTAGTCCTCCCTGGATTGTTTTATGTTGGACTTGCCATGACTACCCTGTCTCTGTAGATGCTGGTATTTATATGAGGGAGGGAAGAGCAACTCCAGAGATGAAAATTCAAATAAACCAATCACTAGTAATTGTGGATTTGAGCATTAGTTTATCAGAGTTTTCACAGGTACGGTATATATTTAACATAACATCATCTGAGTCTGGAAGCAATCTTGTTTTCTTCACATGTTCGAGTATTTCCTTTGTCCAGAGTGATATCTGAAATATACGTTCGGTGCGCTTTGTATCTGGAATACTTTATGTTTGAATCATTGACACAGATAGAGTAGACTAGCAATCAGGCTAGGAGATTAAACATTGCTAGTATATGTGGCTTGCTTATGTTATAACATGCTTTGTTATGATTGAAGAAATCAAAATCAAATTGATATCTTAAGGGGGAATAGTCCTGCTAACTCTCACATTTACAAAGTAATGTCTGTAGAGCCAAGAATAATGCAATAAGCAACTGAACTTGAAGAATAAAGCTTTGAGAAATTGAGAGGGGGATGTGCAGTAAAATAGTGATACAAGAAAGCCTGCCAGAATGTCACACACTTTTTAGAATGTTGCAGTTTTTAGTTGTCATCTTGCAGTAAGGGGGGGGCATTGTGGTGTAGGGAGAATTTTTCCCTATCACCATGGCAAATCTCGCTGACTAGTCAGGCTTTCAGGGTAAGTAAGGTGTTTAAGGAATAATTGTACTGGTTCCACTCCTGCACTGAGTTTTCATAACTGAGCTGGGATTTGAACCCAGGTCTTCTGAACCCATGTGCATTACTTGACACCACACTGGATATCTTATGAAATTAAAATGCCAAAAAAGTTAACAGGTGAAATGAATCTAATCTCAGTAATTGTATAAATTCTGGGTGGAATTTATGGAGCAGAGGCAGATTAAATGAGTATCTTTTATATGTGGTGGGTTTTTTTCATCCCACCCATCACCATCACCAGGTGATAAAAGTTAGAAACCAGCACAGTTCTAATGTATTAAATAGGTCACATTCAAGTAACTGTGTTTGACTCACTCCACTTCTGAGATAAAAATGTCCCTTGTGTACATGCCAGGACTTTCTTTTAACAAGGAGGCATGTACACTCATTCTTGTGAGCTCCACCATATAATTTGAAATCTTCCAGACATAGGCTTACTTCTTACATGGACATTGAATGCTGAACCATGACTTAGCACTATATTTGAAGAAAGGCATCTGAACGAAGCTTTGAACTCACACACTCATTTATGGTCTCCCGTCATAGGAGAATTGCACCCTCTGGAGGTTTGTAGATACACAGTTGTCATTTTTTGTTTTGCTAAAATGGATTTTGGGAAGGTAGTGGGGAGGGTCTGAAAGAGTACGGGTGCTGCCTTCCTTTAAATTATAGTTTAGTATTACTGAGGAAGCTGCATATGTTACTAAGCAGAACCGGGCTTTATAGAACATTATAAGATCATCAGGTTGGTAACATCTTCTTCGCACAGTCCTACATATCCTGGAAGTTTTAGGATACGGCTGCATTGCTGTGAAATTTAAAGTTTTAATGAATTCTTTTGGGGTTTAAGAATATCAGAAGTGTATTCTTCATATCTGTTTCAGTGGTTTATTTAGTACAATAATGCATTGGAAATCTTTTTAGAGCCAAAAGGACATGGCCAAAATCCTGGTGTAATGTGAAGCCATAGTTAAATTCATAGTAAGATGAAAGTCATATCTAGCAACTAGTTCTGGAGGTGACTTGCACAGTTTGTTCCACAATCATTTATGCAATCAGGCACACAGTATATCTTCCTGAAAAACTATGCAGGTGGGACACACAAGTTAGGTGTTATGGGATTTCAGCCCATGTGTCAATGCTTATTATGAAAATATACAAGGTAGCTGCTTACTTATAGAGGGAAATGAAGATTTGGGCACACATATTTACCACTCTCAGTTACTATTGACTTACTATATATGAAGATTGAAATATAACTGACTCTAGTTTTATTTCTGATATTTCAGCTTTCCATGTATTTGTGTCTCATATTAGTCTTGTTGCCAATGCAGGCAGGGATTTTAAAATCCCCAAGACCCTTATATAAAATAGGTTAGTGGAAAATGTCTGGCTTGTGAGATGCTTGTAATGTTTAGAAGAGAAGCAAAAATGTGTGATGCTTTTACCTGCTCTGATTTATTCTAGAAAGGAATAAACAAAGGATTAACAGAGATTTTTCAGTCCTATTGCCAGCAAGTCTTTTAAGCAGCTTAATTGTATATGGGCCCTGTAGGTTTATAAATATTTAGGGATTTGTTTCACTTTAGAAGACCTAAATTCAACTTGCATTAATAAAGCTTCATTTTGATCAGCTTTAGATGGAATATTATACCATTATTGGCAGGATTAGGCTTAAATTTATCTGAATGATGCACTGCACTAGTCTTATATTACAAACACTTTGTGATATTTTTAATGCTCCCTAGCGATTGAAATACAATTCTGTATATAATTTGCAGCCTTCCTCACTTTGCAAGGTTTTGAACCTAATACTATATACCTTTCCAATACCATCCCCAGTCCCAATATACCATGGATCAGAAGTAAAACAAATATGTCATTAAGTAGTTGAGTGATAACCCATGCAAACGTCATGAACTAAAACCTAATCCAGTCAAGACAAGTTCCTGTTGAAAGGCAAATCAAGGAATAGGGCTGCAGCCTGTGCCAAATGGTGCACAGCTTGTGGGTGCTCCTGGATTTGTCTCTGAGCCTGGATGCCCAGGTTTTGGTGGTGGCCAGGAGTGCCTTTGCACAATTAAAACTAGTGTGCCAGATGGAACAGTCCCTTGAGAGGTCTGATCTGGCCACCATGACACATGCTGGATTATTGCAACATACTACCTGGGGCTGCCTCTGGAAAGTGTCAGGGAACTTCAGGGAGTCCAAAATGTGGCAGCCAGATTGCTAACTGAGGCTTGCCACAGGGAATCCACATAGCTCCCCTGTTACAGCAGTTCTACTTGTGTGCCAATCCGTTTATGGGCACAAATCAAAGTGCTAGTTCTAACCTATCAAGCCCTAAATGGGTTTGGTCCCAGCCATCTAATACACATCTCCCTTTATGAATCTGCTTGTGTCTTAAGATCATCAGGGGAGGCCTGTCTCATAGTCCTTCCGCTCTCACAGGTGAATTTGATGGAAATATAGGAGAGGGCCTTCTTTCTCTTGCTGCTCCCAGACTTTGGAACTCCCTCCCACAGGAAGCCAGACTGGCCCCATCTTTGCAGTTCTCCCACAAGCAGGCAAAGGTCTTTCTCTTCAGGGAAGCTTTCCCTCACTGACTGACTGGCTGGCTGAGTGGGTTTGTTAAATAGATTGTTGCCCCTTATTATTTTGAATGAGTTTTTGGTGTTATTTTTGTGTGCCGTATTGTAGTGTAGCACTTGAACCTTTCTGATATTTGTATACTTCCTCTTTTTAGCTTTAAATATTGTCCTTAGTGATGTACGCTGACTGGGCACCTTTGTGAATATTTCAACAATATTTCTTTATTGAAGTGGAAGTGGTACAAGCAACCTGCCACGTCCTGAAGTACCCATAATGCCACACGTGCAATTAATGCACACAAGAGGAGCACCGTGCCTCCCCCAAATTAGAACCCTTGCAATATATACTTCTAGACTTTCAGTCTCTTCCAAATCAAATGTTTAGCAATTGTGTTTGACTTCCTTTTAGCATTTAAAATCACCCTTTGTGTTGCAGAATGGCAGCCATGGATTCCTCAAAGTTACTCCTGTTCCTTTTCTTGAAAATATGAGGTGGAGGCATGCTGTACGTCTTTGTTAAGGGGCTCTGTGTAGATGCATTGGCAAACTCTGAGCTCTAACATGTGAAACACTTTTGTCGTTGCTTTTAAGGTGCCAGAGGAAGCAGTGGCGGGTAGACTTGCCAGCAACAAGTGTAGTAATCACTTTTCACAACGAGGCACGATCAGCTTTGCTTCGAACAGTTGTCAGGTATTCCCGTAACTTGTTTTTTCTGCTGACAGGCAATTACTGCCATGTGTAATAAATGAATGAAGTTATTAAATTCATTTCATTTCTTTCCTTCTTTTTCCATCAGCGTTCTCAAAAAAAGTCCACCCCATCTTATCAAGGAAATCATTTTGGTGGATGACTACAGTAATGATTGTAAGTAGCTACACTGAATTCTGCTTCTGCAAAAACACCCTCCAACCCCCTAAATACAATAGTTTTTTGTTTTTGGTTCAGGTTGAATGATTTCAGTTCTTTGTGTATCTATTTGACAAGGAGTTCTGCCTTGCCTGTAGCTTCCAAAACATTTGCTTTCTGATGCCATAAGTAACATACCATGTGGCAGCAAATATTTCATCTTGGCTTCAGTGTCTCTTCCACCCTTTCAAGTTATACGAAGCTGAAGTTCTTGTCAGTTTTTAAACAGGGTTGTGCAGATCAGGTTTACCTTGGGAAGAAAAGAAATAAGCCCCAAACCTGTTAACTGTAGATGAGTTGGCAAGGAAAAATAATTTCTTAAATGTTTTTATTCCCTTGTCCCAAAACAAATACATGATTAACATCAGTTTTGTCTTTCTTTCCTAGCTGAGGATGGGGCTCTCCTGGGTAAAATTGAAAAAGTACGGGTACTGAGAAATGACCGCCGAGAAGGTGAGCATTTTGTTAACACTGGGGGAAAATGTTAAGAAGGAAACTCCAGACAGTGTTATTTTTGATACTGATAAGAATGCTCTGATCTTGCCACAGGTATTATATGCAGAAGAAATAAAATTGTGCAAAGAAGGCAGCTATTGAGTCTGGTAGACTTTGTTATTCTGTTTTCTGACTTGCTTTCGGAGTGATCTCATTTCTTAAACAGTATCTGGGTTCTTTTCTAAACCTACAGCGTATTTGGTGTAGGTTCTTTGGAGTCACATGGGAAAAGCTGAAAGTCTAGCTGCCTTTAATGTGCTGCCTCAGGTTAAAGAGCCTGGCAGCTATTCTTGTTGAAGAGAGCTACCCCATAGGTGCATCTTATGAATGACCACCCTGGATCATCAGTCTTTCCAACGAAACATTTCAAAGTACTGATATCATGGCGGGTTGATTTCCTTCAATCAGCAAAATTGTGACAGGGGAATCACTCTCTCCTTAACCCCTCATGTACCCCCAAATCTGGTTCTAGAGAGTTGGGAAGCTCTTAGGATCCCATTCACCAGCAGGAAACCCATCCCTTCACTCAAGACCAAAGTGATTCTGCACCTAGATACCTACAAAAGACATTAAAACAGTGCATTCATCATGGGGGTATTCTATCACCAAATAGTAGGTGGATAATGATTCTGTCTTTTTAAAAATGTATTGTACAGACAGAGAAAGTCATCTATTTGTAATCTTTGCATCTCCTGCAGAAGTAATACTAGGGCAATTCCTTTGCTATAATTTGATTTCGTTTTGGGGGAGCAAAAGGAGCTACCCCCCTCCCACCCACACATACTTATACTGTAGCTGTAGTGACAGCTTGGGCAGCAATGATCATGACAGCAATGGAGTTCTCCTTGTTCGAGGGCAGCATGTTACTATAGCAACTTCCCCGCTTGCAGGAATGGTGGGTGTTTATCTTTCACAGCATCCTTGTTACATGTGGCATCCTAACTTTCAAAAGGCATGTTGTAAGAAAGAAGGCCTTCCTGCCATAGTTGCGACTAAATCGGAGAACTGGCCTAGTTTGTAATATTGGCACAATCATCAAGCGTGACAAATTCATGTTTCAATGTAGACCTTCATGTTCTTTTGCAAAACCCATTTGGGAAAGTTTGGCATCATCATCAGAGGAATGTAGAATGAGATGGTATTACTTGCTGTCAGAAGAGGTTTATTAAAGTATCATCAAATGGGCCATTGTGATGAACAGGGTTGTTTATGAATATGTATTGTTTTTTTATGAATATTTATGTATGTTTGTAGAATAGCCAATCAGTGAACCAGTAGGTGTGGCTAAAGGCTATAAACGTATAGAACCCTGTGGCAAAAAGAGGGATGCCAGAAGCGGTAGTGGAATTGACATCTAAGAGAGTCAATTAATAGTCAGGTATAAGATCCTGAGATTGGCTAGGGGCTGGTATATAAAAAGATATAAGTATAGTTGCTAATACAAAGAAGTAACTGTGAATAACTAAGAAAGTATTGTGAAACACATGTTAGTAAAGCATACAAATTAATTGGTCATCGCTATACAGGTGAAACTCAAAAAATTAGAATATTGTGCAAATGTTCATTTATTTCAGTAAGGCAACTCAAAAGGTGAAACTAATATATGAAATAGACTCATTACATGCAAAGCAAGATATGTCAAGCCTTACTTTGGTTTAATTGTGATGATTATGGTGTACAGCTTATGAAAAACCCTAATTCACAATCTCAGAAAATTATAATATTACATGACATCAATAACACAAGGATTGTAAATAGAAAAATATCAGACCTCTGAAAAAGTATAAGCATGCATATGTACTCAGTACTTGGTTTGGGACCCTTTTGCATCAGTTACTGCCTCAGTGCCATGTGGCATGGATGCTATCAGCCTGTGACACTACTGAGGTGTTATGGAACATAACATAACATGAGAACATAACATAAGAACAGCCTTGCTGGAAAAGGCCACAGCCCATCCAGTCCAGCATTGTCTCACACAGTGGCTCACCATTTGCTTCAGGGTATTCCCAAGCAGATGTCTTCACCTGCTTATGATTCTCCCGCAAAAGGCATTGAGATATATCCTGCCTATCTGTCCAACCCAGAGGTTGTCCTTAGGCATCCATAATGATAGCCGTTGATCCCCTTGTTCTCCATGAATTTGTCTAATCCTTTCTTAAAGCTATCAAGGCTGACAGATGTGACTACTTCTTCTGGCAGGGAGTTCCAGAGACCAGAAAACTTCTGGGTGAAAAAGTAATTTATCTTATTTGTTTGAGATCTAACACCCAAAAATTTCATGTAGTGCCCCCTAGTTCTAGTGTAAGATAAACAGTTTTTCCTTATCTACTTTGACCACACTGTGTATGATTTTATAAACTTCAGTCTGGTCACCTCTTCGGCACTGTCGTTCAAGAGTGAACAGGCACAGCCGTTGCAGCCTCAGATGGTAAGGAAGGTGTTCCAGTCCCCTAATCATTCTGGTTGCCCTCCTCTGCACTTCTGACTGGGATGCTTCAGTAGCAGCCTTCAGCTCCACTGCATTGTTCAGTCTCATGTCCCTCATCTTTCTCTTGGCAATACCCCATAGATTCTCTATGGGGTTCAGGTCTGGCAAGTTTGCCAATCAAGCACAGTAATTCTATGGTCACTGAACCAGGTTTTGATACTTTTGGTAGTGTGGGCAGGTGCCAAGTCCTGATGGAAAATGAAGTCAGCATCCTCATAAAGCTCATCTGCAGAAGGAAGCATGAAGAGCTCTAAAATCTCTTCGTAGATGGCTGCGGTGACCCTGGACTTAATGAAGCACAGTGGACCAGCACCAGCAGATGACATGGCTCCCCAAATCAACACAAACTGTGGAAACTTCACACTGGACTTCAAGCATTGTGTGCCTCTCCATTCTTCCTCCAGACTCTGGGTCCTCGGTTCCCAAATGAGATGCAAAAGTGGTTCCCAAATGAGATGCAAAAGTTGCTCTCACCAGAAAAGAGGACTTTGGACCACTGAGCAACAGTGTTCAGGAGCGGCTTGACAAGAGTAATACAACATTTGAAGCTCTTGTCCAGGATCTGTCTGTGTTTGGTGACTCTTGATGCACTAACTCTAGCCTCAGTCCATTCCTTGTGCAAGTCCCCAACACTTTTGAATTGCCTTTTCCTGACAATCCTTTCCAGGCTGTGGTCATCCCTGCTGCTTGTACACCTTTTTCTTCCACACATTTCCCTTCCACATAACTTTCTGTTGATGTGCTTTGATACAGCACTTTGGGAACATCCAACTTCTTTTGCAGCCTGTACCTTTTGGGGCTTTCCTTCCTTATAGAGGGTGTCAATGATGGTTTTGTGCACAACTGTCAGGTCAGCAGTCTTTCCCATGATTGTGATTCCCACTGAACCAGCCTGAGAGACCATTTAAAGGCCCAGGAACTCTTTGCATGTATTATGGATGCATTAGCTGATTAAAGTGGGACACTTTGAGCCTAGAATATTAAACCTTTTCACACTATTCTAATTTTCTGAGATTGTGAATTTGGGGTTTTCATAAGCTGTAAGCCATAATCATCACAATTACACCAAAGTAAGGCTCAACATATCTTGCTTTGCATGTAATGAGTCTATCTCATATATTGGTTTCACCTTTTGAGATGACTTACTGAAATAAATGAACATTTGCACGATGTCTGTGAAGATTCTCAGTCATCCAGGTGAGTTTATCTGGGAGTAGAGTCATGGCAACTGGACTTCTTTTTCTTGAGGAATAGAAACTTTTTGCTGCTCATCGAAACAGCTTCATCAGTCTGAATAAAGCTGGTTGTGAGTCCTCCATCTTATAGTCTGCTTTGACCTCTTGTCACTCTGTTCTGAAATAGGCTCATAAGAGGAACAATGGCCTGAATGGGCTTGTTAGGTAGACAACAGTCAATAGCACTTCTCTCCTCACTGGTGAGGTTGGATGGTGGTGGTTGAGCACTGGAGAGTGCGGCAGGGAGACTTTTATCCTGAGTAGTTCGGCTTCTGCTGCTGGGAGACTGTTGCTCTGAATGGCTGCTTCCGTAGCTGTGATAAAATCCACAACAGGAACCTGCTTGAGTGTGATGGCAAAATTTAGGCCTTTGGATAGGACCTCTTTCTCTGCCTGGGTGAGTTCCCTGTTTGAGAGGTTCTTCACCCATTTGTCCTTTACATCTCCTGTCATGGTCCCTATTATCCTTCTTCATCCTGCCGATTTCTTTTACTGACTGTTTCTGGGAGAAGAGAAGATCAAACTTCTTCATTTGCCTCTCTTTGCCTTTGCCAGTTGTGCTTTCTGGACAAATTCTATGGCTACATCCAGTGCTGGTTTGGATAGGGTGGAAAGTGGTTCTTGGTGAAGGTGGTCTTTTCTGTGCTGTGTTCCCAAGTGTCTAAGGTGAAGTGGACTTATCTGATCCTTTCATTAAGCTGTTGTTCTTGAGCTCTCTGAAAGATATTGTTAGCCCTATGACTACTTACTATATTCTACTTTTTCGAGTTTCACCTGTACCAATAACATTGAAGTTCCATTTCTAAATCAATAAGTGTTTCAAGTTTTATTTTGAAGAAATACAAAGTGGCGTCGGGCTCTCTTATTAACATAAGTAAAGCAATCCAGGAAACTGGTGGGGGCAGCAAGACTATTAAAGGTGGGTGGTGTACTTCAGAGCCATTTATCCCAAGTTACTCTCTGTCAGTTGCAGCCAATACTAGGTGTTGTAGAGGAGAAGGACTCTGACTGTGTGTACTGAATCATTGCATGAAAGGTGAAGTTGCAAGCAATCTGCTAATATGTGATCTTGATTTTTAGGTCTGATGCGTTCTCGTGTTCGAGGAGCAGATGCAGCACAGGCTAAAGTACTGACATTTTTGGACAGTCACTGTGAATGTAATGAGCACTGGCTGGAGCCCCTTCTGGAAAGGGTAGCTGAGGTTAGTTATAAACTACTAACCCACAAGCTGGTCTGTTCAAATGGTGTGGTGTTGAATAACCTTAGTGGCTGTATTTAACAGCCACTTAATTTCAGCTATTATCTCCATCATATGTCTCAGTCTGCTGATTAGACAGATAGTTTGAGAAATCAAGCATTCACAGTTTGGTCAGGTCAGAATCATTCCTAAATCCAACCTTCTAAAGGAAGGGAACAGTCTCTAGATGAAGGTTTTAGTACGTAGGTAGGTAGGTAGGTAGGTAGGTTATTGGCTGCCTTTCTCCCAATAAGGGGACTCCAGACAGCTCTATGTTAAAGAGTGGAATTAAAAACTCAATAAATAGTACATTAAAACAAATTATGGTGGTAATAAAAATACATTGAATGATTAAAATTATTTAAACCTTAAAACCCTTATGAGGGAGGAAATTTGTTAGCAGTAAAATTCAATTTTCTGTATGTATTTGTAACATATTTAAGTCTAAATAAAAAGGAAGATTGCGTACCTTAAGGTGCCTGAAGAGTATTGAAAACCACCCTAATAGCTACTCAGACAAAATGCATGGTCATGAATGATTTAAACTCAAGTTCATTTCTGTGCTTGGCCGCACAGATTGTTAGACTGTCTTAGGACAAGTAATCATTGTGACCCTTTGCTGGATATTTCTTAGCAATAAAAAACATAGGGAGAACAGAATTGTACTGGGTTCAGCTCTCAGTCAACTTCAGGGCTAATGCTTTGGAAAGTACATTTTCTTGCTATATGAACAATGTCCTCAGAATCTAAGTGAAAGATTGCCAGCATATGAACTGTGCTACTAATTTACATTGTTTTTTTCCCATTCTTTATTTTAGGACAAAACTCGAGTTGTGTCTCCTATAATTGATGTGATTAATATGGACAACTTCCAGTATGTGGGGGCATCGGCTGATTTAAAAGGCGGTATGTGCCAGTACTGTAATACACAATCTTTCCAGTGGCCATAAATGTGAAAACATTCAAATGCCCACCCAGGCAAGTTGTACAGTATATTCATTCTCATTTTAAACAGCTGAAATTCTGAGAGCTGGAGTGCTTTAGATTTCCAAATGACTGCCTCTAAATTAATAGCACAACGGCTTTTGAATAAATCTTTGATTAAATTAATTGAATTGAATTGAAAATTCAGAAAGGATAAGGAAAATATATTTCAGATAATGTAAGTCTGAAGATGTGTATAGTGCAAAATTAATTGCAGTGTTTAATTTGTTTACCAAGTTGTAGCCTAGTATTTTGGCTGTGGGGGAGAAAAATCCATGAGATGTTACTGGTATTTTAGATTCAGAGTAGAAACTTAAACATTTTAAATCTTTAAATTGTGATCCTAAGCATTGTTGGGTTAAATAAGATTCTTGCAGTCCTAACTAATTTATGTTTGGGAAGAAACATATATCCAGGGTGGAAGAAGCAAGAAGAAGGCCTTCCCTGTTTTGCTGAAGGGGGTCAGATAGTTACAGAACTTTTGGAGAGCAGGAAACAAGAACAGATGTCCCTTTTCCTTTTGCACCATCCCTGTAGAGAGCAAAGAGAAGCCAAGAAGGAGGAAGGATACTTTTGTAAGTGACATCTGACCATTCAGGAACACAGTTATATCAGAAACATTCCTAAACCAGTGAATTTGATCTCGCTTGTGGTAGGAAACGTAACATCTTCCAAAGCAGGATGAAATCAACTCTAGGATTAGTGGAATCACCATCCATCAAGTTCTCATTGTATGATCGCTTTCTAATTGTATCACTTGGATTAAATGAAAAGGAAAAATGAAGCTTGGTTGTTCTACAGGTTTTGGCCAGCCTCTTATTCAAAACTCTAGTTGACCTTTCCCAAGAGTTTTCAAGGAAGTAAAACTTAGGGCCCCTTATAATTAAATTTCCCAGCCCTATCTTCTGGCAGGAAAACCAGAATGAATCTATAGTTTTTAGTGTTTAATCTTGTATTCCATTAACTTTCAGACATGAGAGAATGGTGCCCCATGTATGTCATGCATGTAATTTAAGGTGGCATTTTAGCTTTTCTGTGCTCATATCTGACCTAGTTTAAAGGGATATAAATAGTGAGAACTCTTTTTGTCTTTTAGAAGCAAATTAAATCTCATCCATTATATTTTAGAATGAATGTCCTGATCCTATATGTTAAGGATCCTAAAGAAGGCTAGAAGGAAAATGCAGAAGCAAAGACTGACTTCAGATGTATGCATTTTTAAAAGCTGTCTCTAAACTAGTATTCTTTTTTGGCATAAAGGTCTGTTATATTTATTTATTTATTTATTTATTTATTTATTTATTTATTTATTTATTTATACGTTTCTATAATACCCGTCTTCCAAATGAAGTTTGGGCAGTTCACAACAGTCATATTTACAATCAAACTACTGTCAAAAATCATGAATCAATAAAATAAGCAATTGTCATAACACATGAACAGTAATGAGAAACAAAGCAAACTAATAATCACAGGCGGATTTATGGCCAAGATGACAAAAAATTAAAAATTAAAATAAGATTAATGGTCACCAAATGCCTCTCTAAAAAGCAGAGTCTTAAAGAGTTTTTTGAAGGCCGGCAGGGACTGTGCTAGGCGAATCTCACTTGGCAATTTGTTCCAAAGCATAGGGGCGGCCACGGAGAAGGCCTGGTTTCAGTTCACAGTTTTCCGGGCCTCCCGACACATGGCCACCCAAAGTGAGAATGCCTGCGATGTTCTAGTGCAGTGATGGCAAAACTTTTAGAGACCGAGTGCCCAAACTGCAATTCCAAACCCACTATTTTTTTTTTTTTGCAAAGTGCCAATACAGTAATTTAACCTGTATACAGGTGGCTATGAAGGGGCGATGTCCGATGTCCACAGAAAGGGCTCCAAGTGCCACCTTTGGCACCCGTGCCATAGGTTCGCCATCACTGTTCTAGTGGTTTGGGCCTCAGTTGACCTTGAGGAGATCCGCTCTGCCAGGTACTCGGGTCCCAAGCCGAGGAGGGTTTTGAAAATCAAAAAGTTGTAAATGTTATGAATTTAGGAAGACTCTGAAGTCGAGGTCTCTTCAGAACATCTAAAGATTCAAAAGAAGAAACCAAAAGCATAGAACTGAAACAATACTATGTGGTGGAGGCCACTATTACCAAGACCTATGCCCTGGTTAGTACTTGGATGGGGGACCTCCAAGGAATACCAGGTGCTGTAGGCACCTGGAGTAGAAACTGGCAAACCACTCCAGTATTCCTGCCAAGAAAACTCCATGGATATGGAGTCACGAAGAGTTGGTCACGACTGTTAACGGCACAACACACACACACACACACACACACACACACACACACACACACACACACACACACACACACACACACACACACACACACGATATCATCAGAATTTCCCCATGTTTGAAAAAGAGATTATTTCAGTACCAGCAATTCAGGGCAGCAAGAGAGCTCTGCTGTTGTCTCCCATTTCAGTTGCCCAGTGAAACTGATCTGTATCAGCAGAGGAGTTCCAAAGAGCAAAGAGAGAAACAGGAGTTTCAGGTAGTTGAGTCACCTTGATTTGTGCTTGGATTTTTCTTCTAATGCTTGAGCAGGAAATGTTCATTTGAAAGGTAACAAAGATAAACCTGAAAAGTAAGAAATTAAACTTGTGACTTTTCTCTTTCTCTCCTAATAATGTTTTAGGATTTGATTGGAATCTAGTATTCAAGTGGGATTACATGACACCTGATCAGAGAAGAGCACGACAAGGAAACCCAGTTGCTCCCATAAAGTATGTTCCTGCCATCTCCTTTCCCCTCACAAAACAATGTTGTTGTTAGTAAGTGGAACTTTGGGTTACCCTCGCCCAAGTTATTCTTGGCAGACTGCTCTTGCTTTACTGGGCATGCCATGAAACATGAAATGCTGGGGGGGAACCTACTGCCACCTTTAATTGTTGGTCCATCCACACATGTAAATAATTCAAATAAAATGCAACATGCAGAAGCACAGAACATGTATGTATAGTTCTCATAAATGTCCAGAGTTGTACGTTGTATTATAAAGCATTTCAGGATGTTTCAAGGGCAAAGTACTTGTTCTCCATTCAAATTGTTATTTTACTTATTGAAATTATTTGTAACCCATATTTATAATTTGAACACTCCTAAGATCTTGTGCACGGTAAAAACAAACCGAAATAGTAAAATTCATAAAAATGGCAACTGAAAAAAAGATCAGTAGCTCCATAATGGAATTAAGAAAAGACCAAATGGAACATATAGGACAGTAACCTGTTATGTAACTTTGTGCCCACTTTAACCCAGATCAGGCACCAGAAACTTCTAATTTACTCTAATTAAAAGTGCTTTATATACCTGTTTTAGGTTCTGAAGTTCCCTTGAGTTATTTTTCCCAGTGGGAAAGCCTTTGGAAATTCTGGAATAGGGTGGGGGTGGGGAAGTCTTCAGAAATCAAAATTTGCTGCCAGATTGGCTGTGGCTCTCCTGATAGCGGCTGCACTGATCCTTTGACAATTTTTAACTTTTAAAGGCTCCTTCCTTTCCCATTCTAAAACTTCCAAATGGTTCTCCAGGGCAAAGGTGAGCCTGAGGCAGCCTTAGAATTTAAAATGAATAATAGGATCGTTGAATATTTTATTTCGAAGGGGTCTGTAAGGCCATTGAGTTTAACCTTCTGCTCAGCGCAGGAATCCAAGTAAAAACAGATCTGAATGGGGGATAGAAAGCTTTTAATTGGTATAAATTAAATATTTTCAGAGCTGGCTTATACTGGGTGCACAGTTATGCAACAGGATTTTGTCCAGTGTCTTCAGAGCTTTCCTAAAGGCTCACAGACAAGTTTATTCTAGAGGCGTGAGGCCACCACCAAAGAGGCATTCTCTGGTACCCACCAATTTAACAAAGTGGGAAGAGTCTTTGATTGTGGGGTGTAGGCAGTTTTTACTCATGAAGATGGCTTTTTAGGGGATTGAGACGTAAAAGCATTCCATCCTGGAACTTTGGTGCAGGAAGCTTTAAGGGTTAGCCAGTGTTTGCAGATGTTGTCTAAGAATGGCTGGCTTAGCTCCTCCTTCCTGTTTCCTGTGTGGGAATTGGAAAGAGAACAGCCACTGCCTTAAGCCAGTGATGAGTTATGATAGCAAGACTTCTTTCCCTTCAGTACCTTGGAAGAGGAAAGGGGAAAACTCAGATGTGGGCTATGGGTCTGTTGCTTCCCTCTTAAAGATTAAAACCAGAAGCATCTCAGATCTGTGCTGCTGATGTCGTAGAGGGGCCACATCCTGTCTTGTTTTTCCAGGTGCCTGGGAAGACGAATTTCTTCTTTTTAGGGCTGTGTTAATTCAGTGTGGCAACATGTGAAGAAGGCAATGCCCTCTTCAGACATTCAGTAAGAAGGGTCGGGCTTGCAGAGGGAGCAGGCTAGCCCAAGTCCCATCTGGGGTGAGCTTTCATAGCTGGAGAGCTAAATCCGAAGGTAAAAGCAGTCCAAACATGCCCAAAAGTATCTCCACACCATTGGGCCCTTGATTTTTCAGGTGTTCTTATCACACCCACTGAGAGAGACTATTTTCATGTTCGGGTCTAGTTCTCTGCTTGTGAACCGTGATAACTTCCTCTGCTCACAGGTTAAGACCAATTCCTTGACTGAATGCCTGAATAGGGCTATTGCTAGAACAAAAGAAAATGTTGGAGTCTTAATATCTGATTATCCTATACACGTACATAATGCACCATTTTTGCCCTTAATCCCTTCTGTCTCTTTAGAACACCAATGATAGCTGGTGGACTCTTTGTGATGGATAAACTTTACTTTGAAGAGCTAGGGAAGTATGATATGATGATGGATGTATGGGGTGGAGAAAATCTAGGTATGAATCTTTCCTGAGAATTCTTTTTGAAGAAAAGCAAATTGTACTGTAACCTAATTTTTGAAAGTTCATGGCCTTCAGATCTCTCGGTGGATGGGATTAAAACGACAGTTGATACTTTAAGTGGATTATTGGCCAAAAAAAAAAATCAGGCACAACAGAGCTCCATTCTAAAATCTGATATTTATGTTGAAAAATAACTGCAGGGGCCAGTGGGAGGGGAAAAGTCTGAGTTAAGTAGATAATGTATAAAATATATTAAAACTTTTAAAAATATGATTAAGCGATTTTAGCCCTTTTTAAAAAATGTGCATAACTTGAAAATGAAATCTTTTTAACTATACTTGCCAAAGTGTCTCGTTGAGTAGGGTTTTAATATGATCCACACATTTGAAATACTTAAAAGTAGAGTAGATAATTCATGGATATAATTGCCTTGCATGTATATTTTAAGGCATCTGTCATAGATTCCTAGAGGCTAGGTAATTAATTTTGATTATCAGTCCTAATAGATACTTGGCACTACCTCTAAAATGGATTGTAAGTCTATATCTCTTACGAGAGTATCACAGATATTTTTTTTTTCACTTAGACATTTTCATTATTTGTCCTCATTGCCAGGGGTTTGTTTAATAACCAAATAATTGCCCATGTGTGTAAAACTGGGGTCATCTATTTAACACTGAATTTTAAACATTTTAATCTGTTTCAACTGGGGCAAAATTGTGCTACTTCTTGTTTTGGGGTTTGTATTTTGGAAGCTTGTCTGTAAGAATTAAAGTAATTGTGTCCTGTTATTTAGAACAACATACAAAAATTAGTCACATTCTGAACTCCTTTTTTAAAAATACAAGGAAACCCAATAACATTTCCAGAGATCTTTAAAAATGCTAGATACTGCTTCGAGACAGAAAAGTTTGATTTGGGGGCATTGAAGGAAAAGAGTTAGTGAACCATTTTTGTGTGTTCTTTTGTTGTATGATTTATTATTGCTTGTTTTCCAATGACAGAGATTTCATTCCGTGTGTGGCAGTGTGGTGGCAGCCTTGAAATAATTCCATGTAGCCGTGTTGGCCATGTGTTCCGCAAACAACATCCTTATACCTTCCCAGGAGGAAGTGGGACTGTTTTTGCCAGGTAACTTTGGAGGATGGTTTTAAGTACATAACAAAAGCAAGGTTTGATTCCTTGCCTAGAGAAACAGTAAGTGAAAGTCAAATGCATTGCTGTCTCCTTAGGTCTCATAGTCCTTCAATACAGAACTACTTATCAAACAGCAGCATCTTGATTAGTTTTTAAAATGTCTTTACAGAGCAGCTACATCTGCAGACAAATTGTCATTTAATGCATTTTTTTTTAAAATGACATCATGGCAGGCTGGAAAACTTGTTTAGTCTAAGTAGAATACAAGGTTGTCACAACAGTTGCTAAAAAGTAATTTCCCTACAGCCCCATGTCTTTCCATAAGTGTGACATCTGGTCTCTTGCCAACTCAACCTGCCACAGATTATCCACCTGTGGCCTTTTGGCATGCTAGAATTAGCTGCAGGAATTCAGTGTTTCTTTTCCATTCCCTGTACATTATACAGATATAGTAATGGCATGTAAAAAATTTTTCCTTGGGGTTAGTTAGTGGCTTTTTACCAAGCAGATTGCCTGGTTGGTTTCTGCTTGAGGTTCCAAAGCTGGTTGTGTAGTTCTAATTGTGCTGCAGAAATGTCACCAGAGCAACAAGCAACAACTGTTGCTAATAGAATAGACAATGCTTTGATTGTGCACCACTTTGGCTCATTGTGTATGAGTTACACGCGAACCAAAATTAAGACGAGGACTCTTTAATCAGCAGCACCTTCCCATTACTAGTGATATTATTCCTGCTACTGTGGCATAGCTATGCAACAGGATACTGGCACATTTGACTGCAAGTGGTGTCTTCAGAAACTTACTACTTGGTATTGAAAATGTGCATGTGTGTTCTGATGTACATTTTTCTTGTGTCTGTCCATCTGTGTTATCCAGTCAGACCTAAAAGATGGGAAAGGTATGGTCATTGATATGTTGAACTACAGCTTCCATCATTCCTCATTGTTAATAAAGTACAAAGAAGATGCCTGAGTGATAAGAGCTGAAATAATGCTACATCTTGAATTATTTCCAGAAATACCCGTAGAGCGGCAGAGGTTTGGATGGATGAATACAAAAACTTCTATTATGCAGCAGTGCCTTCAGCCAGAAATGTACCTTATGGCAAGTGAGTGTGATCACTACCTTCCTTGTGTTTGTCTGTTTTGTGGGTTCAGCCTTCTTGGGGTGAGGGTTTAAATTCAGTTTTACCAAAGGGAACTGTAAGACCCTAACTTTAACCTCTGTTGAAATAGTTCCGTCAGCAGGAACACATTTTTTTCAGGTTATGCCACTTTGTATATGTAGGTGTTTAAAAAACCCTAAAATGTTATTTTTCTCTATAGTATTCAAAGCCGATTGGAGTTGAGAAAAAGACTTAATTGCAAACCATTCAAGTGGTATCTTGAAAATGTGTACCCCGAATTAAGGTGCGTCTGTCTTAACTTTGTGTGGGCTGAATATTATCACACATGCAAAGATGGAAATCTTGACCTTTTTTGTTTCCTTCTTTATTGAGCTTTAATCTTGTCTGACTTTGTCTCCTGTACTTTTGTGCAAAGTATAAATAGTGTTGCTAGCGACTTTATAGAAATCCCAAGCAGAGGCTGTAGGCAACCATATCAAATGAGCTATGAGTGGGTTTCCTCCAGTTGCTGGGTAATATTTGTTAGTTCTCAAGATAAAATCTTGCGTTTGAAGTACAGGAAAATAAATTTTCTGCACTCTAGCCGGGACTTCAGAGAAAATTCAGAGGCCTTCTCTGTCTGCCAGTTACAAATGCTGATGCCTTGTCCTGTATTTGTTTTTTCCACCTGCAACTAACAGCTGACCAGGTACAGTCCTGGATAGCTTGCCAGCCTCAGTCCCGCTCATTGAAAATTCCTGATTCAAGCCATAGACTTCCATAATAGTAAGAAGGTCTCGTATGCCTCTGCGTAGTACATAATTATATAAATCTAGTCACTTTCTAGGGAAGAGGGACTGGATCTTAGCACTCAGGTTTAATCAGTCTAGAAGAACATTTGGATTAGAATTACTAAAGTAGATATCATCCATTTTATCTGACTGTGAATATGGTAAGATGTTTAATGTGTAGCCTGCATAATTACTTGTAAACCACCCAGAGAGTGTTATGACGTTGTATATAAGCAGCATGCTTTGCTCTGCTTTCGCTTTTTGAAGGTTTGCTTAAAAATGCCAAATGTTTAATAGTCCTGCTTAACAGGCACACATTCTAGCTGGTTGTAGCTGCATATTTAAATTGATTTGAACAGCTTAGAGGTTTATTTGTCTGGTTGAACAGCCAGAGTTTGGGGATTCAGTTCCCCTCCGGGCGTCCTTGACAGGGGCTCGATTCTGTGATCCATTGTGTGCCTTCCAGCTCTGCAGTTCTAACACGACGAGGATTAATTGCAATGGTTTTAATAAGTTTTTTACCTGATTTTATTATTCTGTGTTAAAAAACTGGGTAAGTCACTTTGAGCCCTACTTTGTAGCGGAAAGTTGGGTTGTAAATGTAGTAAATAAACAATTAAATAAATCTGGGGTGGTGGTGGAGTTTGCTGAGTTCCTAACAGGGAAGCCATAGAAAGTAATTGTGTTTCACTGCATATATGCACCACTACATGGTCCTCGAGGTATAATGGGTTGTTGAAGTTGAGTCAGAACCAAAAGGCTTTTTGTTTTTCAGGGTACCTGACCACCAAGATATAGCTTTTGGAGCCTTGCAACAAGGAACCAATTGCCTCGACACTTTAGGCCACTTTGCTGATGGTGTTGTTGGTGTTTATGAATGTCATAATGCTGGGGGAAACCAGGTTAGTATAGAACACCATAGTTTATAATTTGCAGTGAGAAATCAACTGGATTTCTAAGTCTTTTAGCATCCCAAAGAACACATTTTTATTATCCCAGCCCTCTGAGCTCTTTGGAATGCCAAGAGGTCAACGTGAGCTATAAAACGGAGGACTCGCAACTAGCTTTTTTTCAGGCTGATGAAGCTGTTTGGATGAGCAGTGAAACGTTTCAGTCTCTCAAGAAAAAGAAGTCCGGTTGTCATCACTCAACTTCCAGATTGTTCTTAACCTTCTTCAGCTTCTGGAGTTTGCCAAAATGAAGACTTTGCAAAATCCCTTTTGTTTTATGGATCCAATGACTGCTGCTAATTTCCTGCATGCTTTTTCAAACTTGAATAGCTTCAGTTATTTCACTTTTGGCCACACACAAGTACTGCTACTAATTAGCATCTCTCGGGTTGACAGAAGGCACTTTGAACCAATGAAAGGAAAGCAAGGAGGAAGGGGATTTTGGATATTCCTCCTCACAGCAACCTAAGGTGTCATACTTTAAAGGGTCTCTAAGCCTGTGGAACAGATATGAGGGGATGCCAGTGAAGGGTGTGTGTGAATCATCTCATGTTCGTTCTTCCGATTCTGATCACTGCCTTCCTAAATGGAAGATGGAAGCCTTGGCTGTATCACAGAACCTTCTACCAGCAGCAAGGCAACAACTGGATGAAACTCAGAGATTATTTATTTTTATCCAGTTTTTACTAAATAATTACTGATTGCTGTGGTGATCTTTGTAGCTTTTACATGTACACAATTTTAATTCAGACTGTCCTTGCGTAGAAAATCAAGGTTACGCTTAAGAACCAAACCAAGAATGTCGTGTGTCTTGAAAATGATGCATTGATTTTCAGTCATTGCTAATGTAACTTATCTTTATTGCATCTTCTCAATTATTGCAATACGTTTATCTCTTTAGATGTGTAATATTTCTTCTCACTGAGTAATACCACCTTGGGGAATATTCTTTTACCTGGGCTATTTAATAACCAAATTTACTCTCAAATAGCCATTTCTTGTTTGACTCAAAAAATTTGAAGGAGAAAACAATCACAGAAGCACATATTTTAATTCTTTATTTTATTTAACCTGTTTAAAACTTTTTACAAATAGTATGTTAACCACCCTAGGGCAAAATTCTATCAGTTATTTATGTAGACTTAAGAACACATGTATAAGTTCCCATCATCTACTGGTAAGCTTGCATATTAGGCATGCACCTGGTTGCATGCATGACACCTTGTCGGTAAAGCCTAGTTAACTGTAGTGAGTTACCTCCATGTTTATTGCTATGTATATATAAACAAGCAATAGGAATTTGGCCATAGAGGCCAATTGTTTTTAGTGGGAAAGAGATATAGACATTAAGGAAATAAATTAAACAAATTAAATAAACAAACAAAAACTATTATCATGCTTAATAGACATGCAGGACAAAGTATTGAAGGGCTATTTTCCCTTCCAGTAAGCAGCGAAATAAGATAGAGCTGATAAAATTAAAGCTGAAGAATTCATTGTTTTTAATGTACAACTTTATACTTGAGAAAACAACTGGTTTGTTTTATCCTTAAACATGTTATACTCCAAGTCGTATGCTAATGTTTTCATTCAGGAGGTGGTTTGGGCATTCTTCATTTTACAATAACACCGTCACCCGTAGATGTCTATAACCTGGCTGTGTTGGGTGAATCACTCAAGTTCTCCTTAGCCTCTTTCATTAATTCTACAATAAAATTTCATTCAGCTACCACCAGAACAATGAACCAACATGTCCATTTATTTTTATTCAGGCAGGTAGGAGCATAATCCTGAGCATAATCGCAGGGAGGAGTCAGACTCATAAAATAATCAAACAGTTGAGTTGGAAGGAGCCTAATAAGGCCATCAAGTCCAAACCCCTGCATAATGCAGGAATCCAAATCAACGCAGATCTGATAGATGGTTGGCTGTAATTTTTTTTTCTTGGAATGCCTCCAGCATTGGAGCACTCACCACCTCCCAAGGTAGTTGGTTCCATGGTCATGCTGCTCTAACAGTTAAGACTCCCCCCCTCCTTGATAGTCAGCCTAAATCTGCCTTATTGTAGCATGAGCCCTGTAGTTTGAGGGAACAACATTCAAACAGTTCTTAGGTCATTTGGCTGAGAAGCAGATCACAATGAAAGTCAAATGAAGCTACCTCTTGTGTTACATTTGACGATGAACATTATGCTAGGAAATGGGGAAGACTCTTTAAGATATATTGGAAATGGAGTGGGAAAATTAATCAGTAGTGACTCAAAACATGTGCTCAGTGTGCTCTAGGTTTTGTAAGGAAGATGATGAAAAATATCAGGAATAGATCAAAAGTAGTCCCCTGCCTAGTACAGAGTAAATAAAATAATTTTAAAATTGGGATGATGAGTTTGTTTTAATTTGTTTTTATTATGTAGACAAGAAAGAAGGATAGAAAAGAGAGAATATGATTAAAAAGGAGGCATATAGCAAGTTATGTTTGTCTGAACTTGTTCTATCCTGTTCTGTGTATATTACCAGCAGAGGGTAGTATAGGACTATGTTAAAACCATGAGGCACCTCCGTATATTGAAAATAAAAAATAAAGGCTCATCAAGAATTAAACAGGATTGTTGAGAAAAGGTACTCAGATGTTTCCCACAAAAGACTGAGAGATTGCATCTCAAATTAGGCATCTCTTTTTATAGCTTTTTCTCTTTGTAGCTTTCCTTGAGGGTGACAGAAAATTGATAGCAGTTTGATAACTTGAAATAGATGAATGTTCATAATCATTGTATGCATACTTTTTACTGTGTCACTTTTGTGTTCCAGGAATGGGCCTTAACAAAGGACAAGTCAGTGAAACATACGGATTTGTGCCTTACTGTTGTAGACCGAGCTCCTGGCTCACTCATAAAACTTCAGGGCTGTAGAGAAAATGATGGTAGACAGGTCAGTATCCAGATGCAGTTGTGCACAAGTAGTTCTGGGGGCATGAATATAACGTATGGTATGGCACACACTTAAATTGTTCCATGGTAGACTTTGCCCTATGCAAGCACTGTCCGGACATCTCTTTACAGTATTATTTGTCTGGCGGACTTCAGGCAGTAGAAAATGTGCATGTTTCTGTAATAGAGGGGGGCAACCTTGGTGAGTCCTGCAGCCTATTTGTTGTCCCCAGCACCCATAGAAGAACCTACATGGCCAAAAACTGATGGGGGCGGTACTCTTAAGCATGTCCAAGAAATTAAAAATAACACAATTGTTTATCTGCACTTATGGGAGATCATGGGGCATTGAGCAGAATGAATTTGTAGTAATTGTTATGAAAATCCTGTATCCCAACTGGGATACTTATTTAGTCCAATTGTATTAATGCTACGCGAGTCTTGAATTGATAAACTCCTTTGAATTATCATGGCTAATATTTCTTTCTAATGTTGATACTTTGCTCATTTGGACTGGAAAAGTAATAGAATAGCCTATGTGTGTCACCTAGGATGGTCTATTAACATATTTCCGAAGTTCTTCTTTCAGTGGCACCACACACAGGAGATGGGAACAGCAATTGCATATAGTACAAAACTTTTATTATTTTCTCCTGCCTAAATTTATACCAGTCTTTCATATTCTTTGCCACTTTTCACAAAGGAATACCGTATATACTCGAGTATAAGTCTACCCGAGTATAAGTCGAGGCCCCTAATTTAACCCCCCAAAACTGGGGAAATGTATTGACTTGAGTATAAGTCTAGGGTAGGAAATGCAGCAGGGCCTGGCAGCTCCTCCTTTGTAAGCTGGGGGAGTGGTGTGTGATGTTTAAAATGACTTTTAGCCACTGACCCAAGCACTTGCCAGGCCCTGCTGCATTTCCCACCCTAGACTCCACTGTGATGCAGAGGGGGGTCATGAGAAGCGGCACACAATGTTTAAAATGACTTTTAGCCACCGACCCAAGCACTTGCCTCAGTGGCTAAAAGTATTGACCCGAATATAAGCCGAGGGCACTTTTTTTCAGCCCAAAATTAGGGCTGAAAAACTAGGCTTATATTCGAGTATATACAGTAATTTGTCTTCTGTGAGATCCTTTGGTAGACTAGAACAGTGTTTTTCAACCTTTTTTGGGCAAAGGCACACTTGTTTCATGAAAAAAAATCACGAGGCACACCACCATTAGAAAATGTCTCCGTCCGTCAGTGTACACTGGATAGCACTAGCAACATTAACTGGCTGCAAAACATTAACAGTAGGGCACTGTAGGCAAACCTATAGCATGGGTGCTAAAGGTGGCACTCGGAGCCCTTTCTGTGGGCACCCGACATCATCCCTTCACAGCCACCTGTATTCAGGTTAAATTGTTTTATTGCCACTTTACGAAAGTGCAGATGCCTTCAGCAAGTCCAGCGACAGGAGGGGAGGAGGATGAAGGAAGGCAGGAAGGAAAGAAGGCAGAAAGTGTTCTGCTTGTATACCGCCCCATACCACTTCAAGGAGTCTCTGGATGGTTTACAGTTTTAATTACAGATACACATATGCAGGCTAGAAATGAGCACGTTTCTATGAAGAGGGGAAAGGGTACGAATGGAAAGAGAGAGGTGGGGAAAAAAAGAAAGAAAAGACAGAGAGAGAGAAGAGGGCGACCCAAGACAGAAAGAAAGGGGCAAGACTTCAAGGAGGACCCCAAGCAACCGTTCCCCCCCCAATCTATGAGGAGGAAGAGGAGAGCTTGTCAGCGCCGGCCCCACACCAATGAGGAACCCATCGCGGGGCCACTCAGAGACGGCTCTTCCCCTCCCGGACCCTAAAGGCCGGCCGTCTGGCCATCCGGCCGTGCCAGGAGCCCCCCCCACCTGCCCACCTCCTCAGCCCAGGCCCGGCGGAGGCCTCCTCCATCCCCTCCTCCTCGCAGCCCTGCCGCGGTGCTCGTGGGGCAGCCAGACGCCCCTCCTCCCCTTCCCCTCACCTGGTGGTTTGTTCTGGGCTGGGGCTCCCGGGCCGGCTCGTGTCGGCGGGCGGGCTGTCGGGCGGCTCAGTCCATTGGTAGCTCACAGGAAAGGGGTGGTGGTGGTCCAGGGTAAAAAAAGGAGGGGGGGAGAGGGAAGCGAGCGAGTTGCGGCGGCAGCGGCAGGCACAGGGCAAACACTAAAGAGAATGAGCGGGGCCAGGAAGTGATGCCAGCGCCACGGGCCTCGGGGGGGAGGAGCCAAGCTGGCCCTTGGACGCTATTTATAGCGCCTCCCAGCTGTGGGCCGCCCACCAGCCCTGAGTTGAATTTCTTTAGAATTTTTCAATTTTTCCCACGGCACACCAGGCAACATCTCGCGGCACACTAGTGTGCCGCGGAACAGTGGTTGAAAAACACTGGACTAGAACCATTTTTGATAGAGTTTATCATGTGAAATGTTTGGGAGAGAAGAATCCATATCTTGTTGAAGAATGCTGCTCCTGCTTAACTTAGGGTTAAAGGAGACTTGGAGGAGTTACTTTTTGCTTACAATTCACTCATTTCACCTCCCACAATTGAATTTCTTCAAAGATTCTCTGCCTTTACAGTCAGGCTTCCAAATCATCTACATCAGGGCTGTCCAACTTTGAACAGGCCAAGGTCTACTTTTTCCAGATGAAAGTGCCTGAGGCCTACTTCACTAAAACCTCTACTTATGAGTTTTATTTGTTACAAGCATATGCTCATAAGTAAAAAAATTTGTAAGTAGAGCAGCGGTTTCCCATAGGAACGCATTGAAAATCAACTACAGTGGAACCTTGACTTACATGCTGCTTGACTTACAGCATATTTGACTTGCAGCAAGAAGGGGCCTGTTTGACTTGAGTCACAGGCTTTGACTTACAGCTCAGAGCCCCGGCATAAGGCACTGGAATCGGGCGGCAGCCACGACCCAGCATCTTGGCTGCCGCCTCCAAACTGCTCCTGCCTTCTTGCTCTCCTCCGCCAGCGGTAGCGGCGGCTTCGGCGAGGCCAGCTCCGAGCACCTGGAGCTGGTCCTCGGCCTCACCGAAGCTGTCGCTGCTGCCGGAGGAGAAGAAGGGCCGGGAGCTCGGGGCTGGCCTCGCTGGTTAGACAGTAGGCTCAGTCTTGTAAAAAATCTGGCTGCAGAAGTCTGGTCCACAATGGAAGCATTTTAGTTGGGGAGCTGTACAGTTGTGGGACTCTAATGGTAAGCATAGAGTTGTTCATAACTTGGAACGTCAGGTTAAAAATCAGTAAAACTTAAATGTTAGACATTGTTGCTATGAACATTAAAAAGTGGAGGCATATAACTTGTGGACTATAATTCCACTGCCTCCTCCTCTCTTTGAAGAGACATTTCATTTACATCCCCGGAAGGAATCTCCTATCCCAGTCAAATTTGTGTTAAATTGCTGTTTTCGGGTGTCTTTTTCATCATCTGGAACGGATTAATCCACTTTCCCATTACTTTCTATGGGAAAAGTTTGTTTGACTTAAGTCATGCTTGACGTAAGTCTAGACCTCTGGAACGGATTAATGACGCAAGTCAAGGTTCCACTGTAATCCTTTCTGGAGGGAACATATTTCAATGCATTCCTATGGTAAGGCTGACCATGCACACACTTCCCTTACACCCACTTGAGCCAGTGTGGATGGGTGCAAGGGAGGTGCATGCATGCTTGTGCAGATCGCCCCTTCCGTTTGCCCAGGCTGCTGGAAGACTTTTTTTTAAAAGGTGCACTTTCCCTCCCAATCCGCCCGGGGCCTGACTTGACTTGACTCTACTTCTCCTCCTGTTTCCCCCCCTTCTCCCTTCCAGCCCCCTCTCTGCCACTGCTGCTGCCGCCCATAGCTCTCTCTCACCTCTGCCATGTTCTCTCTGCAGCTGGGATGGGCCAAGCCAGCAGTGGGGTAATCACATTGCCGCCGCGGAGCAAGGAGGAGGGAATGGCTCAGAAGGGGAGCAGGAGGAGCAGCAGGTCATAGTCTCTGTGAGGCAGCTGTGGGGGTGGGAGGAGGAGGAGGCGGAGAAGGAGGATGGAGGAGTGGGAGGAAGGAATTCTCCATGGGGGAGAAGAGGGAGACGTCACCACGCAAAGGAGGTGGGCACACCCATGACCCTGCCCCTCGCTCTCTCCTCCACTCCCCTTCCTCTGCTCTGCACCAACAACTCAACTGGTCATGAGACAGTGGTGTGCCGATCATTTGGCCGGTAGGGAGAACAGGGGACTCTGCCGTGGCCCACTCGGCTAAGACAGTGGGCTGGCACACCCAGAGCTTTGCTGGGGAAGTGGTGGTCTTTAGGTTGGGGGGAGATAGAGGTGGGGAACTTATCCTCTTGCATTTTTTATTGATGGCTGGCAGGCTACCTTTGAACCCTTCACGGGCTACTGGTAGCCCCCGGTCTACCTGTTGGACAGGCCTGTCCTAGACCGCATACCATTGAGCTCATTCATTTTACACAGTAGCTCTCTCAGAAGTTTACATTTTCCTTACATTGCCCCATTTTATCTATCTCTTACTTCAGAGTCCTTTTGCCATAAAATGTCCCGCCAGAACCCCATAATGTGTGTGGCACCTCACACATAAAACAACAGCAGCATGTTATTATTTGATTTGACCAGTTTCAAGTATTGCAGATCCCAGGTTATCATAAGGTATTTGCAGGTAGATTGGCCAATTTTGATTAATTGTTTTGAATATGGAATATGGTAGCCTTAAAGAAAATTGATAATTCTGTGGACATTTTATAAGCTCCAAGTGACTTTTATTTTCTTGTTTTGTGTGTGTGTGTGTGTGTGTGTTTCTGTTTATAGAAATGGGAACAAATTGAAAGCAACGCCAAACTAAGGCACGTGGGCAGCAACCTGTGTTTAGACAGCCGAAATGCCAAAAATGGTGGTCTGACGGTGGAGGTCTGCAGTCCCTCGCTATCACAACAATGGAAGTTCACGCTTAATCTCCAGCAGTAGAAGGGCTCCCACAGATGTACTGTCTCATTTCCCAAACATTGGGCAACGTTTGGATTGCATTACTGATAACTTTTATATACCTCAATATTCCATCTTTTGTCTGAAAGCAAATGATGACAACTAAAAGTGAACAAAAGGGAAGCACGTGAACTGGGGACCCTGCCCATTGTCTGATCAGATATTGTTCCAGCACGGCTCGCTCCCTTTCACCAACAAGGTTCACCCATTCCTTTCCAGCTTCACACTAGCCCTTGCACAGCAGATGATTAACATCCCTAGAAGCAACAGATGTACAGTAGAAAACGTTTTGACACAGAGGGAGGGAGGGGGGAGGGAGGGAGGGGAGGGCATAGTTGGGAGGGAAGTAAAATTGTTTGGAGAAGATCATTGGCAGTCTCCATTTCCATAGAGGTTGGTGTTTGTGGTTTCCAGAAATCGGAGCATCATTATGAAGGTTTTGCCATTTATACTTGGTATATTTGAACCATGGACTTTTCTATGACAGAACCCTAAATATAAACATTATATATATAAATACAAATATAAATATATATATAAAATATATATTGTCAAAATTTACAACTTTTTATCAATTTTTCATCCTCCGGTAACTTATCAACAAAACATTTTAACACTTTCCTGTAAAGTGGGTCGGACAGTTGTTGAGAAGAGCAAAACTTTGCGAAGATGCAGGTTTGTGCTGCTGAGTTACGTTCGTGCAAACACTGGATGCTTCTGCTTTGTCAAGTGTACCGACTTGCGCGCCTCATCCTCCCCGGAAACTTCGGACCTCTGCAGAAGATGGTAAAGGAATGGCAGCAAGAGGCATGCATGCTTCATCCCACCAGCATTGGCACCTCCCCTTGAGAATTCATGCCATGCGCACTGGATATCCCTAAACTTGGGTTTTGTGTTGGGCAATTCTAGACTGCTTTGTCCTTTATTTGACAAAAACAAGTAATGCAGTGAAGAGGGCTTGGTCTTTAGATTATGTTCTCCAGTAAGGTTTTCCTCTTCTGCTTCTAAGAAGTTGTCAGAGTGATAGATAGCACAAGACCACAGTAGCCTATACACGGAAGCTTGAGCAACTAGGTAGGAAATGTCAGCATTGCAGCTACTGTGCACCCGCTCCTGGAGTATCATGATTTAGGTTTCCTTTCCCCCCCTTTTAACTCATGTTTCATGCAAGATTGTAAAACAATAATCTGCAGGCCAATTGGAAGCAGTCTTCTAGTTGTTATTTCTGTATCAAAGTAGTGTCTGAATTGACTGGCATCTTTGATTGTCCCCACCCCGGGCACAGTGATTTTAAAATAAACCTCCCTTATGTAAGATGTTAAAAGTGAAATGAAAGCAGCATTCATCAAATGCCCTCTGGTGCTTACTAAAGGACAAAGGCAAATTATTATGTAATCATGTCTTGACAGTGTTCTTTCAGCGATGTGGATCTGAGAGTATTCCAAAACCTGAATTTTTTCTTCTTACCATTGCAGTCTGTGCCATAAAAATTGAGCAACCTTCTGTGCATAGGAGGACTTTGAATGCTAGTGTCCTGTTTCAAATATGCCCATGAATATTTGTGTTTATATGACATGTTTGTGACTTTTGCAGGTACTGCTTTGAGGTGTTATCTGAACATTTTGAACTTGGATTCCGCAAAAACCTTCTCCTTGAATGGGGATGTATGAATATCATCACCTTCCAAATCAAACTTCCCTCTTTGATACTTAACATCCCTGTGCATACCTTACTTAAACATGACCGTGGCAACAAATACTAGGGAAACCCCGGCTTTGTGTTTTCCAGGCTTCATTTTGCAACCCAAGGTTTGAAATGATGGTGGCAATTCTTTGGCAGACTTGGCAGTGGAGGATTGGCACTGAATTTCAACTGGACAAATAGTGGATTATAATCCAGTACTTCTGGGCAAAGTTAACAGGGCAGACCAAGTTAAACATTTTTCCCCTTATGAGTTGGAATCTAGCAACTGCTGTTTGTTGGAATCCTTTAAAAAGTGCTTTCTTCTTGGTTACCCAAACAGATTTTACTACTAAGATTCCTTGATGTCTCCCCACTCTAAAATGTCTCCAGTGTTGGCTATGTATTATAAAATGGGAATACTTTTTTTTTTGCAAATTTTAGAGATGCTATGCAGAAAAGACCTCTGTATTGAGATTGTAAGATGTGGATGATGTTCCTGGATGGTTTGAATCAAAACAGAAGTATGGTAATGTGATGTTTGCTATGTTTACATGACACAGTGTGCCAAAGTTATTTACTGTGACTTCATCCTTTTTTGTATGGATTTCAGGTGCAGTGCACTGAAGCTGTTGCATACATTCTCTGGGAGTGGAATATATTTAGGAGCCCTGTAAAGAAACTTGTCAAATCAACAGAGGCTAATGCTGTGGCAGTCAGTGTTGGATTATATAAATATAATCCACTACTGACTAAAAGGTAGTCAAATTCTCTCATTTTCCCTGTCCTCTTATATTGGCCAGGATACCTGGGCAGGGGAATTGCAATGCAATGTCATGTTTATCTTTCAGCTTCTTCAAAGCAAAAATGATGGTGGTACATGTGAACTTCATTTTGCAAATTAAATATTGTTTGGGAACTGTTATTTCAGTTGGTTCTTCAAAATCTGCTGTACAGAGCTTGTACTTTGTTCATTTTATAGATGGAAACCATCCTTGAAAAAAAACTGTTTGTTTAACTTAAGAAAATAAATACTTTATAGATAAGAGTGTGAGGTTTCCTATCATTTTCAAATATGAGTAGATATTTCAAATGTGAGTAGATATATGAATTTCAGCTAAGACCTTTTGATTTGCTTGGCCAATACAATGCACTCCATCCACAAACTTTTTTTTAAAATTCATTTCTGAGTGTTGTTAAATTTTTTGTCATGGATGCTCATGGAATATGGGCAAAAATTAAGATGGAAACACAATCCAATGGGTTTTAACCAAATTGGTTGGAGCTTGAGATGTGGACATACAGTAGGTTTTCCTTGATTTCAGCCATAATCCATGGGCCAGCCGCATCCATGCAGTGGCTGGCTCCAGTGCTGTTCTAGTGGCGCAATGGTTAAATATCTGTACTGCAGGTAAAATGGTGTTCAATCCCAGATAGCAGGCTTATGGTTGACTCAGCCTTCCATCCGTCCGAGGTTGGTAAAATGAGTACCCAGCTTGCTGGAGGGACCAATGTGTAGCCTGCATACTGTAATTATAACTGAATCGCCCAGGGACTACTTGAAGTAGTATGGGGCGGTATATAAGCAGAACACTTTGCTTTGCTTTTACAGTGCTTTTGGATTTGGTGGCTGCATGGCATTGCCAGGGGGACCACCACACCCCGGCCGCCCCAAGTGTACTCACACTGCTTTTCGTCTCTTCGGGGAGGCTCCTTTGTCTGCCATCCACAAAAATAATAGTTTTGAGGGGTACGCTTTAGACTAGCTCCGAAGAGTTGGATACACTTTCTTGGTTTTTAAACACCACCAACAAAATAACTTGTGCCATAATCACCACATGCTTCTGAACTTTTGCTACATTCAGAGAAGTCTGTCATGTGTTGTGCCAGGTGGATACTTTTGGAAAAACACATGGTCAGTGCAACCAAGTTTGGAATTAATTGTGTGGTGCTTTGAAGTCCAACTTTTGAGGCATTGGGTTGAAGAGATTTGGACAACAGTCTTTCGCATAACCCTTGGAGTGCATAGTTGTCGATGGAAGTGTGAGCCACCTAAGACTCATTGGTTTGCTCTTGTCCAGAACACTTGGTTTTCATTACCTCTAATTTCTTGTAATTTGTAATCTGTCTTGAATAAGAATCACAGTTAATCGTGCCTTTTATGTTAAACATTTTGTGTATTTTATAAATGCAAGTTGATAATGGGTTGATTCAAATAGCACACTGTACTTTGCTATAAGCAGAACCGAACAGAAACCCATTGTTCCAACTCATATTCATTCATTTTCCTTTGGTATTCAGGCTATGGGGCACATTTAATGGGCAATAAGGTACTTTGTGGAACTAGAGCAACTGATATAAAGCTGAACGTCTCAGTGAAAAAAAAACTACTGGCCTCTTCCCAAGGTCATGTACAAAAATATTATTAGAAAGCAGATGCTTATATCTGAAGGGTTAGAAATCTCTTGTGTATATTAAGCTTTAACATACTTTTAACATTCACAGTTCTAAAAATAAATGGCTGGAATCCCATTGGTTTTTACTCTGTCATTGGATGCAATGGTGTAAATTACGCCAATGAATTGTCACTTCTAACCCTTAGTAGGCAATAGTTTGTGACAGTTATGCAACAAGCAGCAACAAGTTATCATTGCCTTTACACTCGTGTAACTGACCAGTAGGATTCTGGCCAGTGGGTGAGACAAAGATCTCTGAGGAGAGCCTTGATTTTACATTTCTGTGTCGTGAGAAATTCAGAAGATCTAGAAATTCAGCAGCATCCATTCTAGACTCTACCAAAGGCAGGAAGAAAAATAACTATTGGAGGGTAGATATGAGTGCATTGCTCGATCCAGGACAATTTTTATCCCATGTACGTGACTGAAGACTGCTGGAGAAGGGGGTGGGTGAGTAGGACCCGTGTCAAGCTGTGGTAAGGGATGGCTCAGCAAACCCTACTGACCGGCAGCCAACAACACTGAAGGGCCCACTTGAAAAATTTCTGCTCCGTACACAGTTGTGCCCTTGACAGGCAATGCCCATCTGAAACCACATTGGCCTTGTGTAGTTTGTGGTAGTGTCCCCTTCCTTCCTAATACATTTAAATGTGAAACATGCAGACAACACGAGCTTTACTGTTTTCTTCTGGAACCTGGAGGAATGTGTGAAAGATAATGCCTCCTTTGTGGCATTACATGTTGAACCAAATACAAAATTGCATGATGCCTTTTGTTTTAACTCAGGATTAATTTATTGCAGTACACAGTGAAGAAGGAACTAAGGTTTTTATAAGCTTTAAGCTCAGGACACTACAACAAAGGGCCTTTTCACATGACCCCTAAGATCCGCTGGCCACTTAAATTCGGACCAGAGATCTTAGGGGTTCCTTGCTCTTCCTTCCTCCCCACCACTCCGCACCTGTCTGCTGAGGGGAGGGAGGAAGAAAGTGGTGAAAAAATGCAGAATCACCTTGGAGAAGCTGCCGGAGCTCCCTCATGCTGATTCCTTCTCTTTTGTTTGCTTTTTTCCCCTCCCGCCCCTTCTCTTAAAGGGGCGGGAGGCAAAAAAAAAAAAAAAGAACAGAAGCCAGGAGAGCCCTGCACTGACCAGATTAAATCCAGACCTGGCGATTTTCACCCTCCTCGAGCAGGTACAAGAAAAGTGTGCTGGGACCCGCTTAGGTGGCGTGGTCGCACTTAATTTCCTGCAAACTCCGGAGCTGGTGGGGAAACCATTGTAAGCTCCGGAGCTTGCAGCCATTTGCTGCGGCGTTTAGGGGTCGTGTACAAAGGCTCAAAGTGATTGCACAGATCTTGAATGAAGTCCAGTGCCACCAAACAGCACAGTAAATAGAGGACAAAACGTGTATAAAAGAAACTCACTTGGAATTCTTTTAATGCCCAACACTTGAAACCCTCTAGCTCAGTAGAGAATTGAGAAGACCTCCAAGACTTAATTCAGTGTTTAAAGATTCTCATCAATCTTGGTACTCAGTGTCCACACATGCAGATGTGCCTTTGGGCACTGGAATTCTTATTGCTAGTCTTTTTGTTTCTGCAGTTTTGAGCTCTATCATAGCGAGAAGAAACATGGCTCTAGAATTGGTGGCAGAAGTTTATGAACTTGCACCAGTATGTTACGGTCATCCTGGACAGGCAGATCAGTATTTGAACAAAATAATCTCTTATTCTGCATTTCTAGAGCCGAAGTCTTAGACCGGTGATGGTGAAGCTTTTAGAAACCGAGTGCCCAACCTGCGATTCAAAGCCCACTAATTTTTCGCAAAGTGCCAATACAACAAATTTAACCTGAATACAGGTGGCTGTGAAGGGGCGATGTCAGGTGCCCACAGAAAGAGCTCCGAGTGCCTCCTTTGGCACCCGTGCCATAGGTTCGCCAACACTGTCTTAGACTCATTGAATAATTGAGGTTGAAGGAGTCACTGAGTCTGCTTAATGCAGGAATCCAGACAAAAGCAGATCTGAGAGATGGTTGTCCAAAGTGAAAGTCAAAGGATTTTTCACTTACCAGTTAGCATTTAACACTGCTGGCATGAAGCATAATCTATTCAAAGTATTTAAGGAAAGGAGTTTATTCTGCCATTTACGTTCAGGGGCCATAATATTTTGGTATTATATTTCACTCATGGGGAGCACAAAGTGATGGGCTGAGTCAGTGGAAAATTTGAGATTGTTCAACCCGGACATATACCTTACTTTAAAGCTGGGATGGGGGGAGGGGGGAGGCTTGACCTCTTGAGGCCAACTCCAGCCCTCCTGGATCCAAATCAGATACTCTGGGACGCTCCGTTACACCATTGTCAGTGGTTTCCCAACATGTGAACAGGGACCCCCCCCCCAATTAAGAAAGATGGATACACTGTTCCCAAAACTTTTTTTGTTCCAGGCAACAAGCGCTTTAAGTGAAAATACGTTTGTATTTTTAGCCCTTGCCTTTGACCCGACCCACCACTGAACATCTGTCAAAATGGCACTGATGCTCAAGATGAAAGACATACCCCGGGGCCCACATTCTTACCATGTAAGTACTGTATTGCTCAAAATCTTTACCAATTATTCCCATCCCTAACATGTTCTGAGACAGACAGGAGTGAGATCTTCTTTTGCTGGAGTTCAGTGCATTATAGGGGTCAAAAGTTTGTCCATGACAGTTAGAGCTGTTCGGCAGTGGAATATGCTGCCACAAAGGGTGGTGGAGTCTCCTCCTTTGGAGGTTTTTAAGCAGAGGCTGGATGGTCATCTGTTGGAAATATTGTGATGGGATTCCTGCATGGCAGGGGATTGGACTGGATGGCCCTTGAGGTCTCTTCCAACTCTATGATTCTATGAAAGGGTAGCTTTGGGCTAGCCAAAAGTAGTTGCATCCCATGAGACAAAACTAGTTTGTCTCGCTTCTTTGCAGCACTCATCCAGAGGATTCTCTCCCCCTGCCCCTCGTGGGAAATCAGGTGAGCCGCCTGGCTGCATGATATGCCAAATGGTTTTCAGCAAGGACTGGACAGAACCCAACGTGTTTATAACCCTTGTGAATGGCTTATCCGGCCAGCTAAGTGTTCAATACCTTACAACATGGTTCCAGTGAAACAGAAAACGCTTGTACGGAACACTCGGTGGCTGTTGCCTTTGGCAATGCAACGGGGTGCATTTTAAATGTAGATTTTTGGGTTTTTCCCCCAGCCATGTGTTTGGATATATTTAGCCCAGATGGCATGAATCAGAAAATTCTAATTGCCTTCTCAGCACAGCAAGCAGTTCCTAGTTTCAAGTTCTGTAATTGAGCACAGCTGTTTGTTGGCTTTGCGAGTCTAAATTCAGCGGTGGCTCTTCAAAACCAAAATGGCAGGCATGGCAGCTCAGTGTTTAAACAATGTCCTGCTTTAGGGGAGAATAGAACTTGATTTCTGGCCTGAAGAATTGGCCAGATGTCGAAAAGGCATCTGCTTGAACAAAAATGTAGACCTCCTCCCCACCACCAGCACCAGCACCACCACACACATTATTAATCTGATAAAATTTCAGACCTTTAAATTTAAAAATTGACCTTCAAACTGGAAACATGACATATGAGTATACATCTAAAGGTTGCATTTCAATGGTTTTTACTTCTTCGTGCTAATGCTTCTTATTTTTGCTTCTTATGTACTGATGCGTCTTGTGTACTTCTTTGTACTGATGCTTCTCTGACCTATGGTGACCCTATGAACAAGAGATGTCCAAACTGTCCTGTCCTCAACTGCCCGCTCAGCTCTTGTAAACACCGCCTGTGGTTTCCTTTTTGGAGTCCATCTCATATTTGGTCTTCCTCTTTTCCTGCTGCTTTCCACCCTTCCCAGCATTATTGTCTATTCTAGAGACTTCTGGCTTCTCAGGATGTGCCCAAAGCAGGACAAGCTCAGTTTCAGAGTTTTTGCCTCCAGAGATCATTCAGGATTGATTTGGTTTAGGACCCACTTGTTTTGTCTTTCTGGAAGTCCATGGTATCGGCAAAACTCCCCTCCAGCTCCACATTTCAAACAAATCAACAGCACATTTCAAATGCTACTATCTGTCACTCAACACTGCATATCTAACAGTATCATATCAAACTACTGAAAATTACTGCATTAAAAGAATGTGCTACTATGCCAATTCTGACTTAAGAGTGATTGTTTTCTGGGTTTTCTAGGTAAAAAATACTTGGATGTAGTTTACAATTCCTTTCTCTTGCTGGGACCGTGTAACTGTCCTCCCCCCTCCCCTGAGGGAACATGGGGAATTAAACTCCCAAACTCTGGCTCTGCAGCCAGATACCTAAACCACTGAGCTATTATTGTGTGCATGTTGTGTTGTTACAGTCGTGACCAACTTGTCGTGACCCCATGTCCATGGAGTTTCCTTGGCAGGAGTTCCTACTCCAGGCGCCTACAGCACCTGGCATTCCCTGGTGTTCGCCCATCCAAGTACTAACCCAGGCTGACCCTGCTTAGCTTCCGAAATCAGGCAAGATCGGATGCGTTTAGGTCAGGGGTCTGCAACCTGCGGCTCCGGAGCCGCATGCGGCTCTTTGGAACCTTTGCCGCGGCTCCGGGAGGTAACTGTGACAGGTTCGCCGCTCCGCTCCACACTGCCCGCCCAGTGACAGGCAATAGCGATGCGGCTCCCAGTTTTTCCCCCCGTCGGAAACGGGTCCAAGTGGCTCTTTATGTCTTAAAGGTTGCAGACCCCTGGTTTAGGTGGTCTAGGCAGCTATTATATCACACATCAAATACTCTCAAGTGATATTAAGCATGTCAGTTATTTAAAAATATTGCCAAATATGAATTTTCACATTGTTTTAAAAGTAGGTCAGACCCTTGTGACTGATAAGATTATTTTTAGATATTCTGAATTAATCTGCCCCAATTTCTCTCTCGCTCTCTCTCTCTCTCTCTCTCTCTCTCTCTCTCTCTCTCTCTCTCTCACACACACACACACACACACACACACACACACACACACACATATACTCCTTCTGTAATATCAATAAAAACAAAACCAGGAAAAGTCAGTTGTAATCTATGTTTGACTGTATTTCAAAGTTGTTAATTGTAAACACTTTGTTGAAGGGGGGTGGGAAATCACACAACAAGATATCAGAGTGACACAATATAAATCCATTCAGTTGTTTTTGTTACCACACTTCACATTTGGGAACTTGGAACTTCAGCTCATGGTGTAGAAAACTCGTAAAAATTTATTGCAAGCGTGCCTTTGTGTAGAACAAAAACCATAGTCACAAAAGTTAGGTCCACACTTGAACCGAGGAGCCAGAAATACAGGTGGGAACCTTGTTGACCTGGAGGCATCCACACATGCATTTCCTAAACAAATACTTATGTATAAAATTGATCTTAAAAGGTTCGATTGGAATGGTAAAACAAAAACAGCACAGCACATGTAAAATCTACCATTGACACTTGTTTCAACACACTTCAGGAGGAAATGGAAAGCTTGCAACCAAATGGCAATCTTCTTGGTGTTGTGCGGACAGCCTGATCACACACAGGTAGCTGAACATAGCGCTCCCCCGCCCTACACAACGACAGCACTATGGCAGGGTTCTGTACAGTCCTTTCATTTGATTGGAATGTCAGTAGCTGCAATAAGGGAAACAGAACGCAATAAAACCAAAAAGAAGTGTAAAGTAAAAAACACAACATCACATAGGGTTTCTGGGTTCTTGTCACAGTGCACGGATGGGTGGTGTAGCAGCTTCATCAGAGACAGCTCGGACCAGGCTGGTCTTTTGTCTTTTGCAGAGGAAGGAAAAGTTACATCTGGGGACTACACCCTCGAGGACCCCACAGTTGTCATGGCCAGCCGAGTCTCAATCTCAGCACCCTCCAAACTCCTCAGCCAGCTCCCAGGGTGCCTCTGCAGGCATGGTTACTGGCTGATGCTGGAAAGGGGGGGGGGTCATGGGAGGAGGGAGTGCCAAACTCCACCCCCTGGTCATGCTAGCTGGGTAATTGTGGGAATTGCAATCCACAGATGCAACTCTTCCAACCTCTAGTTTGAGAAGCCTGTTGTGCCAAAATACCTCCTAATATTGTAAGCTGGGGTTTTCTTTTATTTAGCCTGGAGGCTTCAATAAACAGGTAAGCAAAATGTTTGTGTTTGTTCATTCTAAGGCAGAACAAACAGGGATTGCACACTCTCTACATGATGCTAGCATTGAAGGGAGCTCCCGTTAAACTTCCTAAGGAGTTCTTTGTTTTAGATCTAATTTTTCCCAGTCATTTAAACCAAAAGTACACACCAAGTACATTCCCATTTCTCAACCAACCTGCCTTGTCTTCTTCTAAACCCACTTTTACTTCCAGGTTTGCCTTGTAAAAACCTCTTCTATCCATGCTAGTTCGAAGGTGGTTCAAAACATTAGAGCATTAATAAACAGGTCACACTATTAGCTAACCTTCCCTAACACAGTATCTGTTGGAACTGATGGTCGACTATTGAGCCTAACAGGTAAGCTTGTCACGGTTTATGGCACCTCAAAAGCATCAGATGGGGAAGGCCCCACCTGATCCTACATCCTTATACCTCCCAATCTCTGCCTTCACAGCCAGAGACCAAAACTACCAAGCTATCATCGCAGCTGTGTCTCCACTTTGTAGTGAAGTGGGAATCTTCATTAACTATAAACTCAGATACGTTCCAATCTGCAAACACTCCTTTCAAAATTATTCTGAAAAGGAAGGGCATACGAGGCAATGCAATCCTACATTTCTAGCAGGATGGGCTTCTGGCCTCTTCCTTGATTCCCCCCTCTTGGCATTCTCCAAAAATGATGCAACTCGATGCAAGAAAAATACACTCCCCTGTGCTTCCCCAAAACTGTTACCAGATGTACCCACTCTACCATCCCTCTTTCCTGAAAGCATTCCTTGCACGTAGGATCTGACATGGTTTTCTCAATTTCTCAGATGGTTTTCTGTCCCAAAGGAACACATTTGTCATCCCTTAGCCTTCTTTCCCAGGAAATATAAGCTTGCTCTGTATTCCAGTTCAAACAGCTGTGTCTCCATCTCACACCGGTTGTCAACATACTGCCCTAACACTACACATCACTCAAGAAGCTAGACTGTTCTCCCTTTTCAAGCAGGTTAATGCATTCCCGTCAGCCCACGCATGATAGCAAATATCAACGTCTGCAATAACAGATGAATATTTAAGGGGAGTGATTTTTGTTTTACACTGAAATTGTTTAATACCTGTTACAGTTCTACTTTATAGGGTGACAAATTAGTATACCCATTTTTTTGAGATGCTAAAAAGCACCGCAAGGGGCTGACGCCACGGAAGCCTACAAAGGTCGTGCCAAAATTCCACTGAGCAGCAACAGGCATTCCAAAAGATGCCACAATATGTGTGGGGTGATATATATTTTTCTGAGATCCCTACTGTGGGGGCACTGGTTGGTCCAACAGAGGGCTCATTGGCACAATCCTTGCCAACAATATACCTGGGTCTACAAAATCCCAGTGCCCCCAGCTCAGTAAAGAAAAAAGGACTAGCACATTCATCCCAAGGATTTATATTAATGTGTGTTGGGATACTGACTTGGCACATCCCATCCTGAACATTTCTAACAACAGTAGACTTGGGCCCTCAAGATATTTGGAAACACAACTCACACCATCCCATACCAGTGCTTGGTGGCACTGATGGCACTTGTAGTTCCCCCAAAACAAAACAGAACAGAAAACAAAAACAGAAAACAAAAACAGAAAACAGACAGGCCAGCTGGCCAAAGGGGCTCCATCACTTTTACGGGGAGATTTCCTGCATTTGTTCACTCTCTGAAATGAAAATTACTTTTTTAAAAAAAAAATCAGCAATTCTTTGAAAATATAACTTCGTACGCATGCAAGCTAGGGATCTTCCTCCAGAAAGTATACAATTTAAAAGAAGACAAAAGAAAATGAACTCTCGACTGCTTTTAGCAGGGATTCCCAGGCAATAAATGCTACTGGTATGATCCAATGTACCAAGTTGGCACTCAATCAACCCACTCAGTACTGCCAGCCTAGACAAAAGGGGGGGGAGGTTAAAAGGAATACTGTATAGGTATAGTGGGTAAAATTAAGAAAAGAAAATTATGACTGATTATTAGGAATAATTTCTCGATGTTAAAACTGGTCGGGAATAATTCAAAGTGAAAAGGAAGCTTCTCACATGCATCGCCACTTTAAAACCACAGTAGATCAAACTAATGGAGCAGGTGCTAGGAGCTGCAAGAGGCATGTGTGCCATTATGCACAGGATCCCTGCCTAAAGGAGTAGCCCTTGTGTGTGAACACAGACCGAAGCAATTGGAGCCCTGTCACTCAAAGAGCCTCCCCAGAAACAGCAAGTAACTGGGGAGATAAGTAAGAAACAGGCCCGTGAGGGTGCCTGGCCTGGCCCGTGCATGCTGAAATGCCACTTCCCAAGGGGGCTGGCATTTGTCACCAGAGTATCTTTTTTAATTTAAAAAAAATGTAGCCACAGAGCAATAACAGGTGAATGAAAACAACTCATCTATACTCTTGCTTTTAGTCTAAAATATATTTGCCTTTTCTACAACAAAATCTTTATTCCCAGTAACTCTAAGCAACAACAAAAGCAAAATGCATTTTATCCATGGAGTCATGAGGGTGTTACCATTGGGACATGCAATGCAAATACTCCTTTCTTCCTCTCTTTTCCACTCTAGGGTTGCTGAAATACCTCTCATTGGCTTTTTTGCTTTAATCCAGGGGAGGGTTAAGTAGGATGCTCTCCATGTTGAGATTCTGCTTCTGCTTCTTCTCTACTGATTTCTGCCTACAACTCTCTTCAGCCCTAGGCAGTGCAGTGAATGCTGGGGGGTTATGGGAGACCTAGGCGGTTATTTCACGTCCTTCTTTGTTCAGTGACTAGTTTTGTACCATTGACAGCGTTGGGAACGATCACGTGGTTTTGTCCCTGTTTCCGTGTTCCCATGGTCATGATAACTTGTCTCATGACAAGTGTTACCTCACGGTCTTGTACCGTGACAAACACTGAATTTGTCTAGCTTCCCTTTTTCCTTTTTTAGGGGGCTTAAAAAATTCTTTTTTGATATTTCGCTTCTGAAAAGTCAAAAAACAAAAAACAAAAGACAGTTTTCTGAGAGAAACTAATGTTTTGTTGCATGACAGTCATTACTACATGGTGTCTTGTCTCGGAACAGAAAGCGGGAACAAAGAGTGACAAGGGAAAACTCTACCCCAGCACCAGGTACAGTACTGGCGAGCTTAGCACCCATTCCGGGGGGCATGGTTGAGACAAATTTCAGTAGTTACGCAATGGACATGAAGTAACTTTTTTTGTACCGCTCCTAAGTGCAACACTAACAGAGACAAAACGGATGTGAAGTAACTGCCCTCGTCCAAAAAGAGCTGGAAGTTCACGGTTGCCCATCCTTGCTTTAATTTGGCAGGTAAGCAGAAACAACTGTTGAGCTTAGTTGAGGTTGTGGAAAGAACAGTTGTGTTTACTGACTGCCTCACCACTAACAAGACACAGGGCTGGCTCATGGAGATCCCATAAGACCACTCAGCCCTGGATGCAAAATTAATTAGCTGCAGCAGTGGAAAGTGCATTAAGAAAATCATGCGAGAAGCCGAGAGTTGGGAACTCTTAACAATAGTGCTAACATGGCTGCAGCTCCAGTCCCTGTCCTCTCAAGAAAGAAACTTCCAGAACACGGCCAAAAAACTCACAACAGCTATCAAGCGCCACCGCCAATAAAGCTCAGTTCTGAATGCAGAGGGACAGGGCAGAGCTACTAGAATTCAGCCAGTCCTGTTGAAACCAAAGTGGGTTCCAGCCAATTTTGCAACCTGATCCTTTTCCTGCGTGGAATGCTGGGAGTCCAGCTCTGCACAAAGAATGACCCGGCAGCTGGATGTTCAACTAAAACAAAATCAATGTATCTCGAAGGCTTTCTCAACTAGGATCTGATCCCTGTTGTGAGTTTTTCGGGCTATTTGGCCTTGTTCTGGACGTTTTTCTTTCTGACGTTTTGCTAGACTCTGTGGCCGGCATCTTCAGAGAAATCCATTCACAAGCAGACAAATGCCTCTGTCATTGTCATAGCAGAAAGTAGAAGCGGAGGGGAGGTCACACTTCTTCAAGCGCTTCTACAGCAGCTTTGTATGTTTTCCCTCCTGCTTTGTTTTTCCAGGAGAGTTGTATTGCTCTCCTGTTTCTTGGATGGGGCAAGGGGCTTTGGCGTGGCCCAGCAATGCTTTCAATCGGCCTTCTGCAACCTAGCAGCCCTCTACATTTGCTAGAATACAGCTTCCATTGGCCCCAATCCATGTTGCCATTAGCCATACTGTCCAGCCTGAGGTGGGGCGGGGGTGCGTCTTGCTGATTCTGTCAATGAGAAGGCAGAAGGCAGAGGGAACCTGTTGTACCTGAACTTGACAACTAAAATCTGAAGTTGAGTCATGGCAACTGGACTTCTTTTTCTTGAGAGATAGAAATGTTTTGTTGCTCATCCAAACAGCTTCATCAGTCTGAATAAAGCTTAGTGTGAGTCCTCCATCTTATAATCCACTTTGACCTCTTGTCACCCTGGTCTGAAATAGGTTCATAAGATGAAAAGTGGCCTGAATAGGCTTGCTAGGTAGACAACAGTATCCATAGCCTTAAGGTGAACAATGGCCTAATGAAACCTATAAAGTATGGGTCGTTAGCTATGGCTTTGGTGGGGAAGGCTTTAGGGTTTGTCTGTGTATTGTTGAAATCACAGCCTGATAAGTAGCAGAAATACTGTGCCTGAGGGCCCCACCTCTGTGGAGAAACTGTCACACCCTTCAAAATCCATCATTATGCCAACATTAACATCTGAAATACGGCTATCCTGCTATTTTGTGCTGACACTGCATTTCACCTTTCTCTTTCTGCCCACCCTGATTCTGAGACATACCTAGGAACAGGAAGACCTAGGAACTACTTCAAACATACCACCAATAGTCTGTTATAACCTGAAGACATGGAGTTCTGTCTGGAAGCTCTATTTGAATAAACACACTAGGCTAACAATACGGCACCTTGCCCCTTAACTCTGAAAGACTTCTCCCCACATTTAGGCAATAGGTCCTCCTCTAGCAATGGCTTGGACTTCCTTGTAGGCCACAGGTTATGTCTCGATAAAGAGTGTTGTCAGCTCCTCTCTCTGTGCTTAATCCATTAGAATATTCTTCTTGGGCAACCACTCAGCGAACACTGAAGGACTTATGGAACTGATGCCATGGATGAAGTGCTTATCTTCACCATTTTCCATTTTCTTTTTGCAAGAAACAGACACTGCTTTTCTATTTGGAGCCCAGGTTGACAATGTTTTATCTTAGTGATTAGTAGAGGAAGAAAACAAATCATTTCTTCTCAATTGTCCTGTTCATCCTGATCCTTTTCCATCACTCCAGCCCACACAGCTTGGGTGGTATGGTGGCAGATAAGAGATGGGCATGAAGCACTTTGTGCCCATGTCTAGCGGGGGTAAGACCCACATATCAGAAGGTACCAGGCTGAGGAAGGCTAATTTAAGGCGTCCATGAAACTGGAGCCAATAGACTATGGTTCATTCTCTCTGTTGCAAAAAAAAAAATGCCAAGGAACTGAAATGCCATGCAGTTCACGCCACTTACACGCTCATGTCCTGTTTGGGAGGTTCCCATCAGTTGGCTGGCCACTTTCTGTTTTGTTGGCTACTGCATGCATCTAGAGAATAGTATGTGCGACTAGACAAGCCTAGTTGAGCATAGCTCTCCATATGTTTTTAATGTTAGAAAAAGCTTATGAGATGCCAATATGAGTGACAACATGTCATGGCTGATCAGCACCTTTCCCTGTGATGAGACCAATGATCAAGGCATCTTTCTCCTGCATTATCATCAACTGGTTGCAGAGCAAACCACAAGGGCTGTTGGCATCGGATGTCATGGTCCTGAGAAAGAAGAGAATGCCTGATGTAAAACAAGTGTCAGAAAAGCCAGGGAACCACTCAGCTCTCATTAGAATGCCAAAAGAAACAACTTGACTAGCAAGGTGTAAGCAGGACTGTCTACACTAGTACAACATTGCACAAACCAACTACAGTATAATTATTACACAATTCAAATGCAGATTCACAGTGAGTGACGTCATGCAGTTAAATTTCAAGAGATGCCTCCATCTAATCATTTCTTTTGCCTCGAAAATAAGGGATATTAAAAAAAAGGGATTCGTTTGTTATGTGCTTTCAAGTTGCCTCTGACTTATGGTGACCTAATGAATGAGCAATCTCCAGCATGTGCTGTCCAAAACTACCCTGCTCAGCTCTTGCAAACTCATGCCTAAGGCTTTCTTTAGGGAGTCAGTCCATCTCGTATTTGGTCTTCCTCTTTTCCTGCTGCCTACTCTCTTTCTCAGCACTCCTGCCTTCTCAAGATGTGCCCAAAGTAGGGCAGCCCTCACTTTCAACATTTTTGCTTCCAGAAAAGGTCCAGGCTTCATTTGATCTAGGATTCACTTGTTTGCCTTTCTGGCCATTCAGGCTGTCCACAAAGCTGTTCTTCAATACCGCATTTCAATTTTTTCCCCTTTCAGCTTTCTTAACGGTCCACTTTCACACCTATACATGATGGTCAAAAGTATAAGTGTGTGAATGATCTTGCTTTTGGTCTCCAGTAACGCATACTTGCATTTGATGATGGAGAGACAGAATGGTTTCCTACAGGCAAAGGTGTCAGACAAAGGTGCATTATCCCTTAACCCTTCAGTCTGTATGCCAAACATGTCGTGCAGAAAGCTGAACCAGATTCAGGTGAAGGAGGAGTGAAAATTGGTGGAAGAAACACCAATAATTTAAGACATGCAGAGGACGCCATCCTACTGGTAGAAAGCATCAACGACTTGAAACAACTTGTAACAAAAGGAAAAGAAATGCCAAAGCAGAACATTAAGACAAAAATTGTGACTACAGAAGAACTACACAACTTTAATGCTAATAAAGAAGATGTTGAAATAGCTAGGAATTTTGTATATACCTTGGTTCAATCACCAATCCAAATGGGGACTGCAGCCAATGAATTAGAAACAGATTGAGACTAGGAATGGCAGCAATGAAGGAATTAGAAAATATCATCCGATATAAGGGAATCACTACTGCACTTTAAAAAGCATTCTTCTAAAAAGAGCCCAGTGATTGGAAGGCATTGTAAATATACAAACAATGAAATTGCGCAGCTATCTAATCATTATTTGGTACTGAAATATGCACTGATCTGTGCAAGCACAGGAATAAACCAGAAAAGGTCTCATTAGCTGCCCAGTCAGTTAGAAAAACACATCCTTCAATGGTAACATTAAATAATCAAAATTACTCAAGATGCTGATCTTTTCAGTCACTGTACTGAACCCTGGAGGTCTGGAAATATCTGGCGGTATTGGTTGACCATACACAGAAGAGAAATGATGATACCCCCAAATTCAATGTGTCTAATTCTTCTTTTGAATTGCAAGTAGAATTAAGATGTCTAAGAAGTCCTGTCTTAACAAAAAGAGAGCAATAATAGTCACTAAAAAGGGAGAGGGAGACGGAGACGGAGACTGAAAGAAAGAAAGAAAGAAAGAAAGAAAGAAAGAAAGAAAGAAAGAAAGAAAGAAAGAAAGAAAGAAAGAAAGAAAGAAAGAAAGAAAGAAAGAAAGAAAGAAATTTCTGTTATAAATGTCTGATTGTCAAGGATGTAAATAGGCTAAAATAAAAGGCAAGAGAAGTCAATGTTCTAATGAACATTTATAGTAGTTTTCTAAAAGGGTGAGAACTACAGTGCAATAATTATTTTATACAGACAGTATCAGTGGGCAATATTGAAAGCTACAGTATTTCATTTTGTAGTGCATGTGAAGGTGTTTTTCCTACAATGGGTTATTTCTGTCAGTCTTTAGGCAACATTAGCAAGACACATTGAACTGACTCTCACGACCAGCTAAGAGGTGATGGACACCAAACCTTCCACCTCTTTTTGTTGTACCTTGCAAACATTACTGGGAATGGTAGTGCAACACAACCAGAGGACACAAGAGGAGGACGGCTGATCTAGGCAAATAATGGACCGGTTGATCATAGCAAGAGAAACATTAAAGAAGCTCTAACCTCATTACATAAAAGTAGCATACCTAGGGAAGAACAGCCATAACTCTGTTCAGATAATAAAAAATTAAGTGATGAAATGTTGGGAAGAAGATGGAACAGATGATCTAACGTTCAACTGGTTGTATAATCCTGACTGTGGTATGCACTCCCCTGTGATTGCACTGCTGTATTAGGTACAGACCACACATATAAGTTAAAAATATGACTTCCTGGGTTCAGCTGGGCTTATGGCAGACAGGACTCACCAATAACTTGTTCCAAGGGTCTCCATAATTGTAAGATATTCTTACAGGGTGATGGGTAACAAAGCAACAATGTTATTTTGAAATGTAACTACCAAGGTTGTTAAAATTTGGTACACTGAGTAGCAATTCATCTTACCTCAAGGTGTTAATGGGGGAGGGGTCACTTGAATTTTTACTTTGGCAGTACCAAATTAACTCGTAGTGCCACTTTCTTTAAAAAGTAACATTAATAAGTAATGAGCAATGGATTAGGGGCGCCTGTACCCAAAGTAATGTTAATGGGTTCCTTTGATTAATATCATTTAGAGGATCTGTGCCTGAGCGTTCATGTGCAGGATTCCAGCCAAAATCTCTAAGAGGGCTCTTTGTTGGCTTTGTTTGTTACAACAGGCAGAACAAGCTGGAGTTTAAAAACAGATTAATCAAACCCCTGACGCAAAACCAAGACAGCCCAAATGGATTTTCTCTCCATTACCATAAAAATGTAGGGCTCATGTTAATACTGCACCAACAATCCACAGTTACAGTTCACCTGTATGGGTGAATAATAAAATGGCTATTTCATGGAAGGATGCACTCAAAACAGGACCACTAAAGCAGCATTATATGAAATAAGAACCATAGTTAATGTGTGTGATTTTACCATTCAAAACAAAAAGTGGGTGCCATACCTGGTAAGGAAAACTTGATACTAAGAAAGTAAGATGTGGAAATCAGTGACTATTCACTCTCTGTTTATTTTATTAGAGGTTACCTGTCCCAGGTCTATGAGCAGAACTATCAGTACAGGGGTCGCCCAAGCCAATACTTGGACTTCATAAAGCAATATTGATAGCCTCTTATGTTCCAGCGATTTGCCTCCATGGAAGCTAAGGAAGAGAGAGAGCAGTGACACAAGACAGTGAGTGATCTGGACTCCATCCCCTCCCTCACACCACCATCTTTAGCCAGGATGAAAAGGCAAATACAGTGGTACCTCTAATTACGAGTGGCTCAACGTACGAGCAATTCGACTTGAGTGGGAAACCGTTGGCGTTAACTGCTGCCTTACAAATTTTAGATGCGGTTTGCTCTACTTACAAGTTTTTTTACAATTTTTTTAAAAAATATATATATATTATATTTTTTCAAACAATGTTGGCTGAGGGTGAGGCATGCTCAGTGTGCCTGTCTGCCTTTAAAGTGCACTGAACTGTTCTGTATCGTGTTCAAAAAAATATGTGTTGTTGGAAATGGTTAGTCATGAAAAGTAGTGCTGCTGTGCAGTGTGCATGCGTTTAAAGTGCACTTTATAAAGAGTTTTACACACAAAAAACCAGTGTCTGTGCCTTTTCCCAAGCCTCCAGCATGAATCAGAGTAATACCTCGTAAGACGAATATAAAGGGGAAGGAAAAATTAGTCTTATGAGTTTTTCCTATCCCTGGAAATTACATTTGTCTTATGCGGTTTTGTCTTAAGGGGCATTCGTCTTACGAGGTACCATTGATCCTTGTCCAGCCTGGGCAGTTTGCAAGGGAACAGCCCCTGGCTAGGTGAGGATCACAGGGTCCCTGCTTTGCCCACCAAACTGGTGGGCAAAACAGGGTCCCATTGATCTTTGCCCAGCCCATGTGTCTTGGAAGGGAAGCATGGGAGTCCATCTGCCACTGACGCTTGCCTTGCAACCCTCTAGGCCTGATAGACGATCCATGGGTCCATGCTCTGCTCGGTTCCCTCCAATCCCAGGGACGGGTGCATGTTTGGGTAGCCCAGGGGGTGGGTTGGAAGAGAGGCAACTCTTCCAACCCACCTGGGCCGTGTGAACATGCACCCATCCCGTCCTCCTCCTCTTCACCACACTCTCGGTGCCTGAGTGAAGAGGAGGAGGGCTGGATCCTTTTAAATTTCCAACTTGCTGATGCAGCAGAAAATTGAAAAAAATCCAGCCCTCCACCAATCTCCTTCTCAGCAAGGCAAGTGTCAGTGGTCGTTGGAGGCTTGCCTGGCAGAGAAGGAGATCGGTGGAGGGCTGCCCCCTCAATCAAGGGCAGCCGAAGGTTGCTTTCCGCACCCCTCCCGCAGAGCTGATTTTGACAGATCCGACCTGTCAAAGTCAGCTGTCTGGTGGGGCTGCAGAAAGCAGCCTTCAGCTGCCCTTGATTGAGGAGGGTTGGGACAGCCCTTGGTTTTCAATGTACTCCTATGGAAAACAGTGCCTTGTAAGACGAATTTTTCGTAATATGAATTGACCCATAGAACGAATTACATTTATCTTATGAGGTACCACTGTAATCCATTTCCAATGCATTCGTATGGGAAACCGCTACTCTACTTATGAATTGTTCTACTTACGAGCATGCATTCAGAATGGATTAAACTTGTAAGTAGAGGTACCACTGTACACGTATCTGTTGGGAGCATATAAACTGAGCCTCTATCCCTAACATGCATATTTGTAGCAAACACGCATATACACGCACACACACACACACATATATAGGATGCCAATAAGCCTTGAGTACAGGGATAGGGAATCAAAATCATGACTAGGGCAGCGCCCAAGATAAATGAGGAGGAGCCCAAGGGCAGATTGGGTGGGAGGTGAAGGCATATGCCTTGGGTGCCAAATTGTTCCTTAGAGATGTGTGGGCTCCGTAGACATTGTTGGACTACATTTCCCATTGTCTCTTGCTATGGATATCTTGGCTTGGGCTGCTGGGAATCATATTCTAAAAACATGAACCTTTCACACGATAATGTGTTAAGTATTGAAGGGGGGAACTCAAACACCACTGAGAAAAGTCCTGCCTCTATTTTGTTTCATTCCAGACACAAAGGAGGAAAATTCCAGGAACAGTATACCTCTGTGTCAACCCCTGACAGCCTTAATCCCACAGGGAACCATCCAGGAGCCAATCCCTGAGGGAAAAATAGGGCCTGGTTAAACGTTAACCCAAGGAAGGCATGTTTTTCACTCATTGGCTGTTTGCCACAGGTGGTTTCTACAGGGCTTGCCTTTGCTGCTGAAGTTACTGGAAATATTACCTCCTTCTATGGAACTTTTATCTTGGCACAAGCTTCACACTATGCAGGGCTGGGGAGCAGAATGGGGAAAGACTGGATTTGTCCACCTGTTCCCCAGTCCTGAGTTTTCCCAGGACAGAACTCGGGTGAGATACAAAGCCTCACTCAACAAAAGGAAGAAAAGTGGCTAGGACACCTTTTGTGACTATAGTTATAGATGTCTGTGAAGATTCTCAGCCATCCAGGTGAGTTTATCTAGAAGTTGAGTCATGGCAACCGGACTTCTTTTCTTGAGAGATTGAAATGTTTTGCTGCTCATCCAAGCAGCTTCATCAATCTGAATACAGTCTCTCAATGGAGGTGGGAGACTCAGACACGTTCTGTCTGCTACCTATCAAGCAGCCCTTTCATCAATTCTCAGACAAATCAGAAGCACTTCACACCTACAGCAGCAATGCCATAGTTAACGACCCATACTCAATGGGTGTTGGGAAAGGTTGCATAGGTGGGACTTTCACGCACCCTAGGCCATTATCCACCTAACAAGCCTATTCAGATCATAGTCCACCTATGAACCTATTCAGGCTATTGTCCAACTGATGAGCCTATTCAGACCAGGGTGATGTGAAATCAAGGTGAACTATAAAATGGAGGACTTTCCACTAACTTCCTCAGACTGATGAAGCTGCTTGGATGAGCAGTAACACATTTCAAGCTCTCAAGAAAAGAAGTCCAGTTGCCATGACTCAACTTGCAGATACAGTTATAGATGTGATGGTCTGTTAGAGAAAATTGGGTCAGAGGGAAAAAATAAACTACCTTAACATCCAATCAAAAATGCTGAGGCAGATACCTCCTAAATGGAGCATTAAATAGATATGGATAACCTACTGTGAGCTACACTGGTGGCAAAATTTGGTGACTTCCACCAAAGTCCCCCCAGGGATGCTACCAAAACTGAGCAGCAACTGTTACAACTCTGTGATGCAGGAGGGTGCCAGAGGGCCCTTCTGCACCACAGATGAGGAGAGCAGAGTGTCTCCTTATTGGAAAAGATGGGGAAGGGAAACAGCTTTGAGGAGGGTACTGGCTTTTTAGGGAGATGTGGACCGAGTACTAGCGCAAAGGCAGAAAGGGTGCAGAAATAGCCTGCGGACACATGAAGCCAGCTCACTACAGCACTAGTGTCAATAGGCACACAACAGTCCAGGGAGGCATCAGGAAGTTCACAGCAGTGTTTCCTCCGAGGAGGTCTTAGAATTCTGTACCCCTTTGGAGAGGACATGTTGGTACTTGGAACAGTCCACATGGCTACACAGGCATAGAAGCTGGATCTCAATGTGGCCGTGTTTGCAAAGGGACACAAATTGCATATTCCCACTGCACACATTTTTTTTTCATGTCACGGAGATTGCAGCTGCTGGCCATGTGCTATTCTGCACTCTTTTGTGCTATTCTGAAAAGGATGTGTGGCTTGGCAGTTTTTAGAGTGCCTCAGAGATGGTTAATAAAATATCAGGATGTGAATTTTTATGGTCTAGTGATTGCATTTTGTTTGCATGTCGTCCATACGGCTGCAAACTGTTCATTGCAGCAGAGTAGAAAGATGCCCAAAATAAGAGGGCCTTAAGGAAAATAATGCCTCAGTGGACAGCTAGGAAAGTCAGCTGTGGTCTACCAAAAGTCAACGTGCAATACATTCATAAATTGTCATCAGCTGCTGCTGCCTTTTCTACAACACTTTTACCGATCTTGCCTCTTAGAACTGCATAGCTTGAAGGTAACCTATGGATCACGGAGTGCTATACTCCAGTTTCTCCTCTCTAGCACAATCCTGCTACTGGGCATCTCAATGGACAGATACCAAGAATGGCAGGGAAGCCTTGGAGGACAACGCTCTGAATGCTGCACAGCCTGTCCTGACCTGAGTAAGTTTCCCTAACTAGCTTACTGCCTTGAGAGATAGTGGAGGATGCTGCCCTGCCAGCAGCATCCAAAGGATATTCATCTGTCCAGCCTGGTCACCTTTTGCATGTGGAAGCTTGTCTTTGATCTCAAGCCTTGGGACCCCTTTCCGTTACCTCACACAACATAATTACTTGGGTCAATTCTGGCTCTTCTGGAATTGGTTACAGCGAGAGAAAGCTGACAGCCGTACAAGGACAACTTTTCATCAGAAACACAATTCAAATAGGGAGGAATGATGTTGTGTGTGATACATTTCAATCCTAAAGTACAGGCATCTTTTCATATTTCTTCAGCAACTCTAGAAATGCAAAGTCTTTCGCAAGATTCTCTCTCAAGTAAATGGAAACAACGTGGTTCGAAATACACTTACAAAAATACTGTAAGAGATATATTTACAGCATATCTACATTACACAATTATAGCACTTTGATGCTGGTTTTAAATGCCATGATTCCACCCTACAGAACCCTGATATTTTTAGTTTGTTGAAGAACATAACATTATGTGCCCTGGTTCAGATGAGGGCGCTTGAGTGGCCTAGCAGAGAATTATAGGTCCCATATCAAGTCAGATATTCCAGAATTCCATAGGATGAGGTCATGACAATCAAAGTGCTATAGCAATGCAGCATAAATAAACAATATGTTTTTGTGGCCAGTTTCCATGGCCACAATCTTTTTGACTTCTATAAATGCTCTCATTTCAGGAGGCTACTACCTTTGCCGGGCCTTATAAATATATACCAATTGATCTGGCTCTAATTAATTGGATGGTATACTTCTCTTGTGACATGCCACCACGTTAACAGCAAAGGTAAATTAAATAACATGCTTGATAAAACAGACCCTTCCTTTTTTCTGCTCCTGATATGTGTAGTTAAGATGGAACAGTATATGCCCTTTTCTGCAGAACAAAAAGTAATGGTCCTTGCATCCCAAGTGTACTACTGATCCAAAACCTGTTTCCTTTGGTGAATGAGTCACTCCTGGAAATTTTGTGCAAACATTACACTGAAAATCCGCACTAAATTAGTCTGGAGTTTGGAAAGGAGGGAAGGGGGAAGGAAATGGGTGTAGTTATAAACCACATTACTGTCTCAGTCCAAAGAATCTCTCACACAAAAAGGCACCGTGTGCTACCAGTATGCATCTATATGAAAAGAAAACAGAGAGATTGGATGGATGTTTGCATCTGTGGTAAGTGAGACCAATGGGGAAATCCCACTATTGCTTCTAAAAAACCCAAGCTGTGGGATTCCTGTGTTGGCTTGCATGCAGTGGCATTCTGCAGTGCAAAGAAGAACGCCGCTAAACCTGCTTTCTGTGTTGTGGGGATACCTGCACAGATTTGCAAGCAAAACCCCACCATCCTTGAAGGATTATGCAACTCTCAGGAGAAGCACAAAGGCCAACTGAAGTTTAAGGAGAAATTAATGCCAATTCAGACAATATCCTGCAGTTCTCCCGTTCTGTCATGAGAGCTAATGTTTGGAAATGGCTCTCATTCAGTCAGAGCCCTTCTGCTTTGATCATTACTGAAGTCAGCTTCGAAGCCTGCCTTGACTTCAGAGGTGGAAAAAAACAAGCCCTTCCCATCTCCCACCATCCACTGATACAAAAAATTGCTTCTATACCCCCTAAATCATATCTCCTCATTCAATCCAAAAACATAGCAAGAAAATAAAATCTTCATCCATTCATTAAGTCTCCATTACTGTTACCTAATGATAGGCTTGCAAAATATATACTTTTTTTTCAATATTCCTTTTCTAGCAACCTCTACACGAAACCCCTCCCCCCGTTCCCCATCCTGGAGGATTCTTAGCCACACCACACAGTGCATCTGTTGACCCCGTGGCACCATGAGTGGATCACATCGTTTACAAAGGAAAATGTTCCACGGCCCGGCTCGGTTTGAATGGCCGAGGCAGCTTAGTGTGAGAAGAGGGGAAGGCAGAGAAAGAAGGCGGTCATGTGACAACTAACACACCCTGTTGACAAATAGTATTAAGAAGGAGTGACTAACGTAAATTCACTTCTGAGACAAGAGTGCTGAGGGGGCACAGTCACATGTGTAGCTTCTCAGGGAGGCTCACCTGGGAGCCCAACCTGGCCTTTCCAAAGCCCCCAGACATTCAAAATGGCTTCCCTGGTCATTCTGTCACATGGAGAACCGGCGTGACGGGAAAGACTCGCAATTTTGGCAGTCCCAAATCGCCTCCTCCTCCTCCTTTCCTATTTCCGTTCCTGACCACAACAACCAGCAGTGGGCCGTCATTGACAAGGCGAGGCCTCCTCCAAGCCCAGCAGCTCCTTTACCAGTCTCTCACCAAACTGCACGCGGCTGTATTTCTTCACGTGATAGGCGTCAGACATCTTATACAAGATGTAGGCGTTGTTGATGGCAATGCTGATGGCAAACCAGAACACTTGTTGCCAGGTCTTGTTCGGTTTATGAGAAATGAAATACCTATAAAGCACAAAGAGACACAAGGGGAAGGGGTTTGGGGGTGGTGGTGGTGGGGAGAGAAATGAAAAAGAGGGTCTGAGCTTTAAAAGCCACTGAATCTCCGCTCAAGGCAGAATTGTAATAAACCAAAACCTGTGCTTACATCTTATATCAAAGGAAGCTGACACAAAATTATATATTGTGTACACACACACACACACACACACACACACACACACACACACACACACACACACACACATATTAAAGACTTGTATATCATCTAAGTAAGAATATAATGTATTGCATTTGTGACGAAAAGGGCCACAAGCCTCTTTGTTGACCTTAACAATGGATAATGATAACTCGTGCAAATATAGTGACAAACTCTGCACAACCTTGTTGCATGACTTCTGCTAAGATCTGCATGTTTCAGAATCTGTCAAGATTCACATTTATTTATTTATTTGCTTCATTTTTATACCACCCATCTTCCAATCTGGAAGTCTGGGCGGTTTACAAGATAAAAAAACTGCAATGCGGTACAAAAAATAGGGAAAACCCTAGCAAGATGGAACAACAGGCAGGAAACAGAAAAAGAAGAAAATAATAATGATAATTTTAAAAAAATTAGATTAGATTAAATTAAATTAAAGGTCGCCATATGCCTCCATGAAGAGCATGGTTTTCAAAGCCTTTCTGAAGGCGGGCAGGGACTCTGCAAGGTGCAGCTCACTCGGGAGATGATTCCATAGCGAGGGGCCCACAATAGAGAAGGTCGAGATGACAAACTCAGCCAGCTACAGTGCTAACTATTTTGTGGGGGTGCAGGGGTAGAGTTTCCAATGCCTGGGAAAGATTTGCATAATGGATTTCAATGGCTCCTGGAGGTTATGGTCTCAAGAAAGGAATCCTCATGAGTGCCAGTTTGCTCTCTCTCTCTCTCAGAAGGCTCAGCCTCCAGCTCCACCTCCAGCCTCCTTCTCTGCCCCACTCCCCAGCCTGCAACACACTCCGCTCCCAGAGGTCAATTGGATGTTCTTTGCCTCCGTGCTGTCTGTCACCACTTGTCTACTCCTCTTCTCAGCAAAATCTTTCTGGAAGATACATTGCCCTTTCTTCTGTTTTCAAAGAAATCGACATAGACAACGTAGCCAAAACGAAAAAGAAAAAAGGCTGGGCAGATCTTTTCCTACGACCTTTTAAACAAAGTCCCTGAGAACAGTTGTGCAGGCCTTCGTGATTTCGAGGACCGACTACTGCAACGCACTCTACGTGGGGTTGCCCTTGACCCTTGTCCGGAGACTCCAACGGGTTCAGAATGCGGCGGCCAGACTTGGTGGTGGGTGCTCACAAATATGACCACATCATCCCAGTTCTGGCCCGTCTGCACTGGTTGCCCATTGCCCTCTGGATAAGGTTCAAGGTCTTGGTTTTGGTTTTCAAAACCCTCCACGGCTTGGGACCTGAATACCTGGCGGAGCGTATCTCTCAAAGATCATCCGAGGCTGGGCCCACTCGATTGTCGCGGGCGGGCTCACTCAGGGTGGCCACTCCCAGGGAGGCGTGGAAGTAGGTAACGCGCAACTGCGCTTTCTCTGTGGTTGGCCCTTCATTATGGAACCATCTACCGAGTGAACTGCGCCTTGCACAGTCCCTGCCCGCCTTGAAAAAGACTTTAAAAACTATGCTTTTTAAGGAGGCATATGGTGACCTTATTTCTACTTAATTTTTTTTTTTTTTTCTTTTTTTCTTGTGTGTTTTTCTTTTTCAAAGGATCGGATTTTTTTCTTGTGTGCAGTGAAGTGTGTGTCTACGCTGCATCTTGCTGAGGGTTTCCCCTCTTTTTGATTATATTGTTTGAGAGAGGAGTTTAGCATTGAAAATCCCTCCCTCAACAGAGTTGGTGGGCTCCGGCATAGTCTATCTGCTACTTATCAGGCTGGATGCAAATCAAGGAGCCTTCACCACCAGGTCACAGCTCATTCATGGGTTTTTAGGCCATTGTTTTTAAGGCCATCTAATGTCTCCCTAACGAGCCTATTCAGGCTTTGTTCATCTTATGAGCCATTCAGACCAGGGGACAAGAGGTCAAGCTGACTATAAGAAGGTCTCTTATAACTGGAAGATGTTTGTGAACAGCGAAACGTATAGAAGTGTAGCCAACAAAGTGTGATATAGAAGTGTAACAAATAAATAAATAATAATAAATAAATAAAGTTTTTTCACAAGTCTGCTGGCCGGGATCCTGGTTCTCAGCATAGTATGGTGAAACTAGCATAAGTCAACTGAATCAGTGGAATTTATGGAATAGCTCACTCACCAAATAAATGTCCATTACTTTAATGGAGCTACTCCATTTGTGACGTAACTACACTAAGTAACAGGAGTTCTGCCACCGTTATGACAAAAAAATGATGTTACTGAACTCTGCCCCTATTCCCAAAATTGCATCTGACTAGAAACAGCTACCATGCTAGTCCTTTGGGTAGAAATGGTAGACAAAGGGACTTTCAGATGTAGTGGAACTTTAATTCCCACCATCCCTCACCTTTGGCTATGCTGATTAGGGATGATGGGAGTAGACAGCCTAACAATATTTGGAGAGCCACATCTACACCAAACAAATGCAGCTGGTTTCTTTGGATAAGCTACAGCAGGCAAGGGAGCCATATGGCTTTTTGGATGTGAGATTATAAATTTCACAATCCCTCACCACTAACTATGGTGGCCGATGGGAGTCGTAGTCCAATCACCTATGCAGGGCCCCTCATTTCCCACTCCTGGACTGGAATATAAGGAGGTGCTAGACCGAAAAGTGAAGTCGAAAGGCTGTGTAGAGAAGACAATAAATAAAATCACTGCCTCTAAAAATGTGATAGTGCCAGGATGGACTGACATAGCCTGCTTGCTAACATTGTGCAGTGCCAACACTCTAGGTTGGTTGCCAATAAACCTTACAAGGCAGCCAACTCTACTAGAAGCTGCTTTCTGGCATCTCCTTGGTTTAATGCTCTCCCCCTACTGCCAGGAAACCAGTGTGTGAATTGTGGCCAGGCTGCCTTCCTCTTCCTGGAATTTCCAGCTTCAATAAATGCTGATCCCCTTGTTGCCAGGCAGAGAGAAGGGGGGCTGTCTGTCCAGCTCTGGGACCAGGAGAATGAACACTGTGCCCAGCTCTCACTTAAGGCCCTGGATCTGGCCTTGAGAAAGACGGATGGGTCCAAGCAGTGAGAAACGGTTCCAGGCACTCTTTGCTCGGGCATAAAGGGCTGTGTTTTGGAGTTGTTGCTGTTTTTTTTTTTTTTTGTAAAAAGGGGGCAGGTCAACAGTTTTGTTTTTTTGTTTTTTTTCATTCCCTTTGTGTAGTCCTTTCTTCCGGTGACAACAGGGATGGACTGTTCCCCTGCCTGAATGCCATGGCTAAGATCCTATTAAGAGAAACAGTTTACAGAAGGGCATGGGTACAGCACCCCCACCCCACACCCAGTCTTTTGTATGTTCAATTTCACAACCAGTTTGTGAAAGGTGAACTTGCTGGAGGATAAGGGAAGCCACAATTCCCCTTACCCTATCCTACAAGTGAACAGGATTCTGCCTGCTGGGCCTGACGCCCAAAAGGAGACCCTTTAATGCAACACACCTACTTATTGCCTTTAACAATAGGGTAAGGGCTCAAGCTGGACATGTGATGGGCAGTTCATATTCCCCCCACATACTGTAATGTTGCCAAAAAGTGCCTCCCTGCCCCCCAGCCTAGTCCAAACCTTTGGGGGAGAGATACCTCTGGGACAAATGTAGGGTGGTATTTTTAGTAAAATTGCAGTTATTGAATAGAATGGTCTCTCTCTCTCTCTCTCTCTCTCTCTCTCTCTCTCTCTCACACACACACACACACACACACACACACACACACACACACACACACACACACACAGAGAGAGAGAGAGAGAGAGAGAGAGAGAGAGACAGACAGACAGACAGACAGACAGACAGACAGACAGACAGACAGACAGACAGACACTTGGCCCCACGGCTGATGTGATCAACATCAGATCCCCCTGCAACTGTTTTGCAATGAAATTTTAGAATGCTTAGAAAAACAACATACAATCGCCCCCACCCACCCCTATCTTTATTCAGTCTTGACTATCTTATCCCCTGTGGGAATTTATAAGCCATACTTCTAAACAAGTAGGCTTAAAAACTCGAGCCACGAGTTGATGGTTTTATTGTATAAATTGTTTGAATGTGTTAATTGTTGTAAACCACCCAGAGTGACCTCGCTGCCAGCTGGGCAGTATAAAAATCCAATAAATAAATAAATAAATAAATAAATAAATAAATAAATAAATAAATAAATAAATAAAATAAAAAGCAAAGTGTTCTGCTTATATACCGCCCCATACCACTACAAGTAGTCTCTGGGCGGTTTACAATTTTAATTACAGTGTGCAGGCTACACATTGCCCCCCCAGCAAGCTGGGTACTCATTTTACCGACCTCGGAAGGATGGAAGGCTGAGTGAACCTTGAGCCTGCTACCAGGGATTGAACCCAGGTCGTGAGCACAGTTTTACCTGCAGTACAGGCATTTAACCACTGCACCACGAGGCTCCTTATAAGCACATAAGGGTTTTTTTTTTCCACATGAGAAATGTTCCAGCACATGGCTCTCTTTTGAAGTGAAGAGGAACCTGCTTGGGAAAGACTGAACTGCGTATTATTTGACCTCCAGCTTGCAGCTGCATAAGCTAGAGACTACTCCATTTGGAGCAAGGCTCCATTCCGCCTGCACAAGGCAGGAGTGAATCACCCCTTGTGCATATGGTAAAGGAGAGGCCTTGCACACACTACAGAGAGTGCCCAAGCAAGGATCACAGGGGGAAGGGGGAAGACAGGATGTTGGCCTCCAGGGTTCACCTCTGACCTAGGCCACTGCTTACTTACTTGCTGTATTTGTCATCATATTTGCAAATATAACTAAGATGAGCAGCAAAAGCTTCTACGGCCAAGGGACAGGGGATTTCTCCGCTCTTCCTCTTAATTATCACACCTGTTTCAACAGAAATGCAACAGAAATACAATTTGTTATCACTTGCAGGTAGCCATTGTGACACTGATGGCAACACATTAACATTGGTTAACTGACTGGGTGGCATGCTACCATGCTACCATCTTTCTTACATCTGTTTTGCATAAAGAGATTACAGGAAACTTTTCAGGTAGCTGACAAAGAAAGAGGAAGCTATGAAGATGGTTTTCAAGCATTTAGAAACCTATCAGAAAGCAAAGAAGACCAGAAAAGTTTATACTGTAGGGAGGTAGATTTAGATTTAGTGGGCTTGTCAATAAGCAACCCACCCCACTGATATTTTATCCCAGGGTCAAACTAGACAATAGAGACCACATGTTGTCAGAAGTGGGCTGGAGGATGGTTGCTTTTCATAGCCCATACTTGGTGATTAGTCACTGGAAATTAACCACAGGTTCAGTTTGCAAATCTGGTTTCCCAGGTTTCTGAGGATATCCCAGTTTGCAGGAGGCAAACCTCTTGCCCTCTTCACCAGGAGAGGGATGTCAGTAGATGACTGCCTGGCCTGCACAGAGCAGACTGTCCATCCCTGCCACAGGCAGTCAAGGAAATGTCTAGATCACCGGCCTCAGATTAAACCAGACAAAGAACATACTCACTAGCAGAGCAGTTCAGCATCCTGGAACAAGGTAAAGAGGCTGCGGGTCCTCCACTACCAGATTGTTCTATTCCTTGCAAAGGTCAGAAGTTGGCAATGCTAATACACTTTGACAGCCATCTCTTCAGAATGGGGACGTCTCTTTTATTAATTAGCCCACTCTGCACACCGACCGTGATAGATAAATAAATTCAATTAAAGACAAAAAAGGTTCTCCTGCAGCTCTCTCTGTCGTCACAGAAATGGCTAAACACTTGTTGTTGGACTAAATGCTGTGAATGTGCTCTTGCTCCGACAACGCGAATCCACTGGTTGACTTCTAGCTGGCGTAACAGACATGCAGTTAAAGCAGAAGAGCCCAATCTATTCAAGATTAAGCATTTCTAAATACAGTACCACTAATTTCACAGATGAGGCTCAAGTACTTAACAGAGCTTTTATACTCAAGGGAAGAAGTTCAGTGGAATTTATTCACGGGGTAAAGGTGGACAGGACTTGATCTTAGCTTTTCTCATATATTACTGGAACATCAGAGCCAAATCACATGTGGTTTTAACCTCTTTTCATATTTGTCTTTGAAATGGACATCAATTGCTGTTTCTTTTTGAAACCTATTCAAATAGCATCAGCTTTGGGTGCACATGAGATGATTAATAGGATCAGATCAGGCAAGGATTTAACCACTTCCTCCAGTGTTGTTTCTCCTTTGGAAAGAATAGGGGATCTCCTCCTGATGGAAATCCAAGCATCAGGGGTAGACTTTTCCTCTGAACCACAGAAGGAATGGAAATAATTATCTTCTTTCTCTATATCTGCTTTGATACTACTGATGATTGACTACTTGCCCGTTAGGCTGTAAGCCACTTTTAATGGCATGTCTACCATCAGTGTGAGGAAAAACAGGTTAAGCAAAGGGCTTGTAAGAAACACACACACCGCTGCAAATGTCTCTACACCAATGCACAGAGCATGGGAAACAAACAAGAGGTGCTGGAACTCCTAATACAGAAAAATAAATATGATGTAAATCACCGGATATGATAGCTATGTTTAAATATTTGAAAGGATGTCACATTGAAGAAGGGACTGGTTTATCTTCCATGGCTTCAGAGAGTAGGACGCGGGGCAATGGTCTCAAACTACAAGAAAAGAGATTCAATTTAAACATTAGGAAGAATTTCATGACAGTTAGAGCTGTTCGGCAATGGAATATGCTGCCACGGAGGGTGGTAGCGTCTGCTTCTTTTGAGGTTTTTAAGCAAAGGCTGGATGGCCATCTGTCGGGTATCCTCTTATGGGGGTTCCTGCATGGCAGGGGGTTGGACTAGATGGCCCTTGAGGTCTCTTCCAACTCTATGATTCTATGATTCTATGATTTAATATTTTATTGCTCCTAAAATGATAGGCAGTGCCATACATCTTGATTCAGACTCTGCTTGTAGTTTCTAATATTGTAGCACAAAACAAATCTCATTGTTACATGAGTTGCTCACCTTGCTGGACTGGAGAGTAAGCGTTGGTCAAAAACCGAAAATAGCCTTTATTGTACCAGCAGATCAAGGACATGTTTCCTTTCATCTTTATTTGGTATTGTCCTCGTGCCTGGGGAGCATCTGAATTGTAGAGCATAGACGGAGGCAGGCCTGTGCAGTCACTTTTCCTCGTGCTCAGCAACCCACAACAATAAATCCCTGCAAACGGGAAAGGGACAAGACATTTCTATGCACAAGCTATTTTGTAGTTCTGGGATAGGAAAGAACAGAGGAACTATCTGCTGACCACCCAAAAAAGAAAGGGTTTTCCTAAGAGGCTGGCCAGAAACACAGCCAAACAATCATCCATCTATCTATCCACCTATCTGGTTGGGTATTTGGTTGGCCAGCTGGATGGCTTATGGTTACCCATTTCTTTACCACCTTTTGGGCAAAACTGGGATCCAAAACCCCTTATAACAGAGTTGCCTTCTATGATGCACAGGAGAACAACATATTTTAAGGAGAGAATACTGACTGGAAATGGGAATTCCAAAGAGCAGGAGTCTCCTGTCTTGTGCTCTATTTCATAACACCAGAGCTCTGTTTAACTAGAGCAGGAAGGGACAATTTCCTGAATTCTGACAGCTGTCCACACTGCCCTGTCCCTATGTTTATCTTTACTGTTGACTCCAAAAGGTCCTTGGCACCCTCTGGAAGTTTGGAGGGGATTTCTTTAAGTATTCCACCACAGAGCAAGGCCCCTTTTAGAAAAACTGGAAAGGCTGCTACCCGAGGGATTAGGAAGGTTGTTGTATACATATTATCTTTTCCAAGCTTTGTTCAGGGCCTGCGGGATTATACTTCCCACTGGCCATTGGCTCTATCAGCTGGGCTGACAGGAGGCAGGCTCCAGGTTTTCCCTAAGGCTTGTTGCAGAAACCCCATATTCTACAATAGTGTGAACTCCTCACTGCCACATTTAACAAATGGTTCTTTAAAACCACAGGTGCAATAAAGGTCAGACTGAACACAATTGAACACAATCCTTCCTTTAGCTCTGACAGAGAACCTGGAGCTTTGGAGAACCCTGCAAATGTACACAACAACACAGGACCACAGACAAACCACCTCTCTGATAATAACACAGAAAGGAGGCATCCGAGATTGAACCATCATTACATGCTACCAAGTTGATTCCAATTTATGGCAGCCCTTTCTGGAGCTTTCTAGGTATTTGTCATTCTGGAGACAGCCTGGGAGTTTGCAACTTGCCGAGGGGCTACACAGGCTAGGTCTTCGTGTAAGAAGCATAGTGGTCAATCAGATCCCCAACCTCTGGTTCCACACGCCAACTCAACCATCTATTTAGACCAGTGGTTCTCAACCTATGGGTCCCCAGATGTTCTTGGACTGCAACTCCCAAAAGCCTCTACCACTCACTGTGCTGGAAGGGGTTTCTGGGAGTTGCAGTCCAGGAACATCTGGGGACCCACAGGTTGAGAACCACTGATCTAGACAGATACCCCAGATTTACAACCAAGAAAACACCGACAGTTTATTGATTTTGTGCCATTGCTCAGCATACACAACCCGTGAATCTGTCATCCAGATGAGTTTATCTGGAGGTTGGGTCATGGCAACTGGACTTCGTTTTCTTGAGAGATACAAACGTTTCGCTGCTCATCCAAACAGCTTCATCAGTCTGGCTTGCTTTCTTCAGACTGATGAAGTTGTTTGGATGAACATCAAAATGTTTCTTTCTCTCAAGAAAAAGAAGTCCAGTTGCCATGACTCAACTTCCAGACAACCAGTGCAGATTTAAAAAAAGAGATCAAACTCTTCAATAACACCAACCATTTGCCACGGTAATAGGCAATAAAAATTAATTCCATTCTGAATTTATTGTTTTATTCTATTTTATTAAATCTGAGGCACAGGGGACTTCTTGGCAGACAACGGGGCCCCACAGCCCACCAGTCGGCCTGGGCCACAACCCCACCTTGCACACAATTCCTGAAGGGGCTACCACGGCGACTCCCGTTGTCTCATTTTAAGCTGGTGTGGCTGTCTTTCCAGAGAAGGCCTTTGCTAACTTCCCTTGGCAATCTAGCTCCCATCTTCTATGCTCAGAGAAATACTGAATAGCTTATTTCCTTAAACACTGGATAGCTCAGTGTTTTAGGTCTCTGGCTGTGGAGGCAAAGGCGGGGAGTTCCCAGTGTGCCTCCTGCAACTACAGCCAGCCTATGTAGCCTTAGGCAAGCTGCATGGTCCCAGGACACCCCAGAAGAAGTGAAAACAGTAAACCACTTCTGACTACACTTTCCTTGAAAAATTCTGAAAAGGGCTGTGGTAAGTCAGAATTGGCTTGATGGGATATGGCAATTATGATTATTATTATCGTTTCCTTAAAACAGCTACTACGGTTGAGGTCCAGGTTCTGGGAGGAAGGGCACCATCACTGATTGTGGGTTCGTGGAGAAGCAGTGTGGGACAGTAGTTGGGATGGTTGCTTGGGACTGAGGAGATTCAGGCCCAAGCTCCCATGGATCCACAAAACATACAGGGTGATCTAGGGCCAGTCATGCCCATTCCATGTGACCTACCGCACAGGGCAGCAGTGAGAACCAGTGTGTTGTTAGTCTATGGAACTCCCTGCTACAGTGTGTTATTAGTCTGTGGAACTCCCTGCCACAGGATATGGTGATGGCATCTGGCCTGGATGCCTTCAAAAGGGGATTGGACAGATTCCTGGAGGAAAAGTCCATCACAGGTTACAAACCATGATGGAGATGTGTTAATATCCAGGCTTAAAAACAGGGTACTTCAAGGGAGTGGTATCAGGAGACAGATATCTAGTCTCGTGTGATGTCAGACGCATTTGGCGGGGCCACTGTGAGATACAGGAAGCTGGACTAGATGGGCCTTTGGCCTGACCCAACCTGGCTCTTCTTATGTTCTTATGTAGAATAAAGTGAAGGAAAGAATAGCCACCATGCATATTGTTTTGATCTCACTCTGGGATAGACAGGACTGTGGCTCCACTGCCAGTCATCCTGGGCTCTCACATGATGAAGGACCACATATGAATCAGAGGAGGAACATAAAGTATCAAACAATTTCTTTTTTCCTTCCCAGAGAAAAGCAGGAGAGCATGATATAATTTCAAGAGAAAGGATGGCAGCTTGGTGGTGGAACATATGTTTTGAAGACAAAAGTCCCTGGTCCAATCCCTGGCATCTTCAGGTAAGGTCAGTTATGCTAATAATGCCTGAAACTCTACAGATGGGCCACTAGTCTGGGTAAATAAGGCCCACTAGGTGACTTCAAATTTCATCCTGGCCATTAGCTATGCGGAGAGCCAGATGGTGCCACTGCTGGCCACAAGACGGGAATCCTAGACACTGGGTTAGGAAAGGCTGGCATCATCAACAACATGCTAGCTGTCAGGCATCTCCTTTTGTTCACCTTCTTCTTCATTCTTAATTTCCAAAAGATGGCACAGAAAGTAAACAACTCAGATTGCAATCCTCTGCAGAGTTACAATGAAGAAAATTCTCCTGTGTCCAGTGGGAGTAGCTTCTGAGTAAACATGTAGATGGAAGATATGATTATGTATGTGTGCATAAGTGCATAAGCAACATACCATTCAAAACAGCACATGTATGTGTTGTTAAAAGGGGGGGAAATCCCACATCTTACAATTCTGAAGAGTTTCTCATCTGAGCCCAAACCCACCCCACCCCAATACTTTTCTGCGTGTCATGCATCCTTCTATGACTCATACATTACAATCAGCCATTCGCTTGTCATGTAACTGTGAAGGAGAGGCGCTGGTGGCACTGGAGGAAGCAACTGTGTGGCCCGGAAGACCCCACTCACCCGCCCATCTGCTTGCAAGAGAGGTGTGGGTGGCGGTGGAGGAAACGATGGCGTGGGCCAGAAGGCTCTGCTCACCCACCCGCCTGCAAGTGAGGTGTCGGTGGTGGTGGAGGAAGTGGCCGTGTGGCCCAGAAGGCTCTGCTCGCCCACCCACCCACCTGCAGGAGAGCCTCGTGGCGCAGTGGTTAAATGCCTGCACTGCAGGTAAAACTGTGCTCACGACCTGGGGTTCAATCCCAGGTAGCAGGCTCAAGGTTCACTCAGCCTTCCATCCTTCCAAGGTTGGTAAAATGAGTACCCAGCTTGCTTGGGGGGGGAATGTGTAGCCTGCATACTGTAATGAAACTGTAAACTGCCCAGAGACTACTTAAAGTGGTATGGGGTGGTATATAAGCAGAACACTTTGCTTTTTGCTTTTTTGGTGGAGGAAGTGGCCACCTGGCCCAGAAGGCTCCGCCCGGCCGGCCGCGGGAGAGATGCAGGTGGTGGCGGAGGAAGCGGCCGCATTGCCCAGAAGACCCCACTCGCCTGCCTGCAGGAGCGGCACGGGTGGTGGTGGAGGAGGCAGTCGCATAGCCCAGAAGACTGCTCGCCCACCTGCAAGTTCGGCAGTGGTAATGGAGGAGGAGGCAGATGTGGGGCCTGGGACAGCCTGCCCACCTGCAAGGTCAGCAGAGCTCCTGGAGGTGGCACAGAGCCATGCCAGGGATCCCCAGGGTGCTGGCAGGCTCTCCTGCTGGTTTTACCCTGGAACCTTCGTGGATTATTCGTGGATTTCATTATCCACGGGGGGCAGAAACCAATCCCCTGCAGATATGGGGGTCCTACTGTATACCCAAACCAAGCCTTATGAGGAAAGACTGAAAGAACTGGGCATGTTCAGCCTAGAGAAAAAAAGATTGAGGGGTGACGTGATAGCACTTTTCAAATATTTGAAGGCCTGTCATTCAGAGGAAGGATCTGTTCATGACCATCCCAGAGTGCAGGACACACAACAATGGGCTCAAGTTAAGATATCCCAGGTTTCACTTGAATATCAGGAAACACTTCCTAACTGTTAGAACAGTATTGGAACCAATTCCCTCAAGAGATGGTGAGTGCTCCAGCTCTTTTCAACAATCAGTTGGCAGATATCCTTTGCCTCTGTAGTCAATATAACACGTCCAAAGCAAACAAAAAAGAGCCTGCAGACTTAAAGGTTAAAAGTTTTATCAGAGGTTGTTCCACAATCCCCAGAATCTCAGTGGTTCAAGCTCAACCTGGAGTATCTCACAAACCTTGCTTCTCGAATTCTTCAAAGAGATTCAGGCTGGTAATGCTGGGGCCAGTGAAGATGATGTAGTTATGGCCCGTGGCGTTCTGACAGAGGTTCCTGGCCACCATGCTGTGCAGCTGGGTTTTGTTCTTCAGAGCATCCAGACCTTCAGCCCCACTTCCTTCTTTCAGATGGACATAGATCTTAATGATCACATAAAAAGGGGGGAAGCAGGGGAAGGGAGACCAAAAGGAGAGAAAATAGTGAGGTAAAAGACCAATAGCTATTATTTAGCCCCCTCAGAAAATAAACCTTACAGTCTGCTCTGGCTGCTCCAGCAATACTCACGCTTCTTTGTCTTTTAAACTCTCCATTTAGAACTGCAAGGAGATATCTCTGTCGCAAGGAATGCCATGTTTTGAGTTTCAGAAATCATTGGCATTTTACCTGCTCACTCCTGTGTTATTATTGTTAGCTACCTTGGATGCTGCTTTTAAGTTGACAGATAGATTATCAATGAAATGAAATAAATAAATAGAGTTGCAAACTGCCACTTACATCACCTAGTGTCTCTTATTTTTAGCCTGGGTTGAAAGATGGAATGAAGGGAACTGGGCATGTATAGCCTTGAGGAAAGATGCCAGAGGCGTGATATGGTAGCGTTCTTCAAATATCTGAAGCAATGTCACATGGAAGATGGAGCAACCTTGTTTTTTAGTAATTCTAGAAAGTAGGACCTGAAGCAATGGATTGAAAGTCAAGCAGAAAAGAGATTTTGCCCAAATATAAGGAGGCAATTTTTGACAGTGAGAGCTGTTTTACAGTTGGATGTATTGCTTCCGGGGGTAGTAAAATCTCCATCAATAAGTTTGAAACACAGCAGTGGGGAGTATGGGGGCATCAGCTGCAGTGGGTGTAGGGGTGGTGGGGTGTGAGGGCCAGATCTTTGTGTCCCAGTCATGCTTCTCAAGATTTGAGTAAGAGAACAAGTGACTCAAGATTCAAACTCAAGCCTTGGGCCAAAAGACTCAAACCTGAGACTCAGAAGGGCCAGATGCAGGGGAGTGCTATCAGGAGACAGATATCTAGTCTTGTGCACTCCCAAACACATCTGGTAGGGCCACTGTGAGATACAGGGAGCTAGACTAGATGGGCCTTTGGCCCGATCCAGCATGGCTCTTCTTATGTTCTTATGTTCTTAAGGGAAGGTTTGCAAATATCTGTGACCATTGACTTGGAGTGTACGCCAGGAGAAATGTCTGGTAGCCTCTATTTTTCCAACAGCAAACAAACAAACAAGTGACAGTAGCAGATACAAAGGAAAAGTAGCATCTACAGAGGGGCAGGAACCATCAGTTCGGCGTGTGTGTGTCATGTCTATTTAGTTTTTGAATATTGATTTCCTTTATTGGCCAAACACATCAATGCCCCATCTGGAGCAGCAGGCAGCCCTTCAGCAGCCTGGCTTCCCTGCCCTGCCTCCTCTGGGTGCTGCCTCTGAGTGGGGGCCTGCCAGAGGAGATGGGGCTTTGAGATGTTAAAAACCTGTTTGGCCAATAAATGAACTGGCACTAACTGCCAGACTGGCTGTTGTGGCTAATTCTTAACAGTGTCATAAAATGAGGGTCATTCTCACACAGTTCCACTAATACCCACCAAATGTTGATGATGATCCTACATTGTCTATTGAGGAAACAAATTCACATTTCATTGTGGATGTGCATTTCTTCCACACAATAGTCCACAGGCATGATGTCAAGAAGAACCAGTAGCTCAGTGCAACAGATCAAAGTAACAGCACTTGACTCAGACAAGGTTTTGAATGTGTTGACAGTCCAAACCATAGCAGCCTCCAGTATCAAGGCCACATAGAGAAGAAAATGCCAGATTTCTGGCTACCTGGCACTTGCGTTGCAGACTAACACCATTCAGTATGTAATCTGTACCTGAAAAAGCTATAAATATTAAAACGTGTTTTGCCTGGAACAACTGTACACTGGGGCACGTGCTGCTGGCTTGTTTCAACAAACCACAGTTAAGCGTTAACTACAGTTTAAACTTCAGATGCAACACTAAACTGTGGCTAGCTGAAATTGAATCTGAAAGCCGTCAACCTCCTCCTGGCATCTCTGTCTGAGAAACAGAGAGAAAGAGAGTACACAGACACAGGGGGACCATAGACCCATTTAAGTCAACATAAACATTAGGCTATTAACGCCTAGCTACAGCCATTATGTCTTTACTTGTTTTCTGTTTTACTCATCAGTACTTCCTCGACATAAAATTGTCCTATGCGAAACAGCTGCCAGAAAAGGGGCACCATCTGAAAGTCATATTTTAAAGCCTATTTCCACAGACATTAGAGCTGCCTCTCTAACAGAAGCCGGTCTTCAATAATCTATGTGCAAAATTATTTCTTGGCCCCCTGCTTGACAGAGAAGCTTCCTCACACAACTATTAGGAGCAGATATATTCTACGTATAAAGCCACAATTTAATTAACAGTCGGAATACATTTCTCCAAGGCTCAAATGAGGAAGATGGCAAACCTGCAAGTGTTTTTGATGTCGGGGAATTGAAAATGGGTTGCTATGGAAGGAAGTCATTGAAATCTTCTCCAGTCAAAAAACTCTGATAGCATGACCATCAGGTTTCATTTCTGACAGTTCTACATTTTCATGGTTTTCCTCTTTAGGAAGCCATATACTGTATATTAAATACAGGATTACCCTGTTTATATGGGAGTGAATTAATAGTCTCCATCTCTGACTGAAACCTCTTTCTGACTGAAAAGAGACAGATGGCTAATCCTCCCACAATTCTGTCCCTGAAAAACAAAAATTTGCCCCAGGCTTCTATTTTGCACTCTCAAAGCAGAACAAGTAAATCAATTCAGGCCTAATGAGAGAGCAAATAAGCGTATTCATAACGTGAGGGTGGTCAAAGTCATTTTGGTTTTAATGTACCACCTTACCAGTTTCTACAGTTCCTGTCATTCAACAGCATTGGAAGGGGGTCTCTTTTTATAACTACCACAGCGCTAAAAAAAATCAGAATTCGTGAAAAAAGAATAATGTGGAAGAGAGGGAGGAGAGAAAGGAAGACACAAAGAAAACTCAAACCTATTTTCTCTCCTAGTCTCCTGCACTCTTTCTGATTTTCTCATGGGCACCTGCACACACACGCTCACAGACGCTCAATGGCCCAATCCTATTTTGGACTGTATCAACTTAAGACTTGTTAAGGTTTTTAGAAGCAAGATTTGGCAAGATTTCAGAAGCTCAAATCAGCACTGCTGATACCATGAAGAGAAGTGCAGAGATTCTACCTAGGTGTCACTTCCTGGTAGCTTCTCATCCAAATCCTTCCACAGCTCTTGGACTGCAACTCCCAGAAACTCCAGCCAGCACAATTAATGGTAAAAGCTTCCGGGAGTTGCAAGTCCAAGAACACCTGGGCTATCCAAGATTGGAAACCACTGCTTTAGAACATGTGTTTGTGTGTGTGTGTGTGGGGGGTCAATTTTAAAAATGTGAAAAATAAAATAAAATTGGGATGCTTTGGGGGAGGGGGCAGGAGGCTGCACATGAGCCCCAGGTAAGGCCTGCATGCAGCCAGTAAGCTGCACTTTGCTCACCAATTATGAACTGAGACTGTGCCTATTTTGGAAGTTATTTTTCATTAGCAGGCTGTTTCCCTCTGTTCTAGGCACCATGGTTGTTGACGGGGTGGAACAGAACGAGAGAAGAGCTGCAAAGATCATAAAGGTAAATCTTGTGTGGATAAGCTGAAGAAAATGGGATAGGTTTAGCTTAGAGGAAAAGAAGATTAAGAAAGGACAGTTTTCAAATATTTAGAAGTACACCACCCAGGAGATGGGGCAGGAATGATAATTATTCACCTTTCTCCACCAAGGACAGGAGATGAAGAAGGGCCAATCTAAGACCTGTTATTGCCTGAAAAGACTACTCCGCTGAGGAAGAGTAATTAGAGCTTGGCACTCATTTGAAAAATGGCAATTCATAATTTGTCAATAATTGAATGAACTGAGGAATCAATTAGTCAGTTACTCTACCCTTTTAAAACCATATAAAATGTCCGTCCCGTCCCCCAACACCTAGAGAAGCTTCCTCAGACTCAACTCTACAATCCTCGAGGATGTCTGAGTTATGCAACCTTAAGGAAGCCCCTCCAGGAAAGTAAGAGAGGCGGCAGATGGCAAAGGGGGGGGGTCCAAAAAGGCCCCAAAAGAGGGTTACAAATTGACAAGTCAAAAAAAGGAAACATGCAAAGAAGACCTTTCTCTTCAGGCAAGCTTTCCCTGGATTATGGACCAACTATTATGTGACTTTTTATATAAACTGCCATACATGACGACACAGACTTTGTGTTTATAACCACTTATAATTTTGTGTTTATATACAGTATCTCCTTGTGTGATTGCATTGACACTATGTTTTGATTGTTACTTTCCATCCCTCATAACTTTTAGATGGTCCACCGTACATGATTGCATTGACTGACTTCATAAATACACTGGCGTTTTCAATGTTAGCACCATCCCTCATAATGGAATTTATACTCTTTTCTTTAACTGCCTGTGTTCTCTATTAACTTTAATGTTGCCTTTTAATTCTGTAACATACCCCTCAATTCCCTGTTCTCAAACTTGAATGTGTCTTAAATGTACTGGACTATATATTGTCCCTCATTGCTATAAGTCGCCTTGGGTCCTTTTCCAAGGAGGAAGGTGGGGTAAAAATACTCAAAAATAAATAAAATAAAAGGGTAAACATTTGCCACTTTGTATTCGTTGGAGTTGTTGCTTTGAACAAATACGAAGTGATGAATTTTTGACAAACTGACAATTTTCTATGAATATCACAATTCATTTTTTGATTTTTACCCATCTCTAATAGAAACTCAGGGTCAAGCTACACTGGAGCAGTACAACAGTTGGAACCAATTATCTCAGAAGGTGGACAGTTCTCCAATGCTGGAAGCATTCAAGAGGAAGTTAGAAAGCCATCTGTTAAGATATACTTTGACATAGTCTTGTACTGAGAAAGAAGTTGGACTCATTGGCCTTGCAGGTCTCTTCCAACTTCTCTGATCTCTGATTCTATGAAGACAGCCAATTCTGCATTTAGAAGTGGTTATCTAATTGTCCTTGCATGAGCTTTTCTCATCCACATGTTTTGTAAATTAGCTTTCTTTCTTTTGTGACTGGTCATCTGGTCACTGCATGTCTTACTCTTCTGGCATGACTCAAGTTACTGGAGAGGCAACTGGGGTAATTGTGAGCCCAGCGCCAGTTCCCACTGCGGAAATAAACCAGCACAGGGATTATTGGATATTTGGACTCAGACTAAAGTCACATGGATTTAGTATAAATCCAGAACTGTTGTGCCAGTGTGTGCATCCTCACTGGCCACCACTAACCCAGGCTCCCTGCTGCCATTGCTACTGTTGCTGTTGTCTCTGACCAGATGGGTTGCTGGAACAGGGGGTAAAGGATGGAGGATGTGGGGGCAGGCACCTGCAAGGTGGTCGGGAAACCGGAAAGGCAGAAGAGCCAATGAAGGGAGACTGAAGGGGCAATCAGGTGGGTGAGGGTCCAAGCAAGCAAGGGGGCAACTGGGCAGGGAAACCAGAGGATGGGGAGAGGGTGTGGAGGCGAGTGAACAGCAGAGGGGTGACTGGGCCTTTCTAAGATTTGGTTCCCACAGACTCCCAACTACATAAGGGGCAGCGGCTGTGGCTGCTGTTGGTATCTAGAGGCCATCAGGGCAGATGCTTCCTTGGTGAATGTACTTGTGGAAATACCTTGCTTGTGGTAAAACAAATGTTTTTGTTAGTATTTGGCCTTTTCTTTCATTCATTTCATATATTTATATCCTTCCTTTCTCCAAGACAGCTTAACACTATCGTTAGAAGTAAATTTAGCTAAAATGAAATCAATTAAAAAACATGATAGAGCCACCCAAAACAATTTTAAAATATATTTTTTTAAAAATATAGGACAGCATACCCTTGAAAGCCCAGCCTTAGAAACCACTCACCAGTGAAAAGTCTGTTTGAACAGAAAGTTAGTTTGTTAGTGGAAGAACAGGAAGGAGTCAGGCTGCCTGGCTTCCTTTTTCTTTTGTTAGACGTTACAGTGAAATCTTAGTGGATTGTTTATAGAATTCTGGCTAATAAGATTAAACAACGATGTTCATGCAAGATTTGTGTAACTCACAGTGCTAAATTGGGACTAACTGATGAAATGCCAGGGTACATCTTGGTCATGTACCTGGACACATATCTAACTATCACATCACATGTCTAACTATCTGTAACGTGGCTCCTAACTCATCAATTAGCCACAACAGGTTAAGCAAACGTTACGTAAACTCCAATAACAATTCTGGCCAACATATTAATTATTAGCATGAGATGTTTTCCCTGTTTGCGTGACTATTTAAATCTTGATGTATAAGTGGCACTGAAGTGCATGGCTATGTGGCTTACCTGTATCTGATTATTTCCACCTGCGGTTGCCACCAGCTGCTTTAAGAATGAGGTTACTTAACATGTCTAAAATGACATATAAATAAAATGGTCATGGTCATAATGACCTTGACCTTGGATCCAAGCCCACATTAGTAAGGACCATTTTGAAAGAAATAAACATTCATGCAAATAGCAGCTAAGAAGCTATTATTTCTTCTTATTTAGCTCAATTATCTCTTTATAGGAACCAATGATTTAGACTCCACTAAAGCCTTTTTATGGTGCACTGAGCAAATTATTGTTTTCTTTGTTCATTTAACAGCAGGCTTTCCTTGAATAAGTGGCTGCCTTCCACGTGGCCTTTGCAGCACTGCACTGGGAAAGCTTCAGCATAAAGCTGAGTGTGGCATTTACTGTAAGTCTATAGTCAGAGGAGAGAAAACCTCGCATCTGTTCTTGCCGCCCCATTATACTGACAGGTTCACACACAGAAGTGTTCATTTTCACATCTTTTTAAGAACCCAATCTCACCTGACCCTTTGGAATGGAAAGACGTCACTGAGCTGTCAAGATGTGCACAGACCAAGGCTCTTGAGATGGTTCTGAAAGTTATTTGGATGCAAGTCAAACGCATGTGCCAGTTACATTATTGCATTCAAGCGGTTGAGCTTGATCTGTGCTGAGAGTGTCATCTGCTTTCATTGACCCTGACAGCTTGAAGACATATGCTAATGGAGGTGGACTGAGGGCAGAAAATAAAAATTATTGAGACCTCAGGCTCTTGGGGATCTCTCGTATCTATTCTACATATTGAAGAAATGTATTTTATGACCTGTCGAGTCCCTGCTACCAGTTCTTCTTAAATTTTAAGTTGCTTATAGGTCAAATTAAAAACTTGTATTTATAATATAAGAGCAGCACAGGAACTGGCACAAGGTTGCCTCTTCCAACAATGCTCCCATAACAAAAGGAACCTGAGATTGTCATGAAGGAATTCAAGATACTGCTACTTCCTATGTTCATAAGTATGTTACCCTAAGAACAGAAGATGACCGAAAATTTCAGAAAATATCCAACACCTATGAAAGGTCAAGATCTCTCTCCCCCCCAACCCCCGCCCTCCCTCTCTCTCTCTCTCTGTCTCCTGCCATTTGAGCCCCATTTGTAGTGGGTTGATCCTCATCGCTAGTATTGAGTCCTTTTTTGTCCAAATGCCTTATTCAAGCTGCCTAGATGCCCTAAGCGCATCCGATCTCAACTGATTTTGGAAGATAAGCAAGGTCGGCCCTGGTTAGTACTTGGATGGGCAACCACCAGGGAATACCAGGTGCTGTAGGCGCCTGGAGTAGGAACTGGCAAACCACTCCGGTATTCCTGCCAAGAAAACTCCATGGACATGGGGTCACAAGAGTAGGTCACGACTCACAACTGTAATGACACAACATACACACATTATTCAAAATAATATCCCCTTGTGACTGATGGGAAGATGGTGCTAGGAAAGGCTTGCTGCAAACATCTGAAGGCTTGGAAGCCTGAACTTTAAAACCTAGGGACACCATTCCTCAGAAGCACTCATCTTGTTGGGGTGCAGAGATTTATTTCATCAATAGGTGGCTCAGGACATGACAACTGTCTATGCAATGGAATAGTGACGATGCTTTAGAGCAGTGGTTCCCAACTTTGAGTCATCCAATGTTCTTGGACTAAAACTTCCAGAACCTTTCACCATTAGCTGTTCAGGCCAGGATTTATGAGAGTAGCCTGTGATTTTAATGCTGACTTTTTGAAAATATATACTGTATATACTCGAATATAAACCTAGTTTTTCAGCCCTAATTTTGGGCTGATAAAAAGGGGCCCTCGACTCATATTCAGGTCAATACTTTTAGCCACTGAGGCAAGTGCTTGGGTTGGTGGCTAAAAGTCATTTTAAACACTGTGCGCCACTTCTCATGACCCCCCATGTTGCAGGGGAGTGGCGTACAATGTTTAAAATGACTTTTAGCCACCAACCCAAGCACTTGCCTCAGTGGCTAAAAGTCATTTTAAACATCAAACACCGCTCCGCCCCCAGCTCACAAAGGAGAAGTTGCCAGGCCCTGCTGCATTTCCCACCCTAGACTTATACTTGAGTCAATAAATTTTCTGAGTTTGGGGGGATTAATTTAGGGGCCCCGACTTATACTCGGGTCAGCTTATACTCGAGTATATATGGTATATCTGTATTCATGTTTCTGAAGGAAAGTCACCTTGACTGCTTTAGAGCTAAATGATAGGGAGGGCTGGAATTGAACTTCTTCAGAAAGATTATGTGTCCTTGCTTTTTTTTTTTTTTTTAGAAATAATGTACCCATTGGTGTCCCTGAGGAACAGACATTAAACATTTTCCTTCTTCCTGAGGGTCCTGGGGAAGCTCAGCTGGCCATGCATGCTTGTCTATGAGATGGAAGGCTTCTCCGGTCCCACAGGACAGAAACTCATATGCTATAGCATGCCATAAAGTCCATACCCAGCCATTTGAACCAGGACTTAGACCAGGGCCTGGCAACTTCTAGAGGCCCAAGGGTACCCTTATATCCATGCGCCAAATCCTGAAAAAACACAGTTGTTACAAAATTTGGGGAAACGGAATGGGTCCAGGAAGCGAAACATGGCAAAATGGTGGGCGAGGGTGTAAAAAGGGGCCAGCAAAATTTCTGAGCAAAGGCTAAATAAATAAATAAATATTTGTAAACAAATAATATATTTGGGTAGACTTGGGGCTCTCATTGTTATTGGGGAGCCATGCTTGGATCCATAATAGGCTTATATGTGGCCCATGGGCTGCACAGATTTATCCCAATTCCACGGTTCTTACCTGGCAGATAAAACCAGTTGATGAGCACTGCCGTACCCAGAGGCTGAATTTCCGCTTCTTCCTCTTGCGCAACTCTCGCTCTGTGCAGGTGGCAATGAAGACAGGATCTTCATCAATCAGAGGTTCATGAAGGACCTACAAACATTAAAAGGTCCTGTTTATTTTGGTCCTCTGTGCTATGAATACCTCATAAGTATAATAAAGTAGCTCATGTGTTGTGATTGGACTAATCTTCATATCCCTGCCAAAGATGCCAGAAGGCTGACACTCAGTTGCTATCTTTCAGTCCAACCTACTTCTGGTTCTGCACAATCTTCCCAAAATTTTGCTCCTCTGCTGAGATCATCTCTTGCCCAGATGCATCATTGTTATTTGTTTTGCACCAATGAATCTGGAGACTTTTGAAGAGTTTGCTTCTCATGAAATTGCTCCCCTTGAGAATACAGCCTGGGTAATTTTTATTCCCTCCAGATTTTAAGCTTTAGCAGACTTCATGTTGGTTCCTGCCAGCCTCGCTCTGTTCCTCAGACTACCCAACAGCACAAATGAGCATTCAGAAAACAAAAGGCTGCCCATTCAAACACAGGTCTGTTTTGGAAAGGATATTTCACAGCTATTAACTTCATCAGTGCCTCTCAGGACTCGACACAGCAATTACAAATTTCAAATGGATACATTGGATATAGTTCAAAAACAAAGACTAGATACCATTGAATAAAACCAATGCTACATATCATTGAATATAACTAGCTTAACAGTTTTCAAGTACAGCTGCCACGCCTTGCTATCTTCTTGCAAATTCGTAGTCTCCTTTCAAATAACCAGCAAGTTTATCAATTTCCATACATTCTCTTATCTTGCCACACAGATTTTCCTCTGCCGGAATCTCAGCTTGCTTCCAAAACTGCGCATACAGAATCCTAGCTGTTACAATTATATGTTGTAATATGTAATTTGGATCCTGTGAAATGCACATATCTACTATATTAAGTAAAAAAAAAAGCTCTGGTTTAAGCTCTAATGTATCAATTCCCCCCCTACTACCCTTCCCCTTTCTCCTGTCTTCCCGTTCCCTCTTTCCTTTCCTCCCTATTTTAAAAGAAACCAATAAACCCTTTAAAAAAGAGAGAGAGAAAGAGAAAAAATTCAAAAAAATGTGAAAGACATCCATGGAAAAAGGTCTAGATCACAAATGCAGATTGAGTCTCTCCTTTTAAAAAATAACTGACCCAAACCAAGGAATTGAGGTTGATGATCCCACATAAAGCTATTGATAGGACTGTAAGAAGTATGAGAAAGGGCTGGATTAATTTTCCATGTTCAGAAAAATAACCAAAGCCTTGAACTAGGTTGCTCAATTTCTCTCTCTCTCTCTCTCTCTCTCTCTCTCTCTTCCCCCTCTCCCTAGTGATGCACCCTATCATCACTTTTGCCCTTGCTTTAGTACATAGCCCTGATAAAAAGAGCTCACAATGGAAACTAATGCAGGTTCCCAGAAGCTTTAATGGGCATGAATAGCAGCAACAATAACAATGGAAAGCAACCCCTGCCACACCTGCAGTGGTGAAAATTGGGTCGAAGGAATCAGCCCGAAATTAGTATCATTTCCATTTGTCGTCCAAAAGTAAATGTTTCTCACTTCGGCAAAGAATGGCAAACACAGGCTACATCTTACATCTGGCAAACCCACTATGTCTACCCCTACCCCTACCTGCTCTGTCTGGCCTGGAAAATGCTGCCCATGGCAGTAACCATCCAGTAGACACCTCCATTCCATACTAGACACTGAGAACAGGATGGCATTCACAGCATGGGACTCAAATACCTGAAAGGCTTCTCATATCAGACTATCCCTGTGCTGAAGCTCTGTTGCAGATGCTCTCATTGACTGGAATGATGAGCCACATGGCAATGGTGAGAGGGCATTTCCAGTGGTGTCACTGTTTCTGGAACTCCCCCCACAAGAGAAGACTGCCTAAAAATTATCACGCTTCCGAGCAATAAACGGACATCTTTGCCAGGTGACAATTTTGCTTTAAATCCTCCCAGATTATTCCAAGACTTTAGGCTCTCTTTTAAGTTGTTTTAATGGGTTGCTCTTAATTACTGCTTTGCTACATTTAAAATACCATCTGTTTCACTGTGATTTTGTGCTGCTTTAATTTTCACTTTGGGAACCAATTAGTTTATGGGTGGCATTTGTTGGGGTACTAACAACTTGCATGCTTTGCAACACTAGGTTTAATTGGAAGGGAGGTTTTTAGGAATTCTTTCTCTTTTCCAATGACCAAATAGGAAAGTCTTTTTTCCCCCAGGCAAGCCCCTATTCCCTCTGTTTGCTTCTGTTTTTATCATTCATTTTTTGTTCTCTCTCTCTTCCTTGACCATCACAAAGAGCAGACATGTTTTCCCTCCTTTCTTTTTTCTTCTTATTGCTCAGATTAAAATCAATAATAAACTGTAAAACATTTTTTTCTTTTCTACTTAAGATACTTGTAAAGTGTTTTATACTTCTTTTTTTTTGTACTTTTGTGCTGTGCTAATTTTAAAAGTGAATTACCAAATCTCCACAATAGTATTAAAATATATGCATAACATATATCTTACATTATGCAATCAATCTCTCTCCCCACCCACTCATTCACAGTTTATGTCCTAGGCTGCTCATGTTCCAGTCTCTTGCTGGAGGTTGCAACCTTCCGTGTAGGCAAGAAATATGTTATTTGGCCATCTGACCCTAACTCAGAAAATGTCTAAGAGAAAACATGAGATAAGAAAGATTGTGCAGTGACATCTAAGATTAACTATCTGGAAGTTGAGTCATGGCTACTGGACTTCTTTTTTTGAGAGATAGAAATATTTCGCTGTTCATCCAGACAGCTTCACCGATGAAGCTGTTTGGATGAACAGCAAAATGTTTCTATCTCTCAAAAAAAGAAGTCCAGTAGCCATGACTCAACTTCCAGATAAACTCACCTGGATGACTGAGAACCTTCACAGACTAAGATTAACTAGTTACTGTATATTGGTTATATACTTGCCAACTATCTATATCGCCATCCTTGCTGCACACAATGCTTGGAAATGTTATCTACAATTATTGAGTGCCATAGTTGGATTCTGAGAATCACAGACTTGTACGGATGACCCCAAAGGTAAATGGCTCTAATTACCTACTGATGCAAGAACTGCACAACTAAAGCACCCCTGACAATGGCCTTTGAATATTTGTTTTGAAAAGCCAACAAAGAACAGTCCACAGTCTTCTGAGGTAGCCCATTACATTGTCAAACAGTCCTTATTTTCAAGAAGTATTACCTAGCATTCAGCTGATAGCATCTTTCTTGTAATTAGAACCCGCTTTTCTTGTAATTTCAGCTCTAGTCTTACTGATTAGAGCTCAAATTACAAGCTTGTTCCTTCTTCTTCCATGTATCAGCTCTTCAAGTACTGAAAGACATCATCTCCGAGTTGTCTGTTTCCCAAGCTCCCACAATCATTCTTCAGATGGCTTGGCTCTCTGATCATATACCATTCTGGTCATCTTCTTCTGAACAAATCCTAGATTCTTAATACAGTAATACCTCGTAAGACGTTTTTAATTGGCTCCAGGGTTCCATTCATCTTAGGAAAAAAATGTCTTACGAGGCAAGGTTTCCCATAGGAATGCATTGAAAACCTATGAATCTGTTCCAGAGTAATAGGTTTTCAATGCATTCCTATGGGAAGACTGTGACCAATTAACCCAGGCAGCTTGCCTTCCACTTCCTCTGTCTCTCCCTTTCAGCTGCTTACCAGACTGCGAGTGGACGAGCGGGCGAGTGAGCGAATGAGCAGAAGGGCAAGCGGGCGGGCGAGCGAGCGAGCAGGCGGGTGGGCAGATAAGAGAGCAGGCAAATGGGAAAGTGGGTGGGTAGGCAAGCAGGTGGGTGGACAAGCAAGCAAATGGGCAGGTGGGTAGGCTAGCGAGCAAACGGGTGGGTGAGCAGGCGGGTGGGTGGACAAGTGGGAGGGCAGGTAAATGAGCAAGCAGGTCGGTGAGCAGGTGGGTGGATGGGGAAGCGGGCAAGTGGGTGGGCAGGTGGGTGGGTAAGTGAGCAAGTGGGTGTGCAAGAAGGCATGTGGGTGGGTGAATGAACAAATGAGTGGGTGGACAGGCACAGAAACCAGGAAGTAAAAAGCAAACAAAACAGGGCTTGGCCGATGCTCTTTGCCCCTCTCCACCCACATTCTACTCCTCCCAGCTCATGGCAGCACATTCTAAAATGGATCTTCACCAGGGCCACAAGGCTTCAAAGGCAAGCAGCAGAGGTAGATCGCCGCCGCCAGTTCCTTCCATTACAAGCCCTGTGCCTGGGCGAAGATCAATGGTACCTCGTAAGACGATTGGAACTTGGGAGGAAAAAATCATCTTACAATTTTTTCCCTATCCCCGCAAATTGCATTCATTTTACAAAGTTTTCATCCTAAGGGGTATTCGTCTTACACGGTATTACTGTATCTCTCGCAAACTACGGGGTCCAGAAGTGGACACAGTATTTCAGAAAAGTAGTCCAGAAAGTATAGATCTCGTCCAAAGAAGTGTTCCCAGCCTCTGCAACACAAGGTCGGGAGTAGAGATGGGCACGAAACGAGCGATTTTTCGTTTTCATTTTCATTTTTTCGTTTCGTTTCATTACGCAACGAAAACGAAAACGAAATGAATTTTTTTAAAAAAAAAAACAAAATGAAAACAAAATGACCAAATTTGCCGTGTTTTTCATTTTCGTTGCAGCAGATGCATTGAACTAAAAAGAATGCTAACGAAACAGCAATTTTTCATTTTCGTTTCCTCATTTCGTTACCTAACGAAATGAAAATGAATTTTTTGCAAAAAAGTCACGAAAACGAAAACGAACTGAAACGGACCCCTAAACAACCAAACGACAAACGAAACACCATTTTTTTTGAGTCGTGCCCATCTCTAGTCGGGAGGACCTATGCTGTTTTCTGTATTATTGGGATAGGACAATCTGAAAGTTCAACTCAAGTATGCCTTGGAGGGCTCACACCAGAAAGGAATTTCTCCTTAGGTTTCCTGTCTACACTTACTTTTTATTACCACTTTATTTATTTGGTTTTTGCTCTAGTGAAACCATTTTTTTTTGCTTCACTGACTCAAACCCTTAATAGTTCATCAAAGGTTCACAGCATCATTAGAAAGCATGTTGTGAGAACTGTGCAAACTCTATTAGCTGTTGTGAGTTTTTCAGGCTGTTTGGCCATGTTCTGCGAGTTTTTCTTCCTGATGTTTCACCAGACTCTCTGGCCAGCATCTTCAGAGAGCAAGGAGCACAGGGAACTAGGAGTTTTCTCTGTGCTCTGAGGTATAGAGTGAGTGAGACTGTGGGGTTTTAAAGTTGTGGGAAAGGGGAAACTTGTCCTATGTAGGAGAATAGGTTTTAGACAATGCATTGTGATGGAGGGATTAAGAAGTTTCACTGCAATCAGGGATGGCAGGGATCCTTCTCTGCGTTTGATGGGTGCGGTTAGCTGTTCTATTGTGTGAACTGGTGCTTGTTGTGTCTGGGTGGGAATAATTGAACTTTGACCCTTTGCAGCCTGTAGTTTTCAGTACTGGAAGCCAGGTTTTGTTGATTTTCAGACGTTTTTGTTGAAACTTTGCTTGTGTTTGTGGATTGCAATGGCTTCCCGGTGCAGTCTGACCTAGTGATTATTAGTTTTGTCCAGTACCTCTGTATCCTGGAAGAGGATTTCATGTCCAGTTTGTTTCAGGGTATATTCAGCTACCACTGATTTTTCTGGTTGTTTCAGCCTGCAGTGTCTTTCATGTTCTTTGATTCTGGTCTGGATGCTGCACTTTGTGGTTCCAATATATACCTGGCCACAACTACAAGGTATCCGGTATACTCCTGCAGTGGCGAGTGGGTTCCTTTTATCCTTTCCTGACCATAGCATCTGTTGTATTTTTGTGATGGGTCTAAATACTTTTTGTAGATTGTGTTTTTTCAACACTTTGTCCATGTGGCCTGTGACTCCTTTTATGTATGACAGAAATACTTTGCTTGTTGGGGGCTATTTTTCTTCTTCAGTTTCGTGTTGCTGTTGTTGTTCTGTTTCTTTGTTTGATGGCTCTTTTGATTTCATTATTGGAACAGCCATTTGCCTGTAAGGCCCAATTCAGGTGGCTGAGTTCAGTGTTGAGGAATTCAGCTTCATAGTTCTGGTTTGCACAGTCTACAAGTGTTTTGACTATGCTTCTTTTTTGTTGTGGGTGGTGGTTGGAATTTTTATGTAGGTACCAGTCTCTGTGTGTCGGTTTTCTGTATAGACCTTGTGTCATAATTGGAGGTCCAGTTTGCATATGACCATGACATCTAAGAATAGTAGAATACATTGTGCAAACTCTGTTTGGCATTCCAACCAACATGGAAGTTCGGCAAGCTATACTGAGTTCTAACTTCATTCTATTCATATTCTCATTAGGCAACCAAAGTAACTACAAGAGCAAAGAGCTCAGCTGAGCGAATGAAGAATTGACATTCACTGTAAGAAGGATGTTGACACCTCACCAGTATTTAAAAGGTGAAATAGATTATAGATGTGGAGAGGTGTCATCAGTCAATGGCACAGTTCATGCCTGGCATACAAAATGTTCCAAGTTCAATCTATAGCATCTTCAACTATCAGGGTTATAAAAGTTGAGTTGGCATTTGATCTCCTGGAGAGCAAATGCCAACTCAGCCCCAATTACATGTAAAGTAGGGAGGAGGTTGGGAGAAGCTAGCTGTATATCCTATTTTGCAGAAGACAACTCTTTATTTGCAAGCCTATCCAAGGACAGTTCCATTTGGAAGGCTAGCCACAACAAGCTCAATGTGATGAAATGATCAGAGGAAGGGAGAGGAACAGGAGCCTTGACACTGTCTTTCAGCAATTAGCACTTGGGCTGCAGCCTGAGCTGGTGCACTGTCAAAGCCCTATGTACCATCAGGCAAAAGCAGGGCAGAGGATTTTGGTTGTTCCAAAAGGTTAGCAAATTCTTACTTATCTAATTTGTTAATATTGTATTTCAATGTTTAGAGATGACTGGAAGATTTCCCACCTGCTGTTGACTGGCTTTGTTTACTATAAACTTTAATGTGAGTAAATGTTGAGGAACTCTGAGTTGGAGAAATAGGCAGGATATCTCTCAATGCCATTTGCAGGGAATCGTAAACAGTTGAAGACATCTGCTTGGGAATACTGTACCCTGAAGCAAATGGTGAGCCACTGTGAGACAGAATGCTGAACTGGATGGGCTGTGGCATGTCCCAGCAAGGTTGTTCTTATGGTCTTATGTTAAATAAGACCTCCGGCCCATCTTTCAAGCTATCAGTGAGATTTCTGCCTTTGCTTTAGGTACCATTTCTACCTTTGGCCTGTCACCTGCCTAGCTCTGCCAAAGAAAGGAAGGAAGCTAGGATTATGAGATATCAGTATCTGGGTTTCCTTCTCCTATAATTGGAAACCACACTATGGTCCAAATGTTTTACTTTAAAACAAACAAACAGCCTCCAGTGACTCCAGCCAATTTCTGCTGCTACTAAGCAGGACTTACTTCTTGGATGGGGAGGGGGAACATGATCCAGATTTGGACCCTGGAGGGTTAAAACCCCTCTTATGTTTCCTCAAACCCATTTATACAATTGTCAATTAAGTGGCATCTAGTTTGACCTCAAGTCATGTTTCAAATGCTGCTTATTGTTACGAAAGATGAGATTAATCCATTCTAGCATAGTGGCTAATTCACAATTGGAAGCCAATCCTTTGATGAAACATTGCACAAAAACATGCATTTATGAGCTACTATTAAATCAACAGACTATCCACTCAGCTCTTGTTAAGAGCCTTCAGAGCATATTCTTCATTTAGCAAGCAGCTTGTACCTCCTCACCAAAAAACACACGACATGATTAAATGCCAGCATTCTCATCTCTTCGATGTAATTCAACCATTAGCAATAAAGGGGAATAAAAATTATATGCCATACATTGAATTAAGGCAACTTTGTGATTTATGAGTACCAAAATTGAAATATGGAGCTTGTGCTATCAGGTTATTTTGGTACTAGGCATCTTTATTCATTGGCAACTGAATTTATCTTAATTACATTACAGGGATTAGTCAATCAACTTACTGGAAACAAGACGTACTGGAAACAAAACGTCCTAAAACAATATTAAACCTTTAGACATAGCTTGTTTTGTAATGGAATTAAAAATTTGCCAATGCTCGCCATGGATTTGCACAGACGTCATGACAGAAAATGATTTCATGCTTAGAGGCTCATCTCTCTGAGTCCTTTGCACAAGCACATATTAAAGATACTTAAAGACAGCTATGGAAAATAATGCAATCACTGGCTCTCAAAAACTGCATCCAGTCTTCACTCATAAACTGCACCAGTTTTGATCCTAAGAAAGTAAATTATATGGATCACATCCTACAGAGGAAACAGTTTTTTTTTCTCCCGCCATCCTTACTTAGTACCCACCGAGTAGTTTCGTTGTTGGGTTTGCACGCACAACAAGGGCGCCAAGCTGTTTTAAATCTCTAGAATATTTATGTTTATTGTTTTATCATGTTGTTCTAATTTTTTTTGTGTATTGTTGTTTTGTCAATTACTGTAAGATGCCCAGAGTTCCTACGGAAGATGGGCAGGGTATATAATATAATAAATGAATGAATGAATGAATGAATGAATGAATGAATGAATGAATGAATGAATGAATGAATAAATAAATAAATAAATAAATAAATAAAGCAGCACCCAACATTCAAACTTATTTTAAGCATGTCAGTAAAGCCCCTTGCATATCAAAAAATCAGTATCAACATTTATTCAAAGTTTGATTTATTTCTCAACCGACAGTCTGACAAGCCATTTCAGCAGGTCTTATTTAACAGTGACATACACATTCCCAGGTGTTGTAGTGGATACAACGATGAAGTAGGACTCAGACGTCAGTTTCCATCCCTATTTGACCATGGAAATTCACAGGGGTATGCAGATGGCACAGGCAGAACTACTCTATACATATCTCACTTACTTTGAAATAGCACGTAACATATTGTGCCATTCAATGTGATATACTCCTAAGGGCTCTTTGTCAACATTACAAACCTGGGTTTGCCATTGATTCTTTGCTTAATAAGAAAACGTTGCTATTCTCAGTTCTGGTCATATATTGGCAAATATATGTTTGTGTACCATCTTGGTATAATGGGATTTACATAGTTTAAATAGATTATTGCACAAGTGCATCTACTTCCACTGACAACTAGTTGTGGACAGGACTTCTGCTTCCTTGGTTGAGGGAAGCACTCACTTACTGATTTGCACACTTGGATCCATGGTGGAAGACAAACTAGAAGGGGAAAGCCACTGCATGATTGCCTTTGTGCATGTGTTTTTTTCCTAATATGTTTTTGCCCATAGATGTACATTTGACAAACTCCATGTGTAAACTTCCCATGATACTGTTTTACTTTGGACTGGGAGGTCCCACTACATGGAGAAACTCTTCACCAAAGCAAATGGGCGAGTGTATGTTTTGCTACTTTAGTACAAAATGGCTTCCAGCATACAAACCTAGAGAAAACTAGGCTTTTCCACAGCCGAAAAACAGAAGTCTCACCTGAGTTTGGGAAGGCTTAAAAGCAGAGTCAAAGCTATGCTGCAGAGAGTCCAGAAAGGGCTGGATTTTGTAGAGGCTGTGTGTTGTCTGGCTGGAACGGAAGGCCACAATATGGAAGTACTTGAGGATCTTCTCAAATCTTGATTGAGACATGATCAGTGCTATGCTCTTGTTACTATAGAAACCACTACTCCAGATGCTGAGCACAGACTCACAGTGGTGAGTGCTTGTGGATATCATGTATGCAAGGAAAGCCTTAATTTCTGTCAGGGTGACATCCACCCAAGTGTCATCACTCCCAAACCGCTCCTGGTACTTCTTGGCATACATATTTGTCTGCACCACCATGTTATTTAGTATGTTGTCAGGGACAAAGAGTTGAAAGAAGTCCATTGCACTGGCAGTTGGTGGCATTTTGTGAGTTGGGCCTAGAAGAAGAAAAAAGCAAAAGTTTAAGTTGGTTTCCCGAAATATTCATAATTCTAATGTAGGAGAATGGCAAAACGATCAGGTCATCCAGTCCATATTTCTCAAATGCAATACTTATAATAAATCGATGACAGAACTACAAAGTACCTATAGATAAAATTTTAAAAACAACAACAAAATTATCCAACTGGGTAACCTAAAGCCACTTGTCAAGAAACTCTAAATGTTGGAAATGGTATAAAGTGTGAATATATGGCACAGGTAGAATAACTGCAGGTAGAGTATAGACTAGAAGCTTATCCATTACTAATAAAGAGACTTTATACACGACCCCTAAACTCCGGGGCAAATGGCTCCCAGCTCTGGAGCTTAAAAATGTTTCCCCACCAGCTCCGGAGTTTACAGAAAATTAAGTGCGGCCACGCCCATTTTAGCGCGTCCCAGCGCACCTTTCAAGTACCTGCTCTTCCGGGGTTAAAATTGCTTGATGCGGTGTAACGATAGTGAGTGCGGGGCTCTCCTCGCTTCTGTTTGTTGTTGTTTTGGCCCCTGCCCCTTTAAGAGCTACTTTACAGTAGCTCTTACAGAGATAGGAATGTTGCCGCGGCAAGAACGGAGGCAGAACGGAGGTGAGCCACGATCTTTTCTTCCTTTTTTTCTCCCTCCCCTCACGCAGCCAGCAGCCAGGGTGGGGACACAGGAAGAGTGACAAACCCCTAAGATCTCTGGTCCGAATTTAAGTGGCCAGCGGATCTTAGGGGTCATGTAAAAAGGCCCAAAGATATCACAAAAAAGGCCACCAGAGATTGCACATCTACATAAAACAGAAATTACTAATTTTTATTTATTTATTAAATGTACCGTATTTTTCACTCTATAAGACCCTTAAAAGTAAGGGGAAATGTCTGTGCATCTTATAGAGCAAATATAGTCGTCCCCGCTACATATATATCACACATTTTCATTCAGAGAGAAGTTACCTGCACGGAACCTTTCCTGTCCTCTGCTGCAGCCTCGATTCCACTATTGTAATCAACTCGTTTCCAAAGAGGTCTCCTCCATGAGCCTCAGCCCTCCCCTTTTGCAGCTTGGATCCCACAGTCCCAATCACCTTGTTTGCAACACTCTCTTTTTGTAGCTTGGATTCCACAGTCCCAATCACCTCATTTGCAAAGAGGCTTCAACCAAGGAGCCTCTCCCCACCCCTTCCCTTCTGCAGCATGTATTCCCCAGTAAAAAAATCACCTGGTTTGCAATGTCTCCTCCATGGAGCCTCTGCCCTCCCCTTTTGCAGCCAGGATTCCCTTGCTATATGAAACCTTAGGCTAAACATTTTTTTCTTGTTTTCATCCTCTAAATACTAGGTATGTATTATGGTCAGGTGTGTCTTATAGAGCGAAAATATGGCACAGTATATACTACATCATCTGGCACCAATGTCACTCTGGGTGGTTCACAAAAATTTCAGCACGCCATATACAATATAAAATAGATTAAAAATACCACAAAATGAAAAACATAATAAAACATAATTAAATCAAAACAACAACAATCGTAAAGGTCAGAAATAGACTAAGGAGAGAACAGAGACAGACTGAAATATCTAACAGATCACAAAAAAGAATAATAACCAGGGAAGGATATGCTGAAATGCCAGGTCTTCAGCTGTTTTTTGAAGACTTATAGCGTGGGAGCCTGGCAGATCTCCAAGGGAAGCTGATTCCATAATCGAGGCACCGCCACCGAGAAAGTCCAAATTTCTAGTGGCTGTTTTACAGGCTTCTTTCATTGTCAGCACCCTCAGATGATCTGCTTGAGAGGATTGGATGTTACGGGCAGTATTCTGGGGTAAAAGATGTCCTGACAGATAGCAAGGTCCTAAACTGTTTAGGGCTTTATAAGTCAACATTAGAATCTTGAAGTCATTGCAGTAATGGATCGGGAGCCAGTACAGTGCTGCCAGTGTAGGGGTAATATGATTATATCTTTTTGTACCCATTACTAGACTGCCCACAGTATTCTGCAGTAGCTGGAGCCTCCGCATTAACTTCAAACGCAACCGCATGTAGAGAGCACTATATTAGTCTAATAGACATCTTCAGAAGCACATATGTAACATATTACTGTATCTTAAATACAGTGGTACCCCAACTTAAGAGCAATTCGACTTAAGAGTGGAAAACTGTTAGCGTTTTAACTGCCACCTTACAAATTTTAGATATGGTCTACTCGACACAATTTTTTTTTTCATTTTTAACTTATTTCTCAATTTTTTAGATAGGTACCCCGATTTAAGATTAGTTTGACTTAAGAACATGCATTCGGAACGGATTAAATTTGTAAGTTGAGGTACCACTGTATAAACACAATACTTTTAGCATGCCAAAGAGATACACGGGCTACTTGTAACTTTGGCATGCTGTCCAGAAACTGTAAGGTTGCTCCTTCATCTTCCTCTGGTTTATGATCTCTAAACGAGACTCAAAACAGAGACCTCCTTTTCAACAGAAGACTCTTTCATGAAAATGATTACCATGTGATGAGCCTTTCAATAGAGGACTGGCATCTGTACAATATAAGGCTGGCTGAGATGACTACCTTCTCAGGACTAAACTCAGTTCAATTCAGTAGGGCTTACCACAGGCGAATGTATGGGCAGCAGGGCAGGCAGCTGTGACTCTCCAGATGTTGGGCAGCAACTCCTATCAACTCTAGCCAGTAGTGAGGCATGCTGACAGTTATGCTGCAAGATCTGGAGAGGCTTCACACCCACACATGAGGTACTGAAATCCTATGCAGACAGCCTACTAGTACACTTCATGCAATCAGTGGGATTTATTTTTGAGGAGACCTGTTTAGGATTATCCTTCCAAATGTCTGTGAAGATTCTCAGTCATCAAAGTGAGTTTATCTGGAAGTTGAGTCGTGGCTACTGGACTTCTTTTTGAGAGATAGAAACGTTTCACTGCTCATCCAAACAGCTTCATCAGTCTGAATACAGCTAGTGTGAGTCCTCCATCTTATAGTCAGTCAGCTTTCACCTCTTGTCACCCTGATCTGAATTAGGCTCATAAGATGAACAATGGCCTGAACAGGCTCATTAGGGAGACAATAGTTTCCAAATATTTTGTATTTTTGCTTATTTCAGTAGTCTCTTCTTGCTTTGCTACCAGGCCAGAGTCATGAGGCAAATGTAGAAGGGGAGGAGACGGGCAGGCAGGCAGAAGCCCCTCTTCTAACGAACAGAAACCACACAATACAATCCTGCTTATTTTATGCACTTATTGATATGTTTCCACATTGTAAATGCAGCTCCCTCCATCAATATTTAGACTGTCTCTGAATGAACTAGCTATCTAGTTCTATAAATTATCTTGCTATTTACTGTGCCTTTGCTTCATATAACTGCATTACTGGAGGATATTAGCACTGACAATAAACATGACTGAAAATAAAACACATGGAGTAGCATAGAAATAATTCAAATCAAGGACAAAAATGTGCAGATGCTTTTGAGTACCACAGGTTTTGCTTTATAAGACTCCCTTTCCCCCTCTCCGTAAGGAGAAATGTCTGTGCATCTTATAGGGCAAATACACCCCTGCCGAGACCTCCAGAGTGGCTGCTGTGGAGGCCTCTGGAATGGTGCAGGTCCAAGCCTCAGCTGCAGCCCCAGTGGAGGCTTCCGAACCCAGCTGTTAAAAACATTACCTTGCATGACTGGTTTTTTTCCATAGAATAGAAGGCTGTGAGTAAACAGCCTGACCAGAAACCATAGACATGAGAAATGGGCTAGAGAGTAACCATCCACCACAATGACCATAGAACCTCTCTTCAAGACAGAATGTGAATCCATGGGAAGGAGCTCTCCCATTCAGCCTATCTTGAAGACCAGCAATATGGTCATCATGGTGGGCGGCTACTCTCTAGCCCACTTCTCATTTCTGTGGTCTCTGGTAGGGCTGTTTACTCCTCATCTTCTAGTCTATGGAACAAATCAATCATGCAAAGTAATTTTTTTAAAACAGCCAGGTTGGAGAGCCATGCCATTCCAGACCTCCCAAGAGCAGCATGGCTGGAGAGTAAACAGGGGCTGGAGATGTACCAGGACCACAATATGTATGTGTGAATATTTTTTCCACACATACATACCTCTAAAAGTAGGTGCATCTCATAGTCCAGTGTGTCTTATGGAGCAAAAAATACGGTAGATAAATTTTTTACACTAGGAAAAATACTGAATTACTTTCTGAATTAAATTCTACCCAAGGTAGAACATTCATATTCCTATGACACAATTCCTAATAAAGGCAAATGTGTGTGTGTGCGCGCGCGCCCACACGCTAAAAGAAGCATATATAATCAGAAATATATTAATGCTATTTGTCCGGTTCTCTTAAGATTAAGAGAACCAGACGAGTAGCAGGACATCATCTTTCCTCTTCCAGCACCTTTTGCTGTGCACTGTAATTGTATTTTCAATAACTAGTACTCAATAAAGTGTGCAATTGTTTTCAGGGCAGGAAATTTGTTACATTAGAGTACTGTTCATTTACTCAGAAGATGATGTTCTTTGAGTACAATCATTTTTCCCTATACAAATGGTCCAAGAGGCTTATTTCTTATGCAATAAAATATCAGGTCATGAGTTGTGTCATCACCACAATTAAAGATGGATGAGAGCTGCAGAAGAATTGTATCTGCAAAAGTGTATGCACAGATGCAGATCCAGAAATAATGACTGCGACTATTAAAAAAAAATTCAGTACAGTAACCCCCCCCCACCTATCTTGGGGGTTAGGGACCCACCCGACCCGCGATACCTGAAAATCCGCGATATGCAGAAGCAGGTCGGATGGGCCCGGGGGTGGCGGGGAGTGATGCGATCACTCCCCGCTGCCCTCCCGCACATCTCCCAGGCTCCCAGGTGGAGCCAGGATCGCAACCCCCTTCCCAGTGATCTCCGCCCCCATGCATGACAGTCCAGTCGGGCTGTCACACACCGGGGCAGAGGGAGGGGGAAGGGGGCTGCGGTCCTGGCTCCGCGTGCAGAGTCAGGATCGCAGCCCCCTCTCCCCACCCTCCGCCCCAGTGCTGACAGCTTGACCAGACTGTCATGCATTGGGGCAGAGATCACTGGGAAGGGGTCTGCGATCCTGGCTCCATGTGTGGAAGCCGGATCGCAGCCCCCTCTCCCCGCCCTCCACCATGGCAGCCCCTTCGTTCTTGACTCCGTGGCGGAGGGTGGCGAGAGGGGGCTGGGATCTGGCTTCCGCATGTGGAGTCAGGATCGCAACCCCCTTCGTGCGCTACTTGCCCAGACCTCCTGGGAGGCGCAGGGGGCGGTGCACGATCCCCCCTCCCTCAACCCTTTCCAGGTGCCGCATTCCCATGATATAGCAGGACTGCGGTATGTGAACCGCGAAAGGGCAGGGGACCACTGTATTTCTCAGCATCATAAGCAATCTCAAGACTAGGTGCTCTGTGTTCCTACTGAATCTGTTGTCTGGGGTATACAGCCAATGGGCAATTTCAAGCTGCTATTCTTCCCTATTATGGGTCTTTATTATTATTATTATTATTATTATCTTTAAAATAGAATTTGGCTACTCAACCTATCAAATAGACCAGCTCTTTAAATAGATCAGATCTGGTAAACTAGGGAGGTATCACTGCACATTGTTGAAAATGATTTCTGTGGACATCCATAAATGTGTACATTTTAAAAAGAAAAAAAAAGTCACTATTTTGCATTTGCTGGTAAAACTCATGACTCTACATGGGTTACCTGTAACTTTGTGGTCTCTCAGAATGTCTTTTTGTACTTACTGTGTATTGCTTAAGCTTTCCACACAGAGCAATACTGTTTGTTCTTGAAGATTTTTTTCGTACAAACGTGTGGAAAACACAAAAAGAGTGCTGAGAGTCACAGTCTCACACAGGAAATAAAATCTCAAATGAGCAGTGGAAAATTCCTGATAAGTTGCCTTGCCTAAAACAATGACAATGATGAAGTTTCTTAAAATCCCAACACTTATCTGTTACTCAGAACGAAGCTATTATCTTGATAGTCAGGAACACACAAGTTTCAAATGAAAACAATACAAAAATATTATGCAATTAAAATGTCTCAAAATTGACATAACATAGCACTCCAGGTAATAAAATAAATGAGCACAAAGTATAAGTAGCAACCATATTTTTCCATCTATAAACCCCCACCACACACACACTTTTCCAAACCAAAATTACAGTTTCGCAACCACACGTTTCTCTCCTTGTCTTACTTATGTGTATAAGACAACCCTCAATTTTTAGTCTAACAATTTTAGACAAAAATACAGTATAGTCATATACATGGGAAAATACTGTAATCATAACTGTAACAGAACCCATTTCTAACCATTTTACAACAATGATTTCTTTTAATTATTGTTGAGAGGGGTAACAAATTTTAATCTTTTTCCAAATTCTCCACCATCAAACAGTTTGTTTTGGAAGCAGCAGGTGCTGTGCAGAGAAATGATTGGCTAGCGCTAGGGAGAAGGACAGATGACGTCAGGAGACTTCTTCCTGGTTGGACTTTAGCCCGAGACAACCATGCAGGAAGGTAAGTGATTGGCTCCTTGCATTTCAGAGGCTTCCGAACAGCACCTGGGTTCACGTGGGTCGTTTTGGAACGTGCTGCTTCTGAAACGAACAGCCACTCCCTAGTAGAGAACAGTCTGAGAATACCTGGCAACAGCAGTGAACAGCAAAGCAAATGTTTGGACTTCATGAATGCTCCGCTATGTTGCAGTAGCTCGAACATCAACAGTTCTTTTGGATAAAATATGAATAGCTCTCCACAAATAACCCACACTGATATGACAAGCACTTTGGAGTGGAATGTTTTCTTCTGCCCACAATCTCACAGAAAACAGAGTAAAATTGTAGTTAAGTCTTCATAGACTTTTGATGTTAATCCGGAGGCTCCAGCTAGTGCAAAATACAGCAGCCAGATTAATAACGGGTATAAAAAGAAACCAACATATTACCCCAACTCTGGCCACACTGTACTGGCTGCCGATCCTATTCCGCATTGACTTCAAGGTTCTTATGTTGACATACAAAGCCCTAAATGGTTTGGGGCCTCATCTCTCAGAATGGCTCCTGCCACAGTGTACTGCTTGTAAGACTCGCTCCTCTCAGGCGGGCCATTTAAAGACTGCTACCAGGAACTGAGCTTCCTTGGTGGTTCCACCTCATCTGTGAAACCAGCTGCCCCGAGATTGGTTTGGCCTTCAAAAAACAGCTTAAAACCTGGCTGTATAAAGGTCCTTTCCCTAACCATTGTTTGTTGTCTTGCCCATCTTGCTGATCTGATTTTATATTTTAATCCGGTTCTGTTTGTTTTTGCATGTATTTGATTTTTTTTTGGCTTTGCTATCAGATTTAATTATGTATGACCGGCTAGTTTTATTTTCATCTATACATTGTATATAGTTTAATTGTATTTTTTATTGTATTGTCCATGTCTTAACTTTTATAAACTGCAAGGAATGACTGTTGGTCAGATAGTGCAGTATAAAAACCAATCAATCAATCAATCAATCAAATAAATAAATAAATAAATAAATATGAGGCGGCCTCCCCTCCCCCGCTGCCGCCGCCACCGCCACAAGCAATGCGGCCCCTCCACCGCCGCCGAGGACGATGCCGACGGGCGGGTGCAGCCCCGGGGGAGCTGCGGCCTTTCCACCGTCGCTGCCACCTGGAATGAGGCGGCCTCCCCTCCTCCGCCGCAGCCACCACCGCCACAAGCGATGCGGCCCCTCCACCGCTGCCGTGGTTGCCGAGGACGATGCTGGCAGGCGGCAGCTGCCCCGGGGGAGCTGCTGCCTTTCCATCGCCGCCGCCGCTAGGGACGAGATCCTCGCTCTGCGCGCCTCCGAGGGCGGTGCGGCCTTCCTGTCGCCGCCGCCGCCGCCGCCTTTCCATCTTTCGTCACCCCGAAGAAGCCTTTTAGACTTAACTGTTACCTTGTGGGTGCCGCGACCCTCCCATTGCCGTCCTCGCCGAGGACGAGGCAGCTTTCCTTCGCCGCCGCGGCCACGACTCGCTGTAGACGATGCGGCCTCAGCATCCCCGTCGACGCTGCCGCTGCCAAGGACTATGCGACATTGCCTCTTGGAGGGCTCTTGGGTGGTTCTGTCGGACCTTGGGTGGTTCTTAAGCCCTCAATGCCCAGCGCTACCAGCTGACCCTGCCCCGTACTCCCTCTTCCCCTCCCCCCTCCGGTACTTCCACTCTGCCCTGGTTTGTGCCCTATTTTTTGCTTTTACCCCTTCCTCTATTTTTATAGTTTTTTGCGTTGTATTTTACTCAGTTGTAGCTTGCACTGTCTCTGTGCTTTGGTTATTGTTAATTGTAATAGCTTTGATTGTTTTCATTTGTTCCTTTGTTTCCCCCTTTTTTTTCCCCTTCTCCTTTAGGCCACCATGTCGGCAGGGACTCTCATCTCAGTGGTGTCTGGCCGTGGGAGGTACGCTCTGGACGGTGGGATCGGTCGGGTAAGAAGAACTAGGGTCCGGCATCTAAGGCCTGTCCCCCGTTCTGATCCCTTCGTCCACCGCCATCTACCTGGGTGCCATCCCGCCAGCGCCTCCGATCTGACCTGCCTGCTGATTAACGCCAGGTCGGTGCACAATAAGACCCCGCTCATCCTCGATTCTATCCTGGATGAGCGCGCCGACCTGGCGTGTATCACCGAGACTTGGGTGGGCGTGGAGGGCGGGGCCTCCCTCTCTCTCCTGTGCCCACCCGGGTTTCAGGTTCAGTGGGCAGGCAGATCGGAGGGTAGGGGGGTGGGGTGGCCATCATTTTCAGGGAATCCCTTTACGTTAGCAGGTCCGCGACGATGGTGTGTTCTGGGGTGGAATGCCTCCATCTATCTGTGGGTCAGCGAGATAAGTTTGGCATTGTGCTGGTGTACCGTGCTCCCCGCAACCCAGCACAATCCCTACCAGAGATCGCTGAGTTCATCTCGGCTGCTTTGTTGAGGTCTCCCCGCCTTTTGGTGGTTGGGGACCTCAACTTGCATGCCGAGGGGGAACTCTCTGGTGCGGCTCTGGAATTCATGGAATCCATGGCTTCCATGAACTTATCTCAGCATGTTTTATGCCCCACCCGTAGAGCTGGCCACACCCTAGACCTGGTCTTTTCCTCCATGTCGCCGGATTCGTGTCTGGGGGTTGGGGACATCTTGCCCCTACCCGTGTCATGGTCGGACCATTACCTGCTAAAATTTTTCCTGTCGATTGCCCCCCCACCCCGCGGGGAGCACCCCTCTTACACCTGGGCTCGCCCCTGTAGGCTCCTGGACCCTACAAGGTTTATGGAGGCCTTCGGGGAGCTCTCTGGCGGTCTGGCAGACGATCCGGTTGATGCCCTGGTGGAAAGGTGGTATGTTGGTGCCGCCGGGGCGATAGACCGGATCGCCCCTAAGCGTCTCCTACGATGTCGAGGCCGCTCCTCCCCGTGGTTCACGGAGGAGCTACGGTCGATGAAGCAAGAACGTAGGAGACTGGAGGTCATATGGAGGGCAAACGGACGGAAGTGAATAGGGCTGCCCTTAAACAGCTGACTGGCCGCTATCTTCGCGCGATCAGGGACGCTAGAAGATCTTATGCCTCCCTGAGAATTGGGGAGGCCTCGAGCCGCCAGGCGGAGTTATTCCGGGTGGTTCGGGACCTCTCCAATCCCAGTCAGCTGCGGCCTCCTCCTAGTGATTTCACTAGTGAGCAATTTGCAGCCCATTTTAGATAAAAAATTGAGGCCATCTGTTCCGACTTGCCCCCCAGCTGCTCTAGTCCATCCTCTGGGTCTTCCAGTGCCTCACCCCTCCGTTCTCCCCTCCTGGACGAGTTCGGGCCAGTCTCTTCAGCGGAGGCCTCCAGAGCTATGGCTCGTTGCCGGCCGGCGGCCACTCCCTTTGACCCTTGCCCAGCTTGGCTTATAAAATCTGCCGAGGGGAACATGCCAGAGTGGTTTTCTTCCATCACCACGGCCTCCTTTCGGGAGGGTTGTTTCCCTTCCCGCCTGAAGGAGACCGTGGTAAAACCCATTCTTAAGAAACCTGGCTTGGCGACGGACGATCTTTCCAACTTCCGTCCGATCGCCATTGTTCTCTTCCTGGGCAAGGTTGTCGAGGGGGTGGCTGCTGTCCGGCTCCAGTCATACCTGGAGATAAACCATATCCTGGACCCCTTCCAGTCTGGATTCAGGCCTCTTCGCGGAACCGAGACCGCCCTGGTCGCTCTGCAGGATGACCTCCTCCGGGAGGCCGACAGGGGGAGTTCCTCCCTGCTCGTCCTCCTTGATCTCTCAGCAGCCTTTGATACCGTCGACCACGGTAACCTTCTGGCCCGGCTCGCTGAGGCGGGAATTGGTGGTCAGGCCTTGGCCTGGCTCCATTCCTTCCTTGGCGGCCGGACTCAGAGGGTACAGCTGGGGGATGTCTTGTCAGCTCCTTGGACTCTCCCTTGTGGGGTGCCCCAGGGGTCGGCAATCTCCCCCGTGCTGTTCAATGTTTATATGAGGCCGCTGGGGGAGGTCATCAGGAGATATGGAGTTCGCTGTCATCAGTACGCTGATGACACGCAGCTCTATATCTCCTTTTCTACGTCTGCAGAGGAGGCGGTTCGCTCCCTCGATCTGTGCCTGGAGGCCGTACTGGAATGGACCAGAGATAACCGGCTCAAGCTTAATCCGGAGAAGACGGAGGTTCTGTTCTTCGGGGCGCCTTCGTCTCGGTACAATGGCCCCCTCCCTAGTCTGGGGGGTACTTCCCTCCAGCCTACAGACAGGGCCAGGAATCTGGGCGTGGTCCTGGATTCGGCCCTCTCCCTGGAAGCCCAGGTGATGGCCGTCTCCAGGGCCGCTTTTTTCCATCTCCGCAGGATCGCCCAGATCTGTCAGTACCTTGACGAGTCCTCCCTGAGGACAGTCGTGCAGGCCCTGGTGATCTCGAGGATCGACTATTGCAATGCCCTCTACGTGGGGTTGCCCTTGACCCTGGTCCGGAGGTTACAGTGGGTGCAAAATGCGGCGGCCAGGCTGGTGGTGGGTGCTCGTAGATTCGAGCACATCACCCCAGTCCTGGTCCGCCTGCATTGGCTTCCCGTTGTCTTCCGGATCAGGTTCAAGGTTCTGGTCTTGGTTTTCAAGGCCCTCCACGGCTTGGGACCAGGATACCTGGTGGAGCGCATCTCCCTGAGGGCATCCGGATCCAGACCCACGAGATCGTCGCAGGCGCGGAACCGCGCCTTCTCTGTGGTGGGGCCCTCGCTCTGGAACCATCTCCCTCCTGAGCTGCGCCTGCTGGAGTCCCTGCCCGCCTTTAAGAGGGCTTTGAAGACCTTCCTCTTCAAAGAAGCATATGGTGTCCTTATTTAGTTAGTTTCTCTTTCTTTTCTTTGCTCCTAACCGTTTGCCGCCATCTTGCCCTCCGCTGCCCTTGCTTGGTGGCCTTGCTATTTTTAGCTTTTTAGCCTTTTTAGCTTTTTAGCTTTTTGCGTTGTTAGCCGCCCAGAGTTCCCGTCAGGAAGATGGAGCGGGATATAAGTATATAAATAAATAAATAAATAAATAAATAAATAAATAAATAAATAAATAAATAAATAGTCCCCATCTGATTGCTGCCTCGCTCGCTCTCCCTCTGCTGTATGTGTCTTTTGCCTACTAGACTGTGTGTACTTGCCTCACATAATGCTGAGCCTGTGTTTGAGCCAACCGATTACGATCACATTTTGAACATGAAAGGGAAGCAAAATTTCATGTCATTCAACTGAAGTAAGGTGAAGGGGATCCCAAACTAGAGATGTAAAATTTCCAGAAATTTTGAAGCTCAGAAAAAAATATCTGTTTTTCCCCCTGTTTCCCCCCCCCCAAAAAAAACTGGAAATTTTCAGAAAAAATGAAAAAATGCTACATTAAAACTCCCTACCCCCTTTTACAGCTTGACAGTCATTCTGTTACTTTAGGAACACAAAATATGAGTATGGAACAATTTGACTTGGCATAAAATTATCACAACTAGCATATTAAAATATAGTGTATCCAAACAATTATTGCAAACAGAGTTTACTTTTTAAATATAATATTTATCTGTAATTGTAGTAGTAATTAAATTATTATTTACACAAAGGTTATAAACTAATGTAGCTAAATGATTCAATTTTCTGGAATCAAATGTAAACTCTTACCCACCCACATGCAAGAACAAAAGTGAAACCTTTTTCTTTTTCTTGTGACAATAGCAGCACCTCCCAAAGGAAGAAATGCATCTTGTTCTTGCATTGGAGAGTCCTGTTTGTAACCTAGGACTTGCTTGTCCTCAGTGCACAGAAATTAGAATAATGTTATACTATGCATATTTTTTAGAGATGATTTGGAAAATATTTGAACACCCTGTCTTAAGTTATTTTATTCATCATGTTAAAAAATTCCATAACTGTTTTTTCTTTTTTTTCTTTTTTTCCATTTTTTCAGAAAAAAAACCAAAAGGCTTCAGGAAAAAAAGAAAAACAAGGAAACACATTTTTTTCTGAATTTTTCCAGTCTTTTTCCCCCAGGCCTTCACATCTCTATACCAAACCTTTACCTTTTCCCCTCATCCCCCAGCTCCCCCAAAATAAAGTTCACCCATTGAGTGGCAACATTAGAAAGCCACTTTCTATCCAAGTCTCTAGTAATTTGAATTCAAGAATGGACATGACATGAGCCCAATATGCCTGCATCCTGTACAGTGTACACCATGGTCTGGCTTGAATGAGCATGGCTGCTTACTACAGTAGGCTTGCTAAATCAAGCAATTAGAAGTTGATGGGGGTGGGGGTGCGATCGGGGGGGGGGGGAGGAGAACAAACCAGGTACCAGCCTGCATTACTGTTCTGACATGAAGTGCAGTACATCATTGGGAGCATAGGATGCACCTTTACAAATAATAAAGTGCTATGACTGCTGCGTTCTATAAATGATGGTCCTGGACATAGCAATCTGTTGCATTGATCCAGTGCTGTTTCATCAGCCATCCTGCACTTAAAAACAAACCTGGGGCTGGGAAGCTTTTCCTGAACTCCCAGGATCTTTTTAAATAACATGAGTGCCAATTTATGATGTACATCACAGGCAGTGTACACTGCCTTTATCAATCCATAAAAGCTGTCCCAATGTATCTTGTTCTCTCTGACTTTATCAATCCATAAAAGCTGTCCCAATGTCTCTTGTTCTCTCTGATTTTAGACAGGGGGAGCAAAAATTCTCAGTTTGAGTCAACAGGAAGCAAGAGTACATTATAACCTTCCATAAATCTCTCCCAGTCAGACCAGATTCTAATTTTCTTGCAATGATACTAGTCTTTACCCCAGAAGAAGGAGCCAAGGTGATTCCTGACTTTTTTCTTTTTAAAAGCTTCAATGTGCTTGACTTTCATTTCAAATCCCGCCCCTCTGATGGCCCACTCAACAATTCTCTTCACTAATAGACCACAACAATTACTAACTTAAAAAATTCCTACAGAACATTATTGAATTTTCAAGTAAAATCATAGAATCATAGAGTTGGAAGAGACGTCAAGGGCCATCTAGTCCAACCCCCTGCCATGCTGGAACCCCCATCACAGGACTCCTGACAGATGGCCATCCAGCCTTTGCTTAAAAACCTCCAAAGAAGGAGACGCCACCACCCTCCGTGGCAGCATATTGCACTGCCGAACAGCTCTAACTGTCATGAAATTCTTCCTAATGTTTACATTAAATCTCTTTTCCTGTCGTTTAAGACCATTGCCCCGCATCCTAGTCTCTGAAGCCATGGAAAACAAACCAGTCCCTTCTTCAATGTGACATTAATGTGACATCAAATGTCAAGTGTTTTGACATAAATTACAGTGCAATTGTAGATGCAAGAGCTATCCAAAATCATTAGCAGCAGTAATAACATGTAATAAAAGGAACAATACAGTACAGGATGGGATCATGACAATGGCTCTTTAATTAGTAGGATTTTCTTTGGCCTTAATATGTAGCATAAAAACCAACATGTCCTGGAATATACAAGAAGCATACCATAGATCCTTATGGAGTAAGTATTTATTTTTGGATTGTGTGTCTTTTCTCTGCAAGGGAATCAGAGGTACCCAAGCAGAAGAACACATCTCAGTGACTATATGATTCATCTGTAGTCTACTCTTAGTTCCTGAGGAAAACAGACATGGCATGGGGAAGAAAAGAGCAACCATAAATGCCGATATTTCTGCTTAGGGAGCCCTGCGTAGCTATTTGCACAGTCAACATATAAGAAAAGAGACCAAATGATTGTGGTAGTCTACACTGATCTTCAAACAGTGGTCTGCACCCCTGGCACATATACATATGTGTTATTACACTGCTATAGTCTCTCAACCAGCCCAGAAAGTCTGGATCTATTCATATAATGCAATTTCTTCTTGTTTTAAACAGCTTGTGCCAGTACTGTTGTACTTTAGCATTTAGACAAAACGACATAAAAATAATGAGAATAGGAGGGGGTGGGGTGGGGAGAGTTATGCCACTCAGCCCTTGTTTAATTCAATTACGTAGTTCCCCTGTAACCCCGTTTCCTGCAGGACCATAGAGGAGTTATGTTAACAAGATGCAAACAAGGCTGTTTGTCCAATTTCTCTTCTCTTCCTACAAGGTCAGAAGAGACCCAGGGAAACCTGAATTCTCCAATACAACTTCACAGTGACCCAGTTTGCATTTCTCTAACTGTTAGTTACGTAACTGGACCACAGGGTGCCACCTGACATCTCAGGGAACTTGTGTGCTTGTCTACAGGTGCCAGTCTACCATATTTGCTATTGTCTATATGAGGGGTGGGGATACAATTTGTCAGGTGGGTGGTTACATTCCCCCCCCCCCCGTTCTCCCATTGGAAATATGATGTGATCCCCTGATGTTCCTAAGTCCCTGGCAGAAATGTTGGTTGACGTCTATGCATCTTGTGCACTGCTGGAAACCTTCCCTCCTCATGTTGCCCACATGGAGAAATCAGGGAAGGTTGGATGTTTTAAATTTAAAAAATGCATTTAAAACATTTATATCATGATTTAAATGGTGAGCTAAATCAATATGACTTTTTTTTTAAAAAAATCACTGATTTTTATCCAGACTGACCCCAGCTTCTGACACTTTTCCAGTTTTAGAGGGAACCACTCATTGGCTGCATGATACTATCCTGGCTTCTTAACTGAGTGGTTGGCTGCCAGAGGAGGCACGGACCGGCCAGGTACTACCTTAAAAATAGCACTGGGGTCAAACCAGCTAAGTTGCCTAAGGGCATGAAAATACTGTACTAAATGGGGCCCATCTGTGTTAGGCCTCTGGTTCTGTAGACACTGAAAAGCGAGAAATCGACAGAAACATAGAGTTTCTTTGGTCTTATAGGTAAAAACTACTAGCAGATTGGTTGGTTTGTAACATACTCAGGATGTACATGAGGAAAATGACTGAAACTTGGCAATTTGTCTGCCAGGATTTTCACACTGAAATGTAATCATGGGGAAGGAACAAATGGCTGTAATCAAAAATGAAGAGAGAACTATAAAATTCAGCCGCCTTTGACTCCTTATTTTAGACCCACAGTCTTTATGAACTCTGCGTGTCTCATATTCTGTTGAATAAGTCTTTCAAACTACCTTGTAGGTGTCCCTTTGAACTGGCTATTAATCTACCTAGGATTCAGAATCCCATTTTTGTAATACAGAATGGGGTAGGGTTTGTGAGGGTGGGGGTGGGGTGAAGAGTGAGCTTATTTGCTTATCTGTTCTTTTTATTATGATGATTTGATTATTTTGTCTGATTGATTAGTTTTTATTTACTATTTTAAGTTGTTTAATCTGTTTTTGTATATGTTTGTAGACCGCCCAGAGTAGCTTTTTTTGCTAGATGGTTGCGGTATATAAATCAAATAAATAAATAAATAAAATCAACAACCAGGGAAGATTAGCCATAGGGAGATTAAGCCCCTGGGGTTTGGGTTTGCTACTGCTGGTATGCACTCACTGACACAGGATGTTCAGGTTTTTAGAGAGCAAACAACCACCTGCAACCCTGTCAGCCCTTCCTCAAGTTTCTGGGCAGATGAATGGAAAAAAGTAAGGAAGAAAGACAACTTCAGATCAAGACAGAACTAGAAATATAGTAAAATCAATATAGTAGATATAGCTGAAGTAATTTAAATATCATCCCTATCGTTTCAGGCCTTTAGAGGGAGTATTTGATAAAACTTAAATATTATCAACCACAACAACAAGCCGTCAAGTCAAAACTGACTTATGATGAGCCACTTTAAGCATTTTCACACAGAGAATGCTCGCCTTTACCATTCCCTTCTTCTAGGGGGGTGGCCTGGGACAGTGCAGGCTCCCTAAAGCCACACAGGTTGGCTCTACTTGCAGGAGGCCCAGTGGAGAATTGAACTCCCAGCCCCTGGAGAGCTAAACCACTCAGCTACCTAGCCAGCTAAAAATCATTACAAAAGTATTTTTATTACTGAAGATATTGCTGAATTCAGGTGTAAATATTGCTATCTTGACATAAATCATCTATACCTCAAGTTACATAAACTATTTAATTAATCACCCCACTGGGACGTTTCTGCTTATGTACTCAGTGCCAGTGCTAGGTTTTTTTGTGCCCTAGGCGAGGGGCGGGTTGGCGGGGGGCAGGGAGCGGGGCAGCAGGGGGCGGCGACGGGCACGGGGGTGGGCGGCGAGGGGCGGCGGGCGGACGGCGATGGGTGGCTGGCGGGCGGTGGGGGGACAGACGGTGGTGGCCAGCGGCAGGGGGGCAGGGGCGGCAGGCTGTCCAGCGCCCTCTCTCCATTTTGGCGCCCTAGGCAACTGCCTAGTTTGCCTTAATGGAAGCGCCGGCCCTGTATGTGCTGACATAGAACTGTACATGTCACCTCTTCTACTGCCAAGGCAACATTCAGAAATGCATATACAGTGGTACCTCTGATAACAAATTTAATTCGTTCTCAGAGGCAATTTGTTATCCCAAAAAAAAGGTGTTATCGAAAATGTGGTTCCCCATTGAAATGAATGGGAAACCAATTAATCTGTTCCAGAGGTCAGGGAAAAGGCAAAAAAGCTGGGGGGGGTGTGCTTCCAGACCTCTTTATAAAGTGCACTTTAAAGGCCTGCAGTGCTAGAACACCCCCTCCAGAACACCTCCCCTGCAGTACAATGCAAACATGGACAAGAGAAACTAGCAAGACTACCCCAGCCTATTCCTACCCAAGGTGCAATGGGGAAAATGCAAACAGACAAACATAAGCAGCAAGAGAAATCCACCCTGTTCTTGCCTGCAGCGCAATGAAAAAGACTGTAAACATGGACAGAAGAAAGCAGCATGTTTACCCCATCCTCTTCCTTCCAAAAATGCAAAGAAAAGCAGTGCAAAGATTAATAAAAGCTATCTCCGTACCTTCCCAAGTTAAAACGGTCCAAATCCCTCAGCAAAACAGAATGGCTCAAAAAAAAAAACACCCATGAAAAAAACCGCTCTTACTCCTCCCACCCCTCCACAAACTACAAGGGGTTCAATACATCCTGGGTACACTTTTTTTTGCAAGGCATTATGAAACATTTGTTATCTGAGGCAGCCCATAGGGAACATTTGTTATCCGAGGCAGCACTACATGCAGAATTTCCCATTTGTTATCCAAAAAAATTGTTATCCGATGCTTTCTTTATCTGAGGTATTACTGTAGTTGATTTTAAAAAGCAATATAAAACCACACATTCAGTAAAGAAAGCAGCAGCAGCAAATAAACATGATGACTTTGTTATAAGGTAACATTTGTTTTCTAGGTTGTTGTGATTAAACTATTTCCACCTGCAATATCTATGGCAATGGCAGCTCACTGACCCAGGATTTTCACTTTCCTCACAGAAATACTTTCCAAAAGAATCCATAGATACGATCGCTGCGAATTTGTTCTATTGTGTCCCTGGAACATTACATTGAATCATATCTTTCACTGCACTGGCAGCCAAGTGACCCATATATATGGCACCTCAGGGACTATCCTTTTTACAAAAATTTACAGTCATCCTACACAAGTGAAAGCTGACTGCAAAAATACATGTGCAGAATCTTATCTCCGTGTTGTCATAAAAACTGCACTACCTAGTGAGATATGGGGGATACAGAAAGGATAGGGCCTGCTAAGCCTGTCTTTTCCTCACAGCTGTAGACATGGTAACCTCCATAATATTTTCCTCCCCTGAATTTAAGACCAAAGATGAATTAATAAGTAGCTACCTTTCTCCATGTTTGTACTTGGAATAAACCAAGCGTTCATGCCACGTTCAAGCTGGGGGGGGGGGGGGGGGGGCAATAAAAAAGCCAACGCCCACACAGAAAATATTCACAGTACTGTATTTGATGGTACTGATCCTGATTAATTACAAGCATACGGGTCTTCTGTCGTCAATTGTGTCGGTCTGTGTTTCTGGCAGTCAAATTAATGCTAGTGGCTTAAAGAGAAGAGCATGCGCATGGGATGAAGCTGAATGCAATATACAACAGTAACATGCCAAACTCACAACAACCATGTGCAGAATGTGCAACTGCAGTGTGAGCTGCTAGACTGATTGAGATTCTCTGATGGATTACATTTTTCTCCAGTGAACTCAAGGTACAGGATTCTCCTATGTCCCATTTCATTACAACATCACGAGTATGTGGCTTGCCCCAAGCACCCCACTGAACTTCACAGCTTAGCTGCAGCATGGCTTTCACTTACGATGACACAATACTGCCTCTCAAATAATATGTATTTATCTAGTACATGAACAAAGCTACTTGGTCTATACCAGGGCTGTTCAACTTTGAACAGGCCAAGGTCTACTTTTTCTGGCCCAAAGTGCCTGAGGGCTGCTACACTAAAGCCTCTACTTATGAATTTTGTCTGTTCCGAGCACATGCTCATAAGTAAAACATGTTTGTAAGTAGAGCAGCAGTTTCCCATAAGAATGCATTGAAAACCAATTAATCTGTTCTGGAGGGAACAGATTTCAATGTGCCATGGCCCTTGAACTGCCCCGCTCAGCTGAGACAGTGGGCTGGCAGACCCAGAACTTTGCTGGGGCAGTGGAGGTCCTTGGGATGGGGGAGGGAGGGGTGGAGAACTTATCCCCTCACTTTTTAAATTGATGGCCGGTGGGCTACTTTTGAACTCTCCGCAGGCTACCAGTAGCCCGCGGTCTACCTGTTGGGCAGGCCTGGTCTATACTGTGGTAGGATTCAAGAGGGCTGGGCTCAAATTCTCACTTGACCATGGAAGCTCACATGGTCAAATCCACTCCTTAAATATTTCACTTGTTTTGAAAACTCTAGTAGGCTCATTGTATGACAAACTATAACATCCACATATACAGAGAAGCCCAGGAGGCATCTCTGGCTCATTCAGCCACAGCAGCAACACAGCTACAAGAATTCTAGAAGCTTTTGTGCCCTGAACCAAACAAAATAGCTAGTCATAAGCTGGTTGGTTGAAACATACCAACTTTTCTATGAGCCAATTTTCCATTAAAAATAAAGAAAACTGTCCACACCACCCACCCACCCCGGTCTGCCATTTCCAACAATTTTTACTTAAAGAGGTAATGGCAATCATAGGAAGAAGACTCTGTGCTAGGGGTCAGGACAGTGGAAGTAATCCATAAAATAAGAGGCAGCAGTTGAGTGACCTCTATGCCACTATTGAAAGCTTTGGGAGTTAATGCCTACTTTACATGCAAAGTACCCCAAGTCATGAAAAGCAAGCTTTTTACTTTGTTCCTGATTCCCAAGAGCGGCTTGTGAGACAGCATTAACTGATTTTAAACTCAGCAAAAAGTATTTAAAGAGCCTTTCCTCCAGTTTAAAAAAGCACACGTGGGAAAGGGGGAAGCCAAATGCTCAGGGGGTTATTCATTACAAGCCAAAGTTCCCAGCTTTCTAGGAAAATGGAAGGAACAGTATATTACCTGACACCTTTTATCAGGTCTCCAGAGAGGTGACCAGTAGAACTGCTAATCTTTCATCTTTTTCAGGGTGCAATTACACATCGGAATTCTCCTGGGTTTGTGACAGGTTTAGCATGTTTTAAATCTATTTAAACATATTTGCTTGCATAATGTACGGCGGAGTGTGTGTATATTACGGGAGCTGGGAAGAATTTTTTTTAATTTAGAAAGCTTTTTACAACACACACTAAGGGCTTGTTTATTTTAACATTATTCTGAACATGATTTATTCTGAATAGTTTTTTGCATGCATGCTTGCCTGTGTTGAAGTAAATTGTGTCTGTGAAGTTTTTAAGTATTGGATTGATACCTTGCACCCTGATTTGCTATATATTTTTCTGTCTATAACACTGATCTAGCACTATTTCTCTTTGAAAATATAAACATCACAGCAGAGTATATCTTTTGTCCCTGTCACCCACATCACCTCAGTGGAGGGAGGGAGTTGGTTGTTGTGGTGTCAATGGCAAGCGGCTGTGAGAGGCAGCCAGCATGTTGATGGATAAAGACCTCCAAAGCAGCGCCAGGACAATGTGACAACAACCAGTGCATCCTCTCCTAGCTGCAGCAGCGAAACACACAGGATGTTGGAGTTATTTATTCATTAGATTTCTATACCATGCCATCTAGCAACAGAGGCCACTCTGGGCAGTTCCCCCGCCATGCCAATTTTAAACTATGTCTAAAACCCCATGTAGCCTCTTCAACCAATATATCATACATGTTACACTCGGATTAAAAGTTTTCCCAAGAGGACACACACTAACATGTAGCAACATCAGCAGTTCTTCCTTAGTTTGGGGTGGGGGTTACCCCCTTCACTCACACCTATGGCCCAGATCCAGATTGATCTCCTATACCTGCCACCGGCATACAAAACTCACAATTTTCTACAATGGGAAATTCTGCTTTCCTACACCAGGGCTGAGCACATTCCAGAAATACAATTTACTCATCCCCCCAGTAGCCATTCTCTCATTCTCCCTTGGATCATGAAGATGGCCTGTTTTGTCACAAGAAGCATCTAGGTGGCTTGTTTTAGGTACAGACAGTCTTCCCCGTCCCCCAAAACTAAGAGGTAATATAAGCTGACCTGTACCTATGAACAAAGAAGCAGCAGCACAGCCTGTTGGACCAGAATGGTATGTGTATTGTTCCTTAGAGTGCTTTTTAGTTTAGAAGGAATTTCATTTCAGGTCTTCTAGACTCCACAGCAGCATCTGATCCACCCAACCTGGCTTGAACCTGGCTTATGGAAACATACAAATTGACCCTTAAAAGGCTAGTGCTATACTGGAAAGTATCAAATATAAATAAACTCTACACCTGGAAGAACTCCTGGTTCTGACACCTATTAATAGCTAGAATTAAATGAGAAAGGCACCATTTTAGAACCAAGTTTTTCATGTAGGTTGTAAGACATCATGCTCTCCTACTTGACACTGTGACTGGGGAAAGCCTAATATAATCCCCCATCCTGCCCAAAAGTATTTACAGTGGCACCTCTACTTACGAGCAATTTGACTTAAGAGCAGAAAACCGTTGGCGTTTTAACTGGTGCCTTACAAATTTTAGATGCAGTCTGCTGTACTTACAATTTTATTTTTTCATTTTTCATTTTCATTTTTTAGATATGGCTGTTCTACTTACGAGTTGTTCGACTTATGAGCATGCATTCAGAATGGATTAAACTCTTAAGTAGAGGTAGTGCTGTATGGCAATACTGTACTCAGATTTTGCAACTGCAGTTTGAAAAGCATGAAATATCTGGCTTTCTGGAGGAAGCCTTCAGCCTTTTGCAAGTGGATAATAGAAACACAAATCACAGACCGACGATCTGATAAGTCAGAACTCTGCCTAGAAATAGCACCAGAGTTCCTCAGGGACTGAGCACAACCTCTGCAAACTCCTCTCCAGAAACTGAGTGCAGGAGGCATTAACAGACAGCATCCACCCAGAGAGAAAAATGGCAGATATTCAGTACTGCAGCAAAGAGCTGGTCAGGAATGAAAGGGTGCAGTGAAATCAAGACTAGGCCAGTCTCCCAAAACTGTACTGGGCAAATTAGTCTAGTGGTGGGGGCAGGAGTTGTGAATCTCCCCCCTCCCCTCTTCATGTGACATTCACCTTGCAACAGATGCCTGCTGGCTCAGTCCCAACCATTGGCCACTGTCCTTGCTCGTTTCCCTGCCCTTTTATTTTAAGGTGGTAGAAGAACAAGAGAATGGTCATAAAAAAGAACCACTCCCTTTGGACACACTGCCTATGCCTGTCCTGGCCACTCAAACATTTTTGAGTGACACCCCAGTCAGCCTCCAGCACCCCAAAACAATGTTTTAATATATTTTCCCTTGAAGTTGGAGGTTTTAGAATACGTATGTTAAATCACATTCACCCTCTGTAAATGCCATTTAAAAGGAACTTTTCAAAGTAATTCAATATTGCTCAATACAACAGAGAAGTAACTTTCATACACTCTCATTAATCAAGAAGCAGCTGCTTATCTCCAAGGCTCTGGTCTCTAATAACCTTTTCCTGCAAGCAAGTACATTTTTAGTTGGCCAAGACACAAATTTAACAAAATTGGCAAACATTCACTTATCTCGAAGCAAACAAAAGGTGGTATAAGACGTCAGTTTTCTACACTGTTTAATAAAAGAGTGCCAGTGCATGAAAATAGCTTCTTTTGTACCACCAAAAACATTTTTTAAAAAGCACTCTCTTTCTAAAGCTTTGCTCCAGCATTGCCCAAATCTTGCAAACTCCAAATTGCTATGATTAATCATCTAGTCAAAAATCTGAGCCTAACCTAGAGGTGAAATTCAAAAAATTAGAATATTGTGCAAAAGTTCATTTATTTCAGTAATGCAGCTTTAAAGGTGAAACTAATATATGAGATAGACTCATTATATGCAAAGCAAGATAGTTCAAGCCTTAATTTTTTATATTTGTGACAATTAGAATATTACATGAAAACAATAAAACAAGGATTGTAAATAGAACAATATTGGACCTTGAAAAGTATAAGCATGCATATATACCCAGTACTTGGTTTCGGCCCCTTTCGTATCAATTACTGTGTTAATGTGACGTGGCATGGATGCTATCAACCTGTGGCACTGCTGAGGTATTATGGAAGACCAGGATGCTTCAACAGTGGCCATCAGCTCTTCTGCATTGTTTGGTCTCATGTTTCTCATCTTTCTCTTGGCAATGCCCCATAGATTCTCTACAGGGTTCAGGTCTGGTGAGTTTGTTGGCCTATCAAGCACAGTAATTCCATGGTCATTGAGCCAGGTTTTGATACTTTTTGCAGTGTGGGCAGGTGCCAAGTCCTGCTTAGAAAATGAAGTCAGCATCCCCATAACGCTCACCTGACAAAGGAAGCATGAAGCACCCCAAAATCTCCTGGTAGACAGCTGTGTTGACCCTGGACTTAATGACACACAGGCGACCAATACCAGCAGATGACATGGCTCCCCAAACAACAGAGAGTGTGGAAACATCACACTGGACTTCAAGTATTGTGCATTGTGTGCCTCTCCATTCTTCCTCCAAACTCTGGGTCCTTGGTTTCCCAATGAGAAGCAAACATTGCTCTCATCAGAAAAGAGGTCTTTTGTCAGGTAGTTGAGGGGTTAACCTCAATGCCCAGAAACAGCAAGACAGTAGCAGAGACAAAAATAGGATGACTCAGTTGCTGGTTTTCTATTGCAGTCTATTTACAATATTTACAGTTCACAGGTTTCAACAGTCCTCAGACTTACATCCAGTAGCATAAGGACTTCAGCTACTCATCATCTTCATCAGAGTCAATACATCAGCTTACAGCAAAGACTCCACATGACTGGCTAAGCAGCCCCAGCACTCCGGCTAAACAGCCTTGTCTCACAGCACCACTTGCGTAACAGCAACCCGGGCTAACAGCATCCCCAGCTAGCAGCAAGAACATACTGCCTCATGCACAGTGTACATAGATACTCTTTCCAATCATGTTTCCAGTTTCATACCACATGACATAATGCTTTTTCCTCTCCACGCTTCTGAGCATCGCACCTGCGACCTTGGACAGTAAACCTTCCTGTCAAGGCCACCTTCCAAGTTAGCTTTTGTCCTCAGCTGGACTCAATAATCACTTAATTGCAAGTTGAAAAACTCATTTTTCATAAAATTATAGCAGAATGATCTGACAACTTTGGACCACTGAGCAACAGACCAGTTCTTTTTTTTCTTTAGCCCAGCTAAGACGCTTCTGACGTTGTTTGTTGCTCAGGACAATTCTGCACAATTGTCAGGTCAGCAGTCTTTCCAATGATTGTGATTCCTAGTGAACTTGACTGAGATACCATTTAAGTAAGGCTCAGGAACCCTTTGCAGGTTTTATGGATACATTAGCTGATTAAATTGAGTCACTTTGAGCCTAGAGTATTGAACCTTTTCACAATATTCTAATTGTCTGAGATTGTGAATTTGGGGTTTTCATAAACTGTAAGCCATAATCTTCACAATTATAACAAATTAAGGCTTGAACTATCTCACTTTGCCTGTAATGAGTCTATCTCATATATTAGTTTCACCTTTAAAGTTGCATTACTGAAATAAATGAACTTTTCCACAATATTTTTTTTAAGTTTCACGTGTATCTCACAAGGAGTTGTGAAGGCAGACCGTGTGGAGTGAAAGAAAAAGATTGCTCTGAGCTCTATCCAAGGACTGCGAGACAAAAAAAAAAACACGGGAGGGGGAATGAAATGAATGGTGAAGGAGGAGTTATGAAATGTATCCCATTCAATCCCCACCCACATTCCTTATGTCTCTGTACTCTTGCCTTCTATTCCAATTCACATTTAATCGGCTACTTTATTGGATGCTCTTTTTATTGCTCTCCTTAACACTGTTCTTGCCCATCTGTCCTCTTATGTACTGTACGCTTGTCCTATTTACCAAAACACTGGGTGGTACCCAACGGACTGCAAGAAGATGGCAGGTCTTTCTGACCACTTTAAAGCCCTCCCCTCAAACTCTCCAGAAGGCCAGGGAGGTTACCCACAAAATACTGCAGATTGTCTTAAGAGAGATGTGATGTAAATGGGAGGGGGGAATTGGCCAAGAATCAGAGGAAGAATCTTATCATTCCTACATGTTTCCTAATTTGGGACAAGTTCTCCTACCTCTTGCAGCCAGACGAGAGAAATCTACAAGATCTAATTGATCTCCTCTCGAACCAGCTCCTCTGATACAGATTTTTTTTTTTGGGGGGGGGGGAGTTTGGAGGTAAAAATCAAAAACATCACTGTCATTAGTGGTATTTCTGCCCCTGCAGAATTTGCCCACTGGAAGGACATACAAGGTTTTTAAGAGAAATACAATGCACACAAAACAGTATGTAGGTTTTAAAACATAAACTGCTAAAATGCATACTGTTTTTATTGTTGTTTGTGTGTTTTAAGAAACCAGCAGAATCAATGGGGAACAAAGGCAGAGCAGAAAATCACTCAATCAATGGGATGTACAAACAAATGCATTTGCTAAGCAAAATGTTTACATAAATGTGTGCTTTAGGGAAAATGCACAAACATGGTTCTGAATTTCATTGCAAGAACAAAGAAGGCTAGGAAGAAAAGCAAGGCAGAATTCAGATAAATGCAGTGAGCTGGAGACACAGAGATGTTACATTACTGGAAAAGAGAGAAGGAAAGGTCTGTGGACACACACACACACACAGAGAGAGAGAGAGAGACAGAGAGAGAGAGAGAGAGAGAGAGAGAGAGAGAGAGAGAGAGAGAGAGAGAGAGAGAGATTATTAGTGCCAGTTCTTGAATGGCTTCTTAGCCGTTTAAAACACTCCCACAGGACAGTAGGAAGAAGCATTCAAACTAAAGCAAAGGCCTCATTCTTTGTATATTTCATGCTGAGTCAGACCTCTACCATTAAATAATGTGTCATGTTAGCTAGCTTTTAGCTAAAAGTTACCCTTCATTGACCAGATCAATACTATTTACGATGTGAAAAGCAGATAAATACCAGCTCTGATCTTATAATTTTACTACAGTTACATGTTTGTGTGCGTGTCAAGTTAAATGTCTTTTGAGAAATGAAACATGCAAAAGTTCCGCTGTGAGAAAATCATGCTAATGTATTCCACCTATTCATGACTCCAACAGTGCAGGAGCTTCCAGTAATGCCCCCTCCCTTGTCTTCTCTTAGAGGTATTTACTTAACTCTGTCCAATGGGAGGATTACACTTTCCTACACATCATCATCATCATCATCATCATCATCATCATCATCATCATCATCATCATCATCATCATCATCATCATCATCATCATCATCAAGAACACAGCAGACAAGATAACTATACTGGATTTTGTATTGCAAGTCACTACTCGAATGCTTCCCAAGTGTTTAATATGACTACGTGATGTATCGGCAAATTATGCAAGCAGATCCCAGTAAGGTGGCTTTCTGCAGCTGACTGATGGTGACTTTGTCGACTCCAATTTCTTCTAAATACTTGCTTAGCTCTTTAGGCACCGCACCCAGCGTGCTGATTACCACTGGGACCACCTGTACCGTTTTATGCCAGAGTCTCTGAAGTTCAATTTTCAGATCCTGATATCAGGTAACTTTTTCAAGGTTTTTCTCGGTGACTCTACTATCACCTGGTATAGCAATTATCAATGATCCACACTTTCTTCTTCCCCACAATCACAATATCTGGGGTATTATGCTCCAAAACCCTGTCTGTCTGTATTCGGAAGTCCCAAAGTAATTTTGCATGCTCATTTTCAATCACTTTTTCATGTTTATGATCCCACCAGTTCTCTGCTACAGGCAGATGATAGTTGTGACACAAATCCCTGTGGACCACTTGAGCAACTACATTATGACACTGTTTGTAATCAGTCTGAGCAATTGTCTTGCAACAACTCAATATATGGTCAATAGTTTCATCCACCACTTTACAGAGTCTACATGTGGGGTACTCATCTGTTTTTTTCTATTCTAGCCTTAACTGCATTTGTTCTAATAGCTTGTTCTTGAGCTGCAAAAATAAGGGCTTCTGTCTCTTTTTTCAATGTTCCATTGGTGAGCCATAACCAAGTCTTTTCCTCATCTACTTTTCCTTTGATTTTTTTCGAGGAACTGCCCATGCAGTGCTTTATTATGCCAGCTTTCAGCTCATAATTGCATCATTGTTTTCCTGTATTGACTCTTTGTTTGCTTTACTTTAAACACCTCCTTGTTCTTAACCTCCAACAATGCTGGCTCTGTACTATTTTTTCAATAATCTGCCAAGTTGCCAACGCATGCTTCTCTTCTTCAACTGTCTGCTTCACTTGCAAAAGATCTCTACTAGAGATGGGCACGACTTGAAAAAAAAATTTTTCGAGTTGTCGTTAGTCGGGCCGGTTCCGTTTCGGGTCGTCTCCGTTTTTCGTGAAAATTTGCAAAAATTAGTCGGTTCGTTTTTTTGTTTTTTTGTTTTCGTTAGTACTGGTTTTGGGGGGGGAGCGGGCTCCTGGAGGCACCTCTGTGGGGTGGGTGCCTCCTCTGGCCCGCTATAAAGGGAAAGTGGGCTCCTGGAGGCACCCGTGGGTGCCTCCTATCCTCACCCGCTAGGAAGGGGAAGCAGGCTCCAAGAGACCCCTCAACATGGGGGTCTCCCCTCCTCACCTGCTGCTGCTGCAAAATGCTATGCAATAGCCATATGGATATTGCATAACATAATGTGCAGACAGTGACTGTGAAGACTAGTGGATGGCACTGAACCCAGAGCCATAGTGAGATGCCTAACTAAGGCTCTCGCACCACCATGTCTCACACAGAAGGGAATTGTACTTGCGTGTAGTGCAATGCAAGTACATATGGCTTAGGGTTAAGGTGGGTTAGGGTTAGGGCTAGGGTTAGGCTAGTGACGGGTAAGGTTACGGTGGGCTAGTGGGTTGCACCTCTGGGTGCCTCTCTGACCCACTAAGAAGACAGTCTGTGACGTATGCGTACGGAGTCTAGGGTTAGGGTTAGGGTTAGGGGGCTAGGGCAGGTTTTAGGGGGCTTTTGGCACATCCCAGAAGTCTCCATGGCCAAGTGGCCATGCGATTGGTGGGATGGCTCCAAAAATTTGCATGGTCGTCCACTCCCACATGGCTGGCCACTCGGCCAGCCCATCATTGCGCAGGTGTAAAAAAATAAATAAAAAAAAATCAATGGAGGACAGAGGAGGATAGGAGAGACATTTTGTTGCAAGAAAAAACCCACTGCTACTGTGAAAAATCTGGCAGTTTATAAATTTTCGCGTGTTTCTGTTGTGCTTGTGTGTTTTTGGACCATGATTTCAAAAACAATATTGCGTTCGCCGCCCCATTTTGGATCCCCCGCCCGCACCGCATGGCATGGCGATGGCGACTCGAGTCCGGCTGCCCAGGACGGGGGGGAGGCGGGACCCCCCCTCCAGAAACCACCCCTCTGGTAGGTGCCCTGCGCCCTTAGTCAAGCAGGCATTTTTCCGCCTGCTTTTTTGGCCCGGGAATGGGTGGGGGGAGAGTTTAAAAGTTTTTTCCTGTGCCGTCCGTGCCGCTTGCTTGCGCTTTAATTGCGGCGGGCGGCGGGCGGTGAGACTGGGCTTTTTGCTGGCTGGCTGCGAGCCTGCGGCGAGTGGCGCGAGTCCCACCAGAGCAGCTCAGGATGGGGGATGGGGGGGAGGGCCGGGGACCTCCAGAAACAACCCCTCTGGTAGGTGCCCTGAGGCACAGCAGGCATTTTTCCGCCTGCTTTTCGGGCGGGAACCGGGTTTTTTTAACTTTTAAAAACTTTTTTTCTGTGCCGCGTGGCATCGCACGATCGCGCAATGCAAGGAACGAGCACAACAAATCAGACCAAAATTGTTCGTTCGTCGGTTCGAGCTCGAAGTCTGGCGGAGTAATTCCCGTTACCGTTTCCGTAGAGTAACGGAAACGAGTAACGGAAACGGAAACGGGAATACCGCTAAGTCGTGCCCATCTCTAATCTCTACCACCTAATTTTCTAGGTAAATACAGCCTGTCAACATCACTGTGTGGATGCACAGTGAATTGTCATACGTTTTCTTGTTTTCCTATCCAGACAATCTAGCTCCATCTAAGTCTAGTTTATAATGCCAGCGGTATACCTGATGACCGGGATGGCCCAGCTATTAATGGCCTTGATGGTGTTACCACCATTCAGCTTACTTTTTAGTACTTTTCTAACCCTTTGGATATATTCTTTACTGACCACATTTTTCACTTGCCCATGCTTTATATTATCTGATTGCAGTATGCCCAGATATTTATAGGCTTCAAACTGATGATACTTAATGGCTTGTCCATTTGGCATTTCAATTCCTCCACTCTCAATGATTATTCCTTTTCTCAGTGCCACTGTGGCCCGTTTGTTTACTCCAAACCCAATACTAACATCAGTACTGAAAATTCTGGCTGTGTATTATTATTATTATTATTATTATTATTATTATTATTATTATTATTATTATTATTATTATTATTATTATTATTATTATTATTATTACAATTTATATACTGCTCATCTGGCAGAAAGCGGTTTACAACAAAAAATAAACTGATTACAAAATACAAAAATATAATAAAAAGCAAAAATAGTCCAAATGAAAACATAACTAAAACAACATTGATAAAAGTGTGCGATTATCTTAAGAAAACTCCTGCACCATGAACTACAGGAGGGCAGAAGACAAGAAAAATATTGTGCCAAGTCAAGTCAGCAGTAGTATCCACCAGCCTTAGATCTGCTTTAAGGATTTTCAGTTGTGAGCAACTGGTTTTGCTACAAGACCTGCTCCAACTCTGTATGTGGTTCCCTACACCTTTAGATCGTTTTTTCTTTTGAACTTTCTTTCCTTCCTTTAATAAGCTCCTTTATCATTTCCTTTTGAACAGAGTGGCCATACAATTAGAAGTCAAGAGGCATCCATTGACGTGTAAAGCACATTTTGCCTCCAACCCAAGAGAACATCTCCTGAAATAACATAGGAAGGGATTTTATGATGGGTTGAGTCGGGGGAGCTCTACAGGGATTTTTGCCTATCTCTTTGAATATTGTGGAGAAAACTCTTCTTCAAAAATGCTTGTTTGCTTTTGGTGTTTTTTTCTTTGAACTTCACAGTGTGGTGCTCAAAAAATAAAAAATAAACGTAGTTAAGCAAGCAATGTCTTTTCAAAAATACATACTGCCCCGAACAAACAGATAAGCAGGTTCTGGTGTTTCAATTCAATGTTTGGGATTCAATGTTCTCTGTCTGACTGGTTGGACAGCTCAGTGGTTCAGATCTCCAGCTGCATTGTGCATCCCAAAAAGAGGCAGCCTGTGTGGCCTTGGGCAAGCTGCACAACCCCAGGGTGCTCTCCAGAGGAAGGGAATGGTGGCAACCCACTTCTGAATACACTCTACATAGAAAACCCTGAAAATGGCTCACCATAAATCAAAACTAACTTGACAGCACATGATTACACTATTATACGGCAATTACCTACAGAGGTTTCTTAACGTCAACTAATTGACTTTGAAATGTTACACCTTGTGCAGAACAGCACAACAGGAATTCAGCCAAGGAGGTAGATCAAATGGATGTAACTGTTTCTTTCAAATCAGGCAACATGATGTTCCATGTTTGGACTACTGCTCACAGAATTCCACAGCCAGCACAGAGATGACTGCTGAATTCCGCTACCCTTGTCAAAAAAAAAAAAAACAACCCAAAAAAACCCAAATATTTCCCATTTATGGAAAGGATTAGGTTCAAAACATTCTTTATGCAATGTTGACAACATGAGATCCATTTTTATAAATATGTCTTCACTGCCTTCCCCCTTGCCTATATTGTACTAATTTAGCCTTTAAAAAAATTAAAAATCCATATTTCTTTTACCAAGTCACTTAATGGATGAGTAACGATCTGTATTTTTAATGTGTAATACCACTTTAACCACATAAGCAGCCAGTTTGTTGTGTTCATGAAGATCAACAGAGTCTCTCTCTCTCTTTCACACACACACACACACACACACACAAACATATACAGACCAAGCAAAGTTTCCCATCCTAAAATCTTTAACATTACAACATTAGTTTTTCCCATAATTTCTCACTTAAATCACCCTTTGCACTATACTTAAAAATAAAAGTATGTTTTCCTGACATTGCCAGAAAGTTGATGAATATGTGTTATTTAATTTTTATTGGTGTCACTTAGTGTGGGTTGGACAGAGGTGATTCAGGTCCTTGCAGATACGAGCTAAAGTCCATTATTTTTCACAAACACCACACCACAGCTCTGAAGTTGTCCAGATGTTGTTGGACTACTTTCTCACCATCCATCACCACTGGCTATGCTAGCTAGTAGGGATGTAAACTGCATATGCTGCCCATCCCTGCCCTAGAGAAGTCAAAAGTAACAGAACACCAAGCTATTCATATACAGCACTGAACTGTATATGGTGGGACTGTCCCAGATTTTTTTTAAAAAATGATATATTTTATGATATACAAAAGAAAAATTAAACAATAACACTGTTACAAAGACAGGCCAGAGGTTTGTACTTTCTCAAACAGCAAATTATTTTCCTGCATCTTGCAGGCACATTAACAATCACTGCTAAATCAAATACGTAAAGACTAGGAAGTGAAAGTGCGGTCAATAGCACTCATGGAAAAACTAACAGAGCAATTAATAACTTCAAGCCAAAATAAATGCCATCAAGTGTTTATAACAGGGTTTCCATGTATTAAATATTCAAATGCTAATGATCATTTTAACACCCGCTAATGTTCTCTGAGGTCCATGGCTGCCCTTTTTAGTAATAATATTAGAATAATCTATACATTAAAATATTTGAATAGTCTTAGAATGATAAGGTCATTTAAAGATCTTAAGAGTTCTCTTCTAGTTGTTGCATGTTCTACTATGTTTTATGTAATATGATGTTCTGGGATTTTAATTTAAGCAAGCACACAAAAATAAGCAAAAATAAACCCTTTTGTTTTATTAATTGGCACTGAAGGCTGTCACAGTGTCTCACTGGCTGATGTCTGTTTGGGGGATCAATATGGAACTCTCAGGATGTGAAACAGTCATGAACTGGCCAGTTCCAAAAGCCCAAGAATGCCCACACAATCCCCAGTGGCTATGACTCACACCATACACTCTTTCTTCCTTTTCCAGCCAGCTAGAAAAAGTAATGGTTTTCCAGTGGAATTCATCTCATTGTATCCCACAACATGACATCTCTGGGAGAGTCAACAGGATCACAAGAGGTGGTTGATATGGTCTGGCACCTGCTGACTAGGGATGATAGGCTATAATAAGGCAGGCAAAAGATGGGCTGTCATGATTTTGCAGAATGTATAAACTGTATTTCCAGCCCTTTTTCCTTATCACACCAATGACAGTTCCTACCATTCATGCCTTCGTAACACGTCAAGTATGTTAGTGCTTGAAAATCCCCCGAAAATCATAAAAGAAACCTGCTATCTGCACTGAGGTGACAGGAGATCAAATGTTTGACCTCCATTATTATATGCATTAGAATCATAAGTAGATTGCAACTAATCCACACAAAACATGTCTCAGAAAACAACGGTGTGTGTCATGTATTTTGTAACATATGATAGGACACAGGTGTAACAGCTTTTATCCACATCACTGTCATAACAAATTTAAAAACTTCACAACTGAACCAAATTTGATCAGATTAGCTCATGCAACATACTCCACAACCAGGGTTTAGAGCACAAAAACTGGTGCTTTATTTTAACGATAGAATCACAGATTAATTGAGTCAAAAAGGGCCTCTAAGCCCATCACGTCCAACCTCCTGTTCAGCCTTGGAATGCAAATCAAAGTAGGTCTGGCAAATGGTTGCCCAATTTTTTTCCTGAATGCCACCCAAGGTAATTCCATTGTAAGAACATAAGAAGAGCCATGCTGGATGAGGCCAAGGGCCCATCTAATCCAGTTTCTTGTATCTCAGAGTGGCCCCGCCAAATGCCTCTGGTAGCTCACAAGACTGGATCTCTGTCTCCTGATACCACTCCCTTGCATCTGGCCTTTGAAGTACCCTGGTTTTTTTTTAGCCTGGAGATTACACAGCCCCATCATGGTTTGTAACCTGTAATGGTCTTTTCCTCCAGGAATCTGTCCAATACCTTTTTGAAGGCATCCAGGCCAGATGCCATCACCACATCCTGTGGCAGGGAGTTCCACAGAGTAACAACACACTGGGTTGTTAATCTGTCTGTTCTCACTCCCCCAACCCTCAATTTTAGGGGATGTCCCCTAGTTCTGGTATTTTGTGAGAGGGAGAAGAACATCCCTCGATCCACTTGACTCATGCCCTGCATAATATTGTACTTCTCAATCATATCCCCCCTCATGTACCTTTTTCCAGACTAAAGAGTGCCAAATTCTGTAGCCAAATATCCACCAGCACACCAAGATCTCTTTCCTGATAAATCATCATGTATTTGATTTAATTATTCAATCAAGCAGGGCCATTTGGGCAGTGTAATCTGCCTGTGGTCTTCTGTCATTAAGACAGATGCAAAGAAGTCAATTAATTTCTCTACAGTTTCAAAGTCCCCCTTTACCTCCCTTTTACTCCCCTCACCATCCAAAGGGCCAACTGGTTTCTCTGGCAGGTTTTCTATTTCTAACATATTTAAAGAAGCTTTTATTATTTCCCTTTATATTGCTAGCCATACATTCCTCAAAGTCTTTCTTTGGTTCTCTTATCAGCTTCTTACATTTCTTTTGCCAGAGTTTGTGTTCTTTTTTATTTTCCTCATTTGGGAAGGATTTCCATTTACGGAAAGACCTTTCCTTGCCCTTAGAGCCTCTCTAACTCCCCGCATTAACCATGCTGGTGCCCTCTTGGACTTAGAGGAGCTCTTCTTTCTTTGTGTTATGCACTTCCACTGGGCCTCTACTACCATTGTTTTAAACAGGCTCCACGTACTCTGGAGAGATTGGATTCTTTTTACCTTCCCTTTCAATTTCTTGTCATACTGCTTTAACAGTTCATCAATTGTCATACTGCTTTAACAGTTAAGAAGTTTTCCCTTATGCTCAGTTGAAAAGTGGTTTCCTGTTACTTGAGCCTGTTATTATGTGCCCTGCACTCTGAAATGATCAAGAACAGATCCTGCCCCTCTTCCATATGACTTCTTTTCAAGTATTTGAAAAAATATGATCATATCTCCCCTCAGTCTTATTTTCTCAAAGCTAAACTTGATTAGTTCTTTTGGTCTTTCCTCATAGGGCTTTTTGCCAGTACCCTGATCATCTTTACCTATCAACTCATGGGCTCTGAGCTATCTGTGACGGATCAGGAAAGATATCTAGGTGTCTTGGTAGACAGCTCCATGAAGGTGTCTACCCAATGTGTGGCAGCGCTGAAGAAGGCCAATTCCATGCTAGGGATTATCAAAAAGGGGGATTGAAAATAAAACAGCCAACATTATAATGCCATTATACAAAATGATAGTAAGGCTACACCTGGAGTATTGTGTACAATAACTGGAAAAGGTGCAGAAGAGAGCGACTAAAATGATTACTGGGCTGGGACACTTCCCTTATGAGGAAAGGCTAAAACATTTGGGCCTCTTTAGTCTGGAAAAAAGGTGCCTGAGGGGGGATATGATTGAGATGTATAAAATAATGCAGGGCATGAGTAAAGTGGACAGAGGGATGCTCTTCTCCTTCTCACAAAATACCAAAACTAGGGGACATCCCTTCAAATTGAGGCCTGGGAGAATAAGAACAGACAAAAGAAAATATTTTTTCACCCAGCGCGTTGTTAGTCTGTGGAACTCCCTGCCACAGAATGTGGTGATGGCATCTGGCCTGGATGCCTTCAAAAGGGAATTGGACAGATTCCTGGAGGAAAAGTCCATCACAGGTTACAAAGCATGAGGTTGAGAACCACTGTTCTAGGGGCACTTGGGACTGCACAGCATGTTTAAGGCTATAAATGCTGGCTCTTCTACCAGGAGGCAAAGTGGTTCTGGGTGCTCAAACTCACTGAGCTCCCAGCTTACTAATATCTGTTTAGGGCTTGGAAAATTGCTTTTGACAAAGCAATTAATTACATACCTGTGTGCAATCCCACCTTTAAAAAAGTATTAACATTACAAAGTATACACAGGTGAGTCTTTCCATTCTTGGAGCCAATTTTCTACTCCAACACACTCCTGGAACCAAATAATGAAAGGGAAATGGAGAACAAGAACTAGAAGTGACCAGACGTCCACTGCCTGTTTGGAAAAATGGCTTATTTTCCACACTGAAAACCGCTTCTAAGGAGTGCCAATTCACTTTCTTTGCAAATCAAAACATCCTGAAATCTGCTGTCATTCCCACTCACTATATCATTTTGGAAATAGGGGTTTGTTCTGTCATTCATGCACAGAAAGAGCAATCTATAAAAAATTATAGATAACTACGCTACTTGTAACATTATTTTTCAAGCTGGAGTGTATACATAGAACTGTACTTAGTGGTTGTGGAGATACGTGCACAGAGAGTGCAGCTGAAATGTACAAAAATTAGTTTTGGACTGCAATCCTCCCAATACCCCAAACAGCATGGTTTATTGCATGATTTCTGCTGATCCTCCAGATATACAGAATGGCCAGTGCATACGTACTCTATGGATATCTGGAAAAAACAAATGGAAAATGGCAGGTGGGGGGGGGGGGGTAGGTGTGTTTGGAGAGAGAGAGAGAGAGAGAGAGAGAGAAAGTTGTCTTCAAGGCTAATTGCTATATTTTAATGTGAACTTTCAGGGGCAAGTCCATTTCCTAAGGCATCATCCTTAGGTAGCGGACTGGTTTTGAGCTGCAGCTCATAGTGCACCATCATGCAGACAAAGTTTATGGGGTCTATTATCACAACATACGTAGAGAGCAAAGTACTGTACTGAGAACATTTCAAGAAGCATGGCTATGACAGACTATGGCAGCAGAAAACAAGTATCTCTGTGGCCCCAAAGCAATTCTAACTAGTCATGACTTGTCCAGAAATCTATCACTCGAAGTATTTGGTAGTGGTCAGTCCATCCTTCTGGTGTCACTCAGGGACCACATAGCTTGTCCAACGCCAGACAGACAGTAGGGTGTGTAACTCCATTCAGCTGCACATGCTTTGGCTGATCTTGGTTAGGAGACATAGTGGGGATTCAAATTCCCAGCCCAGGTGATGCCACAGAGTCATAAGAGTCACAATCGGGGCATTACAGCCTCATCTCCCATGAATCTCATCCAGCATACTGGATGCATGAAGTATGGTCCTCATTTGGAACTGAAATGCACCTGATAAACTGAAATGTATTCCTAGTAGAGATGGGAATGAACTGCCAAAATGGCAGTTTCTTGCAGTCCATGGTTCATCAAGGCTGATAAACCACAAACTCTCCTGCCTATGAATCCACAAACCAACAAATCAGTTCATCTGTTTGTGTTCTTCTTTTGGGCAGCTCCTGGCTTCAGAGAAGTCCTCCCCCCCTCCCCCCCCCCCCCGCAATCTGTGCAATCACAAGGCTTGGGGTTTTGTTTGTTCGGTTGTTCTTCAACCGCCATGGGCTGTCTAAAAAGGGGGAATGGTTTTTTTTAAAAAGAAATAATCATCCCTTTGTATCCATAAGGTCCTCTGAACCTGACAAATATAAGGGATGAATATCTGATGAATCAGAAATAGACACTGAATATATTGAATAATTTTTTGTCTCCATCTCTAATTCCTCCCAATATGTTCACTGCTATGAAAGAGAGGGCTGTGAACAGAGAGGAATCAAAATGCAAAAGGGTACCCATCATTGTTATGACATCTGCAGAATGGAATAATGCCTTCCCTTCCCTTTGTTCTTTGGAAAATTGCCTTACTGAAAAGAAAAGAGAGAGAGCCTTAGATATGCACTACCTGTTGTTTAACAGTGCAACTAAAATTCCCTGCCACTGGCAACAGACCCGTGGATCCCACAGAAGCCTACCTTCACAACTCTGAGCTACAGCCTTCCCTTCAAATGTCTGTACAAGAATAAGAACACTAAGTACACTAAGAAGCTCTGTCTCTCTGCATCAGCTACATGGCACTAAAAATAGAGCCAAGAGCCTTTCCCCCATATGATAAGTACTTACAGATCCTGTTCCCCCTTCCCACCAAAAGAGACCACATTCATATTAAGCCTCCTGTTCTTATTTAGACATTGTGCCATTCCTCAACCTGACTATCCTGTCCTGTGCCACCCCTATTAAAGTAAATCTCCTTTCTTTTAAAAGTGTATGCATGCCTGCACATCTACCAACTCAACAGAAAATTATTCAGCCCTGTGTTTGACTCTGTGCGTGCAGATACATATTTTACCAAGCCTTTTACAGTCCTATGATATAGTTTCTAAAATGTTCGCCCACCCCTTTCCAAAGAGTTTGGGAATGGCTCTTTTTGGATTCAATTGGAATTTTGAAGCCATGGGGGGAACCAGAAAAAGTGGGGTGCATGTGATGGGGTTTCTTCTAGTTTCCACCCAAGTTTCCAGAAATCTCCAGATTCAACTCCCAAGCTCTCCTAGCAGCACATTACACATTAAAATTATCTGGGGTATGTTGTGCACAGTCAGCAATGTTTAAAGGAAGAAGTTTGAAGAGCCTGTCCCAAGGGAATATGGATTTCTATAGAGAAAGCACAATGAAATAACCATGACAGTCAGAGAGAAGCTAGCAGAAAAAGTAACACGGCTACACAAGGTGGGATGGGTATACAGCCCAACAGGAGGCACACTGTGTAGGAAGAGGTTCAACCAAACTGAAACACACATAACATAGGCGGCAGGAAACACTAGGGTGCCAGGGAAGCAGAGGGTTGACTTAGGACAGAGACCTTCCAATCCAGACCAATGGACAAAGAATCGCAGCATTCATATAGAGAAGTACAGTGGTACCTTGTATAAAGGAATTAATTCGTTTCAAATGAAATTATGTTAAGCAAATTTTCCTTTATACAAATTTCCCATAGGAATGAATTGAAAACAGAGCGATCCCAATTTTTATGTTGTACAGATTTGCCCCATAGGCGATTATGTTAAGCAAATTTCCCCTATCTCTGGAATTTATGCTGTACAAATTTTATCTTATACAAACTGTTTGTTATACAAGGGTCCACTGTACTGTATTCAATTTGTCTGGACCTATCACCACTGCTCACATGACTGTTCCAGAGAGAGCTACAACTCTTCCCTCTGGAAAAGACACTGCACTGCTAGGCTTGTTGACTTTTGTGTTTTAAGCCTAGCTGTCTGTCACTCTCAGACAGGGAGAAAAACTGGTTTCAGCGTAGGTCTCCTTGTTCTGCCTTTTACCTCTAAATTTATGCTAAAGTTAACAAGGGAGATTGTGTAAGGAGGAATCAAACTGCTAAACAAGTGCCACTTTTTCACTTTTTTAATACCTGCTGGAGAGTCAGGCAAATAACATAGATAAACGATAGCAGATGGCATGCTTTGAGTCTAGTTCATCTTCATTTCTGGGGGAGGGGGTGTTTTTTCTAAAATATGTGGCAGGGGCTTTTGTCAGCCAGGGCTCTCTTGTTCTTAGTCATGGCATGACAATCTTAACAGAGAATAATCCTGCTGATAGCTATTACCTAAAATGGATAAACAGGGCCTTCAGTAGCAGCACCGACATTATGTTTTCAATGTTTAGTTTTCATCCCTCACAACTTTAGATGGCCTACCTTACATGATTGCATTGAATGACTCCATAAATGCACAGGTGTTTTCAATGTTAGCTCCATCCCTCATAATGGAATTTTTATGTGTTTATTTAACTACTCACGTTCTCTTTTATGTTGCCTTTTAATGCTGTAAGATGCCCTTCAATTCCCTGTTCTTAAACTTTAATATGTCTTAAATATACTGGGCTGTACATGGTCCCTCGCTACCATAAGCCATCCTGAGTCCTCTTCCAAGGAGAAAGGTGGAGTAAAAATACTCAAAATAAATAAATAAAAATAACCCTGACCAGCCCTATCATTCAGCAGCTAAGAAGCAGTACAGTAACACCATCTTGGAGAAGAAGACTCTGGGCTATGCAACGTGTCTTGTACAACCTAAACCAGATTTCTGCCCTCTGACAGGTGCCCTCTTTGACACAACCACTGGTGTCAAAGAAAGATTAACCACCATTCCAGTCAGTGGTTGTCCATGCAACAGGATGGGAATCCATCTCTTGCTCCCAACGCAGGTAACAAAATATCTTGGCATCATTCCGGTACTTACCAGTATCCAGGGATAAACAAAAGCCGAAAGCAGCATGTCCTGTTTTCAAAATTTCATAAACTAGAAAGATGGACACCGCGCTTAAAAAGAGGTTGAAAAGGTCATGCCAAACATGCCAGTTTCTTTAGCTAAATCCTGGCTTTGACTAGGCCCTTGTGTCTCTGAAAGACATAGCTATCGCTGCCTTGCTCAGGGTCTCTCAAATTAACTGCAAATTATGACACCCTCGGATCATGCCTAGCCAGCACATCCAAAATGGGAGTTCTAGTTGAACAGGCACCAAGTTACAGAAAGCCCTCTCTATGGTGCATGCTATCCTCTCGGGGTAGAAGGAATCCAACCTCTAAGCTCTAATTGTAAGAAAGCTTCCTAAAGCTACTGGTAAGCAAATAGTATTTTCTTGGTATTAATCAAATATTGACATTAGGGATGGGCACCTTACAAAAAAAAACCATGCTGTTTTGTCATGTTGTAAGGTTACAAAATGTTTCGAAATGAAACAAAACGCCACCCAGCATTTTGTTACAAAACGAAACGAAACATCATCCCCCACACTCTAAAACAACAAATCGTTCTAGAGGAAATGGCAGGGGAGCTTCCTCAAGCTCTCCCCTGTAACCCCTTGATATTTGGAAAGGTTTGGGTTTCAGGGAATGGAGTTATTAAGCTCCAAAGGGGTTACAGGGGTACTTAACTGAAGGAGTAGAGAGGATAAACTGTAAATTAACCCTATAATTGGTAAAGCATACTGAACACATTCCTTCAATTAAGAACCCCTGCACCTCCTTTGGAGCTTAACAACTCCATTCCCTGAACCCCAAACCTTTCCAAATTTCAAGAGTTTCCCTAAAATTTCTTGCAGGAGGTACCCCTGTCATTTGCATGCTTCGGATAAGTAATTTTCCACTGCATTTTGTAAAGAAATTAAAAATATTTAATTCCTTCTGGAAGTGATTTTAGGGAATCCCTAGACATTTGGAAAGCTTTGAGGTTCAGGGAAGGGAGCTGTGAAGCTACAAAGGAAGTGCCCCTAGGAAAAAAGTTTTTAATTGGAATCCATGGGAAGCCGCGACAGCGCTACTACTCAGCTGATCAGCTTCCTATTCCAATTAGAAAGTTTTTCCCCCCAGGGGCACCCTCTTTGGAACTTCATAACTCAGCTCTGTGACCCCCCCAAACCTTTCCAACTTTCAGGAAGGTTACCTAAAATCTCTTGCTCCCCTGGGTCCTTCAGGACCCAAGAGAACATAGCGTTTCATTTCATTTGGTTTCATTTTGTAATGAAACTACTTTAAAATTCATTTTGTAACGAAATGAAACTACTCTAGAAACATTTCGTGCCCATCCCTAATTGACATGCTGGTTATGTACTTTTTCTGGCCATTTCTAGGGTACTCACATAGCTCACTATCAGAGAAGAATCTGCTTTTTGAAGGATAGTCACTTCGAAAGGGGCGCCCCCACCTCTTCCATGTCCTGTTTCAAAATTTGGGGAAGAGATTTGTTTCCACTCCAGCTCCCAGAACAGGGTCCGGCTGGAAGATTCTGGGAACAGGAGGAGAAGCAAGTAGTCTTAGGAAGCGTTGTCAAACACCATCAAAATGGCGAATTGGAGTTTTTTTCTAGACAACTTTTACAGATAAATGCTTCCTACAAATCTGTGCCTTCTTTTGTCCTTTTTTTAAAAGAAAGAGATAGGAAGAGACGTTTCCTCTTTACAAGTTCCTACCCTAGCCTTAGTGATATTAATTGGAAACTGGACTTTTGAGACACTGGATGTCATTATGCCTGTAGCCTTGTCAAACAACAAACAATAAACGTATGCATTGTAGCAATACAACAGGTTTTGTTGGAATGACTTGTGCTGAGATAGGGATTTGTGCTAGCTCCCAGGGTGATGTCCCTCCCCCCACCCCCAGCATTTGGTATCTTGGTGCTCATCTGATCTACCAACCCAACCCCCCTTACAGGTTTTCTACTTTTCATTTCTGCTCCTTAGACATTTTCACACATTGTAGCTTCTTGGCAGCCTGTTCTGTCGGCAGTTCTCTGCATCGCTCTCGTTCTAGCTGGGAGCCTTGTTTTCCATGTAAGTCTAAACAAAATATTTTCTTAATCTTCATTTCATTGTCCCCACCTTTTCTTTTACTTTAAATCACAGCATGCAATCTGGTAGAATGCAGAATTCATTGGACGCATCACTAAGCATACTTATTGGCCAAAATGCTATTGCCAGTTTATCTTTGTGCCAGGAAAACCAGGTAAAGTACTGGCTACAATTGCGATAATAAATATCAGTATAGCTTAATTAGACCATTTATCTGATTTTAGACCAAGCTGGCAACTCATCAATAAGTTAAATACCAAGGTATAATCCTCAGTAGTCCAACCCACTTGGAGGGCTACCACATTGCTTAAGGAAGGCTACTTTAGGCTTTATGTCCACAGTAAACAATGGCTAAAATCTATTATGCAAATGGTATACAGTAATTTATAGAGGTGAATTGCCGTAAATCAAGCAATCTCCATAGACAAGTTGTGCAACTCAGTATGTAACACCTAACATCTGCACAGATTTCTTAACTCACAACAATTGCTTTGAAAGGTTACGCTGCACAATAGGATTTGAGCCAATACTTTCCCTTGAAGACATGAACCAAAAACTAAACACAAATAAAACAGAAGCATTTCGGCATCCTAGCGACTAAGAACAGAACCCTACTAGGCACACACAAGAGAAATCACAGAAGCTGTCACAACCACAGGTGTCCAAGGGACAACATGCTGGGCCTATGCCAGGCACACAACCTTCTGCAGTTCCTCTTAAGTGTTTAAAAAAACAGACAATATTCTACATGAATAGTTTTATTTCATTGTGAGTTTTTGTGGATTATAATTTGCTCATTCAAAAGCTCACACGGGGGGGGGGGAAGCTGCCAGTCTTCAAGATGCCACAATGCTTTCATTTTGCTTTCTTTTTGTTATGCACGATGCCTAATGTGGCTTTGAAAACTTCTTTCTCTTGTATAGTTTACACATCTAACAAAATTCAGCTGGCTAGTTCTGTATCATTAGCATGTTTATAAGGTTCAGTCAGATTATCCAGCAGGCAGCAACCACCACTGTTGATGCCCAAGCATCACTCAAGTAAGGCCCACTGAATTCAATGGGACTTTATTTCTGAGTAAACAGTTGTAGGTTGCATCCAATGGCTGTGGTGGTGTTTCAAAATTCTATCCTCACATTCATCTTAAACCAATAAAGGAACAACCTTCAATACGTGTGAAGCAAACACTTAACAGACTTGCTTTTTGAAACAGAGAAAACGGATATTAATAGCAACCGTTTGGGCATAATCTTTTCATTTTATACACTCTTTGTTAGCGTGTAAGCCCACCATGCTGTATCTTCATGCTCTTTAGTGCATGCACCAATGTCCATAGGGAAAGGAAAAACAGGTCAAACAGCAACAGGTTTACTCTAAACAACACCATTAACACTGCATTTAAGCTTTGCTCCAAACCCCCCTCCCAACCCTTGGTGACTCGCAGCCAACTGCAACTTCTGAGCACATGATGATGAATGCCACCAAGTTCCATGCATAATGAAGGACAAGGAACACACGTCCTATATGCTCGCTCAGTGCTTCTGCTGCCATTCGGAACAAGGGATAAAAAGGCCTACATGGGCACTGTATTTAAACAGAGACGAGCTATTTTACAGTATGCCCGGAAAGAACGCTTTCAACTCGTTTATTATTTTTACTTCTCTTTAGCCTATTCTAGAGGGAAAAAAAACCTCCTTTTAAAGCAAGAGCCTTTTTATGCTCCCTTCCTCTCTGTTTGGTCAGCAGTGCACTGCAGAGCAAGCAACGATGGCACTGGCGAGTTCCCAAAAGACAGAGCCCGTTCTCTGCATTAATCATGTTATCTCCTCTTTTCCCAGCAGAAGCGTCTGGAGACGGTGCAATTGCGGAACATGCGAGGTTGATCAGCATCTGTCCAGTAGAGGTGATCGTCTGCATGTGCGGCCCAGTGACAATATCTTAACAAAGGGGAAAAGGTTGTTTTTCCTCCTTGTCGCCAATGAGCGTTAGTGTGGGACAGAAGAAGGTTGGCCTGGAACAGGGTGACTCAGTTGCTCAGCATCACCTGCCTCTCACGGGGCTTCTGGGGTCAGAAGAGTATGAGAGAAGGATCACCACACAAACAGTTCTGAACCCCCTTGAACAAAGCCAATGTGTTCACACACACATTGATAAATACATTTTCCATCCATGAAAGAACGCACAGAAGTGGGCCGAGTCCAAAATTTATCTTTGTATAACCACACGTCCAAAACCCATTCCAGTGAAAGTGAACATACTCTTGCAGTCTTTACAGGCCTTTGGTTAAGTGGGATGACCTATAATCGGACCAGAAAATGAAATTTAAAAAGCAATTGTGGTGCCTCTCTTCTAACTAGGGCAGATGCCTTCCACCCAACCAAAAAAAATAAAAAAAATAAAAAGGAGTGTTTTTCTCTCTACCTGGAAGCAAGGCACCTGGCAACCCAATTCTCCTTGGCCTACTCTGAGCACCATTTTAAGACCAAAAGCAATAAGGGCCCTTAACAGTGAAACACAGTTTGATTTGCCATAATACAGTTGTGCCTGTGGGGAAAGGAGATACCCTGACTCTAGGTAATATTTATCTGAGATGCTGCCATAAAGGATTCCATTTGTCTGACAAATGGCAGCTCAACACAGGGGACTTAGCAGAAGCTGCCTCTGTGTGTGCATCTCCCCCAGGTGGTCATGGGAAAGGGATCACTACACTGGAGGCTAGATTTCCACATCATGGACACTACAACTGTCAGGCTCCAAAACATGGATAATGCCAGCTAAGGGATTCTGGGAGTTATAGTCCAAAAAGTAACTCTTTTGTGTCCAGGAGATTTCCCTCTAACAAAGAGACAGAAATTTCCCACTGCCTCAAAACCAGGAGGCCATCACCATGACAACAAAAATACTACCTCTCTCTGAAGTATCGTGTTATGCCTGGGAGTGTCAACAAATTGAATAAACATACAGTAACTAATTAATCATCTAGGTTTTTAACTGGTAATTTTATTAATTAGTTATCCTGTGCATGATCTTAGTACAAGGACAGAGTATGGGGGCAGTTCATAGACCACGATGGAGGTGGTGGCACAATTCAGAATTCCAGGGTGAACCACTTGTGATCAAGTCCTGATGACACTGTGCTGAGAGACCACTGGAGTAGTCACAGTCCAATACAGGCTCATGCTTTCTAAGTCTGCCAAAAATACTTGATAAAGGAATATCACACACATATACAGACCAAAATACTACAACATCTTTAGGATCTGCAGTTTTATGCCAGCATGGAACCACAGGTATCAGCCTAACCACTGTGTATCAGAAAAACGGTTTATATTAATTGATTACTCCATCTATTGCTAGGATGTTTACTTATTCAACAATTCTGGAAGCACCGCTGCCCATGTTAATAATGCTACTGCCCTCCACCCCCAGAAATCTTACAGTGAAGATCTTGAAAGGCACAGAAACATTCATTACCCGTGACAGCAACTTATTTCAAAGTGACAACATTATTAACACTGGAAAGTGAACTTTCAAAGCAGTTGACTGTATAAACATCTGCTGTCTTCATGTTATACTCCATGTGCCTGAGGAAATGGACTGTAATCCACAATCAGTCACTGTGAAATAAATGCATTTATCCTAAAGGGTGTGCCATTGCTTTTTCTCTTATTTTATTTTGAGGGCAGGGGGATGCAGGGGGAAAACCACAAAAGTGGTTAGAGGATGGTGTTCCAGCAACCAGCACATCTCCCTGTAGCTACAGCAGTGTGCTGTTTTATTTTATGTTTTTAATGTAGACATTTCACTCTAGGAATGCATAGCCTTGGGAAGGTGAAACACACTGGAAGCTGGAGGCTTGTGGTCCCAATTTTAAAGTGATTTTAAAGCCCATTTGCCCACACCCCTCAACTGATATACTACACAATCTTAAAGCAGAATTAAGGCATCCCCAGAGGACACACACACCGACCCACAAACCACATGACTACCATATGATTTTAAACTGACTTCAAAATCCCTGGTCCGATTCCTTATTTCTTTTGATCAATCTGGAGCTGGATCAGGGATTTTTGAAGCTTCAGACAGGCTTTTAATGTATGAACGAGTCTTTAAAAGGAACCTACCCTGGAGACCAATCATGAAATGAAGCAAACTAAATTGAAAAGTCCTGCTCCAAAGCTAGAACATCATCAGTGCTTAAAAACTTCTCTCTCCTAATCTCAGATTATCTATTTTTTTCTCTTTCTACCCTTAGAGTTTTTTTAAATAGGATTTTTTCCCAATCTGTTACAGCAAAGTGTAGTGGGGAGGCTGAGAGAGATCAGCCTGCAGAAATATAGCAGTAAGAAGTGTTTTCGCCTCTGCTTTATGCCTATTCATGCTGAGGCATCTCCCTAGTCATTATAAAAAAGTTCCAATACTGTTCAAATGACATGACAGAGTACTGTATTTGGAATTGTTGCTGTTGCTGGGCTGGGGAGTATGCAGTCTGCCACACTGGTCTATTGCAGCAAAAATATAGAAGTCCGCACACTGAAGATTTGCTCCAGTCATCTGGAGGAATGGACTCCAGTCCATGAAAGCTTATGGTGAATAAGACGGTTACTTCACATCAGTTCTCATCCTGGGAGGAAGCTTGTTGCTTGTTGATGTCGGTTGCAGTCACGTGGTCTTCTTCCGGTTTTGTCCATGTTCCCGTGTATGCACGGGTGTGATGGATGATACCGACATGACTGTTACCGCACGTCCTCGTTCCATGATGAGATGCGAAATTCCATGCCTTTGTTCTCCTTTTTTTATTTCTGGCCCGATCTTTCATTTTTCGATGTTTCGATTCTCCAAAGCCTTGCCTTCAATGTGTTACGGAGCTAAGTTTGAGGCATTTGTCTTTTAATCTATCTGCATTGCATTGCTGACTTCATAGGTAATGTACTGGCAAAGGGCACTTTGCACTGCTGCCACTAGATGGAGAATGGCACGTTGTGTGACGAGCCTTACCTCATGGGCACTCATCTCGGAACGAGAAGCGTGATGAGCAGATTTCCGAGGCCAGGGAGGGGAATCTCTCATCCCACTTAAATTGCAGTTCAGGGGGTGTGGTCGGGACGCACTCCCCTCATCCTGAAATGGACGTGCAGTTAGATTACTTCGTACCGGACCCAAGCGGGACCGCGAACAGCAATGAGATGGACGTGAAGTATCACTGTAAGATGCATTTGTCAGGCTCTTTGTGGTATTTGCTAATGGGAGCCCCCACAGCGTGCAAACTGGGGTAGGAATTACCGTTCCTTATTTCCCCATCTTCAAGCCTTATTTCATCAGGATTCTAATCTATATTTTATCAACCAAAGTGATCTAGAGGTGGCAGCCCCGGACACTTTCTGCTCTTCTTGTCCTTCCCAAGCTTCGCTAAAGACTGCCCAGTCCTCTGAGAAGGGCAAAGCACTCAAGTGATGAGCACTTCTCAAAGAAGCACAAGGCGATGGGACAAAAATGGAGATTGGGTACCATGGCCATTCCAGCAAGCCCCCGCCCCCAGAAATCTTACAGGGAAGATCTTTATTCTTCTTTTTATCCAGTCGTTTTCACTTCACTCATGGTTCCCAGTAAGCAATGGGAAATTTTGTGCTGATGAGTTTGGGACTTCATAGTTCTTTTTAAATCCCTCATGAAACAAATTGGCTACCATACACTCCATATTATAACAAGTCCAATTTTATTGATAAACTGCCTCATTCTGGTAAATCAACAATGTTACACAGGAGTTTAAGAAATCCCTCGACAGTGTTCTTTTTAAATTGACAATTCAGGTCTAGAAATACACCCTTAGCTATCTCTTATTGCATGAGACGTGGTGTCCTCTCCTGGGGGTGGAGGAGGGGAACATTCAAATGTAGACACACGTCCAGCATTTTCTACCATAATGCTTAATAGAACAAATTCATTTTGCTTCTGAGCAAATTGGCTCCTTCTTTTGATAATGCCCCACAGCTTTGCATCTAGTGCACCCACTGTTCTTCTGGCTGGTTTCCTGTTTCTGATGTTTTTGAAGGAACTATGTTCCTTTGAAGGATCCCAAATTCTTTTTTCCCCCCTCTTCCCTTATCAGCAGCTTACATGTTTTCCAAGAACCCCATGGAATCATGCACTTGGAAGGAGTCTTGGTTATCCTCTCAAGTGGAGTGCGCAAACGCAGGTCTGGATCATTTCCCACCCACTCCCATCCCCACCATCAGCTGCCTCCTTCTGCTCCAATGAAACCACTTTCAGGTTTTTGAAAACTCCTTCTTACTTTGCTGATCTAAGATGAAGGGAGCCCTGTGTCTACTAGAGTTGATACCTCCCCATCAAGGCTTCTAAAGGTGAATGGGAGATGGGATTGCTCTGGGCCATAACAGCAAACGTCCATGGGCCCTGCAGGTCCCACCTTAGTGTAATCTACATCACTTCTCAACATCCCTGACAGGGAGCTATTCAGAAAAAGAGAACCCATGACCTCTTGCTGCACTCCCCTCTACTGCTAAGCAGCACTTACTGTTACTACACTTCTTATAATATGCAACAGAAAACCATTTTCTTGCTTTTTCCACCCACTGGTTTTCACCCTGCTTCATGTACTCCTTTCCTATCCCCTCCCCATGTGGGAAGTGCTTCCACTTTTTCAAAGGACAATTGTGGAACTGGCTAGAAAGGTGTCAGAGGCTGCACCCCCATATCGAGAAGTATACATATGCTCCCAGCCTTTCCCGTCATCTAGAAATTCTCTGCAAGGACCAGAAGTCAATTCTTCCAGCCCAGTAAAGAAAAACTACTTGACATCTCCTTACCCCAGTGGTTCTCAACCTGTGGGTCCCCAGATGTTCCTGGACTGCAACTCCCAGGAACCCCTTCCAAGCACAGCAAGTGGTGGAGGCTTCTGGGAGTTGCAGTCCAAGAATATCTGGGGACCCACAGGTTGAGAACCACTGCCTTACCCCCAACTGTGCCTATCATCTCAGACAAGGAAGTGTGACGCATGATTTCAATTGGGAATCATTCTTGCTGGGCTGTTTCTCTCCACATGCCATTTAGATCATGCCCCCAATAACTTGCCAAACTGAGAAGATGGCACGCTAGGATACCAAAGGATCCCCAACAAATCTCTGATTGGGCTGGTGGGCTACAGCAAGCGTATATCTTTGGGCCACATGTAGCCCACCCACACTGCAGATCACCGAAACATACTTTAAAGGGGAAGAGTCTTCAATGACTTCCCACCAAGGCTAATCAATGCTCCCTTGAACTTGAATATGGCTTTCCCTTACCCATGGGCAGGACACTTTCCCACAAAGGAGTAAGGCTGAAGAACCAGCCTTAAAAGAAGACAGGGTAGATTTATTCAGATTTCCAGAAAAGCTCCAGGAGCAAGAAATTTTACTTTAAAAAAATAATAACTCCTAGTCAATTTTATTTAAAGCACTTCTCTTCTGGCAGAGAATGACTAATGCCATTATCATAGAGAGAATGGTTCCGTGACTAACCCTCTCAAAGGAAGTAAGTTTGCCTGTTTGCTATAAACTCCATGACCATTTGCCAAAACTGTTTTTTTGTCTTCTGCTTTTGCAGGTTCTTCTTTTTTTGTCCACTTGTATTTCATGGCTTAGAATCACTGTTTTTAGTTGCTAGGCAGTCTACAGATTTGGTGGAAGGAAACAAAAAATGGATGTTTCAGGAGATCATTTTTTCCAGCTGCTTCCCCAGTTAAAGTAGCTGAAATTTTAAAAAAAATCCCCAAGCCACCCCCTTTCTGTCTTTCTTAAGACCGCCCATAGTTTTGCTCAATGAGATAATACACCCCATTGCCTTTGAAAGAGTTGAAGGCTCAGAATCAAGAGCTGGCTCTCTTTGCTTGTGCCACCTAGACTGTGAAATTAATCACAAACATGTTTTGATTTTTCAACAGTCTTGGGTAGTTGTTTTCACATACAGCTGTTTTATCCTCCTTCGGTTCATTTTAAAGCTTTCTGCTAACACTATTTCTTTAGCTTATTTTATTTTTGAAAATAAATTTGTCCTGGAGAGCAAGGTGTTGCAGCTATAAAGCCAGATAACAAAGGTCTTAATAGAAACCCAACCTTGATTTGGGGCCTGACATTTATAATCCAAGATCCCATTGAAGCTTTGCAGTCCATTGGACTCTCTGCCCCATGCATCACATATGTATTTATTTATTTATTTATTTATTTATTTATTTATTTATTTATTTATTTATTTATTTATTTATTGGTGGTTTACATAAAACAAAACATATAAAAACCAATGATCAAAATCAAAGCACTAATACAATGAGGACAATGAAATAAACCAGGAATGGTCAAAGGGCCACCTTTCCCTGGGTCATTGGACTCCCAACTCCCATCAGCACAACCAGTACAGCCAATGGTGAAGAATACAGTCTACATCTAAAGAGGTTTGTTTTATCCAATACCATCACTAAGATTCCCTTTACTGTTTCTGTTACATTTTTAATACTGAGATCCATTGTAATTTTCACCACCTCCCACTCATTTTTCCCATTCCATGGATATTCTAAATGGAAAGAAGCAGCCATGTGATCCACACATAACAACAAAATCCTGGTCCAGGTAACACCTACCTTTATTGGAAACAAGGCAAACAACTGAGTTCTCCAGAGCCCTTTTTCAAGCATAAATAGTGCCCAAAGGTTAGGACAGATTTTAACATTCCATCCACATACATAAATATGCCCAATGTAATTAGGCTGATACTTTCTTTCAGAATTGTGCACCTTAAAATTCCCACCATGGTTTTTAGTTTCAAGCAATCACATACAAAGAACAATGCATATTGTCACTCTCAAATAATGGTTTCATGTGCAATTGTCCCACAGAAGTTTGACATTTTTAAAAACTGTGTTTTATATACCGTATTCTTCGCTCTATGAGACACACTTCAGCCCCTAAAACTAAGGGGAAATGTCTGTGCATCTTATAGAGCGAATACAGTAGTCCCCACTACATATATATCACACATTTCTATTTAGAGAGAATTTACCTGCACGGAGCCTCTCCCGTCCCCTTCTGCAGCCTGGATTCCACTGTTCCAATCACCTTGTTTGCAAACAGATCTCCTCCACAGAGCCTCTGCCCTCCCCTGCTGCAGCCTGGATTCCCCAATCCCAATCACCTTGTTTGCAAGGAGGCTTCCACAGAGTCTCTCCTGTTCCTTGTTGCAGCCGGAATTCCACAGTTCCAATCATCTCGTTTGCAAAGAGGTCACCTCCTTTCCCCTGTTGCAGCCTGGATCCCCCAGTCCCAAACACCTCATTTGCAACCCTCCCTCCCCTTTTGCAGCCAGGATTCCACAGTCCCAATCACCTCCTTTGCAAAGAGGCTTCCTCCAGAGAGCCTCTCCCCACCTCTTCCCTTCTGCAGCAAGTATTCCCCAGTCAAAAATCACCTTGTTTGCAAGGAGGTCTCCTCCATGGAGCATCTGCCCTCCCTTTTTTGCAGCCAGAACTCCAAATCTAATTTAGGTGGGGGAAAGTGTTGCTACTGCCAGTTAGGCTCTTGAAGACCTACTGAAAATCCTTCAAGGATGTATCACCAGACCCTTCCCACTCATGGGATCAAGTATAACAGTGCTCCCCAACCTTTTTGTCCCCGCGGACCGGGAAATTTTTGAAAATTTTTCTGTGGCCCAGGGGTGGGGGTGGGGAGGGGGGGAGAATGCGAAAGGGGGGTCCGGCGGGGAGGCAAAAGGGGGGGTGAAAGCAAAGGATGGGAGGGAAGGAGGAGGGGGAGGCACGAGAGCAGCGGCAGCGGCACTTACCGGCTTGGGGCGTCGGGCGTGCCACTCCCCCCCCACACACACGGGCGGGGTGGGGGGGAACCCGGGGCTCCTGGGCAGGCGGGCCCCCGCCTCCTCCTCCGGCGCCGGGAGCCGCGTGCGGGTCTTGCTGCTGGCGCCCTGCTTGCTCCTGCCGCCGCCGCCGCTGCCGCCGTGGGCCTCCCCCTCCGCCGGGGAAAGCGAGCGGGGTGCCAGCAGCGAGACCCGCGCGCGGCTCCTGGTCCCGGCGCCCCGCGCACGGCACCCGCCCAGCCGTGCCGGGAAGCGCCCTCGCGGCACCGACGAGCCGCCTCCTCCTCCTCCTGTTCCTCCTCCTCCTCCTCCTCCTCCCGCTGCCGCCGCCGGAGGAGCAGCAGCAGCCCCCCCCCCCCGCAATTGCCCCCCCGCCGCCGCCACCTCCTGCTCCTGCTCCGGTTCCTCCTCCTCCTCCTCCTCCTCCCGCCGCTGCCGGAGGAGCAGCAGCGAGGGCAATTGCGGAGGGGTGGTGGTGGCGGCGGCGGGGGCGATGGCGGCGGCAGCGGGGGGGCGATTGCGGGGGGGTGGCTGCTGCTGCTCCTCCGGCGGCGGTGGCGGGAGGAGGAGGAGGAGGAGGAGGAGGAACAGGAGGAGGAGGAGGCGGCTCGTCGGTGCCGCGAGGGCGCTTCCCGGCACGGCTGGGCGGGTGCCGCGCGTGGGGCGCCGGGGCCAGGAGCCGCGCGCGGGTCTCGCTGCTGGCGCCCCGCTCGCTTTCCCCGGCGGAGGGGGAGGCCCACGGCGGCGGCGGCGGCGGCAGCAGGAGCAAGTGGGGCGCCAGCAGCGAGACCCGCACTCGGCTCCCGGCGCCGGAGGAGGAGGCGGGGGCCCGCCTGCCCAGGAGCCCCGGGTTCCCCCGCACCCCGCCCGTGTGTGTGTGGGGGGGAGTGGCACGCCCGACGCCCCAAGCCGGTGAGTGCCACCGCCGCCAACGCCGCCGCGTCCCTCCTGGCGGAGCCCAAGCAGCCGCCGCCAACGCGCCAGCGTTTGGGGGCGGAGTCGCCGGCTGGCCGGCCTGGGAGGAGGGGAGGGGAGGGGAGGAGGGAGGCAAAGGCAGCGGCGGCGGCGGCGGCTCCTCCTGCGCTTCCAGCCTTCCTCCTCCACCGGCCGCCCGCGGGATCAAGAGGAGGAGGAAGGGCGGCGGAGGAAAAGGGGAGGAGCCTCCCCGGCCTCCCCAAAGTCCACGGACCGGCACCGGTCCGCGGACCGGGGGTTGGGGACCACCGAAGTATAATGAGCAGAAAGCTTCCCAGCTTCTGTTGTCTTTCTCCTAATAACCTTTTTCGTAGCCTCTGTTACCTGGCTTGGAAATGAGATTTCCGATCTAAGGCTGGTTAAACATAAAACGGATGACAAGGAAACCTTTCCTAACACCCACACCAATACTTTCTAAAAGGTCTCCCTTAGGTCATATGCAGAACAAAGAGCTAATGATCTGCTTAGTCTTAATTGGACTATGTTGGGTTTAGTTAATTTGCTTAGTTAGATGATACAGAGGTCATTGGGGGATTTAACCCCTTCTGGCCATTTGCTTTCTCCATACAACTATGTAAAATAATTCAAACTTGGTTTTTGATTTCATTGTCAATTGAGGACAATAAGTACACCTGCTTGGAAGTGAACGGCTAGGATCTTGTTTAGGATTTGCTCACTCTGGGGAGTAGCACTGTGAAAGCTGCTGCAGTAACCTGACAATGTGCCAGTTGCACCGAAAGAAGCACGGAACCAGCCACTCATCAGATTGCCACAGCAGCTTCTGTAGTTACAATTCTGTGCACGTAAATATTGAACAGGATATTCGCCAATGAGCTTTTGATCAAATATGCTTAGCACCCAACAGCAGCTTTTAATGTTTGGCAAGGACACATGCTACAGGTTAAAGCGTGCACAAACATTCTTATGTGTGTGCCCTGCTTCTGGACGTTAAATCACAGCACAGGCAGAGCCGCAGAGTTCCGTGGAGCCTGGAAAATCCACTCAGAAAGAGCACCAGCGCCAGTTTCTGGAGCTCAAGATGGGGTTGGGCTACATCTCCCATCAGCTCAATCCTGAATGTTTAAGGACTATGGAAGATGCAGTTTAAAGGATCTGTAGGGCTGCGCTCGCCCTCTGGCCTCTACAGGCTGATTTCTCAAGGTACAGGGAGCTGTGCAACTCCTAGTGTAATGCCCATTGCCTTTGGTGAGTGGTTCCCAACCTTGGGTAACCCAGGTGTTCCTGGACTGCCATCCCCCAAAGCCTTCACCACCAGGTGTGCTGGATGCGATTTCTGGGAGCTGCAGTTCAAGAACATCTGGGTTCGCAAGCTGGAGAACCATGGCCTTATGAAAAAGCAATTGGTGCACCTCTTCATGGAACTGTTTCTTTATTCTGTTCTTCTGTATTCTAACCCAAGGTTGCCTTGTGTTGGCTTCTGCGGCAAATCAGTTGGGAGAGACAGCACAGCTTTATTGGAATGCTTGATGTGCCTAGGCACTGAGCACTGAAAGATCTGCATGCCTGTCGGGATAATCTAACCACATGGCTGTGATCTGGCCCTGAGCTTTTCTGATTATGTAAAAGAACCTTCCCAATCAGAGGGAGCTGCTAACCAGGCAGGCTCCCTTTATACACTCCTTGTATTATCTTTTGCCATTTTTCTGCCAGTCCTACCAGTCATGAGAGAAAGGAAAAAGTCTGAACCCATGGGCCTCCAGAACTCCATTCTCTATTGCACCTAGTGGCAAATCATGGTGCATTGTGGGAACAGTAATGTATTGATGTTTAGTGGTCCACATGATGCAGACTTGATTTCCCGGGTTAAAAATGAAATCCAGGCTAAGCTTCAGGTCAGTTGGTTCACGAAGGTTTCCTGAGTTTGGTCAAGCCACTCTTGTGTTGTGGCCCTCCCAAAACTGTTTTGCACACCAAAAACAACAACATACATGCCTTACAGCAGTGGCCCCCAACCTTGGTTACCCAGGTGTTCTTGGACTGCAACTCCCAGACACCCTGGCCAGCACTGCTGGCCGCAAAAGCTTCTGGGGACTGCATTCCAAGAATATCTGGGATACTTATGCATGAAATCCACTTCCTTCAAGTATATAATACATGTCCACCCCTTATGACTAACAGTCATCAATGTACAGTAGGACCCCAGTATCCGCTGGGGATTGGTTCCAAGCCTTCCCATGGATAATGAAAACCGTGGATAAGAGAGAACACCAAAATGTTCCTCAAAACTTCTGTTTTGTGATAGTAAGTTGCTTTGCAGCTTCTGTTTTGCAACAGTAGCTGGCTTTACAGTTGCTGTTTGTGATGGTAGCTTGCTTTACGGCTGCTGTTTTATGACAGTAGCTTGCTTTACAGCTGCTCTCTGTGACAGTAGCTTGCTTTGCGGTGGCTGAATTATTTTTCCTCTACCAGCCATGGATAACTGAATCAGTGGATAATGAATCAGTGGATTTGGGGGTCCTACTGTACACAGCATTTCCCTACTACTGTCTATATTAGTCTACCCTCTTCTGGCAGAGCATTTGTGACTACATCATGCTAAGCTATGGGCTTCTGCATTACGAAAACACCACGAGGCTACAGTAACACCTCGTCATCTAAATAAAGCAAGCACTTTCTACAGTTGTGTGTATTAAACCTAATACTGCAATTTTTTAAACTGCAGATATTTGTCAGCGCAGGCTTTTCTGACCAGCTTTGGCTTTCCAAGCTACTGTCCTGTCTGACACAGGCATTCTCTGTCATCTGCCCAGAGTCTACCAATGCCCTGTTTCTATGGCTGTTAGATAACAGCACACATGGAAATCAAGCAGAGCCTGTGGTTCGTGCAAAACTGCAAGTTGTCAGAGTCCTTGCATCATGCGCTGTGCTGTTCAGAGGTATTCATTCGCATCCACATGAACCTCATTCAGAATTCATCACCCAGCTGACCACATGAACTGTCTCACTGGGCAGGGCTGGTTCTATTACTCAACAAAGGGTGGCAGACACTTGGCAAATACTGAGTGTCAAAAGAGCAGCCAGTGGCCAGAGATTTCATTTATTGTTTCCATATTTTTAGGTCTAAAAAGCCAAAAAATGTTGGAGGAGTTTTCTGCCTTCTTCTGCCCAATAGAAGAGTGGGTGTTTATGGTAGAATTCATTGCCAAGATGGAGGCAATGTATGGAGAGGTGTTTGTGCCCAAATAACTCTGATTGGGACATGACACACTTTGATACGGGCAAAGGGCACAAGAACTTTGTATCGTGAGCGATCAATGGTCATTTGGGGGGGGGGAGTCCAATCTGGCACTCTGCCTCAGCAAAACATGTTGGTCAGACCCACCTAGGCAAGCCCTTCCTCCCAATGACTAAGCTTTCAAGATTCCCAAGTGGTGTGTGAATATGTGACTCAAAGGAAACTAAAGGAAACTGAGGGTCCTATTCTTTCCCAAGAGGAGGCAAGGGTCCAAGAACCATCTCCCCCAACTCTGTCACTTCTCTTCTGCAGCTCATTTCTCACCCTGGAAAGTATCCCCCTCCACCCCTCCCCAGTGACTCAACAAACAGAAGGAAGTGATGTCTGCCATAGAAGACGGGTCCCTGAATGAAGCCAGGAATAGCGTCAAATATTCAGGCCTGGGCTGCCAACATCTCTTGCAGACACCCAAGAAGCCCTTGCACATGGATGTCTCTTGTTGCGCAGCTCTTGAGGAGAAGACCCCCCCCGCGCCTGAACTTATTTATTTATTTATTTATTTAGAGCTTATATACCGCCCGTCTTCCGGACGGAACTCCGGGTGGTTCACAACAATAAAATTGACCAAAAAAACAGTTTATATACTACATCATACTAAAAGCAACAAGATCAACTAAACATTAAAGATAAAAAAAACTTGGTGTGAGATGCTGAATGCTCCAACCATCAAACCCTGGCAGGAATTATTGACTCCAGAGATGCATTTCTGTCTGGTCAGGTGACACATGCCTGCTCTTACAATTAGGATACATCTCCCCCCCCCTACTTCTAAAACAATACATACAATGAACAGCTTGCACTCCCTCAGATTCTGAAGAGGTCAGGCCCACAACATAGCTCACTGGAGATTTCAGATTCAGGACCTGTCATCTAGCAAAACCCAACCTAGATCTGAACATCCAGTGCCCTGCCTTTCCAAAAAGATCTAGAGGGAATGCGGAATGAGGTGCCAGGGATCAGTCTCCCCCACCCCAATAGTATTAGTTTGACTTGCAAATCTAGCCACTATCAAGGTCCCTTGCTTTCTTTCCTTCCCGACCCCAATTAAGCCAGGAAAGACTTCTTCCTTTGTTTGGGGTGGGGTGGGGGGGGGAGAGATGCTCCGAAGGGAGCGACGCTGCCGCCTTTCGCTTTCCCAAAACTGGACCGAAGGGGACACCCTCCGCTTCCTAAGGCACCCCAGAGGTCCAGCTGGGACGGCCAGATCCAGCAGTGCCCTCCCGCCCTGCGCAGCTTAAGCCGTCTGTGGGACGCGGGGGGGGGCGGGTTCCCCTCTCACCACCACCCCGCCACGCGCCCCCTCCGAACGGGCAGGAGAGCTGTCGCTTCCCCCTTCGCCTCCCGGAGGAAGGCGCTTGGGGACACTCTCGTGCAAAGCCTGAAGCGCCCGAGAAAAGCAGAGAGGGGGAGGGTTCTCGCCGGACCCTCGTGCCGCTCCCTCATCCTCCTCGCTAACCCCCTCCCAGGGGCCCGAACCCCACTTCCCCTCCGGCTTCGAGCAAGGCGGGGAGAAGAGGGCTCCCTTGCCGCCGACGCCTTTCCCGACGCCCACGGAGGAGGGCTCTCCCCCCCCCCCCCCGGCCGACGGCGCCCCCGACCCCCTCCCCGGGCTTCCCGTCCCCTGGGCTCACCCCTGGCCCCGAGAGAGCCGCGCGCGCGCGCTCGTCCACCCGAGCCCAGTTACCGCTGCTATCCTCGAAGGACGGGGTCGGCGTGGCTCGCAGGCTCCGGCTCCAGCCCCGCTTGCCTTCTCCTCCTCCTCCTCCTCCTCCTCCTCCTCCTCCTTCTTCCTCCTCCTCCTCTTCCTCCTCCTCTTCCAGCTGCCGCCGCGAGGGCTCCCTGAGACCGGCACAGCGCGCCCCTACGCCGCCTACGCCGCCGCCGCCCGGCGCCAGCTCCGCGTCCTCCACGTCCAGCGGCGGCTGCGGCTGCTGCTGCTTTGCTGCTGCCGCCGCCGCCTTAGAGCCGCCGCGTCCCCCGGTCCGGCTGCGGGAGTTGGGGGGTCGTCGTCGTCGTTCTCCTCCTCCTCCTCCTCCTCCTCCTCCTCCTCCTCCTCCTCCCTCCGGGGCTGGGCGCTGGCGGCGCTCTTCTGCTCCCTCTGTTTCCTCCTCCTCCTCGGCCGCCGCCGCCGCCGCCTCGTCCTCGGAAGCCGAGCGCGACTCCTCGGTGGTGCTGTAGAAAGGGTTGCCGCCGCTGCTGCTGTCCTGGCCCGACTCCCCGAAGACGTCGTCGGAGATCTGCAGGCTCTCGTAGCGGCAGCGCGCCGCCTCCAGCAGCGAGAGCGCCTTCCGACGCGGCTCCGGCGGCTCCGGCTCCGGCGGCTCCTCCTGGTGCCCCTCGCCCTCGCCGCCGCTGTCTTCGCCGCCGCCGCCCTGCGCCATCATCATCATCATCATCTCGCCCGGCGGCGTCAGCAGCAGCCCGCGCTCGGCCGGGTCCTCCGGCCTCAGGCAGCAGCCCAGCAGCAGGAGCGGCTCGGTGACGGCGGGCGGCAGGCAGGCTCCCCCGCCGCCGCCGCCGCCGCCTTCCCTTCCGCCTCGGAGCCCAGCCTCCCGCTCGCCCCGGCACCAGCCGCCCCTGTGCGCAGGCAGAGCCATCGGGGGAAGCAGCCAGCTCAACATCTCGCTCCCGCGGCCTCCGCGAGCCAATTATAGCGGCAGGGCGAGCGCCGGAGGTGGGGTTTTATCCGCGCTCGCCCCGCGCCCTGAGCGCCCCCCCCCCGAGAGCGCGCGGGGAGGGAGGGGCCGCTCCGCCCCCTTAAAAGCACAGCGCTCCCTCGGCCGCCAAGGCTGGAGCAGGCGCCGCCACCGCCGAATAAGGAGGAGGAGGAGGAGGAGGAGGAGGAGGAGGAGGAGGAGGCGATCCTCCCCCACACACACCGGGGAGGAAAGAAAGAGGGGACCGGCGTGCAACCCTTGCCGTTCCACGCGTCGGGCGCAAACGAGTCCCGAGAAGGCCCAGCTTCCACACCTCTTCCGATGGGAGATAACCTGGCAGAAGCGAATCGTAATGGGCATCATAAAAGCTAGGCTGGGCATGTGGGTCACTAGGCGGCAGTCTATAGTACAGTAATTCGTTCTTCACGCACAGACCCAGAAAGAAGCATTCGCACAGACGGCCAGCAGAAGGAACTCACAGCTGCCTGGAGGCCTGATCCAGGACAGCGCAGGCTGAGGGTTGACAGAACCAGAGGTCAAGCAGCGCGCGCTTCTTCCAGGGTACAATCCACCGCTTGATGGGGCTTCCACTCCCTGCCAGCCATCGGGATTTTCAACCTTTCCTGTATTCCACCAGCCACTGGATCACAGTCACGGTAACCAAAGTATCAGGGACTCGCTTTGAGACACTCTTCCCCCCACCCCACCCCCCACAAACGTATTTCTTTGCAATCATTATATTTTCAATATGTGGCGAGTGCTAAGGTCATTTTTTAAAAAAATATCTCACTAATATTATTGGAAGTAAACAAACGAAAGAAACAGTTCCATGAAGAGTCGAAACCCGTTGTAATAACTATTTGGTAATGAAAAACTCAAAGGCACTAAAAGGTATTATTATGGAGCAGGATTATTTCTACGATTAAAACATAAGTACAAATACATATCATCCAAAAGGTCACAGGTGAATAAGATCGGTAAGTCAACAGGTAGAGAGCAATAAGAAAGGGCACTTCAACCGTGCAGAAGGACGAGGCCAGGGCGAGAGCCGGAGAATTAATGTTTCGTAATTGTTACGAAACAGTCGGTGTGAGTAGTGCTTGAAGTGAGGGCTCAAACCTCTACTCCGCCAGGGAAATTCGTTTGGAGGTGGCTTCTTGAATACCTCATGTGTCTTGAAAACCCCATTAGGATCGCCATATATCGAAAGCAGCTCCAAAACGACAGTTATGGGCAAGTCTTATGCTTCACCTAGGCTGCATCCCAGAAGTGGTACATGGACAGCTGGTTCAGAAACCAATAGAATAAAACGGTTAGTCTTTTAGGTACCGGATGTGTGTGTTTTACTCTTGTTTTCACTACACCAGACTAACAGGAAACGTGGAATAGTCAAAAGCGCTTTCCGCAAGGTACCTCTCCTTTCTTCCGTTGGTGTGGAGCTGTCCGCCGATATTGGTGCTGAAGCCCCTCAACCGCCCGGAATTTCTCCACCAGCACATGGTCAAAACCGGAAAACGACGGGCAGTAAGACCCAGCGGACGTAGTGCCAGGAGCCGGGAAAAAATCATATGGGCGGAGGGGGAGACCTTGTACCCCTCTCTGCACAAACAGCGGTAGACGACAATCGCCTGGCAATAATAGCTGTCTTGTCACATCCACTTCTCTGAAAATTGCTTCTGCAGCCACGCGTGTTGCACTCCCCTGAGATTAAGGTCTTCAAGACACTTTCGCGTCAGAGTAAATTGGAGCGGCCCAAAAGCATCATCGCCCTAGAGGGACCTTAAAGGGGCCTGGAAAATACTGCAAAAAGAGGGGTCATTTTCCTCTTTCTCTCCAGCACTTAAGTTGCCAAGGTTATGTGGGGAAAAGGGAAAAGTCACACTGGGCTTTTGAATGGATTTATCCTGTGTCTGTCTGTGATGGGCTAGACTAGTGTACCTGTGTGTGAACTGCTGTGTCATACCACAGTATCCTCCTGCATTTAATGAATACTAAGGGGTGGGGACACAAGATGCAACCAATGTCACTGACACAATTATGTGCTTACACCAAAGGAGGCTCTGTTCATTTGTTCATATTTCATTGCATTTTTCTTTAAAAGTTAATGTAAATCAATGTAAGATATTGTTCAGATTAAACAAGCTTAAATGCATGTTGGTGGATCTTAATTAAATAGTTAATAACTAAACAGGTAAGAGATAGATAATAAATACCAATAGTTGCCTGTTTCTTAAATCAGTATTTTGTAAATGGTTCTGTTATGGATCACCTTTGTAGCTGCCTTGGAATTTTAGAAGCAGCAGCTATCAAGCTGCTCCTCTTGTCTGCCTATCTGTCTCTCTCTCTGTCTCTCTCTCTCTCTCTCTCTCTCTCTCTCACACACACACACACACACACACACACACACACACACACACACACACACACACAAACACACACATGCACACACACAGAGAGAGAGCATGCTCACTTGAAAATTACTGGGAGCCTCAATGGAGCACTTAGTATGCTTTTACTGCTGTTGTTCTTCAAACCAAAGCACATACAGAACTTAGAGGAACACAGGAAGCTGTCTCATACAACGTCATGCTATTGGCCCTTCTAGATCAGTGGTGGCGAACGTTCGGCACTCCAGATGTTTTGGACCACAACTCCAAGAGTCCTTTGTCATTGGCATTCTAGGCTTGGAATTCTGAGTGTTGCAGTCCAAAACAACTGGAGTGCCAAACCTTCGCCACCACTGTTCTAAAGTGTCTCAACAACTGGGAGGGAGACGATGACTGCCACTGGAAAGCACAGCTGATGGAACTATTATCAACATAGACCAGTTATGGTGATACATTTATTTATTTATTTATTTGTTTGTTTGTTTGTTTGTTTGTTTGTTTGTTTATTGATTGATACAACTTATATGCCATCCACTCCCCAAAATATGCCCAGAATGTGATTCAAAACCCACTAATTAATTGCAAAGTGCCAATAAACCAAGTTAACCTGAATATAAATGGCTGTGACGGGGCGATGTCAGGTGCCCACAGAAAGGGCTCCGAGTGCCACCTTCGGCACCTGTGCCATAGGTTCACCAACACTGACATAGACTGTGGAGTGGGTACAATCAGGAATGAATCCCTCTCTTCATGCAAAGCAAACATTCAATCACAGAGCTTTCCTTCCTAGATTAATACCTTTTGCCCTCTTCAGCACCACAACCATCACTGAAACTACTGTAGTACCATATTATGGAAATCACAGTCCCTAGGCCTGGTGTTGGTTTACTTGCCATTTTCAAAGTTGGTGGCTGGATCACTTCATGAGATAGGTATGCAGCCAGAGGTTGGAAGCTTTATTTCCCACTTTGTGTCCCAGGAGAAGATACAGCCTGTGTGACTTTTGGGCAAGCTGCACGGCTCTAGCATGCCCCTCAGAAGGAGAGAATGGGAAATGACATCTGAGCAATTTATGTCTGAAATGACTTGGAAAAGGTAACCACAGTCAGAACCAAATGGACAGCACATTTACTACTACTACTACTACTACTACTACTACTACTACTACTACTACTACTACTACTAGTAGTAGTAGTAGTAGTAGTAGTAGTAGTAGTAGTAGTAGTAGTAGTAGTAGTAGTAGTAGTACCACCACCACAACCTCCACATTACAAATTCACACAAGCTTGGTCAGGCACATATTACCCTGTTTGACCATCCAGCCCTAGTCAAAATGGTCACCGTTTCCATTGTTGGAAGCAAAAAACCTAATAATTAAAAATATACAGGGCCAAGTATGGAGATCCCCAATGGTTCTGCAACCTTTCTGTGGACCATCTGTGTGCCATGGCATGTATCTTTTGTGTGTTGCCCATCCCCATGCCAGCAGGATCTTGGCTCTTGTTGTTATTGCTATAGACTCTCCCTCCAACACCCAGGCCAGAACCCTGGAGCCAGTTGAAGTTGGATCTGGGACTGGCATGGGACCTGAACACCAGACACAGGAGGGAGAGGAGGTTGCTGTAAAGGAGGGCCACCTGGAGGAGGGCAGGTACTACCTTACAGCTGGAGGCGGTAAGAGAGGCCCTGGAGGGAGTGACTGAAGTTCACTGAGGGGGAGGACAGAGGAGGAAGCTAAGAGGCAAGTAGGAGGACCTCAGACCTGGAGATGGAAAGGACTTTGAGGGATCTTCAGGAGGAGGTCAAGGAAGGTTACAAACAATATCTCAGAAAGAGCCAGTGTACCTCTCTGTTCAGGAAAGCTAGCATTTACAAAAACAGCACGTGATCTCTTTCTGTTTCCACTATATGCCAGGGGAAATGTTCGAACTTCATACTTGAATTTTTGCAGACTGTTTCCCACGAGGTTCATACACCCCTCATTCAGGGTGTTATTTTTCAAAAATGTCCTGGGCAGCTCTCCTAGGAGAATAAACCATTGCCCAAAATGAAATTTGAATAGGGCTACATGGAGTAAATTGATACACAGTTGTATACAAATTCCAAAAAAAGTGATTCTTTTTTCAGGGGTTAAATCTATTTTACATTTGGGTGCCCATATCTAAAGATAACAGCTTAGTTGTGTCCACTGGCAATTGTGTGTGTGTGTGTGTGTGTGTGTGTGTGTGTGTGTGTGTGTGTGTTTAAAGGAAAATGAATCTCCAAACTATGTACCATAATTGACTTTTTATTGAGTGAGCTACATTGCTGAAGTCAGTACATAAAAGGGGGAGTCACCTTACTGCTACAAGCCAGCTAAACCTAAATCTGTCCTAATATAATGAATGATTGCACATCACATCCTACTTTCATGATAATTACTTTGCCTGTGTTTGAACAGTTAGACAAGACCTGAGACAGTAAATACAATGTTGTATCCATGGCAACCACAGGTACAGCTTTAAACTTTTGCAAACATAAAGCACCCCTCCTGCCATTTATATTCTTCTCCTTGAATCAACTGAGATAGCAGATGAACTTCTGACAGGTCTCTCTTTTGCCACATAAATGTGTGGTGGCAATTTTAAGAATGCAACATAGAAAGACAGGGAACATTTCAGGTTACATTCCACTTCCTGGAAGCCATTCAGAGTGAAGGAACATAACAGGGAAGGGTGAATCTATGAATTTCCCTTTCTTCCCTTTGTTTTAACATCAGAAATTGTTTCCATTCCACTTATTATAAAATATTGTAAGTCTTTATTTAAGACAGCAATACAAATGGGATTCTGAACCACAAATCTGCTTTGGCCAAACTCAATATGCATTTATGTTCGCAACAAGGAAAAGACTAGCTTATACTGTACATGGATATCATGTATCTGTTACAAATTAAGAGCCTCTCAGGGGAGGTGGGGGAGGTGGCAGCCTTATTCAGATTTATAAACATGGTTGAATACATAGAGTTTTAAACCCAGAGTTTTATGAACTATGTCCTCTGTCTAGATCAGTGATGTTGAACCTTTTAGAGACTGAGTGTTCAAACTGTGATTCAAAACCCACTAATTTTTTGCAAAGTGCCAATACGGCAATTTAACCTGAATACAGGTGGCTGTGAAGGGGCGATGCCAAGTGTGCACAGAAAGGGTTCCAAGGGCCAACACTGGCCTAGATTAAGGTTGGCAAAGGGCTGGCTATGGACTGTATGGCATCCCATAATTGTACTTTACTGCCTCCCAAGGCCATCTAAGCTTCCAACTAGCAGCAGCTGAAAGGGGAGGTTTCACCAATACAAGCCTGTTTTGGCTGGTACCTGGTATGTTTTGGCCAAAGGAGAAGTTACTATTAATTAACCATTAATTGGAAGGTTCTGCCACCTGTGTTCTTATCAGACTGAAAAGAAACATTCAAGGTCACAAACTGGTATGAGCTAATTAGTGGGACTGGTTTCAGCTGAAGAGAAGGGGAGAAAGGGAAGTTACTTTGGAAAAGTTAATCTTTTCAAGAAGATTTGAGGTGATTCAAGGCCTGATTGGTGAATTTTCAAAAGGTCTGGAAAGTGGAATGATATGTATAAAAATGGAACAAGAATTTGCTTGGTTTAGCTTAGTCTCTCTTAGGAGAATGCTATCCTCACCTGCTGCTTCAGTAGCTGGTTTGTTCTCTGCACTTGTTCTAGAATCATGGTGAAATTCTCCCTGATTGTGAATATTAACCTAGGATAGTTAAGCTTTCTTGTTTTCTGTGTGAAGTGTTCTGAAATTGCTTTTGGTTCAATATCTTCTGGGTGTTTATTTGTTCCATACCATTTTGACCGCTTTTGGAGTTTTGAAACTATTTTTGATTTTTTTTAACTTGGCTCAGTAACACTATAAGTGAAAAAGGATTTTCGAATTGTTGTAGATCAAAAGATGAATACGAGCCAGCAATGTGATGTAGCTTCAAAAAGGTCAATGTTATTTTGGGCTGCATCAACAGAATCATAGTTACCAGGTCTCATGAGGCACTAGACCCTGTCTGTTCAACACTGATTAGGCCTCAACTGTGTCCAGTTCTTGATGTCACACTGTAAGAAGGATGCCAACAAACTGGAACAAGTTCAGAGAATAACAATATGTTGTAAAGACAACATTTTTACAAAACAGTGTAAAAGGAGAAAAATATGAATTTTGTTTTAAACAGTTTGTTTCATGCTAAGAAGATAGAGAAGATGAACAAACATGTCATTTGTTTTATAAGGATTTAGTCTCATAGGATTTAGTCAGCGTAATTGCTGACCTGGAGCCAGACATCCTGGAAAGTGAAGTCAAGTGGGCCTTAGAAAGCATTGCAAACAACAAGGCCAGTGGAGGTGACGGCATTCCAATTGAACTCTTTAAAATCTTAAAAGAGGATGCTGTAAAGGTGCTGCATAAGATATGCCAGCAAATGTGGAAAACCCAGCAGTGGCCAGAGGACTGGAAAAGATCGGTCTACATCCCAATCCCAAAGAAAGGAAACGCCAAAGAATGCTCCAACTATCGCACAATTGCACTCATTTCACATGCTAGCAAGGTTATGCTCAAAATTCTACAAGGCAGGCTTCAGCAGTATGTGGAAAGAGAACTTCCAGAACTACAAGCTGGATTTCGAAGGGGCAGAGGAACTAGAGATCAAATCGCCAACATGCGCTGGATTATGGAGAAAGCCAGAGAGTTCCAGAAAAAACATCTACTTCTGCTTCATTGACTATGCCAAAGCCTTCGACTGTGTAGACCACAACAAACTATGGCAAGTCCTTAAAGGAATGGGAGTGCCTGACCACCTTATCTGTCTCCTAAGAAATCTATATGTGGGACAAGCAGCAACCATCAGAACTGGATATGGAACAACTGACTGGTTTAGAATTGGGAAAGGAGTACGACAAGGCTGTATACTGTCACCTTGCCTATTTAACTTAGATGCAGAGTACATCATGAGAAAGGCCGGTCTGGATGAATCACAAGCCGGAATTAAGATTGCCGGAAGAAATATCAACAACCTCAGATACGCAGATGATACTACTCTAATAGCAGAGAGTGAGGAAGAAGTAAAGAACCTCTTAATGAGGGTGAAAGAGGAGAGTGAAAAAAATGGGCTGAAGCTCAACATCAAAAAAACTAAGATCATGGCCACTGGTCCCATCACCTCCTGGCAAATAGAAGGGGAAGAAATGGAGGCAGTGACAGAGTTTATTTTCTTGGGCTCCTTGATCACTGCAGATGGCGACTGCAGCAACGAAATAAAAAGACGCCTGCTTCTTGGGAGGAAAGCAATGGCAAACCTAGATAGCATCCTAAAGAGCAGAGACATCACTTTGCCAACTAAGGTCAGAATGGTTAAAGCTATGGTTTTTCCAGTAGTGATGTATGGAAGTGAGAGCTGGACTATAAAGAAGGCTGATCGCTGCAGAATTGATGCTTTTGAGCTGTGGTGCTGGAGGAGAGTCTTGAGAGTCCCCTGGACTGCAAGGAGATCAAACCTATTCATTCTGAAAGAAATCAACCCTGAATGTTCCCTGGAAGGACAGATTTTGAAGCTGAGGCTCCAGTACTTTGGCCACCTCATGAGGAGAGAGGACTCCCTGGAAAAGTCCCTGATGCTGGGAAAAATCGAAGGCAAAAGGAAAAGAGGACGACAGAGAATGAGATGGTTGGACGGTGTCATCGATGCAACCAAAATGAATTTGACAAAACTCCGGGAGGCAGTGGAGGATAGGAAGGCCTGGCGAGCTCTGGTCCATGGGGTCACGAAGAGTCGGACACGACTGAACGACTGAACAACAAAGTCTCATACAGTAATTAATAGTAGCTGAGTTTTGAAGAAGTACATATTTTGTAGTATAAATGAAAATTGCATGCAAATGTATTGTTTCATCAACAAATTACATCATTCTGACAAGCATTAGCTCAAGGGAGAGGAGATTTTACTCGGACCTTGATGTGTAGGCACTGCCCCCCCCCCAAAAAAAAAAAACAAACAAACCCTGGACTTTGCTCTGTCAGGGAAGAACAAGCATTGGGAAGAGTAACTTTTAAAAATTTAAATACTTTTCCATGCCTTTCACTGAATGTTACAAAGACTTTTTTACTTTTTATAATTTTATTTTTAAGAACTTTGAAGTGTGCTAGAGATGTATTATTTGCCTTTATATCTGAGCCTCTACTAAGGGCCTTTTTACACAACCCCTAAGATCCGCTGGTCCCTTAAATTCGGACCAGAGATCTTGAGGGTTCGTTGCTGTTCCTCCTTCCCCACCCGCTCGGCACTTCTTTGTTCTGTCTGCGGGAGGGGGGGAGGGAAAAAAAACCTTAGACAGAGACAAAAGAATAAAAGGCTTACCTCCCGGTGTTGGGGGAAGTTGCTCCGACCTCCGTTTACTTCCTGGTTTCTCTTTAAGGGGCGGAGGCAAAAGAAAAACAACAGAAAGAAGCGAAGAGAGCTCAGGCAGTCTCCGCATCAAATATTTTTCACCATAAAAAAGCAGGTACAAGAAAAGTGCAGTTTGGTCGCGCTAAGTGGGCGGGGTTGCACCTAATTGTCTGCAAACTCCAGAGCTGGTGGGTAAACATTTTTATCGTCCGGAGCTCGCAGCCATTTGCGGCGGAGCTTAGGGGTCATGTATAAACGCCCTCAGAAACTGCTTAGCTTTTCTTCCATTTTTTCCAAGGACCTTACATCTATGAAATAACTCCTGGCAAATCCATATTTTGCCATGTTATAATAACCTATTGGTACTGCTCTGAAGAAGAGGGTTTCACCATCGAAATATCAGCAACGTTTTTGTTATTTTTCTAGTAGCCTAAAGATATCACCTGTTCCACATTTGTATTTAGTTTTTGTGATGGCTACATGGCTCTTCAACTTGTTTTTGCAGCAATGGAGACTCTTATAATGTACTACCCAGAAGAGTTTGCAAAAGCTTATAACTCATTACTTGGTTTCATTCTGAATTTAACCTATAATGGGCAGTGGCAAATCACAGAATCTCTTCTTTGCCTGGTGTGTGTGTGGGGGGGGAGGGGGGACTATACATCTTTGTAGAACTCTTGGGGGAGTCAGTAATCATTATTGGATTCTGACATTCCCACACCAGGGAAGTTTGGGAAGCATGTCTGAAAGTTTAGTGTGGACCTCTTTGATTCAGCCAGAAAGTTGACACTGGCTTTTTCTCCTACAGAGGCAGTGGTGTGTTACTTTTTCCTATAATGAGGCTGTTGTTCCCTTAAGCGTGACAAGATCTAAGTACAGTATTAATGCCAGTCATTTGCAACTATTTCCTGGCTTAGTGAAGCATATGACAAATGCTGTGTGGAAAGGATTTGCTCTCCAAGGGCGTTTATACACAACCCCTAAGCTCCGCTGCAAATGGCTGCAAGCTCCGGAGCTTAAAAATGTTTCCCCACCAGCTCCGGAGTTTGCAGACAATTAAGTGCGACCCCGCCCACTTTAGCGCGACCCAGCGCACTTTTCTTGTACCTTCTCTTTGGAGGTGAAAAATCTTTGATGCGGTGCAACGATAGTGATTGCGGGACTTCTGTTTGCTGCTTTTTGGCTCCCGCCCCTTTAAGAGCTACTTTTACAGAGACGAGAGGCAGAACGAGGTGAGCGGCATGCTTTTCTTTCTCTTTTTCTCCCTCCCTCACGCAACCAGGAAGTGTGGAGGGGGGTGGGGACAGAGGAAGAGCGAGGAACCCCTAAGATCTCTGGTCCAAATTTAAGTGGCCAGCGGATCTTAGGGGTCGTGTAAAAAGGCCCTAAGTCACTGACAAAGTTGGTTAACTGTTGCTTAGGTAGACAAGTCAGTCCAGGTTGCATTAGCCATTTTGCTTTCTATCACCTTTAAATAAAAACGAACACCCAAAACTTCAAGTTCATCCTGTCCTGTTTAGGAAGCAGTTCAAGGACACTGGTATGCTCTTACAAGAAATTCTTAGAAGGATTGCTCTTGTGAACTACAACTTCCAGAACTCTACATGTCCACCAGTGGTGGAATTCTGAGGGCTGAAATCCAAAGAGTAACCTTTCTAAACTCTGTAATGAATCAAAGGAAATGCCCTTAAATCCCAAATGTAAATGATGTCAATTTTGCCAACAAAACTTAACACCCCAAAAGCCCTTGGTTTGTGTCTAAAACAGTGTTTTTCAACCTTTTTTGGGCAAAGGCACACTTGTTTCATGAAAAAAATCACGAGGCACACCACCATTAGAAAATGTTAAAAAAATTAACTCTGTGTCTATATTGACTATATATAAAGTAATTCTCTTGAATAGGAATCAAATAAACACAAAGAAAGTATTTTATAATTACTTTATTATGAAATAGTAAACAGAAATATGAAAAATTATAAAATACTTTATTCAGTGTGCAACCTGGGCCTGTTTGGCTGAACACAAAGCTGATATTCTTCAGCTTTTCCAACGGCACACCAGGCAACATCTCGCGGCACACTAGTGTGCCACGGAACAGTGGTTGAAAAACACTGGTCTAAAAGAACACAAGCCTACACAGCAAAAGGCCAACTATGAAGTTCATGCAACACTGACCTCACTGATACAGTGGAGATGTCAGTGACTATTTAAAAGGCTGGGCTAGAAGGCAAGATTACACTGTGAGCCCTTTCTCTGTGTGCTTGAGGTTTAGTGCTGCTAGAAGTGAAATGAAGTGCCCAGGTATTACTAAGGGACTGGACTATGAGGTGGAGAACTACCATAGGTCCAAAGACCCCCTGTAAATTGTTCTACAATAAAGGGTTCCTGGGTTGCAAATGCTGTTGGACTTGCCCAATGAGGACTAGCATGCCTAGTTTTGGTCCCCTAGAAGTTCATGAACTGTTGTGTGTGTTGTGTTGTTATAGTTGTGACCGTCTCTTTGTGACTCCACGTCCATGGGGTTTTCTTGGCAGGAATACTGGAGTGGTTTGCCAGTTCCTACTCCAGGCACCTACAGCACCTGGTATTCCCTGGTGGTCTCCCATCCAAGTTCTAACCAGGGCTGACCCTGCTTAGCTTCTGAAATTAAACAAGATCAGATGTCCTTAGGGCATCCAGGCAGTTCCTGTTCATGAACTACTGCCCCTCATATACAATTTGGCAAGTGGGTTAAGGAAGGAATCGTCAATAACAGTCAAATACCCCTCTGTACTGGATAACTACTGGCCAGTGTCTAATATTTCATTATTAGGCAAGGTACTGGAAAGTGTGCTGACTTAGCTGGGTAAAATGGATTATCTAGATTCATTTCAGTTTGGCTTCATGCCTGTTTATAGGATTGCCAAGGTTAAATGACTGGCACTTGAACAAAATCCTCAGAGCACTATAAGATTTAGATCACGCCTTAGTAGTTTGACTCTGTGGTGGTCTGTTACAGCTGCTGTTTATCCTTACAGGGTTGATTTCAGTATGAGGTCAGATAACCATGTCAGTGTTCATCTATGTCTCAAAGTATACATTGAATAATTGTTTAAAGGCTTCATCGCTCTTCAGAGGATAAGAATAAACCATTGCTTTACTCATGGTGAAGCAAGTCTCCATTGTCATATGCAGTATACTCTTTCCAGTTAGAAAAAAATAAAATTTGTTCATCTAATTGCTTCTATATTTCATATTCATGAACATATCAAAAAAATCCAAAACTGTTGAAAACATGTAATTTGGACATAACGGATACATTTCACTTGCACACAATAAAACTTACACCAATGGGAAAATAACTGTAGGTACAAATGCTTAAATCATATAAAAGACAACCCAAGTTTTTACTGCCACAGAAAGCTACAAAGAAGAAATGCTGACTGCTCACTTCACTGTATTTATTTATTATTATTATTATTTTGACTTTGTGTCATTAAAGTAAACAAGCCAGCATCTACACACTCAGTTGGTGTCCCCTCTGGTGGACAAAACGGACATTCCAGTGTAACAGGCCTGTCCTGCAGAAAATGTTGATTTACCAAAAAAAAAAAAATAGTTTTATTTTAAATATTTTTACTTCTCTTTTCACCTTAAAAAGAACCCAGAGTGGCTCATTTTGACAAGGTGGTTGTGAGACCAAGAAGGCTAGTTTTGTCACTGAAGCATCAGTATAGTCTTTTTCCTATGTGTTTCACTCTTCTTGAAACATAAGCTTTTTGTATAGGCTATGCCACAGTCGTGAACCCTACTGGACTGCAGCATGCTTTGGGGGTATTGTGGAGTCCATAGCTTTTCCCTCTTATTTTGCCAGTTTGATGAAATTAGCTGTTTGCCTCAAAATAATCTCTAATGGGCATGTTCAAACCTCCATTTAATGATCATATCTCACACTTTACAGGTTATGTTTCTTATAACAAATACAGTGGTACCTCAACTTACGAATTTAATTCATTCCGAATGCATGCTCTTAAGTTGAATGACCCTTAAGTCGGGGTACCTATCTAAAAAATTGAAAATATAAGTTAAAAAATGAAAAGAAATTGTAAGTCGAGCAGACCATATCTGAAATTTGTAAGGCGGCAGTTAAAATGCCAACATTTTTCTGCTCTTAAGTTGAATTGCTCTTAAGTTGATCTGCTCTTAAGTCAAGGTACCACTGTATTTTAAACCTTCATTCATGCAGAATTTCAAACATCAATAAGGTAAGGATATTTTTATTAGCTTGGTGGTTGGCTTTAGTTGGGAAATGGACAGTGGGGACGTGACCCTGTTGATTCTGCTGGACCTCTCAGTCATCTTAATAAGTTTGGATTTCTTTAAAAATAACTCTCACCGTCATCTTGCTCTTGATGCCTCTTTTATTGCAAAAGATCAGGAAGTTAACACAACACATAGGAGATTAACACAACACATAACAGAGAAAGACAAGAGGCAAGCATTGGTGGTCCTTCTGGGGAAACAGAGTCAGCAATACTAATAGTGATTGCAAATAATAATGCTAAATGCTAGACATGTCTAGGGACCCAAGTCTGGAGGCCACCAGCAGTGATCTCAAGAGCCAGGACCTGTCCAAAGGACATGTCTAGGGAGACCTGGGTCTGAAGACCACCAGCAATGGTCTACAGAGTCAGGCCCCCGGCAAATGGAGCTGGGCACCCGCTTAAATACCTTTCTCCCAGAACCTGGAATTCCCCTACAGCAGACACGCCTCTGTGGGAACCTGATCAAACTGGATCAGACCAACTAGGTCTGCCACAAAGCCCCCTCCTTTTGCACCTTAGATGACCTTTATACATACATGTGCAACGTGACAATATCTCAGATGACCTTTATGCACACTTCTCTGCAAAGTGACAATCTGCAATCCCCCCCCATGTTCTTGCAGTTTAAGCTTGTGGTTTTCGGCTCGCAGGTGTTACAGAGCCAGCTCTGTGTCTCTCAGAGAATGCAGAAGTTTTGTCAGCAAGCTGACACCCTTGTACATTTAATGCTGTATTACTTAAACCATTTAGAGAATACCTAAAAATTCAGACCTATCAATCTTTTAATACCACTAAGGATGGGACTTGTAGGCACTGGATGACTCTGGTCCTTCCTGCAAGGATGCACTCAGAAGGTAGTACTGGGGAACTACTGTATGATCCTGTGGGATCCGTCAGAAATCTTTTCTATCTGCCATGCCATTTAAGAGTGCATGAAACTACTAGGCCATATTTTGTGGTGCTCTCCAAATTTGAGGAAGCTGTTTCATTTATAAACTACTACCTCGGATCAAACGGGATAAAGAGGAACACATTGAAATTTGATCAGGTAAAATGCAGGCACTCTTGGTCAATCAGAAGGCAGATAAAGGGGGTAATTATTCAGCCTGTACTATATGGGAGTACACTCTCCCTAAAAACACAGGTTTCCAACTTGGATATATTTCTAGATATAGCCCTGAGCCTGGATTTTAGCCGCAGCTAGGAGTGCCTTTACAGTTAAAACTACAGTTGTGCACCACCTACCTATTCCTTGAGAATTCCTGTCCTGCCTATGGTGACACAGGCCTTGCTTTTATCCTGATGGGGTTCTTGCAAGGCTCTCTGTGTGGTGCAGTCTTTGAAAATGGTTTGGGATCTCCAGCAGGTCTAAAATGCTGCAGAATTTTAGAATAACAAATAACAAAACAAATCAGAGTTCTGGTTGTGACCCATGACATCCTAAACAGCTTGGGTCCAGGTAATCTAAATGACTGAATCAGTCTACTTAGATCTTAAGATCTTCCAGAAAGGTCTTTTCCTTTGCCTCATCACTTTTGCAGACATGGCTGGAGCTTGTTTCTGCTTTGAGGCTGTGGAACTCAACTTCTAAGGGAGACGAGGCTGGCCTGTTTCTTGATGACCTTCCACCAGCAAACAAAAAGATTTTTATATAAGGTATTTGGCCACTGGACAAGACCTTGCAAAGACAGATGTTATTGGGTGTCTAATGTTGCTATTTCTAAATGGTTTAAACCAGTTTTAAATTATTCTAAGTTCTATTAATTAAGCATTCATTTTAATCTGGTAATCTACTTCATACTGTAGTTTTCATATTGTTTAGCTGAACCTGTTTTAAAATGTATGTTGTAAACCACCTTGTACCCTGCAGGAAAGAATGGTGTGTTGTAAATAAAATAATAGACAGTGCCTGGAAGATCAGATTCCCTGCCCTAATGGATTCAGTAATTTTAGTACCAAATATGCACATACAGGGCTGCCTTTTGAGTTATATGTTCACCATATTTTTCAGGAACATCATGCAGCCCACACACATTACCGTAATCACTCCAGATATATACAATAAATAAAGATTTTGCCTATCTCAGGCACATAAAAGAACAATATATCTATACTAGAAAAGACTTTTCCTATCAGTTCTATTCGAGAAACAGCAAGGGAAAACAAGCCAGGCTTTGATAAAGGCCCTTGAGTACAGTATTTCAGGGACAACCCCCCCCCCCACATCGGAGCCATGATAGTTTGAAAAAAATCACCCATTGTACCTAATATACTACACCCCATCCCTTTCCCACCACCAAGAAAAAATGAAATATACATAACTTGCATACTAGTTTTAATTGTGCAAATGGCCACAGCTGTGACCAATGCATCTAGCCTTAATGATGAGTCCAGGAGCACCCCTAAACTACGCACCTCTTTTTTCAATTGGGGGGTAATCCCATCCAGTAGGGGTTTCATCCCTATCCCTTGATCTCCCTTTCGACTGGCCAGAAGCACCTGTCTTTTTTACCTAATAGCCTATTGAGACTATTGTCCACCTAACAAGCCTATTCAGGACATTGTCCAACTTATGAGCCTATTCAGACCAGGGTGATTTAAAATCCAGGTGAACTGTAAATTGAAGGACGTGCCACTATCTTCCCTCAGAATGATGAAGCTGCTTGGATGAGCAGCGAAATGTTTCAATCTCACAAGAAAAGAAGTCCAGTTGCCATGACTCACCTTCCAGATAAATTTACCTGGATGACTGAGAATCTTCACAGAAATATTGAATAAGATGTTGAAGATACTCCCTCCCACTCATGTCTTCCTTGTTACATGATCGGTAATCAATTATTTCCAGCAATTCTTGGCAAAATTACTGTTTGTGCTAAATCTCCCACAATCCCCACCCAGCATAGTCAGTGGGATGGTGGGAACTGTAGTCTAAAAATATTTTTCTCCAGCTTTGATTTATGGTTTGTTTGTGTCTAAATGGTTTTTGGTTTCTTTTAATTGACCTTTCTCCATTCAGTTGATGCACTGGGTGACTTCAAGGTGGCTTTCGTACCCGCAAGTTGCTTATTATAGTCTGAGGACAGGCAGAGGGTGGTCAGATGTGCTACATGGGCCACTGGCAGTGTGCAATGGACATCCCTGAGGTAAGATAGTCCATGAAGGCCCCATAGCTACCTCTCTACCCAGAACCCAAGTCTATAGTAACACATGCAAGAGAGACAGAGAGGTCCTGTTTTACATTATTTATACTCATAGGAGCTAATGCATTGATTTAAAATGTAATCATTACACACAAATACCATAAATAAAAACCCCAGGGCACTCAAAAATGTCATAATTAATCACAGAAGAATGATATAGTCTTCTGGGTGAACACTTGGGAGAAAGTTCTTTTGATCTCTATGGAATACACTGGATTCAAAATGAAATATAATGGCTGAAATCTTGTTGGTGCAGCTCCAGAGAGAGGGGAGAGGGAGGGAGGGAGAGAGGGAGGTGGTCAACAGCCACAGCATCTTACAGGAAATTAAACGTTTATATTCCACTACAAGACTCCTTAGGAATCTCCATCATCCTGAGTAAAACTTGGGGTGAGGTGGGGTGTCTCAGGATGGTGAGGGAGTCTTTGATGACCAAGTGGTGGTGATTTCTGGACAAAAAAGATTTCTGTCCCCATCCCAAGGCCTTCAGAAACTTCAGAATGAAAAGGATAGCCTTGGAACCTAAGGGTGTGTATATCAGAAAATCATAATTAACAATAAAAGGTCATGGGGGTGATATCATCATCCATGAACCCACATGAAAACAGGTTTTCAGCCATTGTGCTTTAACAAAAATATCTTCATCCAGCTGACGTTCATTCTTTATGTTCTGATACCAAACACAAGCTGTTTTCTTAAGAAGTGCTACCATTTAAATTCATGAAATCCTTTTTATCTCCTCATTCATTCAACAGACCCAGGAGGGTTTGTTGATTGCCAAAGTATCATGGCCAAGGATTATTCTTCACCTGCATGACCAAAGAAAAAGAAAATAAAAGAACAGCTCTCTGGAGCTGTGCTTCATTTCACCCCCTACCTGAAATATATCGGTGTCCACTGGTGGGAATTTGACTCACTTTATGTACAATTCCTGTTCATAGCAATTAGGCTGCCCAGTTGCAACATGTTATTGCTTCATTAGTGCAAAGGATTTTTAAAAAAATACAATAAAAGCTACAAGAAATTCAGGTGGCTGCTACCTAGAACTAAAATTAGCACTGACATTGCTGCACAGTTCTGGAAGAAATTATCTTAAGTGCATAGGCAATTTATTTTCATGATTCTAAGCACTTGTTTATACATCTGAGTCACAGCAGACTCAGAAGAAAGCTGAAGGCATTCTATTTTGTACTCCTGCTCAAGAAATCCACATTTCAATGCATATTTTATCCATCACTTTTGGTTTTCACTACGTGTTATTATCACCCTCATAAAATGTCACATACTCAGTTATGAATGAAGGTTTCATCTGATAGCACTTGTACAGCAATGTAAATATAAAATCAATATTATACACGTAGATATTATTGATTCCCCATTTTGCACCGAACATGCTTTGCTCATTCTGTGGCTCCCTTTGTGGTCCTCCAATCAACATGGGCAGTGGCCTTTGGAAAATTAACTTATTTAAGATCTATTATGATCTGAATGGGGTGTGGTGGCTCAGCGGACAAAGGCTCCAAAAACTGTTGGTTGCAAAGTCGGCAGCTTGGCAGTTTGAATCCCAGGTTCCACACGGGGGAGCGAGCTCCCAGCTCCTGCCAACCTAGCAGTTAGAAAGCATGTAAATGCAAGTAGATAAATAGGTTCCACCGTAAAAAGCGTGAAAGTAAAACAGTGTTTTCTTTCAGCCATGCCGGCCATGGACTTGCACAACACTGGCTTTTCGGCTTGACTATGGAGATGAGCACCACCCCTAGAGTCAGACACGACTAGCACGCATGTCGGGGGGGAACCTTTACCTTTACCTTTTTTACCTATGATCTGAACATGCTAAACTTTGCATAGAATACCCATCCAGATTTTAATGGGATTTACTTTGATATACTGTATATAGATGCTACCACCTTTGACATTTACATGAAGGAAAGCAAGTTCCATTGAGGTTACTGGTATTTATACTGTTAAGTCATAATTGAACATAATGAAATATTTTACGAGATGCTTTTGGGGTTCCCAGTACCCCAAAACCACACCCCATACCATGCACAAGCACCACGAAAACCCCAAACAAATTGGAACTTTCCCATAGAAATAATAGGCAAGCTGCTCTGCAGTCTTTTCCCAACCTGAGCAGCACTGTTGTTGAACCAGGAGACCTTGATTAATTTAAATACTACAACATCATTCACCATAGACCCTGAAGAGCCTAAGCTACTGAGTAAAGTCCATACACACCTGGATTCTCCTTCTCCCCCTCCACTAGATTCCCCCCTCTCTTTCTCTTGCCTTCCCCTCCCCGCCACCTTGAGCTAGAAGGGCACCCCCTGCTCCCTTCTTAACCTCTTACCCCACCATGTTTTCCTGAGTAACCCCCCCCCCCGTTCTCTATGCTTGGGACCACCATCTTGGGCAAGAACCATGGGGAGAGAAGGAGGAAAATGGTGACTCTTTGGCATGGCTGCATCTTCCAGAAACAGAATCCATTGTTCATCTTGGCCCTTGCACATCTTCAGCAGCTGCATCCTGGATTAAGAGGCAGCCAGAGGCATTTCCATTGTTCCAACTTTACACCTTTCCAGGGCTGTCTGGCAGCCTCCAGCATCATTCCATTGAGACTCTGGTTTCCCCATTGAACTGTCTTTGTTTCCTGATGACTCACTGCTCTCCCCCCCCCATTGATTTACTGATTTTCTCTGTTTAAGACCTCAACACAATACCCTGCTCCCGCTTGTCATTGTCACACCCCTAATGGCCCATTAAGGGACAGATTAGGCCAGGCACACCTGGGCAGATGTCCAGCCCTGCATAATCAGGAACGCCTTGGGACCACCCCTGGACCAGCCCCCAGACTGCATCCATTGGACAATCCCCAAAGACTGCCCCTGCCCACCCCCAGCCACCTTGGATGGAGGGAAGAGGAAGGAATAAAATGTGTCTCCATTTTGTCTTGGGCACGGAACACCTTAGCACTGTCCTGGGTGGGGTGTTGGCCTGCTGTCTTTTATTGAGCTCAATAAAACCAGTATTCCCCCTTGGATGTCTCTCCTGCTGGACTCTTTATTGGGAATTCTGAGGCCCAGCAGCATACAGCAGGAATAGCCTGCTGCAGAATCAACATTTTTGGCACCCCAGATGGGACCCTCTGTGGGCCGCCCCAAATTTCTTTCGGCCCCATTTTTGGGAGCTACCTTTCCGAGCAGCTGTGAGGCAAAACCAAGAGCTGTTCTACTTCCCTCTTTTCGGCACCACCCAGCCATTTGCTGGATAAGGGGGGACTGAACCTCACTTGGCAGACCCTTTTCAGCTTTGAACGGACGGGTGAGAGACATCCTTTTTGGTTAGGGACCAGGAGAGGAGACCCATCACGACGAGATTGAGGACTGGACTTGGATTGGTAAGGATTACGCTTCGGAACCTGAGTGAGAGAGTGTGTGGGGACGGCCAGTTTCGTCCGAGCGAAAGAGCATTGGCGTGAGTGTGTTTCCCAGATAGAGGCGAGGCCCTAGATCATGGGAAGGAGAGGCTTGAGGCAGCAAGACTCGTGAGGGTGGGAGCGAAGCAAGCCAGCACAATAAGGGTGGGGGGTTGGACGCATCCCTGCCACGGATCTAAGCTACTAGGGCTTCAGACTATGAGGCGATAAACTCCTCAGTGCTGGGGTGGTGGCTTTAGAACAAGAGGTAGAGTAGATAGGGAATTCGGAACTCTAAAGCCAACTAAATTTATATAACAGTTAGAGAGAAACTTGTTGTGATGGGCAACGAATTATCTCCCGTTGGGGTACAAAAGACTCCCCTTAGCTGCACCCTGGACCACTTCCCTGCCTTGGTGGATTCAGAGACCAAATGTAAAAAGGAAAAAAACAACAGAAAAAAAACCTTGAAAAATTATGTAGGGACGTATGGCCACTGTGCCACCTTGGCCAGGATTCCCCCCGATGGCCACGGGAGGGGACTTCTTTAGGAGGAATCCTCCACCATGTGGAGCGATATCTATGGCAGACTCACCGCCTATCGGAACTGCCACACCTCTACATATTCTACAATCTGGGCGGAGAGGCAGGCATTTGCCAGCAGGACGGCCTCAAAACCCCAGTTTGTCAAGGGTTGGGGGAAACTTGCATCCTTAGCACCACCAAATGCAAGCCCAACCACCCAAAAGATCCTGTTTGGAGGGGGGAAGGTTTTCTCCATCCGACCCTCTCCTGTGCCGGCTGACTCACCATCAGCCCGACCTCATTCCCATCATCTTTGGAAGGGGGTGCTAACAGAGCACCAGCCTTCCCCATCCTCATATCTCAGCCCCAAGGGAATTCAAATGCTAGCCCCCTTGGGGAGACTCACCTCTGTCTTTAGAGCTGGCCAGACGGTCGGAATGCCAAAAAGCTCTGGAGCCCCTCTTTTCAGAAAACCCAGGCACCTTCACATGGGGACACCGCCCCACAAGACAATATTCCTCTGCCAGGTCCCTGGGGCTACTTATGTATATAAACCAACCTTCTTGCCCCTTGGGTCCATATTACTGAATCCAGGGGAGGCCTCCTTACAAGGAGGCTCCACCAAAAATATGTGGACCTGGTTACTCTGAAAATATCCCACCCCCCGCCCAAGCACATGTGAAGCTTGATCGATTTTCCTCTCCTACAGAGAAAAATCATTTAGCTCCAATCCAAAAGGGAAGGTGAGGTTTCTTCACCTTCTCTCTCCGTTTCTCTCTCCCTTGCCCTCCCTCCCTCCCTCCCTCCCTCCCTCTCTCTCTTTCTCTCTCCCCTCCCTCCCTTCCTACCTACCTATCTATCTATCTACAGTGGACCCTGGTGTGACAAACAGCTTGTGTAGCATAGAATTTGTACAACATGGAGGTTCAGGAGATAGGGGAAATTTGCTTAACATGATCGCTTATGGGGAGGATCCGTACAACATGGAAATGAGATTGTTCCATTTTCGGTGCATTCCTATGGGAACTTGTGTAAAGGAGAGTTTGCTTAACATGATTTCATGTGGAGCAAATTGGTTCCTTTGTACAGGGTACCACTGTATCTATCTATCTATCTATCTACCTATCTACCTATCGATCTGTCTATCTATCCATCTGTCTGTCTAAATTTGACAAAACAAGGCCAACAACAGGGGAGGCACAATGTCTGCCTAGTTGAATTTTTTTCATGGTGGTTTACTAAATGCCTTAACTCGGTGGTCCCCAACCCCCGGTCCGCGGACCGGTGCCGGTCCGTGGAGCGGTCGGCACCGGGCCGCCTGGGGAGGCCGGGGAGGCTCCTCCCCTTTTCCTCCGCAGCCCTCCTCCTCCTCTTCTTCTCTCCCGCGGGCGGCCGGTGGAGGAGGAAGGCTGGAGGAGCGCAGGAGCTGCCACCTTTGCCTTTGCCTTTGCCTCCCTCCTCTGCCCGCTGCCGGCGGCGGCGCATCCTCCTCCTCCTCCGCCCTCCTCCTCCTCGCCCTCCACCACCACCAGCAGCAGCAGCAGTCACGGCGGTGGCGGCGCGTCCTCCTCCTCCTCCGCTGCCCTCCTCCTCCTCCTCTTCTCTCCCACGGGCAGCCAATGGAAGAAGAAGGCTGGAGGGCGCGCGGGGGCCGGCGGGGAGGAGGGCGCGCGCGGGGGAGGCTCGAGGAACGGTGGAGGGACGAGGGAAGCCCCCGCCAGGCCCCTCTGGAGGAGAGGAGAGGAGAGGAGAGGCCGGGGTGGGGGGCCGGGAGCCGGAACACCGTCGCTGCCACCACTGCTCCGCTGGGAGAGGGAGAAGGAAGGAAGGAGCGGCCGCTCCCGCCCCCCACCCCCCACACACACACAGAGAGAGAGAGAGGCCGGGGCCCCCGAGCCCCCCCAACCGGAGTGTGTGTGCGCTGGCCGTGTGTGCGTGGCCACCGCGGCCGCCGACAGGAGAAGGAGGCGGGGGCCCGCCCGCCCAGGCGCCCCGGGCTCCCCCCCACCCCGCCCATGCACGCGGGGGGGAGCGGCACGCCCGACGCCCCCAGCCAGCGAGCGCCACCGCCGCCGCCGCCGCTCCCGTGGCCCCCCGCAAGGCACACACGCCAAGCCCCCCCCGCTCCCCCTCCTCCCTCCCCCCATCCCCCCACACCCTCCCCTGCCCCCTCCCGACCCCCCAAAACCCCCATCTCCCCCCCTCCCCACCCCCACCCCCAACCCTGGGCCACGGAAAAATCATCAAACATTTACCGGTCTGTGGGGACAAAAAGGTTGGGGAGCACTGCTTAACTAGTTTTTTTCCCTTTGAAAAGAGAGCATTCTAGTGTGCTCCAAAAAACTGCCTCCCGCTTGGGGAGACACTGGCTGAATATGTTTTCCGTTGTCTTTCTTTCAAGGGTAAATGCCTCATTTGAGTTGTGTGGTTTTGCAATTCCTATGTGTCTATGTGATTTTTGCCCCCCCTCTCTATTCTCTGGCTGTTGTGCTTGCTCCTGTTTGGTTGTGTGTGTGTGTGTGTGCGTGTGCCTAAACTGGATGAGCCCTCCGGAATCAATTTGGGTTAATTTGTTGAATCCCTGCATCGCCCTTCTTGTGTGTCCACATTAAAAAGGTTTCCCTTGGGAAGGATTCCTTCTCAAAACCTACCTCTGGGGAGCTGCAGCAGCCCAATCCTTGCTGGACTGTTCTAAGCTGCACATGGGTGATAGGGGGTGCCCCCCTCCTTTCGGCCTGCAGTAATTTCAAGCTGGAATCCTAAGCATTCCCTCCTTGTTGTGCTGAGGTGCCAGGCGTGTGTATGTGTATTTAATGTTTCAATGTTTCTCCCCACCACCACCAACATGAGGGAAAGGCCTATTGCACAAAGAGGCAAGTTCCCCCCGCCCCTAAAAGGGTAGGCTGGCTCTGGGAGCCCCCCCCCCCAATTTGGCTCCTTCAATTTTTTAAAAATAGGTTATTATTCCTGACCTAGAATGGCCTCAAGAAATGGCCCTAATGTTTATTTGCCTTCTCCATTTTAGGAAAAGAAGGCATGTTTTTCCCCTGCCCACCCCCGCTTTTTTCTGGGCTGACTAAGGTTTCCCCACAGGGGTGGAGACATTCCAACCTCGAATTGGAAAAGGGGGGGGAAGGCTACTTCCCTTTTTCATACCCAGGCCTTGTTTTCTTTGTTTCCTTTTTGTGGCCGTTGCTGGGATGAATACCAGGTTCAATGGTGTTGTGGGTCACCCCACTCCTCAGGTGCCCCATGTGTTCCCTCTCCCAGTTTTCTGGGGCCCCTCTCTAATATCAAGGTCTTTGCCATGTGGCGAGGCATCCAGTCTGCCCCCCTCCTTTTTAATCCCCTCTTTTTTAACCCCCTCCTTTTTAATCCCCTCCTACTCATGGCCCCATCATCATGCAACCCCTTCCTCTCCAGTGCTCAGCCCAAGCGGCGGAATTGGAAGCCCTTATTGCTGCTGCCACATTGGCCATAGGGCAGCGGGTTAATATTTTTACCAACAGCCGGTATTGTTTCCTGGCAGCCCACACCCACGCTGCCCTATGGAAAGCCCGTGGGTTCTTGGGGGGAGACAGAAAGCCTCTTAAAATGGCCCCTCTGCTGAACCGCCTCATGTCGGCTCTCCTCCTTCCCAAGGAGGTAGCCGTGGACCACTGCCCGGGACATCAAATGGATGAGGGCTTCATCACACAAGGAAACCGCTTGGCTGACACATGCGCTAAATGCGCAGCCATATCTGATAAGGGGGGAGGAATGGAGATGTGTCTAGCAGAGCCTACCCCCTTCTCAAACCCCTCCAGATGATAAAACCCCCCTGATTCCCATGCCCCCAGAACAAGAAAACACCCCTCTCTACACCCATCTGGATATCCTGCGGCCTGGTGGGAAGTGGGAGAATGGCTGGTGGGTGATCAATGGGCTTGTGCAGTTACCCTCAGCGATACTGCCCCATTTAGTCAAACAGTTCCATGGGGGCTCACATTTCTCTGGGAAAACTTTGTACAATTGGCTAAGGCATCGATACTTCCACCCTGAGCTGCAATCGGTTTGCAAAGGCATAGCTGCTTCCTGCCTCATCTGCCTACAGAATAACCCATGGGGAATTAAACCTATACCCCAGGGGGTTCTTGGGCAGGCCAGTTACCCAGAGGAGGCATGGCAAGTTGATTTCACAGAAATGCCAAGGGCCGGGGCTAAGCAGAATCTTTTGGGTTTTGTGGATTTATTCAGTGGGTGGCCACCTACCTCCAAATCAAATGGTCCCTACATTCAGCTTATTGGCCACAAGCCTCCGGAAAAGTTGAGAGGTTGAACCAAACTTTAAAACGGCAATTGGCCAAAATACGCCAGGAAACGGGAGTCAAATGGCCAAAGGCTCTACCTATTACCCTCACCCGTATCCGAGCCACCCCCACCTCCCGCTCAGGACTGTCCCCCTTCAAACTCCTGCATGGTCGTCCCTTTGTTGCCCTAGCCCCAAAACCTGACCCAGTGAATCAGCCCCTGCCGTCCTATTTTAGGGAGTTGGGAGGGGGGTTTCTCTCTCTCTCTCTCTCTCTCTCTCTCTCTCTCTCTCTCTCTCTCTCTCTCTCTCTCTCTCTCTCTCTCTCTCTCTCTCTCTCTCTCAGCAGGTTACTGCAGCTGTCCCTCCTCAGAGAGACACCCCCCCCGTCGAGTTCCACCCAGGAGACTGGGCGATGGTGGAAGAGCTGCATCCCAGCTGCTTGGGGGCGAAATGGTCACCCCCCCCCCAGCAGACCAAGTTCTCCTCAGCACCCCAACAGCTGTGAAGATGGAAGAAATGAGATCTTGGGCCCACCATTCCATGGAAAAGACTGACCCACCACCTAAAGATCCAGAGACAAAGAGACCATCAGACCCCCACACCCATCCCCGGAGTGACCCCCTTGCTTCATCCACCTGGGGACGAGGAACCAACCACAGTAACCTGAACCAGAGGCCAGAGAGCAGCCCTGTCTTATCCTCAACCAGCCGTGGTGAGACGTGGTGTGCCCAAGCGCCCCCCTCTCTCCCCTTCTCTCCCTCACACGCTCTCTCTCGCTCTCTAATTCCCTCCTCTTACGCCCTCCCAGGGAGTTACTGCTGAATAGTAAGCGACCACATTATTCTGTCTATAACACACCACCATGTATAAGACGATCCACACTTTTCCAACCCAAAATTACAACTACACGGCTCTCTCCTCAGCTTACTTCCATAAAATATGACTCTCAATTTTTAGTCTAACAATTTTAGAAAAATAATATAGTCCTATACGCAGAAAAAAATACTGTATTTATTGCTAGAAGAAGGAATTCCTTCACTGAAGATAGTATATGATTGCCATAGCAACAGCTCGTCTCACTTCTCCTACCATGTAAACTAGCTGGGCTGGCCTTGTGTTGTTAATCAGTTTTGGGAGGCAAGCATAGTTTGGTTCTCAACTCTGATTTCTCAGGCCAGAAGCAGACATGAGAGAAAAGCCGCTACTGGAAGAGGAAATTCTTGACTCTTGTGAATGCCTGAATGTCGCAGCAAGTGACTGGAGCATCATATTCCTTTTAAGCCTGATTTCACCGACACTGAAAAGCTGCTAACAATCACCTCCCTGCACCCTGAACATGCTTACAGCTCTAATTGCAGCTATCTGTAAAATGCAAAAGCAGTTGGTACTTTTTATTGGACCACTAAAAATAAGAATGGGATTCCAAGTGTGGTGCAGCAGAGAGAGTGGCAGATTAGACTCCAGAGAACATAGTTGGAATTCCCACTCAACTATGAAAACTCACTGGGCAGTTGGAGTGGAGCTGGTAAAGCGAGTCCTTAAAGATCTCACTTACCTTGAAAGCTCTATTAGGGTTGCAAGTCTCTTTCAACTTGACAGCACAGAACACACACACAGAGAGAGAGAAGAAACAAAGACAAAAATCCTAAAGTCATTCCTGACTAATTTTTTTCCATCTTATGGACAAGAAGTCCAGTTGCCATGATTCAACTTCCAGATAATTAAACTATGTTCATTTTCCTTCTAGCTCTGTGTTACTCCATCTATAAAAAGTGAAAATCACTTAGTGAAGGAATTATTTTTAATCCATTGCAAGTTAGTTTTCTAACTTTCTAACAAATAAAAGAATTAAACGAATTTCAAAAGTAACCTCTCAGGCTCAGTAGAATGGGATAGGAGAGAATAGTCTACCCCACTATAGAAATGTCACTATACAAAACCTGTGGAGATCTAATTTCTCCAAGAGATCCATAGACGCCTTTAGCCAAAAGATGCATTTGTATATAAAATTGCATCAACTCCTTTCTTTGTATATCACAGACATAAAACCCATCAGGACCTATTGAAATGGAAACATGGTATCAAACAATAATTATATTAATTTCCCTTGGCCTTCAGACAGCTTTGGCAGTTTAGAGCATATCATATCCCTTTACAGTCGTACCACAGACAAAAGCCAACATGGGCCAAGCTGTCCCAGAACAAATGCCAACCAGCCAATAGCCCAACATTTATTTCATTATTTTATTTATTTAAAACATTTTACCCCACCATAAAAAATGAGCCAAGGCAGCTTGCATCATTACAAGGCAATATTTAAAAGCTAAAAGCAATAAACTGGCAAACATTTTGAAAGAATTAAATTAATACCACACCCAAATAGTACACAAAATCAATGCCAAAACCCCATTGAAAGCCACACAGCATCACACTCCATTTAAAAACCATCCAGCCTTTATTTAGGACCTAGTTTATGGTATACAAGGGAGGATGGACCCTTGTAAGAGCAATGCAATCTGGTAGCCAAACACATTCTTTTCTGCCCGCTCCCAGCAAAATGACGGTGATGGGGAGCCATTTAAAAATTAGTACAGCAAAAATGTTCCTGTTCGCTAAGTACTCCATGTCCCTCCATATAAAGAAGCTTTCATCATATGAAATTACACTAATAAGTGCTACAGTGCATCATTCCTTAGCCAAAAGACCAGAAATGAGGGAAAGTTCCTTTTTCGGACTACAGCCTCCAGAACATCCCCACCAGCACAGATACTGATTTGGATAAATTCCTGGAAATATTCTGCAAGAGGAAGCTTCCAAAAAGTAATTCCTTCCATATCGGCCAAACATATGCTCCACTTTAAAAGCAAGAAGAAGAAGAAGAAGAAGAAGAAGAAGAAGAAGAAGAAGAAGAAGAAGAAGAAGAAGAAGAAGAAGAAGAAGAAGAAGAAGAAGAAGAAGAAGAAGAAGAAGAAGAAGCTATATGCCTTTCAGAGAGAATTAGATAAAAGTCATGGAGGAAAAAAACATTCATGGCTGTAGAATGTCAGGTATCCACTACTTCCCACAAATATGTGCCTCTGCATGAGCTCACATGGCACTGCAAACCAGGAAGTGTGTTCTGGTAATATGACAGTTAAGTTTTACCTGGAAGTTCAAGTCATTACTTGATGCTGTTGTCACAGAATGAAAGCATGTGACAAGAAGGCAGTCTTAGATCCCTGTGACTTCTGTAGAAAGTGGAGATGGGCAGGAAACAAAAAATGAAATGCTGTCTTGTTGTTTCATTACGTAATGAAACGTTTTGTTACATAATGAAATGGTAGGATGTGTTTCGTTACAAAATGAAACACATTTTTCCCTTCAGGAACAAAACAATTAGCCCTAGAAGAACCAAAATCACAGGGGAGCTTCCTCAAGCTCTGTCCTATAAGCCCCTCCCCCAAATGTGGAGAGGTGTGGGGTTCAGGGGTCTGCCTTATTAAACTCCAAAGGGGGTCCCCCTAGATGAAAATAATTCTAATTGAGTTAGAAAGCCACTAATCACTCACCTGTGGGGGCACTATTAGCGGCTTCCCGAATCAATTACAATGATTTCTCCTAGGGGGACCCCCTTTGGAGTTTTATAACTCAGTCCCCTGAACCCAAACGTCTCCAAATTTGGGGGGCTTACAGGGAAGAGCTTGCGTGAGCTCCCCTGCAATTTTGGTGCCTCTTGGACCAAGGAGAGCCATTACATAGCATTTCGTTTTGTTTCATTTCATTTTATTCCAAAATTCTTTCAAAATTTCGTTACTAACAAAACGAAGTGAAACTACTAAAGAAACAAAACAAAATAAAATACTATACAGTATTTTCCTTTCATGTCCATCTCTAGTAGAAAATTGTTATCAGCTTGCGCCAATGTTTTTATAGCTGCTATATCAAGGGAATAATATTCTAGACTACAGAACATGTTGAACATGCATGTCTCAATCCACTGTCTAGATCTATTCCAGTTCTCCATTTAAGGCTCTAAGTGGGTTAGGATGTAGGGCGTTTGCATAAGTCCTTATATAGAAATGAGTGGTGCAATGAATATGATTCATTCCACCATTGTTTGGAAGACATGACCAGATACTTGATGCCTTCTCTCCTTTCCTTACAGCCGTTCAGCTGCATCCTTAACTTGTAAACATATTGTTCTAAAAGTAGTTCATTTTATGAAGGTGACAATATGCTGAACCAGTCAGGGGAAGTGTTTGTGTCACTCAGAAGGTAACAGCTTGCTTCTTCTTGCAAGGAGTATGTGAATACTGTATCCCATTCACATTTAAGCTAAGATGTTTTATAGCTGGACCCACCCTTTAAGAGTATTTTAGTGTTTCCTTTTGCTACAGTATACTGTGCTGCATCTCCGTCAACCACCCATATGGAGGGAAAAACTTTCCACAGCACCAATGACTTTCTGACTCCATCAGAACACAAAGAAGAGAAGCTTGTCTGAGATCCTACAGGTCCATAATGGTCATAAAAGTCAAAACTCCTTCAGCAAAGTACAACACATGACTATCCTTATATGGTGCCTATAAATTTCACAGTTATAGGGGGGCTGGACTGAATACATATATGCATAACACAGGTGTGTCAATATCATGATTTCATCCTAGAGTACTGCCTAGAGTACAATGCAGTTCTTTAACCCAGAATTCAATCATGGGCAGATTCTATTTTTAAAAGTCATGGTATTTAAAATGGCATCACACTTAGAGGACCATCTTGTGCAGAAACACTTTGTGCGACATAAATGGAAGCCATCCTATAACATATAGTTCCTACTAGTGTTTCCAAGGCCGCCATCAAAAAACAGATGGCTGAAATGGACAATTCCTCTGACCTGGATAGGATTGCTCTGGTTTAGGTCAGTTCCAGCATGTGTGATCCCTGGAAATGATCCAAACCAAGCCTTCTACTTTCAATTTGCCAAAACTTGTAAGGGGTTTAATAAATAAGCCACTTCAAATAACATTGGCAAATCAATCGGCAATTTTTCCTTCTCAGGAGAGGGCAGCGGAAGTTAAAAATGTTTTGACGGTATGGAAACTGTTGCTGATACGCTACATAAAGTTATTTTTAAAAATTAAAAAAACATTTTCATTGCCTTGCCTTAAAAGGCCCGTTGAGAAACTGCTCACAGGCCAATATGCACTGTGTCAGTTATTTTTAATATGGAAAAATATTTAAAGCATTAACAATAGTCTACATACAGTCAAAAAAAATTTCCCCACTTTCCTCTGCCCACTGCCAAGCAGGGGAGGCATTATTTTGTCAGTATCCTGATGTGGCTCACTTATTAAATTAAGTCACTTCACAATATTGGTAGGAGTCATTTTTAGGTAGGAGTCATAATTCGTGGTCAGGCTTGATTAGATCCTTCCTAAGTGGTGCACACTAGTGCACTTCCTCATGCTAGTGTAGCCATACCCTTAGTGATCACAGTGGAACCTGATGGGACTTATAGGTAAAAACATCTGAAGACCAAAGGCTTTATGTACAGGAAAGCATCTATATGTTTACTGTATGTCAAAGGGATGCATGGAAAAAGTCAATCGGCAGCATTTTAGAAAGCAATGTCAGGAGAGGCATTTTTGGCTTCTGCTACCATTCAATGCTAGAAGCATGTAGCACATAAAAACAGACAAGCAAGGGCCTGTTATCAAAATGAAACAGCCTAATGTACTATCAGATTAATATGGGCTTTGAAGTGATATTTTATTGAATCAGGCATAGCATGACCTATATTGGAAGCCAAAAGAATTATAGTGATTATATTGAGATTATACCAGAAAGCAGCTTGGCTGCATTATTAAAACTAGGCAGAAACTACCAAATGCATTCCCAAGTAGCAAAGGAAAAAAGCAAATTATACTCAGACAAAGGGAAGGTGAGGGAAAGGTTGTTTACCACCATCTGCTATTCAATCCCTATCTTGCTAGGGAAACTCCAGAGAAACAACCCCAGTTTGATGGAATAAGTATATGTCAGGCAGTGGAGAAATGGAGTTCTCTGATCTAGTGGAAATTAAATATATGAAAGCAGAAGAAGAATCAATAGAGTTAAGAGGATATGAAGATGGATTGGGCAGAAGAATCTTTCACTGAGAGGAAGGTCTATTGTCCCTCATTCAAATCCTGCTCTGAATGTAATTTGGGGTTCCTTATTTTTCTTAGCATATTGTTTGTTTGATCCTTCTTTGTACAGTAGTTGTATACTCGCAATTGCTAGCTTTAAATAGTGTCTTTTGATTATGTAAGCCACCTTTTAGGGAGGAAGTAGGAGTACACATATTTTAAATAAATAATAAAGAGTAGGAACTGGCAAACCACTCCAGTATTCCTGCCAAGAAAACTCCATGGACATGGGGTCACGAAGGGTCGGTCACGACTGTAACGACACAACACACACAGAGCAGAACCAGCCCTAAGAATATAAGAACATAAGATGAGCCATGCTGTATCAGGCCAAGGGCCCATCTAGTCCAGTTTCCTGTATCTCACAGTGGCCCCACCAAATGTCTCTGGGAACTCACAAAAGTAGATATCTGTCCCCTGATACTGCTTCCCTGCAATAACAGGAGACAGCCCTATCAACAACATATGTTGTCCTGTAGGCATGTAGACAGAGGCTACAAGAATTATAGTGCTGTGTGTAAGTATTTTTAATTATGGTTTTAAAAAAGCAGTTGGGAAAGGACCAAGTTAATTTCTTAAAAGCTGCCTGGGATCATTTGTCCTTGAAACAAACAGGTCTGTCTCAATTTCTTTCCATTGATGCTTTCAGCTTTGCTATTCATGTGGCCGTTTCCGAGTACAGTGGAATGCACAGGTGTATTTCCCCCCTTTTAGACTGGGATTCAGGGAGGCGCCTGCCTCAGGCAGCAGAGCACAAGTGATGGTGAATTGGGCTCTTTTGAGGTGAGCTCCCACAAACAGATTTTTAGTAGAAGGCCATTGTTATACAGCATACGAGAGTCTATCGTAGGCAGAAGATTTAGGTTAGCATTAAGGGTCAACAAATTCCTTCCAGCTGCTATTATTTATTTATAATTTATTTATTACACCCCACCCATTTGGCCATCTGGCCACTTTGGGTGGCTTACAACAAGACTAAATGGAACTCATAACAAGAAGACATAACAAACCAAGTAATATAATAAACTAAGATAGAAGCAAATAATTAAACTATTTCCTTACAACATCAGCCATAGAATGGAATTATAATTAATATTATAAATTAATATTAAATAATAATATTAATATTATATATAATAATAATAATAATAATAATATAAATTATATTATGTAATATTAATTATTTAATGAATATTAAATAAGGTTAAAATTACAACTAAACTAGATTAAACTAAATTACATTGAAAAATGTGCTTGTGACCTAAAGGCCAGTTCCAAAACAAAAGAAAGTGATTTGTAAGTGACAGGATATGCAGTAGATAGGGAAACTTAAATGGCCAAAGTGATATGAAAGGTGGAGGTGCCAGAAGGCTTTGAGAGAATCCAGTGTTAGCTGAAGTAAAACACTAGGGGAGGCAGAGCCCACAAGACTGCATGGTAAGACTGCTTATTCTCAATGGATAGACGAACAATGGTGGTTGGGTGAAAGTGAGAAATGTGAGATGGCATGGACCATTCTAGAAAAGAACACGGTGGGCTGGTTTGCATCCTAAACAACAACAGTCCATAGTACAGCATTATGTTGCCAGTCCCATTTGCCAACTTCCCTTAATTTCGGATCACATTCGATTTTTTTTTATTTGTTTAAATGATCTAGCAGAGATAAGAAAATTTACAGGGCATAAGATCCTTATATTTGCAGAGTGTTGTAAAGAAACTCATTGAGAGGTCTTCTCATTTGGTACAGTATAGTATAGTGTAATCTAAGATAAGATAATACTGATATAAAGGGCTTCTGTTTTCTGGACAAAGCTCATTGATAAGTCTGTGCAATAACCAACCAATCTACAGTACTTTTTAAAGACGACAATATTCATCAATTTACTGGCCATGGGAAATGTACTATTAAAGATGTTTGCTTATATAAAACCTCTAGTAGAAACCATAATCATTAATAAGCTTTTTGGGGGAGAATGATAGAATAAGTCAAGCAACGCTGAAGCTTTATGTAGCTTTTAATGGGGTCAGTGTTATAATTCAGACTGAAATATCAAAGTTGCTTTGTTCCTCAGTCAAATCTGTAGTCCCATGAAAAGCAAAATATAATCTCACACAGAAGCTGTTGTGCCACAGACTGTTTAAAACTGTTAGAAGAAAGACAAGGATACTAGAATATTTTTGGATATGCTGTATAGCCAAAATTGTATAGAGAAACACATTTGTGAATCACTGTGTGGGATGTTTGAATAGTTCACCTCAGGTACCCAAATGTCCTGGACTGTCTTTGTGAGTCATATGTATTCTTAGGAAAGAGCGTTAAAATGCTTGATTTAATTTTTTATTAAGGTGGTTAATTTCCAGCATTAGTAGCCTTTTCTAATGCTATGAGATTTCCTTCGTAGGTTTCAAAGTTTCAAACTAGCACTATAAGACTCCCCAAAGCAATCTTTGCTGATCAGAAAAAGCTTTCAGGAAAACCATTATATGACTCATCCCCTCCACCTGTCCCATTCTCTCTGCTACGAAAAACATTTGACAGGGCACTGTGTAATTCAGGACTCATCATACAGTTCCCAATAGTAGAGTTGTTGCTATTAAGGAAAACCAATGGTTACATTTAGATGGAGAAGACCATGTAAACAAGGTCAGAGTCAGATATCAACCTGACCAGAGATCAACTATGGGGTGGTTGTACAGTATGTCCCACTTTACTGTGGACAATCCTTAATTTATAACCACCTTCTGCTTGAAGGACTCTGGTTTAAAAATCAGGAATCATCAAAAGAGACTGAAGTTACCCTTTTACACTTGACTCTTGGATCTTGATTAGATGCCAAACTGGAGTGGACTGGATCAGGCGAAATACGATAATGTATGGTTATGGAGAGCTGGAGTATGCCATTTGTATCCACATGGCATATGCACTTCAAGTGACCCTGTTTGGCCCATTTCATTATTGTCATCAACTGACAGTCAAACTAGGTGATAATATATAATTTAGAAATTAGAACTTCCTTGAGTGCCGCTGCTCCAAATATCTTTTTATGAATATTCACTAGTTCCATGTTTTGTATTCCAGGAATCTTTATGTTGTGATTGGTCAGTGGAAAGTAAACAAGCACTTAATTTGCAAATCAGACTGCCCGGACCCGTGTATCTTCAAACTTCATGTGGTGGGAAGCAAAAAACAGGCCACTATAAGGTTAACACACACTTTCCCAACAATCCAGTTTAAAATAAATAACAATCATGTAGTCAATTCAGTTCAGAAGCAACCCTTCTCCAGGTAGACAATATGGAGAAGTGGTTTTCCATTCCTTTCTTCTCGTGTTTCCCTGGGACTCTGTATATTGCCCAAGGCCACACAGGCCAGCTCTCTTCCCAGGAAGCAGAGTGTGTTTGTGTGGAGAATCAAACTACCAACCTCTGGCTCCACAGCCAGATACCTAAGCCACTGAGCTATTCAGCCAACCATCTAGTTTGTCACTGAGTAAATAAGAGCAAGGGTAGGCTCTGTATGTCGAGGGCTATTTGATTATGTGTACATGGGGGATCAGTGGGCAGGTGTTCTCATATGTATTTGCCTGTTCCATGAAAAAGGCTGTGCAGGGATTTGGGGTTGTTCAACTGTCAGCTGCTGCCACATCCCACTGAAGAATGCGGCAGCTAGTAGCAAGCAGGGCAGTCAGCCTCCATCCCAACTTTCAGGAAGTGCAAAGAGCAAAACCATCATCAGTTACACCTTCAAGAGAATTCAGTCAACCTCACTTCATGATGGAGGCCTGCTTCTACTAGCCAGCCTTATGGGGGTACTGGCAGATTAAGACAAGCACTTAAACTATTCCATCTTTGGGGATTAAACTGAATGGTAACCATGGGACCAAGCAGGCCAGACAGGTTGGAAGGGGGTTGATGTTGCTTCTTCATTTGTCAAATTGCACTTGAAGGGTTTAATAAAACACAGCTTAGACAATTTAGCTGATCTGGAGCCTATGGATCTGCTACCTGAAGAAGTTTTACCCACCATTCTAACACTTGGTGGGAGCAAAGGCATTCACATAGATCCATGCAACTGGTCCATATACACAGTTCTGGTTCTTTAAATGTTACAACCTTGATAGGGAATCAACTCACTGCCAAAGATATCAAACCTCTCTTTAAAGTAAAAGGAAGTTTCCAGAATAATTTGTAAGATAACATTCTGCTGGCTTTGATTTTCAAAAGAGCACTGGGGCTCTATATTGGGAAAATGTGATTAAACTTTGCTTTCATTTCGATCTGGCTTGTCATTATTATATATGGGAGCGGAACGACTGATTTTGCTTCTTCAAAGACTTGGATTTTAGATTTTATTCTGTTCATAACACAGATTTGTCATTTCTTATTCATTTGGCTTGAAATCATATACTGTCCTCATTTGCTCGACAAACAGAACATTTTCTCCCTCCACAGGAGTCTTGGGTGTGTTGATGAAGCAGTTGGTCAACTCATGCAGTAAATGTTATGCTATTAGTGTCATACTGTGAAAAGATACATTTTGCACCATGCTTCATTTGCCATCTTGTTTTCCTGTCATCTAGCAGGAAAGGTGTGGTTGGTTATGACATCAATAACTTTGCAATAACCCATTCTTATTTAAATCCTACAGTTAGCTTGAATTGTTAAGAGGAATTAGTTCACTTAATACTGGCCTTCTTTGGATTAGCTGCAAGTAGAAAACTCAGTAAACCTCTTCCACATAACAAACATAATGGCTTGTCTGTGTGTAAATTAGATAAACTGAACTGGGTGCTTGATCAATATAATTGGGATTTGTCCCCTGCGCTCACTGTTGTCGTTTTTTTCCCTGGGGAGGGGAGGAGGAGCATTAGGGATCACTCTGTACGTGTGTTCTGCATATTCACAAGCAAGGTGAAAACAGAGTGGGAATTTTTAAACTAGCTTCTGTGATCAAATATTCCATGCTGAAATGATGAGTTGATGCTGAATCCAGAGGAGCTATAAATAAAAATGAAGCACTTTAAATATACAACATCACATGGTGGGGACTAAAGCTGGCTGTTATGTGGGTAGAGCAAAGGAAACATGAAGGATTGTGGTGTAAATGAGAACTACTACGGGTCACAAAGTAATGGTGGGTCTTCCTTAGTTTTCTGGACCAATAGGGTGTTGACCCTAAAAGTCCCATCTCACTGACAATAAGAACCACTGTTGAATCAGGGTTTTCTTAAAGGAATTCAATTTTATTCCTGTTTTTAGCTGTAGACATTTTAATTTGGCTGGTACACCATTATCTCTTCATGCTGGTCTCCTATTAATAAAATGAAGACAGTAAGGACCTACTGGGCAAGACTGTTGTGAGAATGAATGGCATAAGGGTTGTTGTAAAACAGTCTGAATTAAATTATTAATTGCAATTCAGCCTTACACTTTCTCAAGGGGAAAGAGATAATGGTGTACCAAGGGGGGGAATGTACCTGTATTTTTCAAATTACAACACACTATTTTTTCTTTAAAAATTTAGGCTAAACATTGAGGGTCATCCTATACATTGTAGGCAGGGGGCACTGGCTCCTTTTTCTCAGTTTCAATGTTGGCTCCTTCCTTCATCCACAAGCCAAACATTATTTCAGCATCCAGGGGCACAGGGGCACTTTTCACAATCCCCTCTTTTATGCACACACTCATAAAAGAGCATATGCCGGGGTGCCTTGGCAGTAATATTTAATTTTCATTAAGAATTTGCAATTTAGCTGTACAACATGGCAACACCATTATCTCCTTGTCGATGCTACGCCTGCCACTCATTGGCCATTTTTGTGGTTGTGCATCATTTGTTTCGAGTGGTTGTTGTCATCACACACACAAAAAGATTCCAGTGGATTTGATGGTAAATTTGTATTCTTTTCTTTTAAGAGACTGGTTATTTAGTGAATATAATGTTTACTGTATGGCTAGAGACTGCATACATGCTTATATTTTCATCATAGTTCTATAAAATTAAAAATGTTTTGATGAGAGGTTAGTCTTTAAGTTACGAGATAGACAAATTTGCAATGCATCACACGTACTAACTCAGCAGGTGTAATCAAAATCAACCACATAACCATGATACTGTTTCAGGAGGGGCCTGCAATGGAATTTAAAATTTTATTTATTTGAATCCCTACTTTTATTGTAGAATTATGGACAATTGGCTAAAAACTGGGTCTTTAAAATGGAAAGGTGGTGAACTCACTGAAGCTTCTGAAGTGACTGGTTCAATGACAACCAGCATCGCCGGAGGAGATGAAATACCCCAAAAGACACCTGCGAGCTTAAGCCATCCAAGTATGTCTGCCTCAGTTCGCAAAAAAGCAACTCACAACCAAAAGGAAATCCAAGGAAAAATAAGGAAATATTATTCTATCTACCTCACATTGTTTGGCTTTGTTCCAGCTGGGGTAAAACAGGCACCGGAAGGTAATGTGTTAACTGTCATAAAATTGTTGGTAATGGCGGCTTAGTTCCATCCCGATTAAAAAGACATCTGGAATGCAATCATTCTGATTTAGTACATAAAGGTAAATAAATCTTCTAATGCCACACTATCTCTTCAGGTAGGGTCATCCATGATGGAGTGAACTGCTAAAAATGAAAATGAAAATGCAACTGAAGCTTTATTTATTGTCAGTTTACACACTGCAAAAGCTGAAAGGCCCCATACTATTGCCGAGATGCTGATTAAACATTGCATGAAGGATGTTGTAAGTTGCATGTTAGGTCCAGACACGGTCAAGAAGATTGATACTGTGCAGCTGTCAAATAGCACTATGACAATTTCAGAGTGTGGAGAACGAGCTTAGAAGAAGATTGAAAACTTGTGAATTTTTTAGTCTACAGCTTGATGAAAGTACCAACGTTGTGGGACTTGCTGTTCTTCTTGTGTTTGTGAGGTATCCATTTGAAAGGCAAATAGAAGAACTTTTGATGAGTGAAGTGCTTGAAACTTACACCACTGGCGACCAAATTTTCAAAGCTGTTAACAAATGTGTACAGAAAAATGATTTGGAATGGAGCGAGTGTGTGGATATTTGCAGTGATGGAGTGGCTGCAATTGTTGGAAAAGTGAAGGGAGCCCTGTCTAGGATGAAGCAAGTGGCAAGAAATGCCAGCAGCAGCCAATGTGTCATCCATCGGCATTCTCTGGCAACTTGAAGGATACTGCAAGATTTAAAAGTTGTATTGCATGGTACTGAGGAGATTAATCATGTTAAGAGCCACTCACTTAAAATAAGCTTTTTAAAGCTTACCACCAAAGATCTGGGTATGGATCACTTCCACCTCTTGCTGCACACAGAAGTGCAGTGGCTATCAAGGGGGAAATTTTCAGGCAGTCTGTTTGAACTAAAAGATGCACTGGTGGTCACACTTAGAGAGGAGCCTTTTTATCCAACAATTAACTGATGTTGATTGGCTGCTTAAATTGGGAGACCTATCTGATATCTTGGAAAAACTAAATGAAACCACCACTTTTCTTCAAGGGAAAGGAAGAGCAAAATTAGAGAAAATAAAATTCTTGTGGAAAATAATTACATTTTTAAAGTGTGTATTGAGAGCAGGGACATCTCCAACTCTCCTCAGTTGCAAGAATTTGTCAAAACAAATGAGATCAACCTTCAAACCAACTATTGTTATTGCCCACTTGCAAGGTTTGGAAAGAAGCATAGTTGGTTATTTTCTCAAGATGGATGACATCTACAGCTGGATGATGAACCTGTTTTCCTGCAACCCAAAACATAAACCTACTGGAATGATGAATGAATTTTTTCAAAATCTGCTTGAGATCAGCGAAGACAGCAGTTTGAAACAGAAATACTGTGAAGGAAGCCGAGAAGAGTTCTGGATGCAGGTGTAGTAAAAAAACAATGCTGTTGGCAAGGCTGCAGTGAAAAGACTTGTTCATTTTACTTCAACTTATCTCTGTGAGTCTGCACTCTCAACATCCGCTTACATAAAAAACAAATACAGGAGCAAACTTTCTGGGTCAAGTGATTTGAGGGTAAAATTAACTAAACTTCCCATAAAAATAAAGGAGAAAATGAAAAATTCATCCAAACAGTTTCATTTATCATGTTAAAGACAACTGAGCATTAAATTTGCACTGTTTTTTCTTCTTATCCTAAGTATTCATTCAAACTGCTTTAAGGGTAGCTGTGCCATGAATTTTTTTTAGCCTGACAAAGGTGCTGTGGCGAAAAAAACTTTGAGAAATACTGATGTAAGGTATCTGGTTGTTACAGCACATGATTTTCCTGTCATGTTTCTTGCATTACAATGTGCTTTGTTTTGAGATTCGTCATTGGAAAGTAAATAAGGCTTAATTTTGAAGCATGATCGCCAGGGTACTTATCTGAGGGGAAAAAATGGGCTAATGGGCATTTCCCTTAATAGTTAGCATGTGACTGGACTGCCAAGTTCTTCAAGGCTGGATGAAGCTAAACAGGGTTGCTTTTGGATGTACATTATATATTTTATGGCTATCCTTGTATCCACATGCAAAGGTGGGCAATTTCGGGGAAGGAAACCATACCACCCAGAAGTGAACCTATTTGGCTCCTTCCTCTCTTGTTAAAGAGAAAATAAAAAAGACAAAAAGATCATCTTCTTTTAATAATAATGATGATGATGATGATGATGATGATGATGATGATGATGATGATGATGATGATGATGATGATGATGATGATGATGATGATGTTTAGGACTATATGTATCGGCAAATTATGTGAGCAGATCCCAGTAAGGTGGCTTTCTGCAGCTGACTGATGGTGACTTTGTCAACTCCCAATTTCTTCTAAATACTTGCTTAGCTCTTTAGGCACTGCACCCAGCGTGCCGATTACCACTGGGACCACCTGTACTGGTTTATGCCAGAGTCTCTGAAGTTCGATTTTCAGATCCTGATATCGGGCAATTTTTTCAAGTTGTTTCTCTGTGACTCTACTATCACCTGGTATAGCAACATCAATGATCCACACCTTTTTCTTCTCCACAATCACAATATCCAGGGTATTATGCTCCAAAACCCTGTCTGTCTGTATTCGGAAGTACTAAAGTAATTTTGCATGCTCATTTTCAGTCACTTTTTCAGGCTTATGATCCCACCAGTTCTTTGCTACAGGCAGATGATAGTTCTGACACAAATTCCAGTGGACCATCTGAGCCACTACATTATGTCGCTGTTTGTAATTAGTCTGAGCAATTTTCTTGCAACAGCTCAATATATGGTCGATAGTTACATCTGCCTCATGTATTAGAAAATCCAGCGTAGTTAGCTGCGTGGTTAATAATAATAATAATAATAATAATAATAATAATAATAATAATAATAATAATAATAATAATAATAATAATAATAATAATAATAATAATAATAATAATAATAATAATAAATTATTTGGAAGCAAATAACATCATGCCAGTAGAGCAGAAAGGGAACAAACGGGGAAGTAGAGGCACAAAAGATCAGTTACTCATTGATAAAATGATCCTAGACAATTGTAAAGCCGGGAAAACTAATTTATATATGACTTGGATTGACTATAAAAAAGCCTTTGACTCAGTACCGCATAGTTGGATTATTAAGTGCCTGGATGCCATTGGAATATGTAAAAGTATTAGTGCCCTAATTGAAAATGCGATGAAGAACTGGAAAACAGAATTGTTTGTCAGAGATGAAAGCTATGGATTGGTTAGCATCAAACGAGGGATTTTTCAAGGTGACTTTGTTACCTCTGCTATTTACTATTGCCCTGATTCCCCTCTCAATAATTTTGCATAAGACAAATTTAGGTTACCAAACTGCTAAAAATTCAGGGAAAATTTCTCATCTATTGCATATGGATGACTTAAAGTTGTATGGAAAATCAGAAACTGAAATACACTCACTGACCAACACTGCCTGAATTTTCAGCACCGATGTTAGTATTGAGTTTGGACTAAACAAATGTGCCACAGTGGCACTGAGAAAAGGAAAAATAATTGAGAGTGAAGGAATTGAAATGCCAAATGGACAAACTATTAAGTATCATCAGTCTGAAGCCTATAAATATCTGGGCATACTGGAATTAGATAATATAAAGCATGGGCAAGTGAAAAATGTGGTCAGTAAAGAATATATCCAAAGGGTCAGAAAAGTATTAAAAAGTAAGCTGAATGGTGGTAACACCATCAAGGCCATTAATAGCTGGGCCATACCGGTCATCAGGTATACCGCTGGCATTATAAACTGGACTCAGACGGAGCTAGATATTCTAGATAGGAAAACAAGAAAACTTATGACCATTCACTATGCATTACATCCACGCAGTGATGTTGACAGGCTGTATTTACCTAGAAAATTAGGTGGTAGAGGTCTTCTGCAAGTGAAGCAGACAGTTGAAGAAGAGAAGCATGCGTTGGCAGATTATGTAAAAAACAGTACAGAGCCAACATTATTGGAGGTTAAGAACAGGGAGGTGTTTAAAGTAAATCAAACAAAGGGTCAATACAGGAAAACAACAATGCAAATACGAGCTGATAGCTGGCATAATAAAGCGCTGCATGGGCAGTTCCTCGAAAAAGTCAAAGGAAAAGTAGATGAGGAAAAGACTTGGTTATGGCTCACCAATGGAACACTGAAAAAAAGAGACAGAGGCCCTGATTTTTGCAGCTCAAGAACAAGCTATCAGAACAAATGCAGTTAAGGCTAGAATAGAAAAATCAGCTGAGTCCCCCACATGTAGACTCTGCAAAGAGGCAGATGAAACTATTGACCATATATTGAGTTGTTGCAAGAAAATTGCTCAGACTGATTACAAACAGCGTCATAATGTAGTTCCTCAAATGGTCCACTGGAATTTGTGTCAGAACTATCATCTGCCCATAACAAAGAACTGGTGGAACCATAAGCCTGAAAAAGTGACTGAAAATGAGCATGCAAAATTACTTTGGGACTTCCGAATACAGACAGACAGGGTTTTGGAGCATAATACCCCAGATATTGTGATTGTGGATAAGAAAAAAGTGTGGATCATTGATGTTGCTATACCAGGAGATGGTAGAGTCACTGAGAAACAACTTGAAAAAATTACCCGATATCAGGATCTCAAAATTGAACTTCAGAGACTCTGGCATAAACCAGTATGGGTGGTCCCAGTGCCAGTGGTAATTGGCACACTGGGTGCGGTGCCCAAAGACCTAAGCAAGTATCTAGAAGAAATTGGAGTGGACAAAGTCACCATCAGTCAGATGCAGAAAGCCACCTTACTGGGATCTGCTCGCATAATTCGCCGATACATCACTGAGTCCTAAACGCTTGGGAAGCATTCGACTAGTGATTGGTAATATAAAATCCAGCGTAGATAGCTGTGCGGCTAAATAATAATAATAATAATAATAATAATAATAATAATAATAATAATAATAATAATAATAATAATAATAATAATAATAATAATAAACAACTGACTTGCCACTTCAGTGATTCAGCACTGGATTTTAAAGGAATAAAACCCTCTGCATTCTCTCCCCTCCCCCCAAATTCACAGGCAATATGTGAGAAAGCTGAATTTTGTTTTACCTTCATTAATATGTGGTCCCTTCAGAGTTCAGGTATTTCAGGGCCCCTTTGACACTTCAGTCTTCCACTAGCAATCTGGCAGCCTGACCCTCTCCTCAAGAATTCTAATCATATAATTTTTAAATATTTTTATTGCACAAGTAGAACTCTTCAGGAAAGTGCATTGTGGCAGTTCAGTATAATCGTTCAATTCTTCTTTTTCTTAGCATTTGTCCCACTTGGTGGTGGTGGGGAATCCGCTATTCTTGTTTTGGCCTTCCACTTTGCTCGGTCATGGGCTAGGTCCCGGGGGGAGCCCCGGACAAGTTCATGTTGTTGTCAAGGGTGTTTCAGAACTGTAACATTTTGAAGTGTTGCCCCCCTAGTTCCTGCAGGGCCTCTAATCTTCATCCTAGGCAGCCTTGTGGATAAAACCACCTTGAAATTAGACTGTTGCCTAAGAGATTCAAGTCACATGACAGAAAGCCATTAGTTTGACCTTTAGATAAACAGAAATGGTGCTATCTTGGCTTAACCATTTTATATGAGGTTTGTAGCTATCTTAATTTTTAAAAAAATAATCTACAGTGGTACCTCTATTTACTAATTTAATCCGTTCCGAATGCATGCTCCTAAGTCGAACAACTCTTAATTAGAGGTACCATATCTAAAAATATATATGAAAAATTAAAATAAACTTTTGTAAGTTGAGCAGACCAGATCTAAAATTTGTAAGGTGGCAGTTTTCCGCTCTTAAGTTGAATTGCTCTGAAGTAGAGCCACTCTTAAGTAGAGGTACCACTGTATTTTCATTTTTTTCCCACAGTGTAAATTTTTTTGTCAATGTTACTCACCATAGTCTTTGACAAGCAATTTATTGTACGTCATTGCATTGGTTACTAGCTTTTCAACGCTTAAAGGAAAAAGACCCTTAGGATTGGTAGTTGAATGGCATAAAACATGACAAATTTGTGTCAATAAACATGCCGCAAAATTCCCTTAAAAATAACTGTAAAAAGTAGTAAGAAAATGCTATTATACCAATAAAGAGACTTAGTTCCTTCCTACTGGTCAGCTCAGCGGCTTAGATCTCTGTGAAGCGAACGGTTGGGAGTTGAATTATTTGATGTACTGCTCTGCAATTCAAAGATTATAAATATACATTTCTTTTGAGTTTTTCATAATCTTGTTACGTATTTTAAAAGCAGTTCATTCCAAGTAATTGTCAAACTTGCAACTCTTCACTTCCAGGCCCTACACACTATGCTATAGAATATATTGTATACCTGGCAGTAACATCTTATCAAATGTAATGGCATCTATTCCTGAGTTCACACATCAGGATTTATTAAGCTGTTTGTGCCTTTCATTCATAGCATTTGAGTCGGTTTTGCAAATAGGTGTGATTTATTGCTGTCATATAATGTGATTGATTTCCACACACAGTTCACTAACACTCATGCACATACTGTTGGAGAAGGCACATACTGTATGTTTTCCACTGAATAAGCCATTTTAGTATGTCTCTGCATATTGGCACAAGAAAAGAACCCAAAATACTGTTGCACCTTAAAAAACAAATAGGCTTGGTTCAGTTTGAGCTGTTGTAGCTCAAAATCTGCTTCCTTATTTTCTAGTAAATAAAATCAGAGCAAATGCTGCCACTACTCAAGCTGTGTAGATCAGTGCTGTCAGATGAAGAAGCGAAAACAACGATTCATTCATATTATTGTAAGATATTCATTCCTTTTATGAATAGTTAAGTAGACAGCCTGTGCCTTGCTTCTAAATTCCCACCCACTGCCCCAGAAGAGTCATGTAGGGCTTCTTGCCCCATATAAAGGGGCTTGGGAAAGTAAAGTGACCTCCTTCTGCACTTTCATCTGCTGCAAGGAATTTGGGTGACAGTTTATGCCAAATAAAGGAGGACGTGCATCTCTGAAACTAAGCACAAGAGAATAGTCAATGGTCTACTCAATTTGCAGGTGCACATCTATTCATAACTACTAGGTGGAACTTTAGAAACAGTGAATGGAACCCTGTTGTGGAACTCACGTCATGCAACTAGGATGAGGTCATCAGCTGTGACGGGACCTGGAGAAGCAAATGTCAGCATTAAATGGTTCCCTGACCCATTGTGAGGCTCCAAAAGTCTTTCCCAGGATCAAGGGGGGTCCCTAGAGGTTCCCCAGAATCTAGTAGGGTGAGGACAAGAATGTTTTTAATTCCCCCCACCCCCCATCAGCTAAAGCACAGCCATGGCTGATGACATGATTCTAATTTAGGTTGTTATTGTTGCTGTTGTTGAGAAAGAAAAATAAGCTCCATCTCCTGTCCAGATGCTGTCAAAGCACCTTCCTAAAAGTCCTTTATCTTTCAAACAGGTGTTAGACTCAAGATCTCCTCCAAGAGAGGAACCCAATGCCTATGAAGCTAGACACATGGACTTCAACACAAACAAACAAACAAACAAACAAGGTATGTGTGCTTTTTATATATACAAAAATAGTGGATGTATTCAATTTTAAAAAATGGACCTGACAGGCAGGCAGGGAAAAGACACTTCCATTTGCATTACAACAAGTCATGCTCTTGCCCTTCCCACTACAGGGCAAAAGTCTGTCTACTACCGGAGCTATGCTCTATGCAGTCTATGTAAGCTTAAGCCAGAGAAACCACGTTCGTCTTAAAGGAGACACAGAACTGGAACCTCTCACGTGTGGAAAGGCAGAACTGGAAGCTCTCTGCTCGTGGAAAGGCAGGACATCAGGAAGCTGTGGCTACACATTCTTCTCCCTGGCATATTTTCCATAAGACATATTTTCATCAGACAACACACTGAAGACCTTTCTCCATCTCCATGTTATGTTTTTCTCCATTGATTTAACCAATACCTCATTCTCTTTTCACAACACTGCTATTCTTACTCTCCCATCTGTGGACTGGTTGGAAGCTAGGAACGTAGTGAATATCTGTTATCAGCTGTTCCAAAGTGCAGGACACATAATAGGCTCAACAGTTATGGGAACCAGATTTCAGTTGAATATCAGGGGAAACTTCCTAATTGTTAGAGCAGGAAGACTGTATAACCCGTTGCCTCCAGATGTGGTGACCACTCCGCACTAGAAGCATCCAAGAGAGAATTGTGCAGCTGTCTGTCCGATATCCTTTGGTTTGGAGGGGTGAAACTTATAGACCCCCTCCAATGCTTTTATTCTGTGAGTCTATGAATCAGCTGCGCACGAGGAACACACTCAAACTTGATTTGTTGTTTTTACGATCGAAGTTGTAGTCCAAGTACAATAATTCTCCCATTTGCTACAGTCTTTACAAAAATTATTCCATAAACTGACCAGTGTTATTAAGATGCAGTTCTAACTCGCCAAGATAGCTGCAAGCTGACTGTGCTGAATCCGAACGGCTTTCAGATGACAGGTATTAGATACGTCTTAGAGCTACCCTGCCCCTGACCTACCTTTGTGTCAGTGCACTGGCTGTATGGCTCTGGGTATTGGAGAATGTTGGATCTGCATCAACCAGTTCACCTCCCATTCCTTCCCTTCTCCAGCCTTCCCTGTTGGAGTGTGTGTGTTCTGCTTGCAGATCTGAGGCCAGCTACCAGAAAGGAAGTTACAGTATTTTTCCATTTATAAGACATGTCTTTTATTAGATACCCCCACATACTTTTTAGACCCCCAAATAAATAAAATTAATAAATCCTCCTTGCGGTCTCCCCTACCCCCACCCACCCCACCACCCACTCTTACCTTTAATTTCCCGTTATAAAAAACTCTCTGCTTGAGCAGCCCTTTAGAAATGAACCCAATCCTGCAAAAAGCAAACCCGCCAAAGCTTAGAGGAGTATTTAGAATGGGGAAAAAATGAAAGAAAACAGCCGGGTGGTGGAGGTGGAGAATTCAAGGAAAGATGGAGCCTGATCCTGCAGGAAAAAAAAATTATAGGAGGGGGGAAAGCAAGGTGAGTTTGGGTTCTCCTCCACCCACCCACTCCGAAAGGCTTACTTCCTAGTACACCACACCCCTTAATGTTTGGCGTCATGGTTATAGAAAATAGTGTGGTATACACGGAAATATACAGTAGATTGGCACAATAAGCTTCTGGCTGTTTCAAACAAACTACAGCTGGGATACCTATGAGTTTGAACTGTGTGTCCTGTCTGCTAGACGAAACCACAAATGCAGTAAATCTTGTGACACCTGTAAGTTCTGATGGTTTACTCCAATTTCATAGATTGGCGCCAGCTTCATTACATGCATCTGGAGAAAGAAAATCTACGGCACCAAAATATACACTGCAATAAATCTGCTAGTTCCCAAATTAATAAAGAGATAATAAAACACGCTGTTTGAAATGTGGCAGCAATACTGCTTTTGTCTGTTACTCCTAGAAAGACAGGCAGTAGAAGAAATTTTTCGTACTCTACATCCAAAATTCCAGTTCCAATCAATATTTCTGGAACACACTCCTTAACCTTTTGGCATCAGAGAGTTCTTTGCAGAAATTGCAGATATTTAAAGAACGGACAAACAAAAAGCTGCCCCGCTTTTATTTGGAGCTGAAATCCAGTGGCTTCAGATAAGAATTCAAAAGCTTTTGCTTCTTTTTATAAAGAACACCAGCTCACACATCAATTGAAGACAGATCTTTTCTGTCCGCTGGAACACGAAGTACCCTGTCTTTCTTCTCCTGTGCCAGACAAAAGACATTGCCCAGCACCCTTTCCTGGCTCTGAAAAGGGGAATGTTGCTCTAACAGAATGGACTAGCTGCCACCGGAGCATCTCATGGGCAAATGAATCACCCAGAGCCCCCCTTTTTGCCATTAATTGGCAAGGCCAAATTGTAATTCTAACAAGCAGGGCTGACATTTCAGGTGATTTGACGAGGAAAGGAATAAAGGCTAGTTAGTGGTTCCTCTCTGCTGTATCGTGCGGGTGTCAGCCCTGCAGAGACTATCCCACAACTCGGCTCCATGGGTTCTGGGCCCGTCTGCCCCACCTCCAAGTAGGGAGGGTGCAGAATCGTACAAAGTACAAATGTTATTTTGTCATTTTGACACGCTGTCCCCCACCACTCCACCACCCCAGCATGGTGCCCGGGAAACATGCCCTGCTCACAAACACCACAGCTGTGGCCTTATGCAGACATTAGAGAACCATCTGAGGTCGGGAGGATGAGCAGAGTGATCAGCCATTGGTCTGCAAAAATGGCATAAACTGAGGTGGGGCCAGCTCATGGCAGGGAGGGGCTGCCCTTGAGGAGCTTTCTTTGTCACATGAAGACTCTCCATAAACCTATACTGTAATTCCCTTGGAACTCAGGAAAAGTGTGCAAAGGGCTATGAAGGACTATATGTATCCCAAGGCCTGCTCATTCTCCACATAGCAGAATTACAGAACACAGTGGAGGAAAATAGCTTCAAGTTCCCCAGAATCCACCTCTTTTTCAATAACTGGTACTTAAATCCTCAGTAACTCACTCTGAGACATTTGTAGGTGAAAGAATAAAAAAATTATTTACTTACATTTGCTTGCTTTCTTTACTGCAAATGTACTAGGCAACCAACCAAACAGTTCAACAGCAAATGTAAATGTGATACCAAGTGACTGAAAAAAACACAGCAGAGAGGAGGGACTCTTTGAACACAAATGATGGAAAGAATTATTGCTTAGTGCAGAAGAGATAAGCAATTATCCCAACCCAGAAAAATCCCTCCCAGTCACACAAAATACAGCCAGCATGCAACTCAGCCCCATTCCTAAAATTTGGCTTCTCTGCACTGTGCCTTGGTGACAGTTTAAATCATATATTATCCTACGTCAAATTTATTCCCCATTTATTGGTTCTTTGCATATAAACACCATGATGGCAAAAGAATAAAAAAACCTGAAGGGATTCCTAAATTAATTAATTATTATTATTATTATTAACTGTTGTTGTTGTTGATGACGACGACGATAATAAATAAATAAATAAATAAATAAATAAATAAATAAATAAAGCAGCTACTGCCCCAGTGGCTAACAGTGTGACTAGAGCTATGAAGGGCTCCATCCATATGGAAGCAAAAAGGGAGGCAGGAAAAGTGCTCTGCACATGCTCTGCTCCTCTGTTTTCAACCAGCTTGCAGGGAGAAAAGCGAATAACGTCGCCGTTTTTTCCTTGCTTTCCATATTAACGTGATGCTCATGGAGATGCTGGCAGGGGTGAAGACCACCTGCCTTGCCCGCCTCGTCGATCCAGAGAGGCCACGAGGGCTGACCTCCTCGGCCGGCGGGTTTCCTCGGGGCTGCGCCGAGGCTGGAGGCCGCTAGAGGCCGCCCTCGAGCGGAGGAAGAGGAGGAGGAGGAGGAGGAGGAGGCCGACGCTGCCCGGCCTCGCCGTGGCCGCGGTGCTGGCGGAAGTGTGGCGCGCGTACATTTTGTGTCAACGGGAGGAGCCGAGCCCGGGGGGGGGGGTGAGGGTGGGGAGTCGACGTGGAGGAGGGCCGGTTTGGAGCTGGCCCGCCATGGAGACGTGGAACATGAACCTGCCCCGGGGACCCGAACACCTGTGCTTCGACAAGAACGAGTTCATGAAGGTGAGGAGGCCACGGGGACGGAGGGGGACGGAGGGGGACAGAGGGGGAGGGCGTGGGTGGGGACGCCTCCAGACCGGCGGCTGCCTGAGCCAAAGGCGCCCCATTCTGAAGGAGGCTCCGCAGGCAGCCTAAACGGGGATAATGACCCTGGGAAGCGGGAGGGGGGAAGCCAGCAAGAAGGGGATCGGGGTGGGTGGGTGGGTGGGTGGAGATCGGGGGGAGGTGCGACTGATATGGGGTGAATTACAGGCCTAGCAGCCCCATGCACACTCGTTAAACTAACTCTGATCCCTCCTGACACCTCCCTCACCCACCCGCCCACCCACTCCCCCCCCCAAAAAAAAACCCAAAAGCAAAACAGCTCCTTTTTGCAAAAGGTCGTCAGGCGAGAATGGGGCATGTTGTCGCTTCTGTGCAGGCGGGGTGTGAGTGAAAAGCCTTCTTTCCGCAAATACATATTTGCACTTGTTATTCCTGTCCGTGGTCAGTTCCTTCCGTGTAGGGAGGCTGGTTTGGCTAACGAACCCAGATGGAAGAAGAATGCGTCCAAATTATTGTACACACGTAAGCTGCACATGCGTGAAAGCTTATCAAGGCACAAAGTATATTCTGTGTGGAACTGGCATCCCTGTAGGGTAGGATGTGTGTGTGGGGAGAGATGCCAAACATCCCTTGCTGGTAGCTCCCCCCCCCTCAGCTGTTCCTGCCACAGGACTGTCTCTTGTAGTTGAAAGGAGGAATCTGTCATCATGACACTAGCATGTGCTGAGTGTTGAGATTCTGCAGACCTACAGTGATCTTGGCAACCATTCATTCATAATATGTAATTCCTGAAAAGAGGCAGATATATAAATTATTATTAAATTATCACACAGCAGACAAAATAACTACAATGGATTTTGTATTACAAATCACTAGTCGAATGCTTCCCAAGCGTTTAGGACTATGTGATGTATCAGCAAATTATGCAAGCAGATCCCAGTAAGGTGGCTTTCTGCAGCTGACTGATGGTGACTTTGTCAACTCCAATTTCTTCTAAATACTTGCTTAGCTCTTTAGGCACCGCACCCAGCGTGCCAATTACACTAGGACCACCTGTACCGGTTTATGCCAGAGTCTCTGAAGTTCAATTTTCAGATCCTGATATAAGGTAATTTTTTCAAATTGTTTCTCTGTGACTCTACTATCACCTGGTATAGCAACATCAATGATCCACAGTTTTTTCTTCTCCACTTTCACAATATCTGGGGTATTATGCTCCAAAACCCTGTCTGTCTGTATTTGGAAGTCCCAAAGTAATTTTGCATGCTCATTTTCAATTACTTTTGCAGGCTTATGATCCCACCAGTTCTTTGCTATGGGCAGATGATAGTTGTGACACAAATTCCAGTGGACATTTGAGCAACTGCATTATGATGCTGTTTGTAATCAGTCTGAGCAATTTTCTTGCAACAATTATTATTATTATTATTATTATTATTATTATTATTATTATTATTATTATTATTATTATTATTATTATTATTATTTACAAAAATTAAGGTCTAGGAACTTCCCAGTTCTTAACTCAATATTTCAGCCTCTGCCCCTGTGTCACACTGCAGTCATAACACAAGAGCTACTTCCCAATTCACCAGGACCCTGGGCTTTATTGATTATGTCCCTGTGGTTTTCTTCCATGTTGGTTCTACTGCAGAACTGCAATACAAAGTGAAGCACTTAAAGAGTTTTTGTGCTTTGCCTTGCTCCTAGCATACTAAAGTCCCTGCAGAAATTACTAACGTGTATTTCTCTAATAGTATTTACCAGGAAATCTTTTTATTTTCATTGGATGGGGCAATTTTGAAACTGACAAGACATTTTCTATTTGAACAGCTGTGAATCTTCTGTATACTTACTATAATTTTACATGACTTTTCATGGCACAGTTTAAAGCAATCTGCGTTTTTCTCTCCTTTGAAAAGATTGTAAGATGGGCACCAACATGCAGAAAGTTCCAGTGACTCTTCAGTACCTCCAGATATAGGGAACATAGGTGGTGTGGTCTAGGAAGGACTATTGCTCATCATGTATTTGAATTGAATCCATGTCTGCTGTGACTGCAACAGGCTAATCAAAACGAATGGTGCTGGCTTCTCATTCAATTCCCTTTCGTTTCAATGTATCTGATCTGTTTTGGGCTAAAACTTCTTGACTGCTGTTCCAGGAGTCACTTTCATGTCAGCTTTCAGCAATAGGTCTTGTCTTTAATTTTTTACAAACTAGAAACTTGTTGGTATTTGCACGTGCTTAGTGTAACTTGCTAAAGCAATTGTAGCTAATCAATGAGGTACCAGGCCACATCTCCCTTGTGTAATTAGGTCTTAGCGTCTTGGTAAGTTTGCTGAAATTAGCTGTGGCAGCTTACGCAGATCATAAATGAACAACAGTAAGATTCTGGCAACATTTTTTCTAGTCTTTCTCACATTGTCTCTCTTGTTGTCACTGTTGTTCCTTTCTCTGTTCTCCTTCCCTATCCTTCTTTCTGTCTTTTTTAAAAAGAAAAATTGTATGGGCAGTGTAGTGTGATTCACTTAGAATAAGCCATACTGGAATTTTGATCAAAGCTGGTGAAAGAAAAATGATCATGTGCATGAAATTACTCTTTTCTAAAGCAGAGGTTGGAGCATTAGATTGGGTGGAAAAATCAACACATCTTGTTAGTGAGATAAAAACAACCTGACCTGTTGCCAATAATATTATTGGGGGGGTTACATGTTAATTTGCTTTTACGTCCATCTTAACAGGGTAGATAGAAATCATTAATTTGAGAAATATAAAATTGATTTAAATAATAATTTTAATTTTAAAATATTCTGATTTCTAAAATTTAAATCACCCCCATTAGTGTGACAAACTGGAGGGCTGATAGAAGAAATGGTATCTATCATATTAGGTAATGTTCCTAGTTTGGTCTCAATTAACTCTTTTGACTAAATGCACCATTTAAAAATTATGTCCAGTTCTACTTCTATGAGGACCATGTTGTTTCTTTGCTCCTCAGGTGGGAGGTACATGTCAGAGCTGGTACCAGCCTTGTATTCCAAGAAATGAGGACCCAACATTATGTCTTCATTCCAACAGGCATTGCTAGATATTCCTAGCCAGAGATGCAATGACCTGCACTCTCCAGCTTGAAGAGTTCCAGAGAATTCAAAGCGTGCTCATTGTAGGTGGTCACAAGAGAAGTGTTGCCTTCCTGTGGATCTTCATTGTTGCTCAAGACCCTTAACTGGCATGGGGTTGGGGGTGGTGGGGTTTGTAATCCAGGACATGCGGAATGTGCTAGGCTAGGGAAAACTGCAATATAGCATATATCCAACAACAAGTATTGTTAGCTGTGTTTTGCCACTGTTCTGTTGTCTCTCTTCTCTCAGCTTCCACCCACCTTCACCAATATGTAGGTTGTTAGCTCATCTTTAAATACTGCGGGGATCGTTCAAGAGACAGTTGTATAAAATGTGAGAAAATCCTGTCAAAACGCTTTTTAAATGCCCTAGAAATAACTGTTTAAAGTGGCTAAAATACTTACTCATTTTGATGCACATAAAATATAAATTTAAACATCAGTTAGTTGCTTGATATAAATTTAAACAGTGCCAACATATAATTTAAATAATGTTCCTGAAAAATTAGAAGACCATGCATCACTAAACATACTAGTTAGTGAAGCAGAGGAACTGTAGATTGAAACCAGAGCCATTATCTGGAAAGAATGCAGAAAGAGTAAAAGATTATACAACCTTTATTGGATGATTGATACAAAATTGTTAATAACACATAAGAAGTCAAAACAGTAAAGTAGCACAGAGTCAAAATTCTAAATGGTATCTTTGTTAAAGATCCTTAGTCTTTCAGGTGTGGTTTATCTAGAAGTTGAGTCATAGCAACTGGACTTCTTTTCTTGTGAGATCGAAAGGTTTCGCTACTCATCTAAGTAGCTTCGTCAATCTGAAGGAAATTCATGCAAGGCTTCCCATTTATAGTTCACCTTGACTTCACCCAACTCTGGTCTGAATAGACTTGTTAGGTGGACGGTGGCCTGGGAGGTGTCAAAGCTACTTGGATGAGTAGCAAAACATTTCAGTCTAACAAGAAAAGAAGTCCAGTTGCCATGACTGAACTTCTCCATAAATGGAATCTTATAGTGACATGTATAGAGATGAAGCAAGCTGTAATAATAATCACTGGTAAAAAGCAGAAAGGAGCAATTAACAAAAAGAAGATGGGAAGATGTCTCCATTAAGATCCAAAAAATGAAATTTAACCCAAGAGTAAGAATGGTGAAAGATCAATATTGGCATATACAGTATAATCTGACCATGATAAAATAAAGAAAAGAGGGAAACAACATACAGAAGAAATATCAAGAAGTAATGCAGGAATGATTGATTTTATTTTTTTAAAAAAATATGTTGATGAAACAAAAACACCTGCCATTTTAGAAAGCAGAGTGAAAGCATCACATCATTTGAATGAACGAAAAAAAATCCTACCAGGAGTAGGTGGAATATGAGTAGCACTATCTCAAGCCAGAAAGACTGAATATGGTGACATTCTAATAAGAGTATGCCACCAACTGTACAAAATAAAGCGGTGGCCTACAGACTTGCAATCTTCAAGCAGTAGCTATAGGACCATTGTGTTAATCTTGCTTGCAAGCAAAATAATATTCACTGTTTTACTAGAATGAATTTTACTGTGTATGGAGAGAGAGAGAGAAATGCCTGGTGTACATAGTGGATTGTGAAAAAGAATCAACACTAGACATTAAATTGCAAATATACATTGGCTACTGTAGAAAACATTATTTTCATCAGAAAATCCGTTTGTGCTTTATAGATTTCAGTTCAGCTGTTTATTTTGTAGATCAGGAAATGAATCACTCTAAAATATATGGGTGTGTTGTAGTTTTTGATTGTCCTGATGCATAGGCTATACGTGGGAGAAGAAGCAATTGTTAGGAGAGAACACGCGGTAAAAGAATATTTTCTTATTGGCAAAGGTGTGAAACAAGGATGTAAAAATCGTTTTCCAATATATTTTCTCATATACATTATATGGCATGTATATGCTTTATCTACCTTTATATACATGAAAAGTCTGGTACACAGATTGGGGGTGCTTTTGGACTCATCCTTGAGCTTGGATGCCCAGGTCACAGCTGTTGCCAGGAGCGCATTTCGACAATTAAGGCTAGTATGCAAGTTATGCCCCTTTCTTCAGAAACTTGCTCTGGCCATGGTGACACATGCCCTAGTGACATCCCGGCTTGACTACTGTAATGTGCTCTATGTGGGGCTACTGATGAAAAGCCCCAGGAAACTTCATTGGGTCCAAAATGCAGCAGCCAGACTGCTGACTGAAGCAGGGTACAGAGATGGCATTACACCCTTATTAAAATAGCTCCAGTGGCTGCCAATCAGCTGTCGGGCAAAATTCAAGGTGCTGACCTTGACCTACAAAGCACTGTAGGACCTGGGTCCTACCTCAAAGATCAAATCTCACAGTATGAACTGACTCAGGTGTTAAGGTCATCAGGAGAGGCCCTTCTCTTCATCCCACCAACCTCACAGGTACATCTCTTGGGAACTCAGGAAAGGGCCTTCTCAGCTGCTGCACCCAAACTCTTGAACTCCCTCCCACTAGAGGCCAGGACTGCCTCATCTCTGTTGTCCTTCCAGAAACAAGCAAAGACCTTTCTCTTCAGGCAAGCGTTTCCTGAATGATGGACTACCATTTTGTGTCTTTTATATGAATCTATAGGTTCACATAGACTTTGTGTTTGTAACTACTTACCTTGTACTGTAAAACCTTTCACCCTTTTGCTGCTCTCCCGAGCTCAGTTCCACCCCTTATGTCTCCAAGAAGCTGAGATTTGCCCTGAGGTTGGGGTGAGGGAAAATATGCTTTTAAACCTGAAAGAAGGATCCAGTCATAGATCTCATAATGTTTCATTTCCTTCGGTCCTCAACTCTATGGCCCATAAGAGGGAACAGTGGAATGTTTTTTCCATTCCCTTATTTCCCAACTGCTTGCTGTACTGGTGAAAACCAGAGAAGATTGTGAAGAGCTCCAGAAGGATCTCTCCAAACTGGGGGAATGGGCTGAGAAATGGCAGATGCGTTTTAATGTAACCAAATGTAAAGTAATGCATATTGGGGCAAAAAATCCAAACTTCATCTATCAACTCATGGGCTCTGAGTTATCCGTGACGGATCAGGAAAGAGATCTTGGTGTGTTGGTGGACAGCTCCATGAAGGTGTCTCCCCAGTGTGTGGCAGCGGTGAAGAAGGCCAATTCCATGCTAGGGATTATCAAAAAGGGGATTGAAAATAAAACAGCCAACATTATAATGCCATTATACAAAACAATAGTAAGGCCCCACCTGGAGTATTGTGTACAATTCTGGTCACCGCATCTCAAGAAAGACATAGTGGAACTGGAAAAGGTGCAGAAGAGAGCGACTAAAATGATTACTGGGCCGGGGCACCTCCCTTATGAAGAAAGGCTAAAACATTTGGGCCTCTTTAGTCTGGAAAAAAGGCACTTGAGGGGGGATATGATTGAGACATACAAAATAATGCAGGGTATGAGTAAAGTGGATAGAGGGAAGCTCTTCTCTCTCTCCCAAAATACCAGAACTAGGGGACATACACTCAAATTGAAGGCTGGGAGAGTAAGAACTGACAAAAGAAAATATTTTTCACCCAGCGCGTTGTAAGTCTATGGAACTCCCTGCCACAGGATGTGGTGATGGCATCTGGCCTGGATGCCTTCAAAAGGGGATTGGACAGATTCCTGGAGGAAAAGTCCATCACAGGTTACAAACCATGATGGAGAAACCAGGGTACTTCAAGGGCCAGATGCAGGGGAGTGGTATCAGGAGACAGATATCTAGTCTCATGCGCTCCCAAACGCATCTGGTGGGGCCGCTGTGAGATACAGGAAGGTGGACTAGATGGGCCTTTGGCCTGATCCAGCATGGCTCTTCTTATGTTCTTATGTTCTTATGTACTGTACCTTTAATGCAATGTTGTCTATTAATGCTGTAAGATGTCCCTCAATTTCTTGTTCTCAAATACTTGAACATGTCTTAATTGTACTGGACTGTGTATTATCCCTCATTACTGTAAGCCACCTTGGGTCCTTTTCCAAGGAGAAAGGCCGGGTAAAAATACTCTAAAATAAATTATTAATAAATATTGGCAGTTTGTGATCGTGGACATCATATCACAAGAAACAGAGACAAACCCACGATAAGAACAGAGACCATTCTGACCCAAAAGCTCAAAGACAATTGTATACCATAAATAAAGATTCCCATAGCTATTTCTTTAAAGCAAGGATTTGTTGAATGTCATCTCAGCCCAGAGAGGTGCCAGTTTGATGCTACAACTTATAATAAAACTTGTAAATACCAGTCTAACTGCAGGCATCATTTGGGACATTGGGAGAAAATAAAGCCCATCCATTATTGATATTTTCTGCTGAACTATGTTACTTTTAAGTCATATAAACATCTGTCCATGTGAACATGCATACTGATTGTGAACCCTTTCTTGGGAAAAGTCATTCCCTGTCTTGCAAGTATGTTATTTTTTCATTTTGTATTACCTCTGTTTTAAACTTTTTTTGCTTTTTATTCCTTCCCCTGTCCCACATAAACCCTCCTTTACATTAGAATTAATTATTGTCTCTGTTGGATTTTTCTCCTCCTTAAACAGCAGAACAAAATAATGAATATAAAATTATTTTTCCCTTTTTCCCTTTTTATTACTTTCTATCCCCACCTGTTCAATTTATATGCCGAACATATCATGGGGAAAGCTGTATTAGATGCAGATGGAGAAGTGAAAATCAGAGGAAGAAACAGCAATAATCTCAGATATAATATGATACCATTTTGCCTGGGGGGGGGCAATCACTTGAAACAATTACTGATAAAAGACACAGAGGAAAGAGCAAAAGCAGAATTACAGCTGTACATTAACAAAATAAAATGACTACATAAGAATCATATTTAATGTTAACCATTAAAGCAGTTAACAATTTGCTATACTTTGGTTCAGTATCAGTAATCAATCCAGATGATGACTGCAGCTGAGAAATCCGAAAATGCTTGAGACTCAGAACCTGCCTGCACCAACCACCAACCTGGCTGCTGCATTCTGTACCCGCTGCAGTCGCTGAACAAGGTTCACGGGGAGCCCCATGTAGAGAGTGTTACAGTAATCTATCCTCGATAGATTATTGTATTGTTGTATTTTTATCATTTATTTGCCTTATTTATAGGCTGCTTTTCTCCCAACCTTCTTTTCTTTATTCTCTATCTTTCCACTGTAATAAAACATGCCATAGTATGGATGATCTTGACTTTGATCTCCTCCGATAGGTCTTTACTTTGTTTCTCTCCCATATATTCTGTCATATGTACTGAATGGTGTTATGCTGTTGAACTTTGTATAAGTTCTGTGATGCTGTGATACATTTTTGTATATATGTAATATAGCTGTTTTGGTTTTAAGAAAACTCTGTCTCTGGCTAATTATTTATTCAATAAGTATTGCTTCTGCTGGCTGATCAAATAGCACATACTCTGACATTACCGTTTCTGTGATGGGCATTTTCTGAGAGCATTTTCCCCTTTCATGTTTTCCTATGTAGCCGGAATTTGACGTCGATCACTTCATGTCGGAGTGCCGAAAACGTGTCCAGTTGGAGGAGCTTCGGGATGATCTTGAGCTTTACTACAAGCAACTTAAAACTGCCATGATCGAACTCATAAACAAAGATTATGCAGACTTTGTTAATCTCTCCACCAATCTGGTAAATCTTTGCACCGGGTTTTTATGTCAAGTTGGATTATCCAGTATAATACATATACCGTACGCAGAATAGTCTATATGCACACCAATTTTTTAACATTAAAAATACTGTAAGTAGAGAAGCAGGTGAAACTTGAAGGAGACACTGATGGTTTCCAGAGAAGGGACATGGCAGTTGCGGCAGTCAGGCAGGTCGCAGTGGAGTAGGGGCAAAGGAGATGATACCTACAAGTGCTCAAGTGCTTTTGGACTCTGAGGGAATTGCTACCAGCACTCTGGACAGGCCAGCTGAAGCCATAGCTCCCGAAGCCCCTAATAAGCAGAAGGGTTTGCAGGTACCAACTCTTCAGAAAGGTTGGTAGGTGCCTGCAAGCAGGCTGGCTGATGAGGGGCCCCTGTGTGAGGGAGAGGGTGGGGCAGAAGCCAGGATAAAATAGGACTGGGAGGACTCAGGATCTTCCTTCAGGGAAAAACACAGAGAGTGCTGGAGACTTCAGGAGTGGAGAAGTTGTGGGGAAATTGCAATCCCCATATCTGCCTTAACTAAGATGGAGGGTGTCTGGGAAGAAAACCTCTGGACTGCAGTTCCTGTGCCCTGCCCGTTGAGTAAAGGAAGTGGCTGCAGTGAGGAACCCCCAGGGTAGGACTCCAGGAGCCTATGGTACCTCCAGCATGACTTTGGTGTTGACCTTGTCCAGTGGGAGCAGCAGCGCCCACTTTGACCCAGCTGTGGTGCTGGCAATAAGAGCATCAGCTCAAAAGACAGAGGAAGTTCCAGGAGGGGCAGAAGAGTGGGCATCTAATATACCCCACCCAGCTTCACTGGCTGAAGTGCCTTTGACCAGCATCAGGACTCCACCTCCACTCTCTCTTTGCAAGACCAAGGCTCTTGGGGTTCCCTGTGGCCTTAACAGGGGACCCTCTTAAAAGGCCATTCCTTGGGGAGCATTAGTGCTGGGAGCTCAAACCCCCCCCCCCAGGAAGCTCCCACAGGGAGTTAAAGACTGTGTCCCTGTTTCTGTTGGCTCCTTAGTCATAATAATGATTGTTCTTGGTTGTTTTCCCAATCTGGAGCCCATGAAATTATTACCGGGAGGCCCAGCTGCTGCCAGCACGACCAGGGATGGGACTAGTGGTGCTCACAGACTCTCGGTCAGGTCTGTCTGTCTTTTTAAAGCATCAACAACATGGCAGTATCAGGAGGTGGTTGTTGCTTTTTGTTACAGCTCAGAAATTTGAATCCACATTCTTGTTTTGCTAGTCATTCTGTGTATGGCATGGGCCTTCTGCTCTGTACTGAGCGAGAGTGGCATGCTTTGTGTCATCAAGTGTTCCTAGCTGAATGGAGATTTTAAATGAGTTTCCTTGGTCCAGGATCAGTGGTTGTTGAAAGGTTGAGAAATATGGCTGAGTAAGAGGTGATAGTTGGCCACACAGGCTCTAGTTTGCACCCAGAATTGTATCTCATTAAGTCTTTCTGAAAGAGTGTGGAGAGTACATGAGGGGAGCATGCTGGCCCCAGTCTCTGTTGTCACGAATTCAGCATACAAGAGGGATATCCAGAAGAGGGTAAGGCTGTTGTATCGGTTCCTTACCCATTTTTTTCATTGGTGTTGACTCACATGGGGACCCTACAGTCTTCAGAACCCCCATTCCCACGTGATTATATTCACTGCAGAAAAGGGAAGGCATAGAAAGCTTCCCTCATTGTATATGTTCCTCATATACTTTCTGAAATAGTTAATAGGGATGCTTGTGTCCTTTTGATTTCACTAGTATTGTTTAGCCTTATGTTCAGCCATCCAGAAACTGCAACCTAGTAAGTTATGAATGCTGGGTGTTTTTGGTGTTTTAGTATAGGAATGATGAATTCTTCTGAAAACATAATAACTCTATAAGTGAGAGAAATGTTTGTTTCAGCTACCCATTGATAATAATAATGATTTTTGAAAATTCCTTTAGGTTGGTATGGACAAAGCTCTTAATCAACTTTCAGTACCTCTGGGTCAACTTCGAGAGGAAGTTATGGTATGTTTTGAAACAAGCTTCCTGTGAAATAATTGCCGTTTGCTTTACTTGTCTTTCAGTGACTATTGTCTGATTTTGAAAGGGAGCTACAGTCTATGCATGGATTTTAACATGATGTACAAATATAGGAATTCTGTAGGAAATAAAATACATGTCTTTAGAAGGATTTTAAGAACATTCCATATAGGAAGAAAAGAAATGAAAATCTTACCAGATGAGATTTTTCTCACTGTTTTTCAGCTTTTAGCTTAATCCATGGCAACTGACTTCAGGAGCTGTGCAAAGAACTGTGCTTTTTCCCCTCCAAAAAGCAAGCAATTGTTTCTTAAAATGGTTTATCTGATTCATGCCAATATCCTGTACGCACCAAGATTCTTGTTTCTCTGTAGAAGAAAAAAGGGGGAAAGAAATACAGACCCTGCTGTTCTAAAAGTGACCTAAGCCACACACAAAAGTAAGCACTCAACTCAGTTACATGCACTCAGTCCTGTGCAAAACAGTCCTGTGCGATTAAGTGAACTGAGCAGAAATATAATGTGCAAGGTAACATGAAGTCCAAGTGACATAAGACCCTCACAACAGTCTCAGTGATTGGAGAAGAAGCATAGGAGAATTATTTACTGAAAGTAAAATAATAATAATAATAATAATAATAATAATAATAATAATAATAATAATAATAATAATAATAATAATAATAATAATAATAATAATAATAATAATAATAATTTCTATGTTGCCTTTCTCCCCAAAGGGACTCAAGGCAACTTACAGCAATAATTCAGTACAATCATAAAAATAATAAGACAGATATATTAAAGCAGCTCCACAACATGAAATATTAAAAATAGCATTTTCTATGACATTCTAACTTTTTTGTTACCCTTCCTTTGCTTTACACATGTCTTTTTAATTCTCCAAGCCCTATGTTTTTCTGGTGTGATCTAGAATGATCCTAGTCCACACCATAGCTGGATCCAAGCTGTTCCCTCTGATATGTGAAATGTTTGTGTTGAAACAAACAGCCCCCATTTGACACAGAATAATTCTGCATTTGGCCAGAACTGGTAAACAGACCTGGGGGGGGCGTTATTTGATGGGCTTTTGGGATATCATTTTGGGTTGTCTAGTAGCAAAGACATGACACTGGACATGATTCCACGAGGGGAGCCGTTGTGGAGAAGTATGCTGCTATTGCTAGTTATGTTCATAATCTGTGTCATGATGAAGATAAGTGAAATCTTAAAATCCATTCTATTTATTCTCAAATTGCAGACTAATTGGTTTCTTATTTTGGGTATGTAACAATGAAGTCCTCTACTTGGAGGACGCAAGTAGAGTCAATTAAAAATAACCCTACATTTATTTTATGGCAGGAAGAAAAGTAGGACTGTGTTGATTAAATATGCAGATGGCACTAAAAAAGGGAGTATTATCAAGAACCAGCAATGAGTTGGATGACCTCATGAACTGAAATAATAGAAACGGAATGAAATTGATGGAAAAACTGTAAACTGCCAGTGTGCAAAGATAACTATTGCAATTTGTAGATATTAGGACTTTTCTAATTTCACAGGGCCTCTGTGAAATTAAAAAGCAAAAACAGTTGAAAGAGTTACTTTTTAAGGTTGAAACTTTCCCACTTTAATTTTCCAAGTTCTTTAGTCATCAGTTCTCATGTGTTGAGTCTTAGTGTCTTCAATTAATACCCAACTCAGTATTCTAGGAGGTACCTTCCTTTAACCTGTCATCTGAGAACTGATTCTGTTGACATTCAATAAGGTTTCAGAAATTTAATTTGTAAGGGATGGACTGAGCCTCGTGGTGCAGTGGTTAAATGCCTGTACTGCAGGTAAAACTGTGCTCACGACCTGGGGTTCAATCCCAGGTAGCAGGCTCAAGGTTCACTCAGCCTTCCAGCCTTCCGAGGTCAGTAAAATGAGTACCCAGCTTGCTTCGGGGGCTGGGGGGCAATGTGTAGCCTGCATACTGTAATGAAACTGTAAACCGCCCAGAGACTACTTAAAGTGGTATGGGGCGGTATATAAGCAGAACACTTTTGCTTTTTCATAATTCAAGCTTTCACCCCCCCCCCCAAAAAAAGTGGAACTGCCTCCTAAAAGGGCCCAGTTCCATTCCATTACTGCAGGGGTGGGCAATATCTGTGAAGCTAATGGCCATTTTTCAGTTTTGCTGGCCACTTGAAGGGCTCACTCCAAAGAGAGTGGGTTTGAAGGAAGGAGCTGTGGTTTAAGAGGCTAAGGTGCATATTTTTATTTCTTGGAACAAAATTACAGCAGCCATCCATTATATACTATAAAGTGCTTTTTTGTTAATTAAAAAGTATGTATTTCAATTTAAAAAACCTTTTACTTCTCTCTCTCTCTCTCTCTCTCTCTCTCTCTCTCTCTCTCTCTGTGTGTGTGTGTGTGTGTGTGTGTGTGTGTATTTTTATTTCTTGGAACAAAATTTTCAATTTCATATATATATATAATAAACAGTTTTTTTCATTCTGTAAAATAGAAGATTTTGAAAGTTTATACTCCTTATTTTTTCCAGAGTCTCAAGTCATGTGTCAGTGAAGGAATTCAAGCAATTGATGAATGTTTAACTAAACAAGAAGATATCAGAAGAAAAAAGGTACAGCAGGGAAATGGATTTCCCTTTCTCCATTAAAGTGGCAAAATGGATGGATATAAGACAAAGATATATACAGTGGTACCATTATTTATGAGTTACTCTACTTATAAGTAATTCAATTTATGAGCCGAAAACCTTCGCCCTTTTTAACTGCTGCCTTACAAATTTTAGATGCAGTTTGCTCTACTTACGATTCCCCCAGGCTTGCCCTCTGGCGGGGGCTTTAAAGTCCAGCGGGTGGGGGGGGAGGCGGAACCAGCTCAACTCCTTCAGCTTTGCCTTCCCTGCCCGGGCATGTGCGGCACCAAATTCAAAGGGATCCAGCCTTCCCCTTCCTCCCCTTCGCCCGAGTGAAGAGGAGGAGGGGGATGGCTGAATCATTTTGAATTTGGCTCCTCCTGAGCACGCTCGCTGGTGCCATGGCAAATTCAAAACGATCCAGCGGGGGGAAGGAGTGAGCCGCACGAGCATGCATGTGCATCCCTTCCACCCGCCTGAGCCGTGCCAGCATGCACCTGATCTGGTGCATGCTGGCATGGCTTGGGCGTGTGGAACAGAGGTACATTCATGTTGGCATGGCTCACCTCTTCCCCCTGGCCCAGCCTTGCCAGCATGCACCGATCAGGTGCATGCTGGCACAGCTTGGGCGGGTGGAGGGGAGGCACATATATGCTAGCACAGCTCACCCCATCCACACGCCTGAGTTATGCCAGCATGCACCAGTCGGGTGCATGCTGGCACGGCTCGGGCAGGTGGAAGAGAGGTGTGTGCATACAGAGCCACGCCAGCAAGCACCAAGGGGAGTACACGGGTTTCAAAGGGCTAGAGTCAAGCTGTCATGGCTCTAGCCCTTTAAAATCTGCCCCCCCCCACAACCTTCCCATAGGAATGCATTGAAATCTGTTCCCTACGTAATTGATTAATTGATTTTCAGTACATTCCTATGGGAAAACGGTGCTCTACTTATGAATTTTTCTACTTACAAGCATGCACTCTGAACGGATTGAGTTCATAAGTAGAGGTATCACTGTATGTGAAGAGCAAGATAAGGCCTAATCACTTACCAAGGGAGGAGTTACTACATGCAACTTTCTGGCGATAAAAAAAATGAAAAGCCGATTGTAAATCCAGGTGGCCTTATTAGAAAATAAGATCATTCCTGCTTCTTTTCTGACTGATATACTATTTCAAGATGTTCAAGTGTGTCAAATTTAATTTTTTGATAGACCTGAACAAAATGTGTCATATTCTTAAAGTAAATCTTAGGAGTCCTGCTTTACTTACTTCTTTTGTTCTTCTTATGCATTAATTCCTTTGACTATGATCAGTGGGAGCACTGTCTTCAGTGGGTGCTCAGAAACAACCCACCTATATTTTGACAGCAAATACCAAGTGTATCAGAAACTAGATGCCATTGGAACTTTTGTGACTCAGCAAGCATGGGGGAGTGAGGGTCACTTGGCACAGGGATGGTAGGGGTGTCGTATGGTAACATAATACTTCCATATTAATATTTGTTATTTCTGGGAAATTGAAAATGTGTTTTGTCAGTATTAGGATCAAAAGGTTTCCAAAAATACCCCGCTCCCCCACCAAAAAAAATGTGTTAACGGAATATAACTTTTTCTTTTTTAAAAAACAGATGTGTGTCTTGAGACTTATTGAAGTCATTAAATCAGTTGAGAAAATTGAAAAGATTCTGCACTCTCAAAACTCTAAAGAAATATCTTCCCTAGAAGTAAGCAGGTATGACATTAAAATATGATTCTTTCATACAGAACTAGAGATGGGTACGCTAAAATAGCGTTTTGTTTCATTTTTTGTTTCATTCCGTTTCATTTTGTTTCGTTTTAAGTTATTTTTTAAAAAAAAATCATTTTTTTTTGTTTTTTGTTTTTTAAACGTGTATGTGTACTGTCTGTGTATCGAGCTTGTACAACTTTGTGTGTGTGTGTGTAGTGCTTGTGCTGCTGGCTTCGGCAGGAAAAAAAGTTTTAAAAGCCCGCCCTTGCCCCTCGCTCAATTGGATGGGGGAAAGGGCGGGCTTTTAAAACTTTTTCCCCTCCCCCAAGCTCTGCGCACCAGCTATCGGGGCTCAGGTGTGGGGGAAAAAATTCCCGCCCCAGCGCCGATCAGCTGGCATATGGGGCTTGGGGGAATTTAAAAAGCCCTGGGATTTTAAGACGTTTCCCCCTTCCCCAAGCCCCACGCGCCAGCTGATCAGGGTCCCAGTGGAAAAACACCTTCCTCCCTGCCCCAGCACTGATCAGCTGGCGAGTGGCGCTTGGGGAAGATTTTTTTTTAAAGCCCTGTGCTTTTTAAACTTTTTTTCCCTCTCCAAGCCCTGCACGCTAGCTGATCAGGGCTCAGGTGGGTGAAAAAACTTTTGTTCCCTGCCCCAGTTCTGATTAGCTGTCGCGTGGGGCTTGAGAGGGAAGTTTAAAAAGGGAAAAATGTTTTAAAAGCCCACGGTTCCCCCTCCCCAATCATGCACGCTGGATGAGGTGAGAGAAATCACAGGCTTTTAAATATTTTCCCCTCCCGAGCACCGATCAGCTGGCGCATGGGACTTCAGGCCGGGGGGGGGGGGAGTGTAAAAAAATCTTTATTCAGAACATTGCTGCTGCTTAGTTATGTTTTTTCTTGAAAATCTGTGTGCCAGTGTAGGCAACCGGACAGGGACACTTTGCATAACACATGTGGCCTTAGGCTTGGGTATCCACTGCTGTGCCCTTTCTGCAACATTATAACAAAGTGCCGCATTTCTTTTCCTTGTGTGAAAAAAATGCCTGGTTTTTTTTTTTTTACATTGAAGGAAAAAAGGTGATGTTATGGTGAGAGATACCAAAACTGGGCCCTTGTTTCCTGCTTAAATCATTGTGTTCTTGAAGATCCAAGGGTGCTCCTTCTTGATATCTCTGTCGTGATACTTGTTTCCAAGTCTGGCTGAAATGTGAAAAGAGTACGACGAGGGAACAACTTTTTATAAACTTTCTTTTTTTTTTAGATTAAGAAGGGAAATAATAAATGTGGTTTTTTTTTTGCCATTTTGTAATAAAGTGTTGTCTGTTGTGTCCCAATTCCATTGCTAGTCCACTTCTGACTGGGCAGATTTTAGAAAGAATTGCTACAGAATTCAACCAGTTGCAATTTCATGCAGTACAGAGCAAAGGAATGCCACTTCTAGACAAACTGAAGCCAGTGAGTATATGGGGATGGGATGGGGGTTGAAGTTTCTTTTCCTTTTCCGCTGTGGATCATATATAAATTAGTTTATTGAAAACAGGCTTGAATCTGCATATCCCTATTGTTATGCTTATCCCTAAAGGCCACATTTGCAGTCTCTAAATTCTTTGGAATCCATCATCTTCAGTAGTCCCAAGTTGCCTCCCTGATGAGTAATTTTTTAAATCAGTTTTGCCTGATAACCTGAATGAACAAAGTTTCACCACATTTGCCTGAGCTCAGGCATGCTCCTGTTTAAATTGAAGTTAATTCAGATTGTTGTAGTTGTTTCAAGATTAGTACTGTAAATGGGACTAAAAATCATGTTACAGTGGTACCTTGTATAAAGGAATTAATTCATTCCAAATGAAATTCTGTTAAGCAAAATTTCCTTTATACAAATTTACCATAGGAATGCATTGAAAACGGAGTGATCCCATTTTTATGTTGTACAGATTCGCCCCATAGGCGATTCTGTTAAGCAAATTTCCCCATCTCCAGAATTTCTTATGTTGTACAGATTTTATGTTATATAAACTGTTTGTTATATGAGGGTCCACTGAACTTGAAAGATTGCCACCTCATCCTTTCAATTTCCTTTGGAAACTTTTCTGCATGTGCCTTCATCAGGCACAGTACAGTGACTGATTGCTAAAGAGGGAGATTTGTGAGTAATAATATCCCAAATGTGAAACAATATCTCCAGTTTTTTTGTTTATTTTTTAAAAAATGAAACATATTAATAAAATACAATAAAATTTACATTCTAACCACACAAATTACATACAAAAATTAATAAGACAAAAACGTAGCAATCCCTTCACCCTGGAGTCCCTTATATCTCACATAATGTTTTACCTCCATATTCCTGACATTTAATCCATCATTTAACTGTCCCTTTATTCCTTCCAAAAATACATATAATCTTGGTTTGGCTTTTCCCCTTTATTTTTACTTAATACAGTAATACATCACTTACCAGATTTTTTTTTATCTTGCTTTCCTTGTGATCCTTCATCACAAGATGAAGATTTTTTTTAAAAAAAACCTGCCTAAAGAAGCCTGAATTTTAAATAAACTATAGGTGTTCTTTTCTGTCGTGTAGTTTTTCAGTCTGGGCAGATTTATTCTGTGTCTGCTATAGACAGAAGGTTATATTTGTAATTTCACAAATTCACAGTTTAAGTATTATTAACTCTCTTCTATTCTGTGCTAATGGGCTTCTATATAAAGTTGAAAAATAAAATAAAATGGGCCTTATTTTCAAATTTCTGACAGTCTGCATTGTCCTCCTCTCAACGCTTTTTCGTTTTGTTCTTAAAGTGCAGTACCTAGAAATGAGCTTGTCACTGCCTTTCAATAAATTATGTATCTGTTTGACAAATGTATCTGTTTTGTCATCAGTGCAGTTGACCAACCTCCTTTAAATTATTCCTTATTTTTGCTGTTGTTAGTAAACATAAGAATAACTCTGAATATACATATTAAAGTTATAAAACTAAGGAACATAATTAACCAAGAATCTCATTTTTTTAGAGCTAGACAACGATAGTGTCATCTTTAAAAACAGCAAAAACAACCCGTATACTTGATCATCTTTAGAACAGAAGTTAATCTAATGTGGTGATTCTGGAGGGTATTATGTTGTTGTTCTTAAAGTGCAAAATAACACGAGTGACTCTACTGTAAAAATAGGTTACAGGCGATACCTTCATAGGCCACTATTAAAAATAAAAAAGGAACATTGCACCTCATAGTTTTTCTTCCCCAAACCATAGCGCATCGTTGGAATAACAGCAATGTTGCAGCATTCCCTGGAAGGGCTCCTTCTGGAAGGTCTTCAGTCGTCCAACATAGACATAATACGACACTGCTTACGGACCTATGCTACGATAGATAAAACACGGGATGCTGAGGCATTGGTTGGCGAAGTGCTTGTGAAACCGTATGTAGATGAGGTAAGGGAAATTAGTGGTTAAACGTGTTGTGGGAAAATACAGTATTTTTCTGTGTATAAGACTGTATTTTTGTCTAAAATTGTTGGAATAAAAATTGAGGGCCGTCTTATACATAGAAGTAAGCTGAGGAGAGAACCGCACAGTTGTGGAACAGTAATTTTGATTTGGAAAAGTGGGGGGTTGGCTTATACATGGGGGAGTCTTATAGACAGGAAATATAGTATATTGTAGTTCCACATCCGTCTCCGATGCAGTTCTTGCCATCACACAATTAAATCACAGTGAAGTTAGAGTAGGTCAGTGTTGGCAAACCTATGGCACGGGTGCCAAAGGTGGCACTCGGAGCCCTTTCTGTGGGCACCCGACATCTCCCCTTCACAGCCACCTGTATTCAGGTTAAATTGCTGCATTGGCACTTTGCGAAACATTAGTGGGTTTTCAATCGCAGTTTGGGCACTTGGTCTCTAAAAGGTTCGCCATCACTGGAATAGAGGAAGCCGGTCACTTGATAGTTGCCACTGGCACTAATATGTAGCAACTTTAAAAAGGCTTTTGACTGCATGTAGTATCCTGGAGTTGGAAAGAGCCTATAAAGTTATTGAGACCAATCCCCTGCTCTATGCAGGAATCCAAATAAATGTCTATCTGACAGGTGGTTGTCTAAATTTCCCCCCTAAATTCCTCCACCACTTCCGGAGGTAATCAGTTCCATTTTCATACTGCTCTAACAGTTTGGGTGATTTTTTCCCTAATATCCAAATGAAATATGACTTCCTGTAACTTGGGGCTATTCTTATATGTCTTGCATTCTGGGATGATCAAGAACAGAGCCTTCCCTTCCTGTCTATGACGGGCTTTCAGGTATTTGAAAAGTGCTATCATATCTCCCCTCTGTCTACTTTTATCTGCACTGAACATGCCCAGTCCTTTCAGTCTTCCGTCATAGGGTTTGGTTTCTGGTCCCTTCATCATCCATGTTGCTCTCCTCTGAACTTGTTTTCAACCAAATTGAAAAATTGGTTTAAGAGATATACGCCACTGGTTTAAAGGAGTGATATTTTCAGCTATTTCAATAGAGGAGCTATTGCCTTTGGGTTGCTAATACATATTATATATATTTTTGTTTGGCTCTTGAATGTTTTTTCCATATTTGTTTTTTGAATCTGATGTTAAGTGTTCTTTGGCAGGTGATTGTAGAGCAGTATGTTGAATCTCATCCAAATGGTCTCCAGACCATGTACAACAAGTTGCTGGAATTTGTTCCCTTACATTGCCGTCTCTTGCGTGAAGTAACAGGGGGAGGCATTTCAAGGTAACTCAAACCCTTTTCTTATTAAATAGCATGAACAGTTGTTTGTAAAGAAAATCCTACTTATATAAAATGACGTGAGCAAAACTTTAAGAAGAAAGTTTCCGGCAGTAAGGCATGGCATCTAACCTCCAGTAATAGAAGTCTGAGAAGATGAAAACAGTAGGGAATACTGTAAATACGTTGAAGCCTACTATGTACCTTCCCAATGGAAATGTAGACTCTTCTAAAAATGAGCTTAGTCACATCCAGTACATTACTATGACACATTTATTCATGTCCAGTAGCATAACCACATCTCATCAGAAGAAATAAAGAGATGCAAACTCATTTGAAGACTTCTGCACAGCTCAAAAGATAGCCTACGTTGTGTGTTCCTGCTTGTGGATTTTTGAGTTTGCATGTTTCTCCTGTGAATTAATATAGTCTCATATTTTTTTCACTCACCTAATCTTACTTGCTTCACTTAGGTTCACTGCACCTAATTTGACTCTCTCTCTCTCTCTATTTATTTTAAATTTTCCATGTTAATTTATTGCATGTGAGAACACATGATTTTTGAGTCATTATTTAAACCCCACCAGAATGAGTGGCCAGCCTCCAGCTTGAGGTGGCACAGGGAGGAGGATGCTGAGCAGAATCCTGTTGGTGATATACACATGAGTAAATTAAACTTGTGTAACTCACTGTATCCACTAGGTAGGTAATGAGTTGTTGGTCATGTCATTTAGCAAGTGACTGTTACATAATTAAGTGCACACCTTATAAAGTGGCAGGTGTTGCAGTGGTCATTTTCAGTGGTCTTTCACCCTAGTAAGTTGCATAATTTGATTTGATGCATGCATAAATCACCAACAGGATCCTGGTGTTTATGCTGTAATGTTGAGTATCAAAGAATGTAAGCTTGACCGTGGTGCGTACTTGATTGTGTTGCTACCTCAGGCAAGAAGTCAGAAAAACCTTATGGGACTACTCGTGTACTTGAATGTAAATTTACACTTTCTCAGATAATGGACTTGTGACATATCTGCAGAAATGAGTGACTGTTGTGTTACAAAACAATGAGTCTCTGCTATGCTTCTATAGTGGTATCTCGGTTTATGAATTTAATGCATTCTCCTGGACATTTTGTATTGTGAAGAATTCATAAACCAAAACACACAGGGGTGTAATACATTCTGGGGAAACTTGCTTCGGAAAAAATTCATAAACTGAGGTATTGCAGGAAAAATTTGTAAATGGGGGCATTATTTTCAGTTTTCATTCGTAAACTGAAAATTACATTAACAGAGGCGTTCATAAACTGAGGTATGCCTGTACTTGTTTTTCGCATGTAAATTTTCAAAGGCAGGCTCTAACAACTACCTGGACAAAAATGATGTCTTCTAATTTGACTATAAAACCAGAAAAAAGAGAGACTGTAAAATGTCTAGTTCAAACTATGCTTACATGGTATTTTGTACTACTGTCTTCTCAAATATGTTTTTAACATTATTATAATAAATGAATTCAGGTGACCTAAGTCAAATTGCTTTGATTCACTCTGTAGCACTGTGACCCATTGTAGTTACAAGTGCTTGATATTTAGCTCTAAAGATAGTAGAAAAACATTTTTAATTGGTGACCTCTTTTAGTGGTCTTCAAATGACAGTATCTAGTATAACATTTCAGTTATCCCAGTTTAATCTTTAATCAGAAAAATATGTTCATATTTGAGGTGTCATCAATTAGAGTTGTAAAGAATTTTGTTTTCTCTCTCTGCCACTAGGGTTTGAAACATTTTAGTATAAATTCTGATATTTTTATAAAAATGTTTACAGGATAAATTTCAATTTACTCTTGCAGTGGGAAGGGGAACACTGTTCCTGGATATGACTTTTTGGTAAATTCTGTGTGGCCAGAGATAGTTCGTGGTTTAGAAGCTAAATTGCCATCGCTGTTTAATCCTGGGAACCCAGATACATTCCATGAGGTAATATTAAATACGGTCATGTACTACATTTTTGATATGAGGGATGGATGTGGGCCTTTAAATTGAGGAATACTTTAGAAAATGAATATTTCAAGCCAGATGCTTTGCTTCAGGAGCCACAGTTTGTAATTTGTATGCTAAAATTAACCTTTGATATCAGGAAACTCAATATTGGATAACATGACGTGATCCAGAGAGAGCACCATATGGTCTGCTTCAGTACCAGGCCTTTTACTGATCCTGTTAACTGAAGATCTTCATTCTTACTGTCTAGAATATATGTCATCGTTTTACATATACAGAGACACATGCATAAATACATGAAAATGAAAATTCAGAAGGACACAAAGAATGAGACAAACAAAGCGAATAGAAAAAAGTGGGCGAGGGAGGCATTTGCCCTCCTTCAAGTTGCTCTGTAATGCCCCGTATCCTGTATTGATCTCTTTGCTTCCCTTTTTTTCCATTAAATCATTGGAAAAATTATCCATGTGATTGGTGGTTAGTGTTGTAGCAATAATTAACACCGAAAATGCTATTTATCCTTTACCAGGCATACATTTTCAAACTCCATTGCTAATTTGATATCTGATTAGAAGGTAGTAATTAGGTAGCACAGTTATTTCAATATTGAAAAAAATCTGGCGTGCAATTTAACATGTATTTTCTATCTTCAGAAATACACAATAAGCATGGATTTTGTAAGAAGGTTTGAACGGCAATGTGGTTCCCAAGCCAGTGTGAAAAGACTGAGGCTGCACCCTTCCTACCAGAATTTTAATGATAAGTGGAATTTGCCTGTTTATTTTCAAATAAGGTCATTATTTTCAGTTTTATTTTAATTGGGACCTTTCTGTGGGAAGTAATACTGTACTTTGGGTCTTCTAGTTCCTTACTGTCTGCTGAAAACAGCAGAGGCAAAACTGGAAATGAAAAGCAAAATAAATGTCCTTCTGTATCATGACATGTGATTTGTTTATGCAGCTTGCTCTACTTGTTGATAATCAGAAAAGCCAGACAAATTTGTCCATATCTTAGGTGCAGTGAACCTTTACTTCACTGTCTCACTTGTCAGTGATTTTTTGGCAGAGACTGTGAATTGAAAAGGGATGTTTTACTATTCAGTTAATTAATAGTTCTACGATTTTATTGTCAGAATATTAATAACTAGTAAAACCCGCTGTATTTTTGGGTGATGCCAGGCATTTTTACTTGCTTAGGTATTCCTTCATATCCATGCATGCAGTACAGTTGTATCCTGTCCTTTCATTAAAGAAACAAAATAATTTCCAGATATTTCCTAAGTCTGTTCTCTCAGCAGATTTGTGGCACACTGTTCCTAGTGGCTAGGACTGAGGATAACAAGCATTCAATTTTCCTGGAGAGATTTTTTAAAAAAATGTTAGCTATCAAACTTCCATAATGGCATGTCTTTTGATACAGGATTTGTTTCCTAGCTAGAGATGAACACTTTGCTGTTTGTACAAAGCATAAAGTGCTGGTGGTCAAGTGTTTCCCAGGGCCATTCTCCCTCCCCCACTGCCCAAACCACTTACTGGGCTCCACACGCTCCCGGGGTCCTTCCTTGGCAGCAACACACCAATGCTCCCTGCAGTCCTCGTCAGGCAGCTGACCACTCTAGCAAGAAGGTGAGAGGGAGAGTCCCTGCACAGCTGATGAACGGCCCAGCTGCCTTGGAGAGGTGGCTTAAGTGCTGGCCAGGCTGCAGAGAATTTTGGCACACTGCTGATGAGGAAGGAGCCCAGTGACGTACATTGTCCAGTAAGTGCTGAGTGCCCATCTCTATTCTGAACTGTGCTTCCTTTGGAGGAAAGGAGTCGCACTTAACTATTGGTTGGGCAGAGAGGTTCATGTTTAAAATTGGTATCATTTCGGTGAATCAGCAATATAAATACAGTACATGTATGCATGTTGGCATAATAAATAAATAAAAGCCAGTAGTATATCACAACTAGTGAGGGCTCCCTTGAACTGGTGGAGAATTGTTGAGTCACCTCCTCTTAATTTCCAGTGATTTAGTGGACCTACTGTAGTTGTGATGTATGACTAGATGTTAGCCATAGCATTGCTTCAGAGATCTGCCATGAGATGTGCAATGATTATTATTTAAAACTTTGTGACTGGAAGTTCCCTCCACCATGATATATGATGTGTGCATAACAATTTATTTATTTATTTATTTATTTATTTATTTATTTATTTATTTATTTATTTATATCCTGCCAGATTTTCCCAAAGGAACTCAAGTCAGCTAAGAAATAACAAAATTCCATAGTACAAACTAACAAAGCCAAAATAATAATACTCATAATACCCTATTTAAAAATAAGTATTTTCCCTGTTTTCTTTCACGTGGGGTGGATTTTTTTATTAAGATGATGATGATTTATTACATTTGTACCTTACCTTTCCACTTCAAAGATTATGATCAAGCTAGATCCCTACAATAGAAGACATTAAAATGAACCAAGAGTACAAACAATGAAATACCATAATATTTGGCATTATATACCATGCAACCCATGGTATTCTTAAGGGGCCTCTTCTGAAGATCTATTCTTAACATCAGGACAGGTTCATAAACAGGCTAATGGTCCACTGGATGCTAAAGGATAGCCAGGCTCCAAGCTATTTAAATTCTTCCTTTGTGTCAGAAGTGCCATCGTTCATTTAATAAATAGGGACCAAATGCTGCAATGTGTGCAGTAGATCTAATGTGGTTCAGGCTAATAGTTTGAATTGGCCCCATATATCTTACTTGCCAATATTTTTCTGCCCGATTGATCTGAAATGTTTGACATCCTGTGTGGTCTTTCTTGGGTCCCTTGGAGTTGGAAGAATTTTTCCAGAGTAACTGTCACATGTTCCATTGAAACGGTTTATGACGAAAGCTTGTATTTCTGAAAACTTGGCTGGTTTTGGTAGTACTTTTGGAAGTTTATCTTTTTTGGGGTGGAGGTCAAGGCATCAAAAAGGACTATTGATTTCTGTCCCCTAGAACTGTTTGCGGAACCTTGTGCTGCTGTCCATTAGCAAACTTTTTGGAAATTATTAGTGCCGTGGTCATCAGACCTAGCCCTACGCCAGCTAAAGCAAACACAAGAACGAGGGCATATCACTGTTTCTTTTTCTTTTCTTTTTTTAGCTTCAACGGTGTAAAACGACCATTTATTTCTTAAGGCAGGCATGTCCAAACTTCACCCCTCCAGATGTTTTGAACAGCTACTCCCACAGTCCTTTGCCATTTCTAAGCTTAGAATTCTGGGAGTTGCGGTCTAAAACATCAGGAGGGCCAAAGTTTGGACACGCCTGTCTTAAGGACAGTGAAATATTACATGCCTGTCCAGAAATTAGTGACTACAGTATCTTGCAGTTAGATTCTCAGTAATATTATATTTTCTGTTTAACATAAAATTTTATCCCCCCCAAAATACTTAAAAATCCACCAAAAATCTAAAGGCTTTATTTTGAAAGGCAAGCTGAAAGTTCTGGTGAGAATCTGTGGCAGCATTGCTCGGAGACCTCATGAAGGCAGACAGCTCCACTACTTGTCCTTTGTTAGGCTCATTCTGTCACCTACAGTTTATGGTAATTCTCAGTCCATGCAGTTATACAAACCTTCTTTTTAATCTGAGAGGCAAGTCAGCTTTGCTGTAGGATTGTTGTTGGCAAATAGACTATACAGCCAAGAGGCACATTGGATAACTATGCACTGTGTTGCAAATCACTGATAATGTGTAGTAGACCCTTTGGAGTCTCCCATGACTTACTTACTTACTTTTACTTACTTACTTTCTTACTTTATTATTTATTTATTTATTTATTTATTTATGCACTATGTGTGAATGAATTGGAGTGACTTTGTTAAGAAATTAATTACCAAGGATTTTTGTGGTTGCCGTTTATGCACTTTTATTTATTTATTTATTTATTTATTTATTTATTTTAAAAAGAAGGCTGAGCTTCTTATAATTCACAAATCATACTAGAGGCATACTAGAGTTTATTTGTAGTGTAAATGCATTTTGTTTATTAATGTTTGTAGATCACTCTTTTGCAAAAACATTAGTACAGCAGCACAGAAGGTACTAAAAGATGCTAAATTGAAAGATAAAACACTTTGGGAAGAGGAAAAAATACTTCTCTGGGCACTGAAAACAAATTTAAATTGATTTAAAAAAAACACTGGAAATTTGCAGGGAATGCCATTCTCTTTTTGTCTTTGTTTAGGTTTAGAGAAATAGCAGGAACTTTCGAAGCAACCCTTTCCAATGATTTAGAAGAAGCTCCGGGTAAATTTGTATGCCTTTTTCATAATGAATGAAAAATACCTGTCTCTCATTCTTATAACATGGAAGCTATAGTTATATACCATATTTTCGCCCCATAAGATGCACTCCCCCCCCTCAACAGTAAGGAGAAATGTGTGTGCGTCTTATGGGGCAAATGTACCCCGTGCTGGGAGCCTCCACAGCAGCTGCAAAGGAGGCCTCCGGATCCTGTGAAGGTCACAGCCGCAGTAGCTTCCCCACCCGGCTGTTATAAAAAAATTACCTTGCATGATTGATTTCTTCCATAGAGTAGGAGATGGAGATCATTCCTCCCAATTGAAAACCATAAAGATAAGAAATGGGCTAAAGAGTAACTGTTCACCATAATGACCATAGAGCTGCATCTCTATGGTCATCATGGTGGGTGGTTACTTTCTAGCTGTAGCTGTATGGTCATTGTGGGTGGTTACTCTCTAGCTTGTTTCTTATCTATGGTCTTCAACAGCATGATCTTTGTCTTCTATTCTACATGCAAGGTAATTTTTTTAAACAGCTGGGTGGGGAAGCCTCAGTTGTGCCTGCAGCAGGGGCTGGGGACCTGCAGCGGTGGTGGGGGGACAGCGACTTGTCTTCCCATTTTACTCTCCAGCCATGCTGCTCCGGGCCTCCCAAGAGCAGCATGGCTGGAGAGTAAACTGGGGATGGAGCTGTATCAGGACTGCAGTATGTATGTGTGAATATATTTTTTCACACATACATACCTCTAAAAATTAGTTGCGTCCTATGGTCCGGTGCGTCTTACGGGGCAAAAAATACAGTGCCTAGTGGTGGGATTTTGGTCACTTTAGCTACACTACTTTGAATGTGGTGCCTTTGCCCATATAGATTCCAAAGGAATATTTTTTTCTCCTCTGCTTTTAGCCAATTGCTTCAAGCACTGGAAAAAATTCTGTTGGCTACGCTGTGCAGAAATTTGGTGGCAATGATGAATTCAGGTGCCCCAAGATTCATGAGAGCGGAGTGTGTTTTAAGAATAAAAGAAATTGCACTGCAGTGGAAAGGAGAAATATGCTTTTGAAAAGGCTTTTGCCCTTCCTCAAGATGCAAGAACAAATGATCAGTGCAATCTACTAGGCATTGGTCCTGAGGAACACCTTTGCTGATACTTCAGTAAAATGTGCTGATAATGGGAGACAGCTAGGGATGTTGGATAATTTAAACATCACTTCTAACATGTAACTGTATGTACTTAATCCACACTCTGGGACCATGATGAGTAATTCAGCAATCCCTGTTTCTTCTTTTAAGCTGGAAGTTCATATCGTCTCTTGGCTACGCACATGGCATGGACAAGTTTGGAGAAATGTTGGTCACCTCATATATTTCTACCATTACTAGCACATCGCTTGTGGAAGCTGTCTCTGCAAATTATAGCACGCTATTCGTTTTTTGTTAACGAGGTGAGGAAACGGAGGCTTTCATTCACTCTTCTTGTCTCAAGTCTTATATATTTACGGATTTGTCTTTAAGAAATCGCCTTGAGTGACTGGAGGAAGGACGCTTAACAATAACTTTATGTAATTGGGCCTCAGTCTTGTTAGATTGTGAGACCCCTCTTGATAGAGTTGTTTGTAATTCACCTCTTTGTTGCTACTGTTTTGTTTTTGTTTTGATGAGATAGGTTTTACTCAGGCCCCTCTCTAATGAAAGCACAAAGGACCCCAAGAGGACATTAGGAAGCAGTAGCAAGGAATCCCTGCCGAACCCAAGCTCCACTGAGGACCCAGGAAATGAGTCTTGCCCAGATGCCTCCACTCTGCCTTCTATATCCACCACTCAGCTGGTGCTTGTTGCTGCAGATCTGGACCACTTTCAGGAATGGGTTAGTATATTTTGTTGATTTGCATGCCAGGTTTAGAATTGGGTCTAGAGTAGGCATGTCCAAACGTCGGCCCTCCAGATGTTTTGGACCGCAACTCCCACAGTCCTTTGCCACTGGCAGTCTTAGCTTAGAATTCTGGGAGTCGTGGTCCAAAACATCAGTTTGGACATGCCTGGTCTAGAGGATCCTCAGTGCTGGAGTATCAATAGGCTCCTCTGACCTTGTGCACGAACTTTTGAAATCTTAAAGGATCCAGGGCTCAGTTCAGAGGCACTTCCAATTTCCAGCACCCTAAGGATTAGAACAGGTACGCGCTGGATGAAAAGAGGGAGGGAGAGCACTAGACGCACACGCGTGACTATGCACATTTTTACCCTCCAGCCCAGATATGGAGGAATCTCAGCGCCCAAAGCCAAATCCATGTGTGGCCTTTCCTTGAAGATTTTGCTGTCTGAGAACGGGGACGGGAACAGTGGCTGCCGGGAAAGGCACCAGCCTTTTCAACCTCAGGAAGGCGCAGCTATTCCATTTTGAAACACAGATCTTCCCAGCTCATGACTGTGCAATACAATCTGCATTGAGTTGGTCTCTTTGATCAGTCCTGAGCAGGGTCACAGATGAAGGCCTTTGTCTTCATACAGCCATTCCTCTGAATGACTGGTTGACCAAAAGGATTTTTAAAAAGTGGTTATTTTATTCTATTGTTTTACTTTTAATATTGCTCTTGTTTATGAGTTTTAATATATCTGTTTCATACTTTTAAAATATTATAATCATATATATTTTTTAACTTGAACTTCATTTCTTTTAATATTGTAAGCTGCCTTGGATCCTCTAGGACAGTGATGGCAAACCTTTTAGAGACCGAGTGCCCAAACTGCAATTCAGAACCCATTTATTTTTCACAAAGAGCCAATGCAGTAATTTAACCTGAATACAGGTGGCTGTGATGGGGCGATGCCGGGTGCCCACAGAAAGGGCTCTGAGTGCCACCTTTGGCACCCGTGCCATAGGTTCGCCAACACTGCTCTAGGAGAAAGGTGGCAATAAAATAAAATAAAATAAAATAATTGATTAAATGCTTCAAGGAGCAAGTATACTATTTTGATTAAAAACATTTCATGAATTCTAGGTGTTTTGTTTGAAGGAATACAATGGTATAGGGGCCTGATTGCAAAACCCTTTATCTTTATTTATTTATTTATTTATTTATTTATTTATTTATTTATTTATTTATTTATTTATTTATTTTCCGCCCGTCTTCCAATACAACTTCAGGTGGTTTACAGCATTACACTAAGAATAAAATAAAAATGAAAAGCAGAATGCAAAACACAAAACAATAGACATCAATAACAAACCAGCAGGCAATATAAGTTACAGGTCCAAAAAAATTGTGGGTTTTTTTGGTGGTTTCTTGGGGCCAAGTTGAAGGACAGTAAAATTATACAGTAATTCTACAGGGGACAGAAACCTTCAATGTGTAGGCGGATATAAGATCTTGAGAAAATCTATTCCACTGTATGCACGATGTGTATGTTTTTGTTCAGCTTCCAGGACTACTGGACATTATCAAACCAAAACTTGAAACAGTTGGCTTCAAGAATCTAGACTGCATCTCAGGTAAATGTGAATTTAATTGCAATGATATGTTCTTGCTCCATGTTTAGAATAGACATGGGCACGACTTGGCGAAATTCTCGTTTCCATTTTCGTTCCTCGTTTCCATTACGCAACGGAAACAGAAACGACAATTAAGCCGTCAGAACTCGAACTCGAACCGATAAACGATAAATTTGGTCTGATTTGTCGTTGTCGTTCATGGCATCGTGCGGCGATCGCGCGATGATGCCAAGCGGCACAGAAAAAAAGTTTTAAAAATAAAAAAAATCCCGATTTCCGGCCAAAAAAGCAGGCGAAAATATGCCTGTCTGAGGGCACCTACCAGAGGGGTGGTTTCTGGGGGGGGGTCCCCCCCTCCCCCCCTCTCCTGTCCTGGGCTGCTGGACCTGGTACCAGGCTGGGGGGGTGAATCAGTCTCGTCGTCTCCATTTGCCATGCGGTGCGGAGGGATCCAAAATGGCGACCGCAATATTTTTTTTGAAATCGTGGTCCAAAAACCCACCAAAGCACCACACAGAAACATGCGAAAATTAGCTATTTTAAATGCTTGAATTTTTACAGTAGAAGCAGTGGGTTTTTCTAGCAATAAAACGTCTCCATTTATTTTATTTTATTTTATTTTTATTTTTTTACACCTGCGCAATGATGGGCTGGCCATGGGATGGGACCATGCAAATTTTTGGAGCTATTCCACCAATCACATGGCCACTTGGCCAGGTTTTGACTGAGACTTCTGGGATGTGCCAGTCGGGCATAAAAAGCCCACTATAACCCTAGCCCTAACTCTAACCCTAACCCTAACCCATACGCCAGTACACTGTCCTTCTTAGTGGGTCAGAGGCACCCAGAGGTGCAGCCCACTAACTCACCCTAACCTTACCCGTAATAACCCTAAGCCTAGCCCTTGCCCTAACCCCAACCCTAAGCCAGATCTGTACTCGCATTGCACTACACGCAAGTACACGGTCCTTCTTAGTGAGTCAGAGGGCGCCCAGCAGAGGCATTCTTCTCTCACCTCACTCACAGTCCAAAGTTCCAAAAAACTCCAAACCTGTACGCCAGTATGCTGTCCAAAAGAGAGGTGCCTCTGCCAGTGCCACTTGGTACGCAATGGCTACACGGTCATGTACCCTTCCTTTTCCCTTTGTAGGGGGCCAGAGGAGGCACCCACCCCAGAGAGGTGCCTCCAGGAGCCTGGTACCCTACCCCCCCTAAACCAGTACTAACGACAGACGACAAACGAAACGACAAATTTTTGAAAAATTTCACAACAAACGGAAACGAGCCGAAACGGGCCGGCTCCGACACACGACAACTCAAAACGTCATTTTTCCTGGTCGTGCCCATCTCTAGTTTAGAATGCATTAAACTGGCTGTGACAACAATGAACAGGCTTTAAAAAAAAACCAAAAATCTGATAGAATGAAATTATTAAATAATCCGCCAGAATTTGAGGGTAAAGTAAAATATGTGGTTCTTGTCTGTCCTTTCTTCATGGCATTGGATGTTACACATTCAGCCTCTTAATCTTTTTTAGATTAAGATCTTTTTTAGATTTAGACCCCCTTTGGGGGTCGAACAACCATTTCACAGGGGTCGCCATGAGCCAGTGAAGAAAAAGCCACAAACAGCTTGGTTCTGGAGGGGGGGGAGGAAGGGGAGGAAAGAGTGAGTTCCAGCTTGATCGGTTGGTAGGGATATCAGTCAGTGGCACCGGAGGCTGCAATTGTGTGAGGGTGCCTGTATAAAGGGAAGTTCTTTATGGCGGTGGCTTCTCCCAAGCAGGGCAAGGGGTCACCACAACATGAGGAACTGTATTAAAGGGTCAAGGCATTAGGAAGGTTGACAACCACTGGTTTAAGACTTGGAGAAATGGTTTCTCTCTCTCTCTCTCTCTCTCTCTCTCTCTCTCTCTCTCTCTCTCTCTCTCTCTCTCTCTCTCTCTCTCTCTCTCTCTCTCTCTGCCATCCTTCCACTCTCCACCTCACCCTTGCAGAAGAATACTCTTCTTCCCACTTTCTATGATATAGCAGTATATATGCCGAGGTAATTGTTCCTGCCACAGATTTGCAAATCGGTTTCTGGTCATGTTTGGGCACTATTGTTTAGATATACTATTGGGTGGCAAAATGCCAAGACAAGCATCAACTCATGAAAATTATATTTTGCTCATTCATTCCTAAAAATGGAGAGTGGGAGATTGCATGAGAGACAAAAAAAAACAGTTGTGAAACCACCTGCACTCAGACACCCTACGTATGAAGTAGTAAACACAGCCTAATGCATAGAATCTGTCTCTTTGGGTTCTCACTGCCAGTATACTGTATTTGGTTGAAGAACCAAGGGAACTGGAAAATATGCATCTGTGTGGGTCTGATCTGGAAGCTACTTTTTCCCTTTAACAGGAGCAATAGAGGACTCAAGGCATTCTTTACTGGGTTGCTGGCCAACTTTAAACAGTAAGATCATTCAGGATTTAAGTGATTCTTGCTTCAGTTGCCTGAAAAGTGCCCTTGAAATCCCAAGGCTGTATAGAAGAACCAATAAGGTAATGTGTTTCACATTTTAAAAATACATACGTGGGTGGTGGTGTCTGTATTTCTTAACAGCTGCCAGTCGTTTTCCTCTGTCTGTAGCACAGAACAAGCTTGGAACTTTCTTCCATCCCCCCCAAATGTATTTACTTATTAAATTTATATCCCATTCCACAGCCGTGCCCTAATTAGCCATGACCTGGGGTTCAATCCCAGGTAGCAGGCTCAGGGTTGACTCAGCCTTCCATTCTTCCGAGGTCGGTAAAAGGAGTACCCAGCTTGCTGGGGGTGGGGGGACAGTGTGTAGCCTGCATACTGTAATTAAACTGTAAACTGCCCAGAGACTACTTGAAGTGGTATGGGGCGGTATATAAGCAGAACACTTTGCTTTTAAATAGGTTCCCTTTGTTCTGTGTTGCAACCAGCCTTTGTTTGCATTATCTTGTCTCTACCAGAACTGTGCCTCATACTTACAGTAAAACCTAAAAGATGCCACTCATATTTGATGGCAACCATCCTATATTGTCTCAAGTTAGTAAGTGTTCATGTTTTGTGAAAGCTTTTTGGAAAAAAAGGAATGTCAGCTTGCCTGTTCAGGTGTTGAACATTCCCAAAATTTGTTGCTTTCTGGCTTTGTTGCCTTTTAGAGAACTCAAAGATGTGAAGATGTGGAGACAATAAAACTGGCATTCCCTTCTATCTCTCTTTGCTCCATTCTTTCCAGCTGACCTTTTTTGAACAGGGTGACCTGGTGGGGCTAAAAGAAGCCATCGCTTCTATTAAATAGGTTACCTCTTTATCAGATAGGTGAAGATAGCTAGCTCCTGCACTCAAGGAAATATATTCTCTGCTTAAGAGTTAACAAAGGAAGCCAATGGCTGAAATACATCTCATTGATTTGTTACAGTGCCTCACAGTAGCAATGTTTTCAGAGGTTCAGTTCATCTCAATTACATTATGTGAAGCAAAACGTACATTTGAAAGTCTGCAAGCCTAACAGTTGCTTTATATTATATTATATTATATTATATTATATTATATTATATTATATTATATTATTTGTGTGTGTGTGTGTGTGTGTGTGTGTGTGTGTGCGTGCGTGCGTGCGTGCGTGCGTGCGTGCGTGCGTGCGTGCGTGCGTGCGTGCGTGCAGGGGGAGGCAGACATATTCTTAGAAGACACTGTGCTAAATTTCCTCTACCACTTACATTGCCCTGAATAAACCCTGTAGGTTCCCGACATGTATGTTTCTCTTCTGATAGTTTGCTGAACATGTTCATATAAATTATAACATTTCTAAGTTTTAATATTCTGCTTGTGTGTGAAGGTGCTGAAGATTACTTATTATACATATTAAAGTACAAAGCTTTTTACAATCTGCTTGTATACCCATTACCCAGGAGGTGCCAACCAAGGCATTGCCTTATGTTGATAGTGCCCTTAAGCCATTCTTCCAGCTGAAGGAGGAATATAAAGAAATACTAGAGCCAACCATAATTGAGCACTGGCTTGAAGGAGCTGTTAATATGAGCACACAGAAGTAAGTAAGTGAAAATTTAATGCAACAAGGTTATCTCAGCATTAGAGACCCAACCAGATTTTATCTAATATATTCAGTTTATTATTAAACAACAATAGATGACATGATAGATATTTTTTGACCTCTGTCATCTGATAAAGTGAAGAAGTTTGGGTCTTGATGACCAAAGATCAGGAGGTAAATGGTTTGCACACCAAAAGTGCATGTTCTATCCCTGACATCTCCAGGTCTAGCTTGGAGATGTCTTTTGGAAACACCGGGGAGACCCCAGGTGTAGACAGCACTAGAGCTGAACTTGACCAGAGGTCTGAAACTATGTCCTTAACTAGCTAGTGGCTTTACTCCTTTCCAGTGTTGGTCTGAACTTTTTCTAAAATTACCCTAACTGAAGCAAAATAGAAATGCTTTGTTCCTATTGTTTCTGGTGTGCTATATTAAGAAAACAAACAAAAACCCAAACTTCTCATTTTGTTCTTAAAGCTTGGAAGCAGGAGACCAGGGACTCTTAGGAAAAGCCCAGTAATTTCATGTGCCATAATTCGGTCCCACTTCTAAATAGCCTGTGTATAGAGGTGACCATTTCTTGTTTTATTACTGATGTGGTTGCTAATACAAAAATATAAATTAAATTTCAAAATGTTTTCCACTTTTAAAATTACACTGTGTAGGTCCTCAGTCTAAGTATCTTCCTTGTTACTGGAGTGTAATTGCAGCCATTTACAAAGGTGAGATTTACCTTTGGATGACATATCAGCCACGTACACAAGGAAGTATATACGCGTGTCCAGAACAGTGACACATTCAGCCTCATTAGTTATTTAAAAAGAAGGTTGTGAGTAGAGCACAATCAAAACTGCAGAAGCAATGCTTATTTCCATCCATAGACAGTGCAAGGGACAACTAGAGTTTCAAGGACATAAGCGGGGGGGGGGTATTTTTATGAAAGAACCCAGGACTAAGTCTAAAGGATGTACAGATAAAAGCCATTTATTCCATCATTGATACTCTGTTTGCATTGGACTTCATTGGCTGCTCCTGTTGCTTGCGTTTGTGGTCAGCCATAAACCTTCCAAAACTCTGGAATGGCGATTGGCGTGTGAGGACCTGGCACTAGTACGGGCCAGAAAGAAGGAGAGGTGCATTTATCATGACTGGCTAAATGGCATGATGAATGGTCTCATCTTAGCACTCAATATTGGAAGGATTTCTGCTATAAATAATTCTGTCCAGAAGAGGCAACCGAAGTAACACATTAATCAATCTCTTTGTTCAGGTACTTTGAGACAATATCAGATATCTTGAGCTCTGTAAAGAAAATGGAAGAAAGTTTGAAAAGACTGAAGCAGGCCAGGAAAACGGTGACTGCAAACACTATCTCTTCAAATGGAGGCATGAGCGATGATAGCAAAATCCGCCTTCAGTTGTCTCTAGATGTGGAGTATTTTGGACTTCAGGTAACTTAGATTAAACAAAACATATTTTGTTGGTTGAATTAAAATGCCTGTAGGGGATTGCTCTACCTAAAATAAGTGACTCTGTGTCTTTGAATGGCTATAATGTTTGCGTTTGATTCATAATTCCTTTTTCTCTGGTAATACATCATGTCCCAAAAACTACTTTCCTTGAGAAAACGGCATTTGATGGGATGCCTCTTTACTATACCTCTAATTATAATTTAATATTTTCATTTATAATATTTGTAATATTTTCATTTATAAATAATTTAATATTTTCATTTATAAAATTATTTTTTAATTTAGAGTATTTTTACCCCACCTTTCTCCTTGGAAAAGGACCCAAGGCGGCTTACAGTTATGAGGGATAATATACAATCCAGTACAATTAAGGCATGTTCAAGTATTTGAGAACTGCTCCATTCTTACACTATTTGTAGCACATTTCAATTGTATTCCATCTCTAGAAACAATCAAATTTACTTACCAAAAAAAGGTACTTTACATTTTTAAAAAAATGGAATGTGATGTCATATTCAGGAGCCTAAGTCTTCTACCGTTACCACAATAATGGAATAAACGGCTACTTCCAAAGCGTCAGTCTGTTTGCAGGTAATTCAAGCTATGTTCTTCCTTAGGCAGCATCATTGGTTACACAACATTTTACTTCACGCTTATTATCATAATACAGTGGTTCCCCCACCCGTTCACGGTTCATATACTCCGGTCCAGCTATATTGCAGGACCGCATTATATGAAAAAAGGCCCCCTGGGGTAAGGGGTAAGGCCTGTTTCAGGCCTCCCGTACTTCTCCTAGGACTAGCGCTGCCCCAAATGAGCCTGTGAGGGCCTTCCCGGGCCTTCTGGAGGCCTGAAAATGGCTTCCCTGTGAACCGGAAATCACTTCTGGTTTACTGGAAGTTGCTTCCAGTTTACTGTAAGTCACTTCCGCTTCACAGAAAATCATTTCTGAGGCTTCCAAGGGCCTTTCTAGGTCTGTCGGAGGCCTCAAAATGATTTCCAGTGATCCAGAAGTCACTTCTGGTTTGCGAAGGCCCGGGAAGGCCCTCGCAGGTCCATTTGGGGCAACACCAGGCTAGGGGTAGGTACAAGGGGCCCAAGCTAAAGCCCCTGGCCTGACCCGACCTGCATCTGCATATTGCAGGTTTTCATTTATAGCGGGTCGGGTCAGGTCCCTAACCCCTGCCATAGGTGGGGGTTCACTGTCCTCGAATAAAAATGAGTGGATTGTTAATCTGTCTCATAATCACACATAGCTTGTTCTGGAATAGCCTGTGAAACATAGGCTCTATGAAAGAGATTGCCAGTGTAAGACAGAACTCTGGCTTTCTTGATCTTTTGATTGTTTGATGGTTATGAGATTTCTGCTTTTGGCTGTGAACAAAAACCCTAAAGAACATCACTGTTTTGTTTCAGATACAGAAAATGGGATTGGAATTGAGCAGCATCAAAAGCTTTTCAGCTCTTTCAGAGCTTGTTCAAGCCGCCAAGGATCAGATTTCAACAGAGCAAACATAACAGGATTTCCAGCTGTGTCAGGAGAGCAGGCCTGGCATCCAAAAATAAGAGAGGGTTTATTTTTACTCTACTCTCCCAAAAAAATGTGTAGCAATGAAGTGCTTCCCGATGCAGCTTCAGCAGCAAGTCCAGCGTGTCTCAAGATGCCTGAAAACCTGTTGCACCAAAAAAGGAGAGAACATTTATTCTTGTTTTCCATTATATGGAAGACCCTTTATATATTTCTAAACATTCTGCACAGAGATATGGAAGCCTTTTTTATTTTTTATTGTAAGTCTTTATCATGAAGGAATAATATGATTAAAGTAAGTTAGAAAAGCATTGTCTTGTGATGTCTTTATCTTTGACGGGAGCTACATAGTTTAAGTATGCTATATGACTTTGTTCTTATTGATTCTGCAGAGAATGGAGGAACAGTAACTTAATGACATCTTAACCATATAGTTTATTACTGTAGCTGCATAGAAGAATTCAAAAATAAGTGAGCTCTGTTCTAAAGTCTTAAACAAAAAAAGCATTCTCTTGAACATTTTCTTAAAAGTTACTTTTTTCCACACAACCATAAAGGCCTAAAATAAAATCCACACACGAGAGCTGTGCGGAAAAGGGAAATTGTCAGATCAAGGATTCCGATGCCTGAACATCCTCCCAGTAGCCTTACAGAACTTTATAGACCTCCAGGGAAAATCAGAACCTTTTGTTTTTCACAGCTTGCATTTATCCCAAAAAGGGTAGTTACAGAAAGAAAACAGTCATTCCCAATCTTATTAATAATTGCCTTAGTATCAAAGTATAAATATTTTCATTTTTGCAATAATTATTATTTGTTTGTTTGTTTGTTTTAAATTTTTTGCCCCATCTTTATCCTTAAAAGGATCTGAGGCCATTCTAGGCAACATCGGCTTGTCTAATTCTACAGGCTTTATTTAAACACATATCTTTTGTGTTCCATAATCACAACAATACATCAAAGTAACAAGTCAAAACAGCATTATACTTATGAGAGAGAAAAAATAGGCACAAATGGTTAAAATGTATGAAAAGTAAACCTAAGTTCCTAGCAAATATTTAAATCGGAATTCAATCTGAAATATATTCAAAGTATCTTTGAATAGTACAGTAATTAAAAAATAAATAAAGAGGAATGTGATTGTTTCAGTTATATTTTAAAAGTGCAAGAGTTTATAGAGTGCAAGAGTTTTACATTTTCAAAGTGCAAGAGTATATAATAAGGCACAATGGAAAAACAAAACAAAAGAGAGAATATATATTTAAAATATCAAAGTTCTTAATACTGAAAACATTTTAAGTAAAATGACTTTCTTAGCCTCTAATCATACTATAAACACACACAATATAATTCTAAATGTTCACTCAGCCAAACCAGTGTGACTCTATAGAGGAACATCCATGTTAATTGTTGTTGCTAGGAGCTGCGTTGCTAAATGATTATTGTTGATATCTGGTGTATGTGATGTAGCAAGTTGCTGTGCTGTGTGGATGAGGCAAATTTGTATGAGTGTGTCTTATCCCCTATGTTTATAATTTTTGATTTTTTTTTCTAATTATAAATATTTGAGTTCCAGGTTCCTGGAGCTCCATGAAAAACATCTCAGTAGGAAATTATATTCCTTCACCCACTATAACTCCAGGTTCTGAATCTGGCAAGCTGCAACTATGTCATTAATTTGACTAAAATTTTGCAAAGCTTAAAGGAACAAGGGCCTCTCACACCAAGGTCCTGGAACACCAGAATATTGTAGCTAAATGACCTACAAATTCCACTTCCATATTTAAACACTGCAGCATAAATAGTTAAATTGTCATGATTGTTGTGGTACAGTGATCTTGCTCAGCTAGAGAGCTGAGAAATTGTTTTTGAGTGACTTTAATAAACTATTGTTCAAGCCTGTTTTAAAAGCACTTTCATTTTCAGGGTTACTTTACGGAAGCTGCATTTGTAGTCTTGCATTCTGCACTTTTTAAAATATGGCCTAAATTCTGTATCACACAAGTGAAATGAAAATTGGAACTAGCACAATTCTGCTAAATTCCAGTTGCACAGGTATTCAGACAAGGGAAACAGTATTAGATACCATGCTTTTGCAAATCATGTTAATGGAATATTTCTAGTACTATGTCATTTGATATAGGTTGAAAACTAGAAACATTTACCAAGAGTAAGTTTTCAGGATTCTGAACTATGCACAGATTCAGTTATCCATGGTTGGCAGAGAGAAAAATAATTGGCAGAGAGAAAATTAAATAATTCACCAACCACAAAGCAAGTTACCGTCACAAACAGCAGCTGTAAACCAAGATGCTGTCATAAAACAGCTGCTGTAAAGCAAGCTTCTGTCACAAACAGCAGCCATAGAAAACTGGTTATATAGCAACTTTTTATTCTAAACTGTATTCATTGATGGATACAGCATAATATGCCAAAGCTGGTGGGAGACCTGTTAATTGCTGAAACTGTAAGGAGTACAAAGAAATAAATTTATTTCAGAAGGGTTGTGTTTTGAATCTTGAACTGTTATTTTGTTTTGTTTTGTTTGTTTTGCCCTATAAATGGTAAATTCTGCTCTTAACAATTTAATTGAATATTGCTTGATAATGAGAATCCTCTGAATGCATAAATGCCTCAGGTGGCAAGCTGCCATGCAATTTAATATTGCACTACCATGTGCATCTAATATCATTACTGTGTGAATCCGAGGCATTTGTGAAAAAAATATTCAAAAAATGAAAAACCCAGGTTATTAAATGACAAAATTCAATAGCATGCTCTGTAGAGACTGTATCTGATAAGTGGGCAGGAAATTATGAACTGGAGGAGAGAACAGCACTGCAAAGAAAAGAGAACTCTTTTACTCTGAAGGTTCTTTTTTTTTTTTTTTTTTGCAATAATACTCATATTTGGAAGGAACAGATGGTGAATGTGGTGCTGCTCCCAGTCCTTTCTCATGGCACTATGCCAAATTGTGTCCCCAGTTTATTAGGGAGATGGCAGTAATGAAATGAATAAGACAGACACTTGAGTGGGAATGGCGGGAAATGTAAAACAGATCCAACTGAACACAAGCTTAGAACCAACAGGAAGGCCTGTTTCATAATAGACGGATGACAACAACATCCTTCCTCCTCCACCACCACTATTGCGTTTAAACCGAGAAGTAAGATTGTCTCAGGCCAAAAGGGCATATAATATTCTGGCCTGCAAGAAAATAATACAGCAACTTGTTAGCCCCGTTTGAAGAATTTGCTCAACCTTTTGCCAAATTGCTCTGATTTGACCCCTGGAGGTGATACAGGTGATACAGATATAAATTTGGTCCTTGCCGGTCATAAAGCCCAGTGTGTTCTGTATGAGAATGTGGACAAGGTCCTAGTAGAGGTAAAAGCCACCCTGTATGAGCAAGGCGCTTTTCTTGACATCAAAACACTTCCAGTGAGGCCTGGCCAAATGAGTAAAGGAAGTGGCGAATGCCTCCTTGGAAACAAGGGTAAGCTCCAACGTGCCCCCAAGAAGCAGTGCTAAAATTGTTCTTGAAAAAAAGCCTCCTGAACCCCACTGCACTGGATAATTGGTGGCCAAACCCAATCATTCCATTCTGGGGCAAGGCTTTAGAGCATGTGGTGGATTCTCTGCTCCAAGAAGTTCCTGAATGGAATTATCCGGATCTATGTGGGACAGAGCTTGGGCGTGGTGCTGGATTTATCCTTGAGCCTGCGGGACCTATCAGTTGGATCCTTGAGACCGGTTGCTCCTGTGGACCCCAGCCCCTCGGGGCTGCTAGGGGCAGCCCCCAGAGGTAAAAGAGGCTCCAATACAGACTAAAGCTAGACTTCCTCCAAGTCTGTAAGAATGAGGCCAAGAAAAGAGAAAGGCCTGGCTGCAGACAGAGAAGGAATGTCTGGCGTCAAAGGGGAGATCTCATGAGATTAGGAATTAGAGGAGTCCTCGAGTGTCCTCTACTCATAAGGTGACTTGGGGGCTAGAATGATTCCCATGTTAACCTCCCAGTTAAAACAGCCTCTGTAGCAGTACATGAGCCGCGGCCTCTTGGAAGACTCAGTGCTGGGAACAAACTGTTCAATACAAATTGGTGAGATGCTTTCCGAATTTTGCGGCTGACTTCCTACCTACCGTCCTCTAAAGGTCCAGGGCTGTTTATCCTTATACCTTACGTTTCACCCGCATCAGGTTCTTGTTCCTGCTTGTAACTTCTGGTATTGGACTGTTGACTCTGGCTCAGACATTCCTTCTTTATGCCGGTAGTAAAGCTTATCGGGCTGCCTTCCCAGGACTATAAGCTATTTTACTACTTGATAACGTTACCTCGGTGTGCTTGGTCCTATGACTTCCTTTGGGAGTCAGCACCAGGAAACAGGCCAGTTCACAAAGTTAAAATGAATATGCTAGTTGTGCCCTTTCCTTTACATACCTGCCCAACATATAGTAGCTGCTCCCAAGGTGGACCCTACCTTCCCTGTTGTCCTTCTACCAGCGGGCCTTTCTTTCTAGGTAAGTTACTGCTAAGGAAGAAGGAAGGCAGTAAATGGACATTAACTGGGGGATGTTGCATTTTTATATTTTAAATGTACTTTTAAATTGTTTTAAATTTTCTTATTTAATTCTTTTATTTAAACCCACCTTTCTCCCTAAAAAGGACCCAAGGTGGCTTACCACAGTTAAAAGGCAGTATTTAAGAGCAGAAGTAGTGAGGAGTGTACAATCCTAAAAAGATAAATGAATACAGTATCAAAAACCATAAGCAACTCCAAAACACATCCCATGCAGTACAATCCATTTTTTTTTAAATAAAAAAACCACTTGGCCCCCATTGACTCAGGGGAAGGCTTGCCTGAAGAGAAAGCTCTATGCCTGCTTGCTGAAGGACAGTAAGGAATGGGCCAGTCTCTCCCCATCTGTGGGAGAGAGTTCCAGAATCTGGGAGAAGCAACAGAGAAGGCCCTCTTCCATGTCCACACCAAAGGCACCTGTGAAGGTGGTAAGATGGCGAGGAAGGCCTCTCCTGGTGTTCTTAACACTCAAGCCACC